>JAYESD010000006.1:152614788-153833015 GCA_036927565.1 Tuctoria greenei | reverse complement strand
CGGTGGTATGGACGGTGAAGAAGGTCCGGAAAAGCTCAATGCAGGGGGGGATGCCCACCCACATTTCACAGAAGTGGACGAAGACAGACACTAGAAGAATGGAGTGGGGGCCAAGGTGGTACAGCTGCAGACCATAGAAGTCTAGTAGCATCAATAAAAAGGAGAAAAAGGTGGGATCAACCCCACCATAGCGTACGTAGAAAAATACACCATCTCGCCGGCGTGCTCCTTCTCGAATGGGAGCCTTCCCCGGCGCGGACCAGGTGTTTGAAGAAGTCCGGGGACCACCCCATCAGGGCCCGGACCTTCTTCAGGTCACTTTCGGTCTTCAAGCGGCTCTCGCGGAGACCCAACTCCATCGCAGCACAGCGAGGCAAGGGAGGAAAAGCAAGCACAAGTTTGGGAGTTCGAGCGCAAGTTCGGATGAGAGGCGTAAAGAACCACAGACAGTGCGCGCTTTCCTTCTTAAGTAAGCCCCCGCAACGCTTGGATGGAAACCGCAGGGAAGCCGAAGATACTATTCAAAAATTTCACCCTGCCGATGACAAGAGGGCCCAGGACCACCCCGACGATCAAGTCGAGGTTCTTACCCAGGCGAACGGTTGTCATCATGAAAGGCGGGAAGCTCGAAGGCGGCGGCCTGACAAGGCACGCGGAACCGATACGATTTTCGTATCGGGAATCGACGACCTTCAATTGCGTGAGATCCGCACGCCAAAGATCTCATTTGCCGCACCCGAGATATGCCACGCGGCGAGGATTTAACTCCAAAACTATCGCCAACGGCACATCTGAAGACCTTTGAAGACATGGCTCAAAATTCGAAGGATGGACCCACCTCCGGCGGAATGACTTCACCCAAGGGGTCTTCCCCAGAGGTGGGCCCAGGGGGCCACTGTCGGTACCCTGGGTACCGTATACCCCTTGAGATTGCAAATATCTCAAGGAAATGTCATCTACTTGATTTATAGACCTTTGGAGGCCCACATGTCAGACATAACCAGACCCGCTTCCCCAACATGGTTAGTCCCAGGGTCGCCACGTGTACCATCAAACCGGAGCTACCGCCCACAAGGGGGAAGCTCCGGGCTATGTACCATAACGGCTCCCCCGGACCTAACCCCAGACCGAGGGAAGCTCCAAAACTGACACGTGTCTGGTGGCACCGGACCTATCTGTTCCCCACAGTATGCTCCGGAGCTTCCACGTGTCCAACCGTCGGATCTTCAGCCTCAAACCTCCATTAGAATCCACAACGGCTCCGGATCTTCAAAGGGGAATCAAGGACTTCTAGACCCGATTAAGTGTCATTAATACTATGTTAATGACACACGATTGGACGACCCTTATTACCAGTAACGGCGCTGTCAAAGCCCGTAACTCGGTCATTAAGGGTAATTAAGCGCATCAAATGTGTATCAATATTAGTAGCCGCCAGGGCCACATGTCGGGCCAGGCCAACATGTAATGGCCTGTCCTTGTGCTATAAAAGGACATGCGGACGATATCATCTGATCTGATCTGATCTGGTCTGATCGGCTCACACGCGCACTCAACTCACATCACCTGAGTTGAGTTCATACATCCAATACAACACCAACGCACCCCGTGGAGTAGGGTATTACGCTCAGGCGGCCCGAACCACGTAAATCTTTGTGTCTCCTGTGTTATTTTAAATTTCACCTTCTTGAATCTCCGCACGTCCACACCGAACTTCAAACTCCGCAAACACTTTTAGTAGTGTCAGGAGATCTGCCGGATCAAAACCACCGACACATTCCAATGAAAAAAGGTAAAAAAAGATTTGTGATTGAAGTTGTTCACTTCTTCACTTGTGTGAAGCACTAAGAGAGATGTACTGATTTTTAGTCAATATATTCAGCCATTAGAACTGATAAAGTAGCATCTTCGTAAGTTTTTAAAATGGAGAGAAGAGAAATAAATCCTTCAGGGTTTGTTTGGGTGTACTCAATCTAATTGGATTGAAGTGGATTGGAGTGGAAAATGAACTAATTTTCTCCTCAATCCACCTCAATCCACTTAAATTAAAGTGGATCCACTCCTATCCAAACAAGTCCTCAAATGGATGGGAAGTATCGTCAGACTTCAATTGAAGCTTTTAACAATCAAAATGATGAGTCTCGGGTGTTAATTGCATCTACAAGAGCTTGTTGTGAAGGGATTAGCTTGACAGGAGCTTCAAGAGTTGTGCTTCTAGATGTTATTTGGAACCAAGCTGTTGGAAGTCAAGCCTAATCATCATAGGTCAGAAGAAATTTATATACACATACAATTTGATAACTTATGAAATAGGTGAAGGTGATAAATATGATAGTCAACAAGCCGAAAAGAATCACTTGTCCAAATTAGTCTTCTCTACAGAAGATATATTTAATAATGTTAAAACATGCTATCTAAAGCTGAAATGGAGCATTGTTCTAAGTTGATTTCAGAGGATAGAAATATATACAATATATATCGTACATTTTTTCCATCATTTACATCTTCTCGCATATAGGGTTTCAGATCCTTTTTAATGCTTCTTTATACGCGCTTGATGTTTTCTGATTCGGTGAAAAGGTACATCTCTTCATACTAATTATATTTATCTTCATTATCTCCCACACTCTCAACCCCAACAATATTTTGCTTTCCAGAGAAAACTACGTGCATCTTCTCAGTTTCTGGATCTTGTATATAAAAAATTTGTGCAAGATGATCGACGAGAACCGACTTGTCATCTTTATAACCCACTTTGTTCAAGTCTACCAGTGTCAGCCTGTAATTGTCCACTTTCGCACCATAAGGATGTTTGACCCATTGACACTTAAATACGGGCATTACCATTCTTTCGCCATAATCGAGTTCCCATATTGCCTCTATGAACCCGAAGTATGTGGTCTTCTGCCCTTGTGGATCATAAGCCTCTATACGAACACCACTATTTTGTGCAACACTCTTACCGTCTTTTTCCGTAGTGTAAAATGTGTAACCATTGATGTCATATGCTTTCCATGATGTAACCAAAGCAGATGGGCCAGAAGCTAACTTCTTCATTGTTGCCTCTTCTATAGAGTTTCCATATGGTATATTTTTATCCATTAACCATTCAACAAAACATCTTCTGTGCTATTTCATGATCCAGTCATTTGTGCGGTCTTGGTTTTTTTCGCGAAGCTCGATTCAGTGTTCCTTGCTGTACGACTCAGCTATTGCGAGCTGTTGTAGTTCACCAAAATGTGCACCGTGTACATTCTTGTAATCTTTAACTTTGAAAGTTTTCTTACCCACTTTGCCTCTCCCATGTAGTCTACCCTCATGTACTGGTATAGGTACACCTATCGGTTTTACATCTTTGATGTAATCAGCGCAACTCTCAATCACTTCTTAAGTGGTGTATCCTTACATAATTGAACTCTCTGGGTGAGCACGGTTCCGCACATAACCTTTTAACACTCCTAAATATCTCTTCAATGGAAACATGTGATGTAAATTTAGTGGCCCCAATGCTTTTATCTGATCAACAAGATGTATGATTAGGTGTACTTGCACATCAAAAAAGGATGGTGGGAAACACATCTCAAGCTTGCACATAGTCTCGACGATGTAAATTTTCAAATAGTCTAAATCTTCATGTGCTATCACCTTTTGCAATACTGCATTGAAAAAGTAACACAAACGTGTGATGACAAATTTTATATGCTAAGGTTTGATGACTCTTATTGCAATGGCAAGGAACACTGTCATCATCATGTGACTGTCATGAGAATTATAGCCGAATAAAGGCACTTTGGTCCCACGCAAGCATTCACAAATTGCTTTTTTCTCTTCTAGTGTCAAGTTGTGGCTGGCTGGGGGAAGGTAATGCTTCCCGTTCGCCTTTTCTACTGGGTGAAGATCTGGTCTCATATCAAGATTTACTAGGTCCATACGTAAATTTAATTTGTCCTTTGTTTTCCTCGGCATGTCCAGCAAGGTCCCAATGATGTTGTCAAATACATTCTTTGTAACGTGCATCAAATCAATACTATGGAAAAATTCCAGATTCTTCCAATATGGAAGATACTTGAAAAAAATTGATTATTTCTTGAAAGCCATGTTAGTTGTATCACCCGAAGATGTACTTTTCTTTCTCTTTGTTCTTTTACATTTTTTGCCCTTACCGAAAGCAACATGAATGTTCTTGACCAGTTCCAACACGAGTTTTTCACTGTAAGGTTTTGGTGTTGTATCATTTTCGATTTTGTTATCATATTTTTTTTCATCTTCCTATACTTGTGTGTATCTGTCAAGAAGCGTCGGTGTCTCATGTACACCATCTTTCTTGATGAAGTGAGGTATAGAAATCCAGTTCTATCCACACAGCTTACACAACCTTTCTCCCCTTTCATTTGTTCCAATAATGTAAACAGTCCGGGATAATTATGCACGGTAACGAATATCATTGCTCTTAGCATGAAATGCTCCCGATTGTACTCATCCCATGTACGTACCCCTTCATTCCACAATTTCGCCATATCTTCCATTAAGGGTTCCAAGAACATATCAATTTCAATGTCGGGTTGTTTCAGACCTTGGATAAGAATAGATAACAAGATATATTTCCTTTTGTGACACAACTATGTCGGTAGGTTGTACAACGTTAAGACCACGGGCCATGTGCCGTGTGCTCCTTTTTTTACCAAACAGATTCATTCTGTCTATACCCAAGGCAAACTTTACATTTCTAATTTCCTTTGCAAATTCTCGATACTGAATATCAAAATTTTTCCAATGTGTTGCATCACCAGGGTGTCAAATATGTTTTTCATTCTTCTTGTGCTGCTCGGAATGCCAACGCATAAGTTCAGCCTCCCTAGGGTTTGAGAACAAACGCTTCAAGCGATCAATTACTGAAAGGTACCACATCACCAAGGCATGAATTTTTCTCTTATGCTTCCTATCTGCATCGTCAGAAAAATATCGTCATCGTCACCTTCAGGGCCAATAATAAACTTCTTATTCTTCTAAGACTTTTTCATGTTGGTAACATACTGGTGATTGTAGTCCTTCTTGTATCTACTGACACCACAGATGGGGCATCTAGTTGCAAGCTCATGCTCTTTGCAATACAGAATACAATGGTTCACACAAGCGCGTATCTTTATCCCACCTAGTGTCATCAGGCAAAAAAAGTTTCTTTGCTTTATAAGTGCTTCTGGCCAGTTTATTTGGATTTGGAAGAATTTTTGCCAAAAGATTCAAAAGATCAGAGAAACTACAATTGGACCATCCGTGTGTGGCTTTCAACTTTAGCTGTTCTAGGACTGCACGCAGTGTAGTAAACTCTTTATCACAACCGTTTGATTTATCATATAAAAGCTCCATCACTGCATTCTGCAATCTCTCCATTTTACTTAAACCTTTACTTGGTCCCATAGAAGTCAATACATGTGGTTCAATGTGACACAACATCTCCTCACAATCGAACTCATCATCATCACCATCTAGATTGTCACTACCATCATTGATATGAACATTATCGTCATCTGAACCTCTCTCATCATCTTTATCCACTTCATGTGTATCTAACTCACCATGCTCTGTCCATATTGTGTAGTTTTTTTGAAACTTATTTTCACCAAATGATATTGGATAACTATAGTATCTATCCAAGCAATCTTATTTTCATAGTCGATACATGGACATAATATGTCATCTATATTTGGCAACTTCGCATGTCTCTTGGATGCGTCAATAAAATTTGCAACGTTATGAATGTACATAGGATCGGGTCTTGGCATGTTATACATCCACGCTCGACGATCCATGCTTCAATAACAAAATTTTTGTAAGATTTACAAAAATTGGCTACAAATATTGCCTAAACGTCTTCATTAAAATGAATTTACAGAGACATAAACAACATGTATCATATGAGTTAATACAGGTATCATGTAGGTTTGTTCATAAGGGTTCCAAAGAAATTTGTTTCATAATTTTCTCAGCTTCCTAGTTGCCATAATATATTTTTGAAGTTAGTCTTATTCATTGAAATATTTCATCAAACATGTGATGTGCTTGTATTCATCTTCAACCTTTAATCCTTCAAATCTACTTCTTTTTCTACAAAATTCATAGGTTATATCATGGGAGACTCAACTACATCTTTCAACCTTTAATCCTTCAAATCTACTACAAATCTCAAGTGGGGGGGGGGGGGAGGGGCTGAAGGCATGCAAACTCAACTAAACAAAACTGAAAACAGAACAAAAAATTGAAAACATGACAGTGAAGAAGAAGTCTCTTCTATTAACCTTTTATCTGGTCGAAGCTTGATCAACTGATAAATACAGAAACAGCCCACGCACGGTGGAAAATTTTGGCAGCCTGGCGGCGTTGATGGAAAATCTCCCGGGTTAGGTTTCTGTGGTGCTCGAGGGGCCCTTTATATAGGCGTCCGTTTTCACAGGCGGTTTTTAACGAAGAAACCGCCTGTGATAAAAATTAATTAAGTTCAGACAGTCTTTTTTCAGGCGGTTTTTAAAAGTTGCACAGGCAGCTGTTCCAAAACAACCGCCTGTGATATTGGCCAGAGCCTGTTCTTCAGTTTTCTTTTCCCTTGCTTCTTTTTATTTAGATTCTAATATAAATCTCAAACATGTATAGATTCTGCAAATTGAGTCCAAATTCGATGATTCTTTCTTCTATATTTTTCAAAAATTAACATTTATCAACTGCCCAAATATTTTAAAACTCGTATAGCTAACATTGTAATGTTTTGGTAAATATCTAATTAATTTATACTAACATATTATTCATATTTCTGTATATCCTAAAAAAATGGGACCCTTCACTGAAATTGGTTTGTATGAACATATTTGTCTTATAAAACATGTATGAATTTTGTTATTTTTTAAAGCATTTCAACATGTCAAAATTCGAATTATCCATCATTCTAATCAAATGCTCATTTACATATGAGGCATTCATCAAATTTTGAACACACATTGATTCAATTAAAAAATCTAAAAATATCATAGAGGTTGGTACTATGACTACAAAGTTCCATTGAAAAAATAAATGAAAAAAATCATTATATTCATCAAGATAGAAAAATGACAAATAACCAGTGTTATTTGTTTTTTAAGTTCTCACCAATTTCAAAGGTTTTCCCAAGTGAAATTTAATGGTAATTTTTAATACTCAAGCATATTACAAGAAAGTGGAATTTTGGCTTTTAAAAGGCCTCACATTTTATACAAAAATATTAATAAAGCCTAGTCTCAGTAAATTCCTTTTTAGGCGTTTTTTAACTGCTGCACAGATGGTTGTTGCTAAACATCTGCCTGTGATAATTGTTGAAGCCTGTTCTTTTCCCTTGCTTCTTTTTTATTTAGATTCCAATATAAATACTCAAACATGTATAGATTTTGCAAATTGAGTCCAAATTTGATGATTCTTTCTTCTATATTTTTCAAAAATTAATATCTACCACCTGTACCAAATATTTTAAAACTTGTATAGCTAACATTGTAATATTTTGGTAAATATCAAATTAATTTATACTCACATATTATTTACAATTATGTATCTCCTACGAAAATGGATCCTTCACTGAAATTGGTTTGTATGAACATATTTGTCTTATTTATACATGTATGAATTTTGTTAATTTTTTAAAGCATTCCAACATGTAAAAATTCAAAATATCCATCATTCTAATCAAATGCTCATATACATATAAGGCATTCATCAAATTTTGAACACACATTGATTAAAAAAATTAAAAAAATTTGAAAAATTCATAGAGGCTGGTATGATGACTAAAGAGTTCCGTGGAAAAACTAAATGATTAAATCATTATATTCATCAAGATAGAAAATGACAAATAAACAGTGTTATTTATTTTTTTAAGTTCTGACCAATTTCAAAGGTTTTCCCAAAAGAAATTTAATGGTAACCTTTAATACTCAAGCATATCATCGGAAAGTGGAATTTGGGCTTTTAAAAAGCCCCACATTTCATCAAGAATATTAATTAAGCCCACATAAATATCTCCTCAGGCAGTTGGTACTAATTAGCTGCCTGAGAAAAGTCTTTAACTCAGACGGATATTGCTTACCAACCGCCTGAGATAAATACATCTTCGCAGGCGGGTGGTAATTAATAACCACCTGAGATAATACTCTTCTTAGGCGGTTGGTACTTAATAATTGCCTAAGAAAATAGGCGTATATATATAGCCCTCGGCCGCATTGGAAAAACCTAACCCGGGCGAAATCACTTAGACGCTGTCAGACTGCCAAAATTTTGTTTGTCGCCAAGTCTTCGCCCTCCTCGCCGTCGAGCTTCGTCACCGAGCATCGCCATCGTCACCGAGCTTCGATCTCGCCACCAAGCTTCACCCTCGCTACTTCATTCCTTTCCGTCCTGGTACGCCGAGCTTTGCCCTCGCCCGCTGTCGTGCCCGCACTCGCCGGCTCCCTCTCTCCCTCCTCCACAGTGGCCTCCACACGACCTCACTCGAGCCCCCCCCTCTTACCCGGCCTCACCCGAGCCCCCTCCATGGACGCTGGTCGAGCTCCCCTCCACACCGGCCTCCAACCGAGCACCCCCTCCCCCCCCCCCCCCCCCCACGAGTCCCCCTTCCACCCGACCTCCTCAGTGCCCCCTCCCTCCCCTTCTCCTCCCCCACCAACATTTCCCTCCTCATCGGCAACCCAATTATGCTATGTATTGTTGTTTAATTGTTGATGGATTTTTTCATTGTGAATTGTTGTACATAACATTGAGCATAAATTGTGGATTGTAATGTTATTGTTTAATTGTTGATTTAATCAATGTGAATTGTGAATTGTGCATTGTTATTGTTTAATTGTTGATATAATTGTTCTTGTCGGCTTTCGATACAAGCAATACACATGCCTAGCTAATGCCTTGGTCAGTCGCCTCAAACTCTAGAATGGAACTTGGTCAATCACCTTAGTCAGTCGTCTTAAACCTTAGAATGCCTTATCAAACCCTAGAATGCTTTTGTAGCTTTTAAGAGCATTTATTTTTTGTAGCTTCCATTGAAGTGAGACATATTTTTTGTCTTATTAGTTCTAGCATGGAAAGCCCTACGAAGACTGTGGATGGTAGTAAAAATAAAGAAGGCAATATGAAGTTTAGTGACTCCAGCAGTTCAGACTCCTTTCATAGTCCATAGGATCCTTTTCTGAATATAAAAATTAAAAAGACTTCAGAGGATCTCAACCTGAAATATGATCCTTCCAACAAGGTATGGATCATGAATCTTAACTTCAGCAGTTCAAGTTAATTTTGGTTGTCAAGTATACGAAATCTTATAATTCTTTTCTACCTAGATTAATCACGAAGACAATGAGGTGACTTCGTCTCCTAAAACCACAGACGATTCTCCAATGGATGAATCCTCAAGTTCACTCAAGCGGAAATGAGGGCAACGAGGTCCCAATAAGGGTCCATTGAACCACATCATGTACATAACAAGGGTCGGTCCAGGTGGGCTTCTCAAAGAACCACTGGATTCAGTTACAAAGTACCGAAATGCATGCGATTTTCTTGTTAGAGAGGTCGTGCTGATCACAACCAAGAATTGGAGAAAATTACCCGAGGAGACCAATAATGAGTTGTGGGAAAGGATAAAGAAACAATTCAAGTTCCCGAATGGCACGAAAGAAGCTGTAAAGAAAGCAACATTGGTATCTTGCGGCAAGAACTTTCGTGGCTGGAAGAGTGAAATGAATGCTTATGCTAAGGCCGATAAGGTCCCCAACTGGAGGAAGATGGGAAAAATCACACAAGCTTAGTGGCAAGAATTTGTTCATCAAAAGACCACACCTGATGCTAAAGCCCTAAGTGCAACTCGGTCAGAGCTTGCCAAAAAGAACAAATACCATCATCGCTTGGGGTCTGCCAAATAGGCCCCCAAAGTCCACATTACCCGTAAGGGCAATCCTCACCCGTTAGAACGCTGCGATGAGAGAACTCAGTGGTGGGTCTTTACTCGGTCAGGTTTGACCAGCGAGGGCAAACTTGAAAAGCCCGACTCTTTGATTTAAGTAGAACACAAAATGAAAGAAGTAATTGAAAAGCAACAGAAGGGTCTCTTCAAGCCGAAGAGGGAGAATGACCAACTTACCGCTATCCTAGGAAACCCTGAACACAATGGACAGGTTCGAGCAATCTCTTCTCAAATGTCTTGGCTAGATAGTTTCCCGAAAGATAAAGAGACATATAGAAGACGTGAGAAGTTCAAGAAAACACTTAATGAAACGATTGCTCGAAAGGTCAAGGAAAATGCGTAAGAAATAATGGAACAACTTAGACAATCAGGACAATTAGTGGCACCGAATACAACAATGGTTCCCGTGCCAAAGGAGCGTTTGGTATCTCCAACTGCCTACCCTAGCAGCGTAGGTTCTGTGCTAGGCTCAGAGTCAACCCATAAGTTCGCTGTCGATGATAGTGCTAAGTACAAATATTGTCGTCTTGTTGTCCTGATCGATAGGGCATGGAACAAAACCAAACAGGTTGCCACTGCTATGGCAAAGCCTCATCGTGACTTCAACGGCAATCCACTTCCATTGTATTATGTTGTGGTACAAGTTCTTCATATCATTGATCATGATTATGAAGATTAAGAAATAGACCACATCACACATGAGGGGATCGCGACTCTGGGGCAGGCCATCAAGTAATTAATCCTTTGGCACCGACGCGATATTGTGTTGGACGATGCGCATATTTCTAGCCCCATCGCATCTCAAAATACTGCAACCCCGTCTTCTAATGCGAAAGTCCAGGAAATCCACTCTTGCTATGTCTCAGCAAGGATGATAGTAACCTTGCTAGTAAAGATAATAAAGAGCAACAAGTTGAACAATAGCTTCAAGTAGTACCAAAGCAAGCTGTTGTTAGTAAAGAGCAACCAGTTGAGCAACAACTTGAAGTAGTACTAGAGCAAGGTGCTGGTAGTAAAGAGCAATCAGTTGAACAACAGGTTCAACAACAAACCAGTGTCCAACTTCCGACGACTACTCCTTGATCATCAATGCCTATCAAAGTTAGCTCATACAAAAATAAGAAACCTTCATCAGAAGTGTCGAAGTATTCGTAAAATATGAAACAAATATTAGAAAATCGAGTGCATCTCGTTCTCCTCATGAGCCAGCATTAGAATATATTGAATAGTGCGACGAAGACGGTGTCATGTATAATCGGCGGACAACTTTAGTTAAACCATGAGATCCAATATACAAGATTGAGGATGTTCCTCCTAAATAGGAGAATAGGAAGCCGTTCATGACAACGGTACAACTTAGCAAACAACCTGTCTCACTCAAAAGAATGCACGAGTGCATTACTACCAGCACAAAATATGAACTTTCTTACGTCATATTTCTTGTGCCAAAAGAAGCATTCTGGAGCACTGGTGATGAGATCATGCATATTATTATTGCACCTACAAACATGACACAATGTTTATTTGTTTGGGATCCTGGCTCAAGTGAATGTGCACACTTATTTGATGGACAAGATCAAGATGGCGCACTATGTCGTGCACCACCTTGGCCTCCTCCATTCATGCATACAAGAAGATTTGATGGCGTTGCACATTTGGACCAACACATGAGAGGAGATGAACTTGAGTCGAGGACGACTCCAATTCAAGAAGGGGAGGATGATGAGGACATCACTTCTATGGATACAAACAACACTCCATTGAACATACAAGATGCAATCAATAGAGTTCATACACAACAATTAATTTCAGAGGTGAACTCATTCTTATATATTTCCTTATATGTTTTTGAGCATAGATTGCTACTTAATGATTTATTTGTGATTAGGATCCATGGAGAGGTTCAAGGAGTACTTGGAGGGAGTATTAGGGACGTGGAAGACCAGAGAATTCGTTCAAAGAAGATGGAAACCGAACCAAACTCCAAATCGTATCCAACTCGGAGTCCAGGAGCAGTACGCACTAAAACGGACGCCCAGGACGCATACGAACTCCGTTTTGGACGGTCTACATATGAACGGAAAGGGGAGAGGATAAACTTTTCAATGACACTGGTCCTATGTCAAAATTCCTTCGGAGTCGAAAGGAATCATCGAAACAAAATCGAGTTCAGAATCTGTCAGGGTGCTGCGCCACCGTATTGGGCCATTGGGCCTTGTATCAAGTCTAAGCCCACTATTTTCGTGTATTAGGGTTAGGTCACGACCCTAACACCCCCTTGGACGTCCTCCCACCTATATATACTCCATGGTAGCCACCATAGACAATTGGGTTTTGCTTAGATCAATAATATCGCCGTTCTTCGGTTTGTGAGACCCCAACTTCGCGATTTCAGATCGTGTCTACCTTGTTCTTGCTTGTGTTCTCGGTTGCACTTGCAGGGATTAGCCTTCTTGGCGAGGTCAATCATGTGAAGCACGGTTGATAACCAACGGAGCGGTGGTGTAGTGATTGCAGGGGCTGTTCGTGTTCTACTCGAGAGCCTTGGATCATCAACGTCGAGATCTCCATCAATCGACTTACCCATTACCTTTCGGAAGATCGGGACTCATCCTCAATTCTCCTATCAACTGGAGCAGAGAAACGAGTCCTTTTCTTTGAAGATCTACATGTCCTTTTCCATCGAGGCATGCTCGAAATCAACCTGCTACTCGTCTGGTGCTTGTAAGTGCCTCTAATATTTTGAATTTGCTTTTCTTACTGCACGCATACACATTTCATGAGGTTATAACAATTCTAGAAATCTTCAATAGGATGCAATACATGTATAATAAAAAGATGAAATTCAAGATATGTATCCTTGACCCTACACAGATTGCAAAGACGTTATTCGACGTTAAGGTGGATCGAGACTCAAAACAGTACAAGCACATGAAAAAAAAAGAATTTGCAAAAGAAGGATAAAAATACCGAGGTTGCAACTTACATAGGACTTTGTTTGTTTAACTTTGTCAGATATGGCAAGGACCTCGTAAAGGCTCCGTACCACTTCGAGTAAGTTCAACACATGACATTAAAATAGCAATTATTTCTAATTTTTAACTTAACACGTGTGTTTGTATGTGTTTAGTAAACACTACATAATGATCTTCATCAAGCAAACACAAGGTTTGGCAATAGTCCTGGACTCAGTCGATTACCCACCAGATCGTTACAAAGATTTCCTTTCCATTTTGAAACTGTATGTTTATTCGATACTTTTAATTTACACACGTTTACAATGTGTTGACAAGTTTTATATGACATTTCTTGTATTACAACTCTTGGCGGTTTTACGCGGAATGGCTTGGCGGTTAGAGACCTCCTAATACGAATGCATTGGATATTAAAACATATTATCCTTGTCCGAAGCAGCATGTTAGGAGTGTCTTATGCCCGTATTATGTATGCGAGCATCTTCGAACCGCCAACGAATATAGAGTGAATCATGAGGATGTAACTTATTCTTAATGTCGATATCATATTTTCTTACTTTTGAGTTTCATTTTCATTGTAACTAGCGTATTTGAATACTTACATTCGTTGCTGTTCAATATTACTAGAAATATTATTTTCAGATTTTGATTCCAACTCCAAAATTCAATTGCTCATAGTACAACTACTCCAAAAATACCAAATAAGTTCCTGTATACTCACTTTGATCTATACTTTGAGATTGTTCAGACCAACACATTCTAAACCTTGTTATGTGTTTCATTGTAGCACATGAAGAATGTGAACCAAGAATAGACGGTTTGTATAAGTATGCCTGGTGGAGGAGCCGACAAGATTGCCAGTGAACTGTGTTAATTCATGCATCGCGAAATTTTGCATAAAAGAGGTGTGTTCTTTTATGAGGATGGTGTAATAGCTGATGTGCCAAAACCTTGTGACTATGACAATAGAAATAGTTTTTAGTGAAACTTGTAAACTATGAGATGACTTGTATGTGTAACTTGTACATATGTATATTGTTTCAGTGAAATTGACTTCTGTGAGATGACTTCTGTGATTATATTGTATACTTTTGTAATTATATTGTTGACTTCTGTGAATATATTGAATTGACCTAGAAATTAGAAATAACAGCAGGTAGTACTGCATAGGGTGTGCTTTATCACAGGCAATTCTTTACCTACGGCTAGACCTGCCTGTGAAATATTATATTATCACATGCGGCTAGAAATAGTTAAAGAACAACTTGTGGTAACTCAGTTATCTTAGGAGGTTTCTATTACGGTACAAACCGGCTGCAATAAATTGTCTCTACAGGCGGCCTGCCATAGGTAAAAATCCGCTTGTTTTAAAATGAGTATCATAGGCGGTTAGCTATACAGTACGACCCACTTGTGATAATGTGTCTTCACTGGCGGCTAGTCATAAGTAAAGAACCGCCTGTGATAATGTTTCTTCATAAACGGCTAGTAATAAGTAATGAACCGCCTGTGATAACACCATTATCATAGGCGATTTCACTTTCCACCTGTGATATTGCATATTATCATAGGCTCTTCGTTTCAGGCAGTTTTAGAAATTGCATGTGATAATACATTTGGAGCCGCCTGAGGTGAGGCTTATTGTAGCAGTGCAGTGTAAACAAACCTATTTGTACAAGCGAGCTTTGAAGGACGAGCTGCCTACATAGTATCTATTAATACAGGCGACTGATGCGAACAGGCACACCCGGTGTGCGCGCTAGTTACTGAGGCGCCTTAAACGCGCGTAACGCATGCGCGTCCTTTGAATTCAATTCGAATGCTCTACGTTTGATCACCACTGCGCGCGTCGAGAGATGAACCGTCGGGCTGCTACGATGCTATAAGATCACCCGTGCGCGCCATCGTCTTCTCCGCACAACCACTCTTCTCGCGCATACCAAGAACACCACAATGGCTAACAAGAACACGCTACCGCGAAGACCACCGAAGGACCCAAAGGGGAAGCAACCGTGATCAGACTCCCTCACGGACATAGAGTGAGCTCTCTGGAAAATGTCATGCGATGTAGTTATAATACATCATGCTCCATGCGGTGCCTCTATCTCGGTCCCCTTCCAGAGTACACTGGAATATGCACAACAGGCCACTACGTCTTCGGCCTCACGAACTTGGTTGGTCGCCTTGACGCTCTCTCGAGACGATGGCGGTCGAGCTTGGCATTGGAGATCGCAACAACCTGGTGGCGACGATATCCAGGAAATTGGGTTTCCCAGGCGCCCTAGGCCTGCCCAGAGCCCAAGGAGGAGAAGGAGAAAACGTAGTTTTTTCTTTTCTTGTTTTTAGTTATGTTGTTTATTCTTTTCTTGTTTTTAGTTGTGTTTGTAATATATTGTTTTTAAGTTAATAAACTTTATGTTGGTGTTCGTTGGTGTGCTATCTGTGCAAAAATAGTTCTAATCGCCAATCGATCATCATTTTAGTGATCTACTAAAAATGAACTAATAACATGATGTCCTAACGATAAATAAAATCTTTATAGATATGTATTATAAAAACATAAGCTAATATCTGAATGTGGTCTAGAGGGGGTGAATAGGCTTTGAAAATTTCCTGCACACTTAATCAAACTGTCATTTACTTGAGTGACCGGACTTGTCCGGTTGGAGGTGCGGACCAGTCTGGTGTTGTAATGTCTGGCGAGTTAATTAAGTGTTGATTCAGGATTTAAATGTTATAGCGGCGGAAATTGAACAACTATTGAGATCACTTGAATTGACAATCAATATTGCAAAGTTACACGTGGAAAGTAATTGTAATACAAGTTACAAGATCGACCAACTTAATGCCCTAAGTAATGATGATGCAAAAATAAAGAAGCACACAGGACACGAATTTTTACCGAGGTTCGATCTCACCAAAGAGATCTACTCCTCGTTGAGGAAGCCCACACAGAGCCGGGTCTCTTCAAACCCTTTCTCTCATCAAGTCACTAAACAAGGCCGATTCCATTATCACGGGTAATCACCGAGTTTATGGGGCAACCTCACACAATGAGGGCTCCCACAAGAATTACAACGAAACGATGATCAAATACACTCGAAAAGATTACAGGTAAATGCGCGAGTGTAAAGAGATCAAACCCCAGGAGCTCGATGACGCGTAGACACCGATCTCCCAATCACAAATCTGAATTCTCAAAGGTTTCCACTTTTGAGGACCTTAGATGTGTGGGGAGATGTGTTTCGTGCTCTTGGGACAAGTGGCGGCGCTAGGATTTTAGTTGTGAATAGTAGAATACGTGAGTTCATTTGTGGGGTCGTGGATCTTCTATTTATAGTGTTTCCAAAATTGTCACCGTTAGGGATGCCAACGGACGGACTAGTCCGTATTGGGTACCGGACTTGTCCGATGTGCTGTGTAAAATAGGCGTGGAATGTGCAACACACTAGAAACCCTAAATTGTGTGAGGTATACCAGACTAGTCCGGTTGGTATCTGAACTCGTTCGGTGCCTTTTGTATTTGAACATCAGAAACTTTCTCAGACTAGTCCATCCTCAGACGGACTTGTCCAACGTGATGTGTTATGGAACATTAGAGAGTTCGACGGACTAGTCCGGTCCTATAGACGGACTTGTCCGGTACACAACGTAATGGGTTTATAGAAGCTTGAACGGACTAGTCCGGTAAATGAACGGAGTATTCTGGTGAACTATGAAATGTGGTTCCAGAAAGTTGATCGGACTAGTCCGGTCCATGATCGAACTGGTCCGGTGCACTGTGAATTTGGACAACAGAGAGTTGAACGGACTAGTCCGGTCCATGAACGGACTATTCCAGTGCTCAGTGAATATTTAGGTTCATTTTAAGCAATTACCCCTACTCAAAGACTTGAGCTCTTGGGATGTGTCTCTCACACACATCCGATACATTTAAGTCTACTTTGCGCTTCAGTCATCAGTTGTGCTTTTCTCTTTTTCTTCAGTACTTCATTTTTCACTTTTTGAGTGCACCAAACTGTCTCATTTAAATTGACCTGCAGTCATCTCAAAAAGTTCATTTGGATCTCAATTATTTGTCATCAATCGTCCAAAACCTACAAGGGATTGCCTTAGATGCACTTTCAATCTCTCCCCCCCTTTTTGGTGATTGATGACAACCAATTGAGATTTCACAATTAAGAGTAAAAATTGATTTTCCTAAAGTGTGCATTTATGAGAATGATAGATGAGTAACAAAAACTTCTCACATATATGCACTCTTTATGGTGGGGTGCCCAAAGAGTGTGCGATCAAAAGATGTGATGAGCAAAAGATAATAACTTAACAATTATAGCAACAATCATCACATTATCATTAAACTAGGCATCACACATTAAGTAAAGTAAGCACATCCAAAATAAATTACAAAAGTTTGAACTCGAGGTACATGTCCTTGATCACAAGTCCTTAATGGCTACAAAATAGACTATCTCAATCTCTCCCTCTTGGGCATCAAGGCACCAAAAAGGGAAAAATTGAGTGGAATCACTCATTGCCACTGTCTCCCTCACTCTCAGTCCCCTCTTCATCTTCTTCTTCATCTTCAGGTGCTTGCGAAGGAGGAGGAGGAGCGAAGACACTAGCTAATCCGAATGAAGCCAACTCTTGCTTCGAGAGGGGTGCCATCTCTGTGATATCTTCTTCAGAATCTTGTGAGATCTGAGGTGACCCCACTGGCTCCATCTCCAGCTTCTCACAGATTGCTTTGATGTTGGCCTTCACATATCGTTGATGCTTCTTCCTGGCCAGACCCTCCTTATGCTGCTTAATTTCCACTTTGTGGTAGGATACAAAGATGGATGAGAGCATCTTCAGCACACCACTAGAGGACTCTCTAGGAGGTGGAGGAGCACGAGTAGCAGCTTCAGTTCTTGTGACTTCATGAGCCCTCTTAGATCTTTGTTCCTCTGCAGGTGAGGTAGGAGCAGAGGAGACAATGTAAATTGTAAGCTTATGAGGTCTAAGACCAGTGTGAAAAACATCCTTTACAAACTCAAGTCCTGTCACCTTCTCAATCATATACATGATATAGGGTGCATAGCCACTTGAATAGTTAGGGGTGACGGAGATGTTCACAATGTAATTATAAATGTACTCAAAGACACTGAAGGTCCTTCTCTTGCTTATCACCTTCATCAATGTCCTGAGTGTCCTCTGGATAGTCTCTGCATCTTCCTCCTTAGGAGCTATGGTCTTCCTTAGGATTCTATTTAGCACTACAAAGAAAGGCTTCAAGTATGTGGTAGTTGGAGACTTGTATGGCATTCTTGTATCATAGAGAAAGTCAAGCTCATCTTTCTCCGGAGACTTTATATTGTGAATGATGATGTCATTCTCCAAAGAATCTTCAAGGTGAAGAATTCTAGCAAATTGTGACACTGTACTTCACTCCATGTGTCATCCATATCATTTTGTCTCCGTCATCACGAGCAAAGTATAGAGTAGAGTAGAATTGAGTGATCACCTCATTGTTCCAGTCCCATTGGAAGGAAACAAGATCCTTCAGTCCATGTCGCTCCAATGCCTCTAGGACCTCTTGATAAGCTTGGCATCTCTTGGAATCGAGGTAAGTGATATTGACCCACTGACATTCAATCACTGGGTTCCTCATATTCATATATACATGCTCATAATAGTCAACATGGAAATTGCTCTAGAATCTGAGGTCAGCTGACTGCTTGGGTTGATCATAGACTTCCAGCTCTCTGAACTTTCAACCAATTCACTCCCTTTTACTGCAAATTCATCACTAGAGGGCTGCATATTGCGATTAACAGGAATCTTCATCTTCAACGGGCCAATAGGACCACTAGCCAGTCCTTTGCCCTTGTTGAGAGTTCTCTTGGGTGCCGATGAACTCCCACCACCTTCCTTGCTTATTGGTTTCTTCACCACCACTCTCCTCTTCTTGGGAAGTACATCGTCGGGAGGAGTGGAGTGAACATTGTGGTCGTGTATTTTTTTCATCACCCTCTCTTTGGCTCTTTGCACTCTAGCGCGGTAATGCTCTTCATCATAATCAAAAGAGCTATCCTCAGAACCTGAAGACATCGTGCTTGACAGAGGAATTCAAGGGTTGATATGAATTGATTGTAGACTTTGGGAAAATAAGAATTTAGAGGTTCATATTGTCAGGATACCGAACTTGTCTATTTTCAGAGTGCGGACTTGCCCGGAGCACCGGACTTGTACACACTTGAATACCGGACTAGTCCGCAGTGACATAAGAACCCTAATTTCCTATTTTCAACAAATCTAGCTCGAATCGATTCACAATGAATAGGAACTAGTAGGAATACATCTATAAGAGTAATGTATGCCCCAGGAGTCAAGAAAAATAAGCAAGAATTACGAAAAGATGAGAGCTATGGTTTGAGTGAGATTTTACCAAAAAATTGAAGATTTGAGTTGAAGGAGTTGAGTATAGTCCGAATTAGTCCAGAGTGAACAGGCTCCACACCGAGAAGAGGATTTACCTTGGAGAAATCTGTGATTTTGATGGCTGGAAGCAAAAATCGCCTTTGTAGCTCATGGTTGAAGAGAGAGCAGCAAAAGAGATTATGAGATGTGGTGGATAAGCTCCTGGCAGCGGGCTGGGGTTAACCCTGATATATACGGACTACTCCGGTCGACAAGTCCGGTATGCTTGACCCGGGCTGTACTAGTCTTAGGAAACAAACTAGTCCGATGGTGACGCCGAACTAGTCCGGTGTCAGCATGAAAAAATAGAATTGAACAACTTGATTTTGGTTGTTTTATCTAATAGTGATCTAAAGGACATCATTTCACAAATAATCCTTATGAACATGACCAGTAAGCAATCAACAATGATACAATGGCCATAACTCACCATGATTTACTAATTTAAATAGTTTTCAAGAGAAAATCGAGATAAGGGACAAACTTTTGCAAATATGAGTAAATTTTGAAATCACTATCAGTTATGCAGTGTTTCAAGCCACATTTCAAGAGTCAAGTAAATTTAGCTCATTTCTTGGCTCACAAAATCTCTTTTCATCTAATGGCTTGGTCAAAATGTCTGCATGGTGTTTTTCAGTCCTAACATGTGAGATTACTATGTCACCTTTTAATGAATGATATCTTAAGAAATGGTGACGAATATCTATGTGCTTAGTTCTTGAGTGCTCTACTGGGTTGTGTGCAATTTTTATAGCTCTCTCATTATCACATAGGTGTGGAATATGGTTTAGATTGTAACCATAATACCTTAGAGTTTGTCGCACCCAAAGTAGTTGTGCGCAACAACTACCGGCTGCAACATACTCTGCTTCGCCTGTGGAAAGAGCAATGGAGTTTTGCTTTTTATATGACCATGAAACTAAGGATCTACCAAGAAATTGGTAAGTCCCCGATGTGCTCTTTCTATCGACTTTGCATCCTGCATAGTCGGCATCAGAATATCCTATCAAGTTAAACTCGGATCCTTTGGGATACCAAAGGACCAAGTTAGGTGTGTGCACAAGGTATCTAAAAATTATTTTTACAGCTATTAAATGGCACTCTTTAGGTGCGGCTTGAAACCTTGCACACATACACACACTAAGCATAATATCTGGCCTAGATGCACATAAATAGAGTAATGAGCCTGTGGTACCCTGCGTACCGAATACCCCTTGGGACTGCAAAAGAGCAAAGGAACTTCACCTGTCTGAGTTGAAGACCTCCGAAGGCCCCACGTGTCATACGGAACCGGTCCAGCCTCCCTTCTATGGTTAGTCCCAGTGGTGCCACGTGTATCCTACAACCGGAGCTACATCCCACACAAGGGAAAGCATCGAGGTAAATACCAGTGTGGCACCCCCGGATCTAACCCCCGACAGAGGGAACTCCGATACCAACACGTGCACCGGACCTAACCGTCCCACACACAAAGCTCCGGAGCTTCCACGCGTCCAACCGCCGGACCTTCAACTTCAACAAGCAGATTGGTAGACCCCCAACAGCTTGGACCTTCAAGGAACATTAAAGACTTCAAGACCCGATTAAGTGTCATTAATACCATCTTAATGATACACAATCGGAAGGCCCTTAATACCAGTAATGCCACTGTAAAGGTGCGTTATTGGTACTATTAATGGTAATTAAGCTCATTAATTGTGTATTAAACATCAGTAACCGCCAGGGCCACATGTCGGGCCAGGCTAATGCTGTAACGACCATTTCTTGTACTATAAAAGGACTGGTCGAGTGATACACGCGGGGGAGCTCTCGAGACTCCTTACAGACTTCCACACAAGTCTACACACGCCCACAAGCGCTCAGACGCTCAATACAACAACTACACACCCCGTGGAGTAGGGTATTACGCTTAGGCAGCCCGAACCACGTAAATCCTCATGTCAACTTGCCATCGTGTTCTGAATCTATGCGCGCCCACAACCAAACTACAAACTTCACGATGTGCCAATGGCAGTACCAGGAGAATTACCGGAATCAAACTCTGACAGTTGGCTTGCCAGGAAGGGGTGTGCCCGAGATTCAAGGATGGTGAGCTCTACTGCTGGATCGTCCAATGGCAACCCTGCTGCGCAACCTGCTGGAGGCAACCCCTCCAACATGCAGTAGCCAACAGGTGTTGTGGCTCCAGCGGGAGTCATGCCACCACCACCACCGTCTGCACCAGCGAATCAAGCTGGATAGCGAGATGGGGCGTCCGCGTCGGTCACTGCATCGGCGAACAACAACCCTGAACATGCGCTCCATGTTGCGCGTGCTCTTCTCTAACGTCTACCGCCTCCAGGAGCATCCCAGGGTGCAATGGAGCAGTGGAGAGCTGGTGTGGAACATTTGTTTGCAATAGCAGCCGATCGCATCAGCAACCAAGGTCCTCCCCCCTCGGGGCGGGCCCCATCTCAGCATCGGACCGTGTCGAGTAGACTTGGCCCGCACGCTTCAATGCACAGGAGCCGTGTTGCGTCTCAATAGGCGACGTTGCTGCCTTCCAGGGCGCAACGTACCCACACGGTAACCAGGCTTTCGACTCACGACCCCCTGGCAGAGCTCGATCGCCATTACCGTCAACAGGATAGCCGCGTCGATATCGATCATGCTCGCGAGAGGCGAGAGGCTCAGGACAGTCCTGCTCCCGAGGGAGTAGGAGGAGGCTGTTCTGCCCTGGCCATGCACCTACGCATGGTCAGATGGCCGCAGAAGTTTCGGCCTCACATGCAAGAGAAATTTGATAGGACTGTCAATCTCGCCGAATTTCTCCAAATCTATTCCACCGCAATCCTTGTGGATGGAGGAAATGAGGCCGTGATGGGAAACTATTTCACTGTGGTTTTAACGGGGACCACCAGGTCCTGGTTCATGAGCCTTCCGCCCGACTCCATCAACAGTGGGGTGGAACTGTGCCAACAGTACACCGCCAATTTCGGTAGCTTATACACCTGACCAGGCATGAAACTAGACCTTTTTGCTGTCAAGCAGAAGGGGGGAGAGTCCATGTGATCCTTCATCCAGAGGTTCTCCCAGTTATGAAACACTATTCCTCCTATCTCAAGCGCTTCTGTTATTGTGTCATTCAGACAGGGCGTTCGAGACAAGAAGATGCTGGAGAAGCTGGCGACTAAGGAAGTCACCAGTGTCACGGAACTCTTCAGCTTGGCAGGCAAGTGTGCCAAAGCTGTGGAGGGCCGTGAAATGCACTCCCAACCACCTCCTAAGGACAACAAAAAGTATTCCAAGGTTGAAGCCACTACCTCCGGGAGTGGCAAGAAGAAGAAAAAGTCCAACGGAAAGAAGAAGCCGTCGGCCGACAAACCCACTGCTGCTGC
Organism: Tuctoria greenei; assembly: GCA_036927565.1. NCBI lineage: Eukaryota > Viridiplantae > Streptophyta > Magnoliopsida > Poales > Poaceae > Tuctoria > Tuctoria greenei. Next base: position 153,810,234 of record JAYESD010000006.1, on the reverse strand, counting down.
TGCTGCAGCTCTGGGTGGCCGGGGGCCACGCCCTGAGAAACGACATCGGCCATCACTGAAGATGGTGGCAGCTCCAAGATGTGGTGCCCCATACACAAGTCGAACAGCCACAACCTGGAAGGCTACCGAGAGGTCCAGAACCTTGCCGAACGCTATAACAAGCACCAGGAAGAAGTTCCTTTCTGTCAAAGGGAAGGAAAAAAAAAGTCGACGAAGCTCCGACTCAAAAGGAGTTAGGCTTTCAGGACCCTAAAAAGGTCTTGAAGGCTGTTTACACCTTGTCGACGACGACTTCGATGTCTCCGACAACGAGCGTTGGAAGACCATGAACAACATCTTTGGTGGTTCATGGGACATCACCTCCCGCCGTGTCCTCAAGACAATGCGGCGGGACATGGCCTCAGTAGCTTCCACCGCTAGGGCGGAGCCACATCGGATGTGGATGGACACTACCATCACCTTCGATGCTCCGGGCTGCCCTCGAAACATGATCGGAGCGGGCCAACTCCCATTGATGGTATCTCCGACCATTAACAACATCCAACTCCACCATGTGATGGTGGACGGAAGTTCGAGGCTGAACCTCATAAGCTTCGAAGCTTTCGTCAAGCTTCTGTAAAAGCCCGCTTTTTGGGAGAACAAAAACGAAAATATACGAACTTAAAAATTTTGAAAGTGGACTTGGAAATCCAAACTCACATGAACCATATGAGTTAACCAATGTTCACTTAAAATAGGGACTTGTTAATATTTTACATACAGAACATGTTTGCTAATGTATATTGGAACTTAAGGTGTAAAATCCTTAATTTCCAAGTATTCACATTTTCAATGAAAAATTAAAGGAGAAAAGAAAACAAAATAGAGAGAAAGTAAAAGGAATTATTCCAACCCTAAAATGGGACATCCAAAAATATTCAAATCTCATGCCGTAAATTTTTCCATGACCTTATAATATTCCAAATAGACTCTCGGTAAAGTTTCAAAAATTTTGAAGCACGTTTCCCATATATTGGACACGTACTGAGAGTTTAATCAGAGTTGGCTTCAAATTTAAACTTTATGCTCAACCTTGTCCAAATCAACTCCAAATTTTTCCTGAGGTCCCTTATGGTTCAAAAAGGTTAACTTCAAAGTTTCAGGATTTTTGAACCTAATCTACCATTTATTTCATTGAATCAAGTATCACCGCTTGAATTCAAATTCGAACCTGAGTTCGAAATTCAACTTGCTCAGTTTTGAAATCTGGTTGCACCATAAAATTCTTCATATTTTATTTAGTCATTGGGCCAAAGTTGAATATTTTTAAAGCATGTCTGCTAGCTCCATTTGAATTTTGAAAAGAGAAGGGAGAAGAGAGTGGGACCCACATGTCATGTCTATCCTCATGGCCACAAAACCAACTTGGCTTCTTCCTCTCCCATCCTTATCACCTCGTCGGTCCTTATCTTCCCGCTCGCCACTTCAAGGCCCGCACACACCCCTGCCTCCTCGCCTGGCCGTCGCTCGCCGGAGCCGCACCACCCCACTATCCGCCCGACTCCACCGCCCCAACCGCACCGGAGTCACCTCCCTCGGGCGCCCGTCCCAGCACCGCACGCCCGCGCGACGCCTGACCTGCGCACCTCCCCCGTCGCCCCCTGCTGGCAGCATCGCCGCATGCCCACGCTCGCCCCGACCGCACCGTTCCCGGCCTCTGCACGCCGCCGACGCCGTGCTCCTCGCCGGCGCTCCACCTCACGGCCTCCGGCTTGCCCGCGCGCCCTGACCACTGCTCCCGCGTCCCAGCCCGCTCCACCTCGCCGCGCGCGTCGCCCTGCTCCTGCACCGGGCCTTGCTCTAGCCGACTCTCCTTCGAGCCTCCTGGGACCGGAGCCCTCCCGCTGCAAGTGCTTGGAGCTGCTCCAAGGGTGACACTGCGGCTGAGCGGTCCCCTCTGATCCTGAGGACACCGGAAGGCATCGGCATCTTCAGGACGAGGTAGCTGTAGTGGGCTACAGCCATGAACCTGTAGAGGGCTGGCCTCCCGATGATTGCGTTGAAGGGGAGGTCGACGTCTGCCACGTCGAATAAAACGCTCTCCGTACGGTAGTTCTCCGGGGTCCTGAAGGTCACCGGGAGGTGTATGTTACCATACGGGAGGATTTGCCCAGGTCCGACACACGATAACGGGCTCGAGGGTGTGAGTTGGGACATCGGCAGCTGCAGCTTCCGGAAAGCCGCTGTGGAGATGAGGTTGAGGCCCGCCCCTCCATCTATCAACAGGTGAAAGACCTTCACGTTGGCGATGGTCGGGGACACCAGCAGCGGGAGCACTCCTGCCCCTGCCATGTTATTCGGGCAATCCGAAGCGTCGAAGCTGATCGCCGTGCTCATCCACTTGTGGTGGGGAGACGGACTTGGGGCGGGGGCCACTACGGCCACTGCCCGACGCAGGGTTTTCACCGCGTTTCAGGACGTGGGGTCGGTGGCTCCCCCGTAGATGACATGGAGGGTCTTGCGGTGCTCCTTATCACTGCTGGAGTCGGAGTCGCCACCCTCGAAGACGGCTTTGACCGCCTGCTGGGGTTCCTGGAACCCCATCTCGCTGTCATCCTCTTTCTCAGGATCAGCCTTCTGCTTGCCCTCCCTCTGGCGGGGGGGGGGGGGGGGGGGTTAACCCTCCTGGCGCTGCTGCCTCTATTTCTGTTCGCGGAATCGTTCCGCGAATCTCTTCACTTCCCGGCACTTGCTAACACTGTGGCTATTTGTGCGGTGCACCGGGCACTTGAAGTCAGGCTCCTCGGGATCAGGCGACTGCCTAGGGCGCTTGTCTCGGCGCGACGCTCGGGCTCCGTCGGGCGCCGCAGCCGCCACTGCCTGGGCTCTGGGCTTTGGCCTATTCTTGCCACCGCCCTTCTTCTTCTTGCCGCCGCTCCTCGCAGAGGCTCCTTCCTCAGTCGGGGTGGCTTCCCTTGCTTCTGAGGATGGCTGGGAGTGCCAGTTGCGCCCCTTCGCTGCCCTAGCACATCTGTCCGCTAGGGAGAACAGCTCGGAGACATCACGCACCTCGTGCGTGGCTAACTTCTCGAGCATCTTCTTGTCCCTCACACCCTGTCTGAATGCGACGATAACCAATGCGCTAGCAACATGAGGGATGGTGTTCCATACCTGGGAGAACCGCTAGATGAACGATCGCAGCGACTCTCCAGCGCGCTGCCTAACGGCGTGGAGGTCAAGCTCGGTGCCAGGGCGCTTGTAGGAACTGCCGAAGTTAGCCACGAACTGTCGGCACAACTCATCCCTGGAGGTTATGGACCCCTGGGGCAGGTTCATGAGCCATGACCGAGCTGGGCCGGTCAGGACGACGGGAAAGTAGTTAGCCATAATGGCCTCATCGTCTCCTGCAGCTAGTATCGCAGTGGTGTAGATCTGCAGGAACTTGCTCGGGTTGACACTCCCGTCGTACTTCTCCGGCATGTGTGGCCGGAACTTTCGTGGCCAAACCACGAAACGTAGGTGAGGCGCTAGCGCTGCACACCCTTGGCTAGGGCTGACTGCTGCCGGCGGCAGCAGCGCATACCCTGGGTGAGCAGGCGGGCCTGCGCACACCTGGTGCTAGAGTGGTGTTGCATACGCCTGTACAGGAGGCGCGACGTACGCCTGGTGCGGTGGAGGCACGACGTACGTCTGGTGTGGTGGAGGCACAACACGAGCTTGGGGCACGGGGCCCGGCACGCTGTAATCTGCCTCGAGGTTGCGCTAACATTCCCTCTGGCGCTCGATGGTGACTCGGCAGTACTCTCCGGCCCTGCGGCGCTGCAGCCCGGTTCTTAGATCTGTTGTTGAGATCCTGGTTGAGCGCGAGTCTGCCGTCCATCTATCAACTGTCGGCGTTCGCGACATGACACATGCATCGACTGGGCATGTGTTTCCCTCGGCGGAGGTGCATTGAGTGCGGCGGTGATGAGGTGGTCGACGTCGTTGATCCACTGCTGAGCTGCTCCCTGAGGGGCATCCCCAGCAGGAGGGTTGTGGAGTAGCGTGCGCGCTGCCGCGAGCGTGCTCTCCAGGCTTGCAGCCGGTGGTGCCATGATTGCTGTCACGGCAGGAGTACGCCGTGGAGTGGCGTGTCGGCCTGCAGCCGGCGAAGTGACTGCGGGGCGACGCGAAGGTCCTGACCTTCCTGCCCTAGAGTGGTAGCCTGCTCTAGAGCGGGATGACGCCTGATCCTCCGCCACTGTCTATCGCCGCGACTGCGCCCTGGATGATCCGGCGTTGGATTGGTCGTTCACCATTGCTGCTGGTGGAGATCTTGACGGGGAAAAATCCCCCTACCTGGCGCGCCAAATGTCAAAGGTCGTAAATGACACTTCCCCCGGGCCTGCTTAGAGAGCAGCCCGCAGAGGTTCTTTGGATTCACGAGGGCTAGTCCCAGGAGATCGAACACAGCAGAATGATGAACACAGGGGATTTACGTGGTTCGGGCCGCTGGAGCATAATACCCTACGTCCACGGGAGTGTTGTGTATTGCCTTGCTCGAGTGTGTGTGAGTCTGGTCTCATTTTTCGTCGGTCCCCTGTGAAGGTCGTCTGCAGAGCCCTTTTATAGTTCAAGGACTCTGTAGTCACAAGGTGGGTCCCAGTACCCGACAGGTGGTCCTGGGGAGAGCCAAATCCTATACAAGATCTAGGATTAATTGCTATCTACTTCCCTTTGTCAGGGGTGTCAATGCGCCGTCCCGCCGCGTCGTGCGCCAGGGCTACACATAGTTGGTGATGATGGCGGTGCACGTATCGTCCGTCTTGTCCTCGTGGCCCATTCGTCCGTCTTGCAGCGTGGGTCTGTACCGGCTACTTGGACAAGACAGGACACTGGAGCCTTGAATTTCGTAAGCGCAGCTCAGCCTGCCTGGGGAAGGCGCGCATACTTAATGCCTGTCTAACCAGCGCACGCATTCCTTTACTGCGGCTTCCTACCGCACTGAGTTGGGCGTCCGCCACGTGGTTACGCCGGAGCCTGCCTCTGCGGGAAGTAAATCACTTGACGGAACAGGCCACGTGGTGCATTCGGAGCCCACCCCTATGGAGGGGTGGGGGCTCAGCCCTGCAGGCCACATGGTAGCTCCGGTGCCTTTCCCTGCGTGGGTGCGGACTTGGCCCTGAGGTCCCGATTGGCCACGTGGCGGCTCCGGAGCCCTCCTCAGCGGGGAGGCGTGGGCTTGGCCCTGAGGTCCCGATTGGCCACGTGGCGGCTCCAGAGCCCTCCTCAGCTGGGAGGCGTGGGCTTGGCCCTGCCGGCCACGTGGCAACTTGGGAGCCTCCACCGACGGGGAGGTAGGATCAGGTCCTTCCCTCCTCTACGTGGCAGCCTCGGATTCGGCTTCTTAGGCAGAGGTGGAGTCCTTAGCGTTTTTCTCCTGTGCACGGGGGTACCCGGTCTGCAGGGTACCGACACCCATACTTTAGCTGTAATAGCATTATGTGCTCTGAGCATGTCATATCATCGGTAAAGCGTTTCTTGTTTGATTGTGGAGCCCATGATGTGCCGTGCTTGGAGAATGTCATTTGCTACATAAAACCTGATTATAAGGATCCACTTGTAGGTGAGTCTATTTATGCTATTCCTTACCTATGTTAGTATTCACCCTGCATATGTCTAGTGAGACGGTTATGTCTTGCTGAGCCTTATGCTCACGTTTGCGCTTTAACGATTTTTGCAGGTATTAGTTTTATTTTTGCTGCTCAGGTTGTACATGAGACTCGAGGTGTCGAGATAAATCTCATGTGAGCCACGCCGCTGTTGAATGTTCTTCATGTTGCTAGTGAGAAGCGTCCTAGGGCATGGACGTCTTCTCTCCTGCTTAGTTAGGTGAGATTATGAGTATGTATTTTTCCCCTGCGTGTGTACCCCTGTGGTACACTCTTTTGTAAACTCTTCTTATTATGAAATGAAAAATTTATATGTTTTGGTATCCTTTTTGTGTGTGTTGTTAGGTGCCGCATCGCACGGCACCACCCAATGAGATCCTCGGAGGTGTGGACTCTGGTCCCCACAGCTTCAACTCCGACCTTCGGATCTTTGCCCCTCCCGACCTTTCTCCGGAGTACGTCCGAGGGTCGTAACTCCACTAGGTGCCATTACTCTCCCATTGACCTTCGGGGCCCGGGAGAATTACAGGACTGAGAAGTTGGTCTTCGACGTGGCGCAGATCAACTTGCCATTCAATGCCATCCTGGGCAGGCCAGCCTTGTACAAATTCATGGCTGCTGCTCATTATGGCTACTTGGTGTTGAAGATGCCAACACCAGCAGGTGTTCTTCAGATCCGTGGAGATCGCACCGCTAGAGTTACTGCTCTGGAAGAACTCCATGCGCTTGCCACAATGCAGGAGGAAGAATCCGGAAAGGAGCAAGCTCCGAAACCCCCAAGCATTCATCATCGAGGATCGACCTCTACACGTCGTGTGCAACCAAGCGGCGACACCGACATTCCCATCAAAGTCGTCCAAATTGGTTCCGATGCCGCTCAGACCACCCGTATATCGGGAGGTTTGAATGACAAATAGGAACTCGCGCTCATCACTTTCCTCCGGGCTAATGTCGACGTGTTTGCCTGACAACCGTCACAAATGCCTGGGATCCCTAGGGAAGTTATCGATCACAATTTGAAGATTTATCCCAACACTCGACCTGTACATCAAAAGCCTCGGAAGCAATAAGTAGAGCGACAAAACTTCATACGTCAAGAAGTGAAGAAGTTGCTTGAAGCTGGTTTCATCCGAGAAGTCTTCCACCCAAAATGGCTGGCAAACCCAGTCGTTGTACCCAAGGCCGGCGGGAAGCTTCGGATGTGTATCGACTACACTACACTGAATAAGGCATGTCCAAAGGATCCATTCCCACTACCTAGAATAGATCAGATAGTGGATTCCACATCCGGGTGTTAATTACTGTGTTTCCTAGACGCATATTCTGGGTATCATCAAATCAGAATGTCTAGGGAAGATGAAGAGCATACTTCCGTCATCACAGTAGATGGATTATATTGTTACACTGCCATGCCATTTGGTCTCAAAAATGTTGCTTCAACGTTTGTACGAGCTATGTACAAAACTTTTGGAGAGATTATCAGAGATGTAGTGGAAGTGTACGTCGATGACATCGTAGTCAAGATCAAGAACAAGGAGTCATTTCTTGACACCTTGCAAGCTGTCTTCGACAAGTTGCGAATCACACGCACATAGCTGAAGCTAGACAAGTGTGTCTTCGGGGTTAGATCCGGGAAGCTTCTTGGATTCTTGGTGAACCACCGAGGAATAGAAGCAAATCCGGCGAAGATTAAAGCCATTGAAGACATGCGACCACCACCTCGCATCAAGGACGTCCAGAAGCTGACTGGATGTCTAGCTGCCCTTAGCCGGTTCATCTCAAGACTGGCAGAACGGGCGCTACCTTTCTTCAAATTATTTAGGAAGTCCGGACCATTCCAATGGTCTGAAGAAGCAGAAAAGGCATTACAGGAGCTGAGCAGCTCCTCACCACTCTACCAACCTTATTAGCTCTGAATCCTGGTGAGCCACTTCTGCTCTACATTTCAGCAACTGAAGAAGTTGTCAGCATGGTCCTCGTTGCGGAAAGACCAGAACCATACCCACTTCAGGAGTCCAGACCCCTCCGGGAGGGTCCGAAGCTACCCGAAGGCGAGTCTGGGTCCCAGCTCCCAAACCCAAATCCTCAAGGTGGGATGCCAGAGGAGCCACCTCCTTCAAGTGGAGGAGTCACTGTTGCTGAACAAGAAGATCCGGACCCCTCCGAGAAGGTCTGGGTCACTTTAGAAGAAGCTTCGGGTTCTTCAAGCAAGAACCTAGAGGTCCCCGAAGAAGGTCCGGACCCCTCCGGGAGGGTCCGGGTTGATGAGGAGGAAGCTCTGGGTCTATTCGAGAGGATCCGGACAGTCCAACGCCCAGTGTACTTCATCAGTGAAGTACTCCATGACGCCAAGACTCAGTACCTGGAGGTGAATAAGCTGCTCTACGTAGTTCTTATTGCCTCTAGGAAGCTTCGACACTATTCTCAAGCTCACAAGATTTCAGTGGTAACCTCTTATCCACTACGCGCAACCTATCATAACCCCAATTCTAATGGGAACATTGCAAAGTGGGCAGCAAAATTGGCTGAGTTCGATCTTGAATTCATCCCAAAACAAGCGATCAAGAGTCAAGCTTTGGCGGACTTCGTGGCGGAATGGACCCCCTCTCCATCAAATCTTGGGGGCCCGAGTGAGCAGAAGCCGGAACGCATTGTTCCGGTCTTCACAGAGCCTCACTGGACTCTCTACTTCGACGGATCCATGCAGAAGCAGGGGGCCGGAGCTGGAGTCCTTCTCCTCGCTCCGACCGGGGAAAAGGTCAAATACATGGTTCATCTTGACTTCAAGGCGACCAACAACATGGCGGAGTATGAAGCACTAATCTATGGGCTCAAGGTGGCACTATCATATGGTGTCAAGCAGCTGTTGGTAAAGGGTGATTTGCAGCTTGTCATAAAGCAAGTCAAAGGTGAATGCTGCTGCAACAACCCTCAACTAGCTGCATACCTACTTGAAGTTCAGAAGCTTCAGAAGGACTTCGACGTCCTGGATCTTTGCCATGTCCAGCGTCTCAACAACTCTGAAGCCGACGAACTCTCGACGAAAGCTTCAACCAGAGCTTCGGCTCCCGACGGAACCTTCATCCGGAGATTGTCAATACCAACAGCTAAGCCTGCCGAACTGAGCAAAGGGGGCGAGACCATCACCTCGAAGATGGCAGTCCCGATGGCCCTGTTACCATGGCATCCATCAAGGGTTGTAGGTGCTGCCGAAAGCTCCGAGCAACCCAGCACACAAGACTCAAATGCTAAGGTTAGCTCCGATGCATGGATCTCGGAGATCCGGAGCTACTTGAAAGACAATTTCCTTCCTAATGATAATGTATCCGCTGACCGGATAGTCAGATTGGCTAAAAGATACACACTGGTAGAAGAGGATCTCTATCATCATGGTGCCAACGACGTCCTAATGCGGTGCATCACAAGGGAAGAAGGCTGCAAGCTCCTCGCAGAAATGAATGGAGGCGAGTGTGGGAACCACGCGTCTTCCCGCACGCTTGTTGGTAAAGCCTTCCGGCATGGTTTTTACTGGCCTACAACACTCCAGGATGCAACCGAGCTAGTGAAGAAATGCAAAGCATGCCAGTTTCATGCAAAGCAAATTCACACACCAGCTCGACCTCTACAAATGATACCTTCTACATGGCCATTCGCTGTGTGGGGGATGGATATCTTGGGACCTTTTCCAAGAGCCGTCAGGGGTTACAAGTTCCTGTACGTTGCCATCGACAAGTTCATCAAGTGGCCGGAAGCAACTCCAGTTGTGACAATAAACAAGCAATCAGCTATCAACTTCTTGTTGTCCATAGTATGCAGATTTGGAATCCCAAACAAGATCATAACAGACAACAAGACCCAATTCACAAGCTCTACATTCCAAGGATATTGCAAAGACCTCGACATTCAAGTCAGCTACGCTTCTGTAGCTCACCTGGCAAGCAATGGCCAAGCTGAGAGAGCAAATGCAGAAATCCTAAAAGGACTCAAGACGCGCACATATGAGCGTCTGAAAAAACATGGAGCCAACTGGATTGAAGAGCTTCCGCCCACCTTGTGGGGAAACAGGACAACTCCAAACCGGTCAACTAGAGAGACACCCATCTTCCTAGTGTACGAAGCTGAAGCAGTCCTTCCTCCGGAAATCACCTTGGGGTCACTCCGGGTCTGGACCTTCGATGATGCCACGCAGGACCAGCTCCGGCATGAAGACCTTGACCTCGTTGAAGAGGGAAGGTGTCGAGCAGCTATTCGGAATGCCCGATACTGCCAAGCCTTCGGCGCTATCACCAAAGGCATGTTCAGAACTGAGAGCTCGAGGAAGGCGATCTGGTGCTACAGAGAACACAAACTCGAGAAGGGTTAAACAAACTCTCCCCCAGTTGGGAAGGACCCTTTCGAGTGATCAAAGTATCCCGTCCCGGATGCGTTCGCTTGGCAACCGAGGATGGGATACCTCTCCCTCGTCCTTGGAACATTGAGCAACTCCGTAAGTTCTACGCTTAATATCACGGAGGTGAGTTTGTAGTTACATGTAATGTATGTTATAGAGTCATTGTATAGAGTCGGGTAGCTCCTTCAGGAGAACAGCCAGACCTTCCCCGGAAGGTCCGCAAAGTTCAGGCAACACTTGTCACAGTCTCAGAACTAAAAGTGTAGCTAGCTACCTTGGGTCAAATGAGAAACGCAATCAACTTAGCCTGGTTTCGTACCCTAAGAGTGTACTTGTTTCCCCTGTACCCTAGACCTATAATGAAAGACATCATTGTGTGAAAACAGACTCCACGTGCATTTATTTTGTATAGGCTCAATATTTTTTATTTTTCTCTTTCTTGTCTATAACAAAGTTGTGCAATTCTCAAGAAACTTTAGCTCGAACAATTCATGTATAATTTAATTCGCTTTGTTAATTCTTTCGGGTCTTAACATTGTTGAATGGCCTAGTCGCCTGAATGCCGCCAAGCCAATCTAGGTCTGGAGTGTGCTATCGACTTAGCCTGGTCTTGCACCCTAAGTACGCCACTCTACCTACACCCCGGCAGGGCGAAGTAAGGTGAGTCCAGGATACGATTGGACCTGAAGAACATAAGCAAATGCACTTGATTGTATATAGAATTGTGTTCCACCTAAAACTTTCTTTCGGGAATAGTAAGCCACAATTAAGTTATAGATAGGAAATGAATTTTATTGTTTTTATTGACTTCAGTGTGCAGGAAAAATAAAGATCTCATGATGATGGTGGATGAAGCTGGATCTATCAAAGCTCTGACAGCCTCTAAGGTGACCTGCTGTCGATGTTCTAAACATTGATAGCTGGTGTCACTGGAGCTACCAAGTTCTGGCAAATCCAGGGGGCCAGCCGTCAACATGAAGAAAAGATGGTGGGAAGACTCCCCGATGGGGTCTACTGTCGACGCACTGCGTGTTGACAGTGGTCGCTGTCGGAGCTACCAAGCTCTGACAACCCAGAGGACTAATTGTCGATGCTCTACGTGTTGACAAGGGTCACTGCCAGAGCTACTAAGCTCCGACAACCTCAGGTGGCCCCTACTATTGAGGACTTTGGACCTACAAACTACAAGTTCGAAGCATCCAAGTCTTCAACAAAATGCTACATCCTCTTGGTACATGTTCACAATCAAATTGTGTACATCTACCAGGGGGCCAAGTGGGCAAAGGTGTTGAAGACAAAAAATGAAATTCATAAAATTCTTGGATTTCATTAATCTGGAGACAAGAGATTACAAAATTGGAGAAAAAGAAGAGAAGATACAAGCGGGAGCTACAAAGAGAAAGTGCTAAACCCTATGGAAGAATGAGGCGACTTTCTGGGCAACCTCCGACACGTTGGCCTTGGCGGCATCTCCCACTCCGTCGATGGGACCTTCAAGCACTGGGTCCAGTGGGAAGTGAGGATCCTGGCTTGTGTAGCACGTCAGCATGTACTCTGCGACATTCTTCGCTAGTGATTGTCCTTCGGTTTCCAACTGGTCCGCGATGACATCACCCATCTTGTTGAGTTTGCTGCCCGCCGAGCTCAACGCCTTCAACGCCAGGTCCAGCTCCAGCTCCGGATCATCCGAGCGCACGGGACTGAAGCCCAGCGGCGTCAGCGCGTCATTAGATTTGCCCAAGAAGTCCCAAACTTGTTGGGACTCCGCAACCCTTGAGCCTCGCACCTCTTCCAAGGATCTCTTGGTCACCGCAAGCTCTGAATCCTCCCTGGCAAGCCGCTTGACGTCTTTGATGTTCTGCTGAATCTTTTCAGCAACCTGCCTTTCGAGTTTACCAAGCTCCTCTTCCCGGAGGTGAATCTTGTTCCGGCAGTCGACCAGGTCTTTCTCCCGGCCCCGCACTTTCTTCTCCCTGGCAGAAATTTCATTCTCCCTCTTGTTGAGGTCCTGTCCTCGCTGCCAGGCCTTCTTCTCCTCTTTCTCGCAGTGCTCCTCCAGCTTCTTGGTGTGCTCCGTGAGACTCTTGTTACCTAGAGTCAGCGTCTGAGTAAGCTCTTCCCCCCTCTTCACGAGGTCATCACACAACTCTAGGAGTTTTTTCTCTTCATCTTTGAGCTTTTTCTCCCACTCCTCAAGAGCCTCTCGGCGCTTGACGAGGTTGTCGTGGATGGCGCTAAGCTTCTCTTGGCGATCATTCGCTGCTTCATTAGCAGCCACAGCCTGTTCGTGGATGGCATGGGACTGGTTGTCAAGGGATCACGTCATGCTTCCGCTCTCATCCAGCAGCTGACCCCAATACTCCAACCAGACCTTCTCCCTTTTCACCCACTCCTTGTCGTCGACCTGCCTTGACTGCGCCAGCTTGGTCTCGAATTGGAACAGTTGCGCCACCTCCTAAGGGTTTGGCGCTCCTCCTCGAGGGCCTTGATGTCATGGTAAAAGGCCAACTGGACCTGACGAAGACTGGAGCAGGCATTGTCGATAGACAGCAACAAAGGGATTGGCTCCGGACCTGCCGGGGTTTTCTCCGTTGACTTCAGCGGGTTCCCCGTAACAAAAATCGGGTCCCACTCTACAAGAGCGGTCCCCTGAGCTTCCACAGCACTAGGGCCACCCTCCGGGATAACTTCGGTCACCGCTGAGGAAGGTCCTGCAACGGAAGTTTCTACCTCCGAAGTCGGCTCCGAAGGTCCCGCCGCCAGGTCATCAGCAACTGGTCATCAAGCGGAGGACCGGAAGCTTCGTCCTGGCACCCTGGCTCAGGCGCGAGTACCTCCGGAACCACCACCTCCGGGGCAGGCGTTGAAGGGTCAGCCGGAGCTGAGGCCACTTCCGGCTCCGACGCTGGCGCCTCCTCCACCGCTGGTTCAGGCGCCGGTGCTTCCACCTCCACTGGCTCGGGCGCCGACACCTCAGCGACAACCAACTCGGGTGTCAGAACTTCATCAACCACTGGCTCCACCGCTGGGGCTTCAACAACATACGGCTCTAGGGCCAGAACTGCAGCTACCTCCGGCTCTGAGGCCGGAGCGTCCATCATCTCAGCATCCAAAACCGGAGCTTCAACCTTCGGAGCTGGTGCCGCTAGTACATCTTCAATCCCGTGGTCTGGCGCTACCACGTGAGCTTCAGGGGATGACTCGAGGTCAAGGACCACGACAGCTGGCGCCGGAGCTGCCGCGGCCTCAGCCACCTCTTGGGGCAGTGTTGGAACTGGAGCCAGAGCCTCCGTCTGCACAGCATCAGTTGCTGCTGCAGGAATGGGAGCTTCAACCCCTTTCTTGGGTACCCTATGGATGAAGGACGAAGAAACTCAAAATATGATTACAACAAAGACAATCAACTAAGGTAAAAAATCAAATTTACCTCGGAAGGCTTCCACTCCAGCTAGCGCGGAACCTCTTCACTAGAGGCTCAGGACCGGACCCTGTCGCCACTGGTGTAGTAGCTCCGGAAGGCTCCCCGGAGCTTGCTTCTGCCATTGGCGTCGTCTTGGTTGAGGCCCCCCTCGATTGAGAAGGACCTTTGGACCTAGAGCCCTCAGCTGGCTCTGGTATTGGAGCCACATGGCCGGAGCTAGTGTCCCGAGGGATGTCAATGCTGGAGTGGTTGCCGCTGTCGAAGACCTCCTCCGCTGGGGAGAAGGAGCTGTCGAGGAAGGAGCAGGTCTGATGGACCTCCCGTCAGAATGCTTCAACTTCCTCTTGCGGCTCGAGGGCTCGACCAACTCCTTGCCCTTGCCTGTGACTTCAACTCTTGGCTTCGGGGCGGGAGCGGAGCCACCTTCAGAAGCTCTGGGGATAGCCACCCCAGTGGTTGATTGCCTTTCCATCAGGCCCAAGTCGTCCAACAACGACATCTTCCTCCGGAGCTCCCTGCACTCCCCTGGTATCATATTTAGAGGAAGGAAGGCTGCCGGTGGAGACACGTCGCCAGGGCCAATGTTCCCAGGCTGGAACTTCTTGAGATGAGTCTTCAAGGCTTCACCGTTCAAGTTGGTGTCCAAACCAACCTCAATGCGGTTGGTATCCATCTCACTGTTGAAGGCCCAGGTAGGTCGCCCCCTTGCCCTCAGTGGGGCCCACCTGTTTGTCAAGAAGTTGTTGAAGACCATCTGGGGGGTCACCCCATCGTCGACACACTCCTGGATCTGTCCAGAATGGGCCTGTACTCCCTCGACAGCTCTAGCACATCACTCCAAATGTCGGTGTCAATGCGGGGGAGGCCTTCACGTAGTTTCAGCCTCTCGTGTCCCTCGACGGTGATGACCACCCATTCTTTCTTCCAGTCGTCCCATTTGCCAGAAGGAAAGGACCTCAAGTACTTGAGGGGGATTTTTTCCACTTCACGAAGTAGTAGAAGTCGATGAACTCATCACTCTTCCAGGTGGGGTGGACAGTGAAGAAAGTCCGGAACAACTGCACGCAAGGGGGCACTCCCACCCATATCTCACAAAAGTGGACAAAAGTCGCCACTAGCAAGATTTAGTGGGGGCCAAGATGGTGGAGCTGCAGACCATAGAAGTCTAGCAGCATCAGAGAAAAAGTGGAGAAAGGCGGGATCAAACCCGCCATGGCATACCCATGGAAGTACACCATATCTCTAGCTTGCTCCTTTTTGAAGGGAAGCTTGCCGCAGCGAATGTCATTGTCGAAGGAGTCACTTGACCAACCCATGTAGGTCCGGACCCTAGACAACTCTTTGCTCCCAATCCGGCTCATGGGGAGTCCCAACTTCATCGCAGCACAGCAGGGCGAGAGATGAAAAGCAAGCAAAAGTTTGGAGGATCCGAGCGCAAGTTCAAATGAAGGTGTAAATAATCCCCGAACGGTGCACACTTTCCTTCTTAAGTAAGCCGCCGCAATGCTTGGATGGAAACCGCAGAGGAGCTGACGATACAGTTCAAAAACTTCACCTTGCCAATGACAAGGGGGCCCGGGGACACCCCGACGATCAAGTCGAGGTCCTTACCCCAGGCGAACAGTTGTCTTGATGAAAGGTGGAAAGCCCGAGGGCGGCAGCCTGACTGGGCGCGCGAAACCGATACGGTTTTCGTATTGGGAACCGGCGACCTTCAATTGCGTGAGATCTGCACTCTCAGATCTCACCTGCTGCATCCTGGTTATGCCACGGGGCGATGGTTTAACTGCGAACTACCGCCAATGGCACATCCAAAGACCCTTGAAGACACGGCTCAAAAACCGAAGGATGTACCCACCTCCGGCAGAAAAACTCATCCAAAAGGTCTCTCCCACAGGTGGGCCCAGGGGGCCACTATCGGTAACCTGCATACCGAATACCCCTTGGGACTACAAAAAGAGCAAAGGAACTTCACCTGTCTGAGTTGAAGACCTCCAAAGGCCCCACGTGTCATACGGAACCGGACCTGCCTCCCTTCTATGGTTAGTCCCAGTGCTACCACGTGCATCCTGCAACCAGAGCTACATCCCAGACAAGGGAAAGCTCCGAGCTAAATACCAGTGTGGCACCCCTTGACCTAACCCCCAACAGAGGGAAGCTCCAGTGCCGACACGTGCACCGACCTACCCGTCCCAGACGGTAAGCTCCAGAGCTGCCATGGGTACAACCGCCGGACCTTCAACTTCAACAAGCAGATTGGTGGACCCCTAACGGCTCGGACCTTCAAGGAACATTAAAGACTTCAAGACCCGATTAAGTGTCATTAATACCATCTTAATGACACACGATCGGAAGGCCCTTAATACCAGTAACGCCACTGTCAAGGCGCGTTACTGGTACTATTAAGGGTAATTAAGCTCATTAATTGTGTATTAAACGTTAGTAACCACCAGGGCCACATGTCAGGCTAGGCTAATGCCGTAACAACCAGTCCTTGTACTATAAAAGGACTAGTCGAGCAATTCACGCGGGGGAGCTCTCTAGACTCCTTCCAGACTACTTCCAGACTTCAACACAAGTCTACACACGCTTACAAGCGCTCAGACGCTCAATACAACAACTACACACCCCGTGGAGTAGGGTATTACGCTTAGGCGGCCCGAACCACGTAAATCCTCATGTCAACTTGCCATCGTGTTCTGAATCTCTGCGCGCCCACAACCGAACTACAAACTTCGCAGTCTACCAACGGTAGTACCAGGAGAATTGCCGGAATCAAACTCCGATAGATCCAATCATAGACCGATATACCTTTTGATCCACATTTGGACAATCTTCGTTAAGATCGAGATGTCCATTAGTTGCCATGGGTATCTTGATGAGCTTTGCCCTATCCATATTAAACTTCTTGAGGATGTCCTGCGTGTACTTGGTCTGTCTTATGAATGTGCCTTCTCTTAATTGCTTCACTTGAAATCCCAAGAAGAACTTTAATTCGCCCATCATCGACATCTGGAATCTGTCAGAAATAATCTTGCTAAATTCTTCACAAAAAGACTTTTTAGTAGAACCAAATATGATATCATCAACATAGATTTGACATACAAATAGGTGATCATCAAAGTGTTTTGTGTACAAAGTATAATCAGCTTTTCCAATTTTAAAACAATATTGAGTCAGAAAATCTCTAAGGCACTCATACCAAGCTCGATGAGCTTGTTTGAGGCCATAGAGAGCCTTAAGCAGTTTATACACATGGTTGGGGTACTCTTGATCTTCAAATCCTGGTGGCTGCTACATGTACACTTCCTCCTTAATTGGACCATTGAGGAAAGCACTTTTTACGTCCATTTGATACAACTTGAAATTAAGGTGAGTAGCATATGCCAATAAAATACGAATGGACTCAAGTATAGCTACTGGAGCGAAAGTTTCGTCGAAGTCCAAACCTTTGACTTGTGAGTAACCTTTTGCCATAAGTCGCGCTTTATTTCTTGTTACCACTCCATATTTATCTTGTTTGTTTTGAAAGACCCATTTGGTTCCAACGATGTTCGCCTTTGGTCTTTCCACAAGTTCTCATACTTCATTTCTCTTGAAGTTGTTTAGCTCCTTTTGCATTGCAATCACCCAATCTAGATCCTTTAGTGCTTCTTCTACCCTGTATGGTTCCAGAGAAGAGACAAAAGAGTAGTGTTCACAAAAAACTTGCTATGTGAGATCTAGTAGTTACTCCCTTAGCAATGTCTCCAATAATGTTGTCAGGATGATCTCTTTGTATACTCTGATGTACTCTTGGGTGAGGAACTTGTGAAGTTGCTTGCACTTCATTGTCTTCATTCTCATAGTCTCCCCCTAGATCATTGCTTCCATAGGCGCGAATCTTATTGATAAGCACCTTCATCTAGTTCTGCATGTCTTGAGGTGATTCACCATCTTCAATAGCAAATCTCCCCAATTCTCCTTCAAGCATTTAAATTTTAGCTCCTCGGACTGACCAATTTCCTTCATGTGCAGTCTTGAGTGTATCCCAGATTTTCTTCGCACTTTCTAGTCCATCAATTTTGGTGAACTCTTCTCGGCTTAGAGATGAAGTGATCACTGCAACGGCTTGTGCGTTGCGGTGAATTTCTTGTTCTTGTTCTGGAGTGAGTTCATCATCTGTATCCGGGATATCTACACCTGTACACACAATATGCCAAAGACATGAGTTCAATGAGATTAGATGGATTTTCATATCATATTTCCACATAGTATAATCGTTTCCGTCGAATTGCGAAGGCTTCCCCATGGGAATGGAAAGATAATGATCATTTGAATTGAGATGATTGTATTTGTAAGGATATCGGGAGTAGTCATGATGACCACTCCCCATCGTATTCTCGTCCTCTTTTCCTTTTTGACTCAAAAGTTTCTTCCTTAAAAGTGCCTTGAGGTGACGCACTTCTTGTGACGCCCGGTTCCGAAAATGAACCAAGCTAACGCATATGTGTGCCCAGGATGTTCAACACACATACACGAGTGATTCACAAATGATAAACAGATAATTACCACAGCTCAAATTATTAAATAAGTACTCTTATTACATAATTCATTATATCCTCGAATACAAACTCTAATAAATATTAATGATAAGTTCAACTAATGCAGCGGAAATAAACTAATTAAGCAAACTAAGCAGAAGGGATAGCGCAGCTCCAAGCAACACCACATGCAAAGTTGATGGTAGACACGGCCTAGAACTCCGCATTATCGTCATTAAACTCACAATCCTGACCTGCAACTGTTGGGGGGGGGGGGGAATTGCAAGAGTGAGTACATGTCGTACTCAGCAAGTGTGGAAAGTATGACATGTGGCTTATTCAAATGACGAATGTAATAAATGGCTAAATGCTGAAAAGTACAGTAAAACATTTGAAAAGCGTTATACTATGTCTATGTGAAACAATCCCATCATAACCATCATATTAACAAAATATAAACCATATCCAATTATTGCCAACATCACCATTATCCATGTCCAATTACCATAACTCAAATTCATATCCATGACCATAATCCATAAACCATAACCATTACCATCCCATAACCATAAACCAACCATAACCATCAGCAGACCATAACCATCCCAAATCCCAATTTCCAACTCTAATCATGTAGGTCATCCAGGCGCTCATAACCGGGAGCACGGCTATCATGATAGTTTTTAACACTCTGCAGAGGTTGTACCACTTTACCCACATGTTTGTGATTTCGTCACCTTTCGATGACTAAGAAACCTCCATTATGCAGTCTCACACTTCTGTAGGTGTGTGGCCAAGAGATCACAAAGTAGCCTTTCAAAAGGGACTACTAGTATGTACGGGCCCACTAAGGTTTCACCGGCAGGCTTGAATCTCTATTCTCCCACCCACGGGCCCCCTCGTGTGCCATGCGGATCCCAGGGCAGTCCTCCTCGACTCCCATTCGCCGCGCCATCCAATGGTCCATACAATACTAGCACTCCTAATTATTCAGCTACGCCGCACCCATACTTGGCCTTGTGGTGGCACCGTTGACCTGGCATATTCTCGCATGAACCGGTCCTTAGATCTAAGGCAAGCAAACCACCATAACATCCAACCCATCCACATACCAGGCTTGCTTAGATCATTCATCACCATACCGTATCGACCAGTTCACATTAACCAGAATATCATTAATACATAATTAAATATGTAGTGTTGTTTTCCATCCCAATTAATTAAGCGAAGCAAAAAGGTAAAAACCCTTCCCGACTCTCTACCATAAATTCCAGGTGACAAGGGTGGTCAAACAAAACTAGTAAACTTCCTACCATAGGATTCCCATCAATTTGACACAAGCATGCAAGTTCGCAAACAAAACATTTAATAAAACAGGATCAATATGCTTCAAGGACACTTGCCTTGCTCCGGCGGATGGGGTTGCTCAAGCGCTTCAAAATCTTGATTTTGGAAATCCTCGTATGCGGCCTCTTGAGCACGATCCTCTACGCGTTATCATACATACAAGAGAACATATCAATTCAACATGATGCACACACATTAATCAACATGCAATGACATGTATGCATGCACAATTCCATAATTAATTAGCTATGGTTGTTTATTAATTAGATGCGAGTAGTTCATACGTGTTTATATGAGTTTACGGGGGTTTTAGGGTGGATTAATGCTGCTGAAAATAAAATTATGACACAACTACGATCAAGTTACGCCTATTAGGTTCAATATGATCGCTAAAATTCGCATCGGGAACATGGCCTACCGTAGATGCGATGGCTTCGATGATCGCGGGATGGGGACAATGCGTAGACGAAGTAGATGCGTCCTCCGGCGGCACGACGACGGCGGCATGATGGCGACGTCAATCTCCGGCGGACGGTGGGGCCCTCCTCTTTTTTTTCCTCTTCTTCCCCTTCTTTTTCTCCTTTTTCTTCCCTGGTCGCAGCCCTCTGGTCCCTGGTGTTTTTACCGGCGGCTAGGGCATATTCCTGGAAGGCAGCGGCGCTTCTGTTGTTTGGCCTCGGGAGAAAATACGTCGGGGCTTTATATAGGCGGCGCGCGTCCGACCCCGGCTACCGTGGAATCCGGCTCGGTCGGGAGGCGGTTAGCGCGTGCGGTATCGGGGTGGGGCCCAGGCGGTTCGGCGGGGTGCGGGATCGCGGCTTGGGGCGCGGGAGACGGCGGGATTCGGCGGGTGGGATTCGCGCGCTGGGAGGCGGGATTTGGGAGGCGGGGTCGGGACTCGGTGCGGGAGGCGGGAGGCCGGGGTCGGACGCGCGCGCGCGCGCAGGGGCTGGGCGGGCGCGGTCGCGTGGGACCCATGGGGCGGTGTGTTGGGCGGCGGGGCGGGGGACAGGCGGGACCGCGCCGGGCGTGGGAGGCGGCTCGGGCAGGGCGCCGATGCAGGCGGCGGCAGGGTGGGACCCCGGGGCGGGCGCGCTCGGAGCGTACGGGCGGCTGGCTGGGCCGCTCGGCCTGGCCAGCGGGGGGGGTTCTTTTTTTTTTCTCTTTTTTTTTATAATATATTACTATATTTTTATATTACTCATTTATTTTTTTATATATTTTCTTTTTCTTTTATTTATTTATTTATTATTATTTATTTTATTTATCTTATTTATTTTATTTGTTTATTATTATATATTTCTTTATTATAAAATTTATTTATATATATTTCTTTTATATATTATTATTATTTTATATTTATTCTCTAATACAAGTTTTAGGCTATAATTATTATTTGTTTTTCTTCTTTTTGCTACATACATTTGTATATATATGCTCCATCTTTTATGTTTTATTATTTTTCTTTTATCCTACTAATGTTTAATGCATGATCATGTATGCAATGCAGGATGCGAAAATTTAGGGTGTTACAATTCTACCCCCTTAAAGTGAATCTCGCCCTCGAGATTCGATAGCGTGGAGAAAAGGTGAGGGAACTCTGCCTTCAAGTCTTCTTCACGTTCCCACGTAGCTTCGGCTTCTGTATGTTGGTCCCATTGCACTTGACACCAACGAATTCTCTTTTTCCTTGTGAATCCAAAACAATGAGGTTGGCGGAGATGTCTACCCCCTTATTCTAAGGCTTACTTTTGGACATACTATATTTGTCCTCATCTCTCCTCCAGGAGACTTAACCCATAGAGTAACCTTCATATGAGAGATAGGCAAACCATACTTGGCAACATACTTCGATGCAATGAATGAATGCGATGCTCCAGGATCAAATAACATAGTCGCGGGGTTGGAGTTGGCGAGAGACATACCAATGACCACGTCATCCGCTTGTTGAGCATCCCCCGTAGAGACATGGTTCACGTTGCCACGAGCAAAATTCTGCTTTCCACGACTTCCTTGTGGCTGTCCTCCATTAGGTCTTGGGTTTTGCCTCGGCGCATTGCTTCTTTGACCAAGGCCTGACTTAGGACATTGATTCGCAAAGTGTCCAGCTTCTCCACAAGTATAGCACCTCTTGACTCCACCAGAATTATTGGGACGAGCTTGTTTTTGAGCATTGGTTCCAGGAAAATTAGCACGAGGTGCACAAGGCATTGCTTGCATAACAGGGCGCTGCTGCACAAACTGAGTTGGGTGTGGTGCATAACCAGGTTGCTGAGCAGGAATAGAGGAGCTGTAATAGGGTGCATTGGGTGGTGCAAGGCGAGGGCGCGCATTACTTCCTTGCTGTGGTCCATGATGTGGCATCTTCCTCTTGTTGTCCTGCTCCATCTCACGAATCTTGTTCTCAACCACAATAGCCTTGTCAACTAGCTTTTGGAAGTTTGTATAATCAGTATTGAGCAACTGGACTTGAACTTCATTGTTGAGACCCCTCATAAACAAATACTGCTTCCTACTATCAGTTTTGATGTCTTCTGGAGCATATCTTGATAATTGAGTGAATTTGTTGAGTTACTCACTCACGCTCATCCTTCCTTGCCTGAGATTTTCAAAGTCTTGTCTTCTCAGTATCATAACTCCTTCAGGTACATAGTGGGAGCGAAAATTCTCCTTGAATTCGGCCCAAGTAATTCTCTCTTGGTTCTCATGAGCATTGCAATAAGAATCCCACCAATCTGCGGCTGCTCCAACGAGTTGATGAGAAGCAAATAGGACCTTCTCTCGGTCACTGCATTGGACAATAGCTAGCTTCTTCTCCACGGACTTGAGCCAATCATCAACATCCATAGGGTTTGCGACTAGAGCAAAGGTTGGCGGCCTAGTCCTCATGAACTCTCCCAATCGGTTATGAGGAGGCGGGGGTGGCGGTGGAGGCGTATGGGGCTGATTGTTGTTATTGCCAGCCTGCAGCTGTCCCATTGTCTGTATCATGGTCTGCATGAGCTGGTTCTGCATAGCCAGTAGCTGCTCAATATTGGTGGCTCCATGAGCAGGTCCTTGTCCAATATTGTTCTGAGGTACTCCCTGGTTCTCCTCCTCATCATTGACACCCCTTTGGTTGTGAGTCCTCACCATCTGAAGAAGAGCAATAGGTAAGAATTCAGAAAACGTCCCCAACTAAATGCATCAAGGGATATGAAGCTAACCAACTAGCTATACTAGCCTATGTGGACATGGTAATGCTAAAGCATCCCAAAATCCTCTATTAAGAACACAAGCAAGCAATATATATAGCAAACAACACACCAAGCAAAAACACATCGATTCCTGAGTGCTCCTATGTGCTCTAAAGTGTTCATTCTATCTAGGCTGCATCCTACGGTCAACCTGTGGCTCTGATACCAACCTGTGACGCCCGGTTCCGAAAATGAACCAAGCTAACGCATATGTGTGCCCAGGATGTTCAACACACATACACGAGTGATTCACAAATGATAAACAGATAATTACTACAGCTCAAATTATTAAATAAGTACTCTTATTACATAATTCATTATATCCTCGAATACAAACTCTAATAAATATTAATGATAAGTTCAACTAATGCAGCGGAAATAAACTAATTAAGCAAACTAAGCAAACTAAGCAGAAGGGATAGCGCAGCTCCAAGCAACACCACAAGCAAAGTTGACGGTAGACACGGCCTAGAACTCCGCATTATCGCCATTAAACTCACAATCCTGACCTGCAACTGTTGGGGGGGGATTGCAAGAGTGAGTACATGTCGTACTCAGCAAGTGTGGAAAGTATGACATGTGGCTTATTCAAATGACGAATGTAATAAATGGCTAAATGCTGAAAAGTACAGTAAAACATTTGAAAAGCGTTATACTATGTCTATGTGAAACAATCCCATCATAACCATCATATTAACAAAATATAAACCATATCCAATTATTGCCAACATCACCATTATCCATGTCCAATTACCATAACTCAAATTCATATCCATGACCATAATCCATAAACCATAACCATTACCATCCCATAACTATAAACCAACCATAACCATCACCAGACCATAACCATCCCAAATCCCAATTTCCAACTCTAATCATGTAGGTCATACAGGCGCTCATAACCGGGAGCACGGCTATCATGATAGTTTTTAACACTCTGCAGAGGTTGTACCACTTTACCCACATGTTTGTGATTTCGCCACCTTTCGATGATTAAGAAACCTCCATTATGCCATCTCACACTTTCGTAGGTGTGTGGCCAAGAGATCACAAAGTAGCCTTTCAAAAGGGACTACTAGTATGTACGGGCCCACTAAGGTTTCACCGGCAGGCTTGAATCTCTATTCTCCCACCCACGGGCCCCCTCGTGTGCCATGTGGATCCCAGGGCAGTCCTCCTCGACTCCCATTCCCCGCGCCATCCAATGGTCCATACAATACTAGCAGCACTCCTAATTATTCAGCTACGCCGCACCCATACTTGGCCTTGTGGTGGCACTGTTGACCTGGCATATTCTCGCATGAACCGGTCCTTAGATCTAAGGCAAGCAAACCACCATAACATCCAACCCATCCACATACCAGGCTTGCTTAGATCATTCATCACCATACCGTATCGACCAGTTCACATTAACCAGAATATCATTAATACATAATTAAATATGTAGTGTTGTTTTCCATCCCAATTAATTAAGCGAAGCAAAAAGGTAAAAACCCTTCCCGACTCTCTACCATAAATTCCAGGTGACAAGTGTGGTCAAACAAAACTAGTAAACTTCCTACCATAGGATTCCCATCAATTTGACACAAGCATGCAAGTTCGCAAACAAAACATTTAATAAAACAGGATCAATATGCTTCAAGGACACTTTCCTTGCTCCGGCGGATGGGGTTGCTCAAGCGATTCAAAATCTTGATTTTGGAAATCCTCGTATGCGGCCTCTTGAGCACGATCCTCTACGCGTGATCATACATACAAGAGAACATATACAATTCAACATGATGCACACACATTAATCAACATGCAATGACATGTATGCATGCACAATTCCATAATTAATTAGCTACGGTTGTTTATTAATTAGATGCGAGTAGTTCATACGTGTTTATATGAGTTTACGGGGTTTTTAGGGTGGATTAATGCTGCTGAAAATAAAATTATGACACAACTACGATCAAGTTACGCCTATTAGGTTCAATATGATCGCTAAAATTCGCATCGGGAACATGGCCTACCGTAGATGCGATGGCTTCGATGATCGCGGGATGGGGACAATGCGTAGATGAAGTAGATGCGTCCTCCGGCGGCACGACGACGGCGACGTGATGGCGACGTCGATCTCCGGCAGACGGTGGGGCCCTCCTCTTTTTCTTCCTCTTCTTCCCCTTCTTTTTCTCCTTTTTCTTCCCTGGTCGCAGCCCTCTGGTCCCTGGTGTTTTTCCCGGCGGCTAGGGCTTATTCTTGGAAGGCAGCAACGCTTCTGTTGTTTGGCCTCGGGAGAAAATACGTCGGGGCTTTATATAGGCGGCGCGGGCGGCTACTGTGGAATCCGGCTCAGTCGGGAGGCGGTTAGTGCGTGCGGTATCAGGGTGGGGCCCAGGCGGTTCGGCGGGGCGCGGGATCGCGGCTTGGGGCGCGGGAGACGGCAGGATTCGGCGGGTGGGATTCGTGCGCTGGGAGGCGGGATTTGGGAGGCGGGGTCGGGACTCGGTGCGGGAGGCGGGAGGCCGGGGTCGGACGCGCGCTGCGCGCAGGGGCTGGGTGGGCGCGGTCGCGTGGGACCCAGGGGGCGATGTGTTGGGCGGCGGGGCGGGGGGACAGGCGGGACCGCGCCGGGCGTGGGAGGCGGCTCAGGCAGGGCGCCGGTGCAGGCGGCGGCAGGGTGGGACCCCGG
Organism: Tuctoria greenei; assembly: GCA_036927565.1. Lineage (NCBI taxonomy): Eukaryota > Viridiplantae > Streptophyta > Magnoliopsida > Poales > Poaceae > Tuctoria > Tuctoria greenei. Next base: position 153,785,010 of record JAYESD010000006.1, on the reverse strand, counting down.
GGCGGGCGCGCTCGGCGCGTACGGGCGGCTGGCTGGGCCGCTCGGCCTGGCCAGCGGGCGGGGGGGGGGGGGTTTCTTTTTTTCTCTTTTTTTTATAATATATTACTATTTTTTTATATTACTCATTTATTTTTTATATATTTTCTTTTTCTTTTATTTATTTATTATTATTTATTTTATTTATCTTATTTATTTTATTTGTTTATTATTATATATATTTCTTTATTATAAAATTTATTTATATATATTTCTTTTATATATTATTATTATTATTATTTTATATTTATTCTCTAATACAAGTTTTAGGCTATAATTATTATTTCTTTTTCTTCTTTTTGCTACATACATTTGTATATATATGCTCCATCTTTTATGTTTTATTATTTTTCTTTTATCCTACTAATGTTTAATGCATGATCATGTATGCAATGCAGGATGCGAAAATTTAGTGTGTTACACTTCTTCATCATTGTAACACCCTCATTTTCATGCATCATGCCTTGCATACATTCGTATACATGTTTAACATTAACCTACAACAAGAGTAACGAGTTTAAAATTGATTTGGAGCAAAACCGCACTTAAAATGCAGGAAAGTGTGGACTAGTCCGATTTCTCTCTGACTAAAAATGGACTTGTCCGTTTTTGCTGCGAACTAGTCCGATTTGCCTCTGGAATCTTTTGGACTTGTCCGATTTTGTGCGGACTAGTCCGATATTCCAAGAATCCTTGAAAATTTTCTAATTCCCTCAACTTTTTCGGACTAGTCCGGTGTTCCAGCGGACTTGTCCGTTTTGCTCTCTGACTAAAGTCGAACTTGTCCAATTTTAGGCCAGACTTGCCCAATTTTCTCACTGGTCAACTTCGGACTAGTCCGGTCCTTTTCGTACTACTCCGAATTGATCTTTCGTTTTGCGACTTGTTTTTTAGGTTTCACGTTAAGTGGTCCTAGGGATGTCGTGCCTAACTCTTTTAGAGCCCATGTGGGACCCTAAACCGGCCTCTACTCCTCTCAAACTCGAAATCCATCTAACCCTAGCCTCCACCTCTATGTAAACAACCCCACCCCTTGGCTTGACATCTATTTGTCACTTTTCCACCCCACCCAAACCCTTGTTCATGGAGATCCACCATCAAGGAGGGAGGAGAAGATCCCAAGCAAGAAGAAGAAGAGGAGGAAATGAAAGAGGATCAAGATCTCCACCAAGCTTTTGTTCTTCATCACCAATTCATCTCCAAGTTCATCCCTAACCCTAGATCATCAAGATCCAAGTGTTACCTCCAAGTTTCTTGATTCATTGGAGTTCTAAACACATGATATACTTTCTATTCTCTTTTCCTTACGAGAATTCAACACCCAATCTCCAAATTTACGTCGATCTAGAAAACCCTAGTTCGCTAGTTCTGCAAAGTGCGGACTAGTCCGACCTTCTACAAACTAGTCCGATTTTGCTGACTAAATTGTGTTGAATTATTTCTAAAATGAGATCTAATCACATCCAAACATGTATAAACTTGTTAAAAGCTATTAGAACTAGTTAGTGATCATTAAAAGCAATCTATGAACAAGTTCTACCTTGCATTTGCATCAATCATGCATGTCATGTCATATTGAGTAATATTTGTGCACTCTTTGATTGTGTTTCTTGTCTTGTATGTTTATTAAGCAGATTAGAAGGTTTTGCGCTAGAGAGTGCCGCGGAGGATCTACAGCACCAAGAGTTTGAAGGCTGTGACCCTAATCAATCGCAAGAGCAAGGCAAGTGTCCTTGAAGCATATTTATCCTGTTTTGAAATAAATGTTTTGTTTGCAAACTGCATGCTTGTGCCAATTTGATGGGAATCCTATGGTAGGAAGTTTACTAGCGTTGTTTGACCACCCTTGTCACCTGGAATATATGGTAGAGAGTTGGGAAGGGCTTTTTACCTTTCGCTTCGCTTAATCAACTGGGATGGGAAAAAAACTATACCGCTCAATTTAATTTTGCATCGATGATATTATGGTAAACATAAACTGGTTAATATGATATGGTAATGGGTGAACTAAGCAAGCTGGTATGTGGATGGTTGGATGTTATGGTGGTTTGCTTGCTTTAGATCTAAGGACTGGTTCATGCGATAATAAGCCAGGACTACAGTGCCACCACGAGGCCAATTATGGGTGCGGCGTAGCCTAATAATTAGGGCTTTGCCACTGCTATTTGGACCATTATGGATGCTCGGGGAAGGGGTAGTGGGATTGGGTTTGTGGATGATTGGTGGGACTACCATGGGATCCGAATGGCTCAAGAGGGGGCCCTTGGTTGAAGATGTGCTCTATAGGAGACATCGCCACCGGTGAAACCTCAGTGGAGTCTAAATAGGCTAGTAATCCCTTTGTAAAGGCTATTTTGTGATCTCTTGGCCATACACCAAAGTAAGTGTAATTGGCATAAGGGAGATTCTTTAGTCGCCGACGGGTGATGAAATCACAAACACGTAGGAAGTAGTATAAACTCTGCAGAGTTAAACAAAACTATCATGATAGCCGTGCTCCCGGTTATGAGCACCCGGACAACTTCCATGATTAGAGGGAACTCGGTATTGGGATGGTATTTGGGATAGGTATGGTTGGTATTATGGTTATGGATGGTTATGAATTGAATTCTGGTATTGAATATGGATATTGGTATATGGATGATGGATATGGAATATGGACTGGTATTATGATTACTATATGGCTTATGATGGGTTTATTTCACATACATGATGTATATTGCTTTTCAAACGTTTTAATGTACTTTTCAGCACTCAGCCATTATTATTGTCGTCATTTGAATCGGCCACATGTCATACTTTCCACAATCGCTGAGTACGACATGTACTCACTCTTGCAATCCCCCCCAACAGTTGCAGGTCAGGATTGGGAGTTTAATGGTGATAATGCGGAGTTCTAGGTCGTGTCTACCGTCAGCTTTGCCTGTGGTGTTGCATGGAGCTGCGCTATCCCTTTTGCTTAGTTTGCTCAGTTGCTTAATTAGAGTATTTCCACTGCATTAGTTGAACTTGTCATTAATATTCATTAGAGTTGTATTCGAGGATAATATGGTTTGTTTAATAAAATTTGATAATTAATTTTGTTTTGTGGTAATTTTCTGTATACTCTTTTGTGATGCACTCGTGTATGTGTGTTGAACATCCTGGGCACACATATGCGTTCACTTGGTTCATTTTCAGAACCGGGTGTCACAGATTGGTATCAGAGCCACAGCTTGACTGTAGGATGCAGTCTAGATAGAATGGACACTTTAGAGCACATAGGAGCACTCAGGAATCGATGTGTTTTGTTTGGTGTGTTGTTGCTTAATATTGTTTGCTTGTGTGCTTAATAGAGGATTTTGGGGTGCTTTAGCATTGCCATGTCCACGTAGGCTAGTTAGTTGTCTAGTTTCATATCCCTTGATGCATATAGTTGGGGACATTTTCTAATTCTTACCTATTGCTTTTCTTCAGATGGTGAGGACTCGCAACCAGAGGGATGGCAATGATGAGGAGGAGAACCATGGAGTACCTCAGAACAACGATGGACAAGGACCTGCTCATGGAGCTATCAATATTGAGTATCTATTGGCTATGCAAAACCAGCTCATGCAGACCATGATACAAACTATGGGACAACTGCAGGCTGGTAATATCAACAATCAGCCCCACATGCCTCCACCGCCACCCCCGCCTCTTCATAACCGGTTGGGAGAGTTTATGAGGACTAGGCCACCAACCTTTGCTCAAGCTACTGACCCTATGGATGCGGATGATTGACTCAAGTCCGTGGAGAAGAAACTTGCTATTGTCCAATGCAGTGAACGGTCGAAGGTGCTTTTCGCTTCTCATCAACTAGTTGGAGCAGCTGCGGATTGGTGGGATTCATATTGCAGTGCTCATGAGAACCAAGAGAGAATTACCTGGGTAGAATTCAAGGAGAGTTTCCGTTCTCATTATGTGCCAGAAGGTGTTATGATTTTGATGAGGCAAGAATTTGAAAACTTAAGGCAAGGAAGATCATGCGTGAGTGAATATCTCAATAAATTCACTCAACTCTCAAGGTATGCACCTGAGGATGTGAGCCGGGACAGCCGGAAGCAATACTTGTTCATGAGGGTCTTGAACAAAGAAATCCAAGTGCAACTGCTCAACTGTGATTACGCCAATTTTCAGAAGCTTGTGGACAAAGCAATTGTGGTTGAGAACAAGATTCGTGAGATGGAGCAAGACAATAAGAGAAAGGCACCATATCAAGGACAACAACAAGGGAGTAATGTGCGCCCTCGCCTTGCACCACCTATTGCACCATATTACAGCTCTTCTATTCCTGCTCAACGCCCTGGATTTGCATTGCGCCCAACATAGTTTGTGCAGCAGCGCCCTGTCATGCAAGCACCTAGGCCTCTAATGTCTTATTCACCTCGTGCCAACTATCCTGGTGCCAATGTTCAAAACCAAGCTCGTCCCAATAATTCTGGTGGAGTTAAGAAGTGCTATACTTGTGGAGAAGCTGGACACTTTGCGCATCAATGTCCTAAGTTAGGCCTTGGTCAAGGAAGCAATGTACCGAGGCAAAACCCAAGACCCAATGGAGGACAACCGCAAGGGAACTGGGGGCAGCAGAATTTTGCTCGTGGCAACGTGAACCATGTCTCTACGGAGGTTGCTCAACAAGCGGATGACGTGGTCATTGGTATGTTTCTCGCCAACTCCAACCCCGCGACTATGTTTTTTGATTCTGGAGCATCGCATTCATTCATTGCATAGAAGTATGTTGCCAAGTATAGTTTTCCTATCTCTCATATGATGTCTACTCTATTGCTTAAGTCTCCTGGAGGAGAGATGAGGACAAATATAGTATGTCCACAAGTAAGCCTTAGAATAAGGGGGGTAGACTTCTCCGCCAACCTCATTGTTTTGGATTCTCAAGGATTGGACATTATACTTGGTATGGACTGGTTGAGGAAGCACAATAGAGTTATTGAGTGTGCCACAAAGACGGTGAAGTTGACCAATGAAGAAGGGATCACCATAGAATTTGAAGCATCTCAAACCACACCGAAGCAATTGGAGCTGAATCATATAGACGGTGCCGCAATTGAGGAGATTCCGGTGGTGTGTGAATTTTTGGATGTTTTTCCGGACGAGTTGCCAGGTATGCCACCTAATCGAGACATTGAGTTTGTTATTGATTTAATACCTGGAACTGCACCTATAGCTAAGAGGCCGTATAGGATGCCTCTTATGGAATTAGCGGAGCTCAAGAAGAAGATTCAAGAGCATCTAGAGAAAGGTTTTATTCGCCCTAGTTCTTCACCTTGGGGAGCGCCCGTGCTGTTTGTGGACAAGAAGGATGGAACCCAAAGGATGTGTGTGGATTACCAAACTCTCAATGAGGTGACAATCAAGAACAAGTACACCTTGCCACGCATAGAAGACTTGTTTGATCAGATGAAGGGTGCTTGTGTCTTCTCTAAGATTGATTTGAGGTCAGGATATTTTCAAATGAAGATTAGACCATCTGACATACCCAAGACAGCTTTTAGGACGTGGTATGGATCTTATGAGTACACCGTGATGTCCTTTGGATTGACAAATGCGCCTGCCTACTTTATGTACCACATGAATAAGGTCTTCATGGAGTACTTGGATAAGTTTGTTGTGGTGTTTATTGATAACATTATGATCTACTCGAAGGATGAGAAGGAACATGAGGAACACTTGAGGCTTACGTTGCAGAAATTGAGGGAGCATCAATTGTATGCCAAGTTCAACAAGTGTCATGGTTGAAAGAGGTGTCATTTTTGGGTCATATAATCTCAGGACGAGTATCGGTTGACCCCGAAAAAGTGAGAGACGTGTTGAAGTGGGAACCGCCGCAAAATGTAAAGGAAATAAGGAGTTTCCTTAGGATGGCTGGATACTACCGTTGGTTCATCAAGGACTTCTCCAAGATAGGCAAGCCAATGACAGAATTTCTAATGAAGGGAAATGCTTTCCAATGGACTCAAGCGTGTCAAAACAGTTTTCAGGTGTTAAAGAAGAGGTTGACAACAGCCCCAGTTTTGATATTGCCGGATGTAAGCAAGAGTTTCGATATTTATTGCGATGCATAAAGACAAGGACTTGGATGTGTGCTTATGCAAGAAGGTCGAGTAGTAGCCTATGTGTCGAGACAATTGAAGAAACATGAGCAGAATTACCCCACGCATGATTTGGAACTCGCAGCCGTGGTAAACGCATTGAAGATTTGGAGGCACTATATTCTTGGACATAGGTGTGGAATTTATACGGATCACAAGAGTCCTAAGTATATTTTCACACAAACGGATCTAAGTTTGAGGCAACGGAGATGGTTGGATCTCATCAAATATTATGATTTGGGGATCAACTATCATCTGGGAAAAGCCAATGTAGTGGCCGATGCTTTGAGTAGAAAAGGAGTAAGTCATCAACTCACAGTTCGAGAGTTACCATCCGAGTTATGTAAGGAGTTTGAAAGGTTGAACCTCAGATTTGTAAATAAGATGGAGATGATGGAGTTAAACTCAACCTTGGAGCAAGAAATTCGGGAAGCACAGGCCGCGGATGAAGAGATCAAGAAAATCAAGGAAAGGACCGAAGAAGGGAGAGAATTCAGATTTGATCAAGACGAACATGGTACCTTATGGCTTGGAAAGAGAATCGTTGTGCCTAATGTGAAGCATATTCGGGAGACGATATTAAAAGAGGCACATGACTCAGCTTACTCAATTCACCCCGGTTGTGCGAAGATGTACAAAGACTTGAAGACTTGCTATTGGTGGGCTAGCATGAAGAAGGACATGGCTGAATACGTAGCATTGTGTGATGTGTGCCAATGTGTCAAGGCGGAACATCAAAGGCCAGTTGGATTATTGCAACCATTAATCCGGAATGGAAGTGAGAAGAAATTGGAATGGACTTCATAGTTGGGTTACCACGTACTCAGTCCGGGTATGACTCAATTTGGGTAATTGTGGATCGCTTAACCAAGTCAGCTCATTTTGTCCCTGTGAAGACCATATATACAGATGCACAATTGGCCGAAATATACATGGAACATATTGTATGTCGACACGGAGTACCGAAGAAGATAGTCTCGGATAGAGGTTCTCAATTTAGCTCCAGATTTTGGTAGAAATTGCATGAAGCTTTGGGAACGAGGTTGAATTTCAGTTTGGCATATCACCCTCAAACGGATGGACAAACCGAGAGGACCAACCAGATTTTAGAGGACATGTTAAGATCTTGTGCTTTAAAGCATGGGAAAGGTTGGGACAAAAGCTTGCCGTACGCAGAATTTTCATACAACAATAGTTACCAAGCAAGCTTGAAAATGTCACCATATGAAGCGCTTTATGGGAGGAAGTGCAGGACACCTTTGTTCTGGAATGAGGCAGGAGAAACTCAAGTATTTGGTCCGGATGTGTTGCAAGAAGCCGAAAAGCAAGTCCAAACAATTCGTGAAAACTTGAGGGCTGCCCAATCAAGACAAAAGGGCTATGCGGACAATAGGAGAAGGAAATTAGCCTTTGAAATAGGAGATTTTGTTTACCTCAAGGTGTCACCAATTAGAGTTCATAAGAGGTTTAGCATAAGAGGCAAGCTAGCACCTCGTTATATTGGACCATTCAAGATTTTGCACAAAAGAGGAGAAGTAGCGTATAAGTTGGAGATGCTAGCTCATCTTTCGGATGTCCATGATGTCTTGCATGTTTCCCAGCTCAAGAAGTGCTTGCGAGTACCGGAAGAACAAGTGCCAATGGAAGAATTGGAACTAGAGGAAGATTTGACTTATGCCGAGCAACCGGTTAAGATCTTGGAAACCAAGGAGAGAGTCACAAGGAACAAGGTGATTCGATGGTGTAAAGTTCAATGGAAGCACCACAGAGAAAAAGAAGCAACATGGGGATTGGAGAATGATCTCAAGAAGGAATTTCCCTATCTCTTCTCTTCCGTTTCGTATCTCGAGGGCGAGATTCATTTTAAGGGGGGTAGGTTTGTAACACCCTCATTTTCATGCATCATGCCTTGCATACATTCATAAACATGTTTAACATTGACCCACAACATGAGTAACGAGTTTAAAATTGATTTGGAGCAAAACCGCACTTAAAATGCAGGAAAGTGCGGACTAGTCCAATTTTACTGAGGACTAGTCCGATTTCTCTCTGACTAAAAACAGACTTGTCCGTTTTTTGCCGCGGACTAGTCCGATTTTGCCTCTGGAAACATTCGGACTTGTCCAATTTTTTGCGGACTAGTCCAATATTCCAAGAATCCTTGAAAATTTGTTAAGTCCCTGGACTTTTCCGAACTAGTCCGGTGTTCCATGGACTTGTCCGTTTTCCTCTCTGACTAAAGTCGGACTTATTTGATTTTAGGACAGACTTGTCCGATTTTCTCTCTGTACAACTTTGGACTAGTCCGGTCCTTTTTGGACTTGTCCGATATTTCGCGACTCCGAATTTATCTTTCGTTTTACGAGTTGTTTCTTGGGTTTCACGTTAAGTGGGCCTAGGGATGTCGCCTAACTCTTTTAGAGCCCATGTGGGACCCTAAACCGACTTCTACTCCTCTCAAACTCTCTGTACAAGTTTGAAGGCTTTGACACTAATCAACCGCAAGAGCAAGGCAAGTGTCCTTGAAGCATATTGATCTTGTTTTGAAATAAATGTTTTGTTTGCAAACTGCATGCTTGTGTCAATTTGATGGGAATACTATGGTAGGAAGTTTACTAGTGTTGTTTGACCACCCTTGTCACCTGGAATATATGGTAGAGAGTTGGGAAGGGCTTTTTATCTTTCGCTTCGCTTAATCAACTGGGACGGGAAAAAAACTATACCGTTCAATTTAATTTTGCATCGATGATATTATGGTCAACATGAACTGGTTAATATGATATGGTGATGGGTGAACTAAGCAAGCTTGGTATGTGGATGGTTGGATGTTATGGTGGTGTGCTTGCTTTAGATCTAAGGACTGGTTCATGCGAGAATAAGCCAGGACTATAGTGCCACCACGAGGCCAAGTATGGGTGCGGCGTAGCTTAATAATTAGGGCTTTGCCATTGCTATTTGGACCATTATGGATGCTCGGGGAAGGGGTAGTGGGATTGGGTTTGTGGATGATTGGTGGGACTACCCTGGGATCCGAATGGCTCAAGAGGGGGCCCTTGGTTGAAGATGTGCTATGTAGGAGACATCGCCACTGGTGAAACCTCAGTGGGGTCTAAATAGGATAGTAATCCCTTTGTAAAGGCTATTTTGTGATGTCTTGGCCATACACCAAAGGAAGTGTAATTGGCATAAGGGAGGTTCTTTAGTCGCCGACGGGTGATGAAATCACAAACACGTGGGTAAAGTAGTATCAATTCTGCAGAGTTAAACAATGATATCATGATAGCCGTGCTCCCGGTTATGAGCACCTGGACAACTTCCATGATTAGAGGGAACTCGGTATTGGGATGGTATTTGGGATAGGTATGGTTGGTATTATGGTTATGGATGGTTATGAATTGAATTCTGGTATTGAATATGGATATTGGTATATGGATGATAGATATGGAATATGGACTGGTATTATGATTACTATATGGCTTATGATGGGTTTATTTCACATACATGATGTATATTGCTTTTCAAACGTTTTAATGTACTTTTCAGCACTCAGTCATTATTATTGTCGTCATTTGAATCAGCCACATGTCATACTTTCCACACTCACTGAGTACGACATGTACTCACTCTTGCAATCTCCCCCCAACTGTTGCAGGTCAGGATTGGGAGTTTAATGGTGATAATGCGGAGTTCTAGGCCGTGTCTACCGTCAGCTTTGCCTGTGGTGTTGCATGGAGCTGCGCTATCCCTTTTGCTTAGTTTTCTCAGTTGCTTAATTAGAGTATTTCCGCTGCATTAGTTGAACTTGTCATTAATATTCGTTAGAGTTGTATTCGAGGATAATATGGTTTGTTTAATAAAATTTGATAATTAACTTTGTTCTGTGGTAATTTTCTGTATATTCTTTTGTGATGCACTCGTGTATATGTGTTGAACATCCTGGGCACACATATGCGTTCACTTGGTTCATTTTTGGAACCAGGTGTCACAATCATCGTGTTCATTTTCCACGAGTACACCAAAGACTTTTGTATCTTACTCTTCTTCGGTGTTGAGCGCCTTCGGGATCTCGTTGTTCTTCTCAAAGGCCATTGATATCTCTGAGTGGTGAGTCTCGTCAATGGAGAACCTTGCTCTGCTAAGAATTGAATGTGGCCTAGAGGGGGGGGGGGGGGTGAATAGGCTTTGAAAATTCCTCGCACACTTAATCAAACTGTCAAATACTTGAGTGACCGGACTTGTCTGGTTGGAGGTGCGGACTAGTCCGGTGTTGTAATGTGTGGCGACTTAATTAAGTGTGGATTCATGACTTAAATGTTATAGTAGCGGAAATTGAACAACTATTGCGATCACTTGAATTGACAATCAATATTGCAAAGTTACACGTGGAAAGCAATTGTAATTCAAGTTACAAGATCGATGAACTTAATACCCTAAGTAATGATGATGCAAAAATAAAGAAGCACACGGGACACAGATTCTTACCAAGGTTCGATCTCACCAAAGAGATATACTTCTCATTGAGGAAGCCCACACAGAGCCAGGTCTCTTCAAACCCTTTCCTTCGTCAAGTCACCATACGAAGCCGACTTGATTCCACTATCACAGGTAATCACCGAGTTTATGGGGCAACCTCACACGTTGAGGGCTCCCACAAGAATTACAACAAAAAGATGATCAAATACACTCAAAAGGATTATAAGTAAATACACGAGTGTAAAGAGATCAAACCCCAAGAGCTCAGTGACGCTTAGACACCGATCTCCCGATCCCAAATCTGAATACTTAGATTTTCACTTTTGAGGACCTTATATGTTTGTGGAGATGTGTTTTTGTGCTCTTGTGACAAGTGGTGCCGCTAGGGATTGAGTTCTAAATAGTAGAATACGTGAGTTGTGTTTGTGGGGTCATGGATCTCCTATTTATAGTGTTTCCAATATTGTTACCATTAGGGATCCCAGCGGCCGGACTAGTCCGTACTGGGTACCGTACTTGTCCGATGTGCTTTGTAAAATAGGCGTGGAATGTGCAGCACACAGGACACTCTAAATTGTGTGAGGTATATCGGACTAGTCCGGTAGGTGTACGGACTTGCCCAGTGCCCTGTGTATTTGAACATCAAAAACTTTCTTAGACTAGTCCGGTCCTCGGACGGACTTATCCGGCGTGATGTGTTATGGAACATCAGAGAGTTTAACGGACTAGTCCGATCCTATGGATGGACATGTCCGGTATACAGTGTAATGGATTTACAGAATCTTGAACGGACTAGTCCGATCCATGAATGGACTAGTCTGGTGTACTGTGAAATGTGGTTCCAGAAAGTTGATCGTACTAGTCCGGTACATGATCGGACTAGTCCGATGCACTGTGAATTTGGACAACAGAGAGTTGAACGGACTAGTCCGGTCCATGAATGGACTAGTTCGGTCCATGAACGGACTAGTCCAATGCTCACTGAATTTTTAGGTTGATTTTAAGCACTTACCACTACACAAACACTTGAGCTCCAGGGATGTGTCTCTCACACGCATCCTATACATTTAAGTCTACTTTGCACTTCAGTCATCAGTTGGGCTTTTCTCTTTTTCTTCACCACTTCATTTTTCACCATTTGAGTGCACCAAACTGTCTCATTTAAATTGACCAACAGTCATCTCAACAAGTTTATTAGGATCTCAATTGTTTGTCATCAATCGTCCAAAACCCACAAGGGATTTCCAAGATGCACTTTCAATATCGCTTTAATGGGTGTGTTACACATTGTTGATGTAGAAAATCATTATAGAAAAAAGTGTCGTACTTTTTCACAGGCGGTCCTTAACCAAAAGATGCCTGTTACAATAGTATCTTCTGGAGCGACTACTTAGCTTCCCAGCCGGTGATTAAGACATCGCCGCTTGAAAAAATTAGTTTTATAATTTATTTAAAATGTTTTCCTAGGCGGTGTTTAAGAAGCCGTTGCATGTGGAAAATATTTTCTCCATAAATGAAGTGTCGGTCGTGTTCTACAACCTTAACATTTTCATTTTGCCGCTAATGCAAGCCTCCCCCTGTCGCCAAGCCCTCACCCTCGGCGTCGCCGCCGAGTGCCATCCTTACCCTCGCCGTTGCCATCAACGCCGAGTGCCATCCTCACCCTCGGCGACGTTGTCCATGCAAAGCGCCATCCTCACCCTCGGCGTCGCCGTCAACACCGAGCGCTGACCTCACCATCGACGTCACCGTCAATGCCGAGCGCTGTCCTCACCCTCGGCGTCACCGTCGAGTGCCGTCCTCACCGTCGCTGTCGTCGTCAACGCCGAGTGCTATTCTCACCCTCACCATCATCGCCGAGCGTCATCGTCGTCCTCGCCATCGCCGTCAATGTCAAGCGCTATCCTTGCCGTTGCCATCTATGCCGAGCGCAGTCCTCACCCTCGCTGTCACCGTCTACACTAAGCACCATACTCACCCTCGCCGTCGCCATCGACGCTGAGCGTTGTCCTCATGTTTGTAGATTTTCTGCTCTTTGTATTGTTACTTTGTGTAGATTTTCTATATACAGTCATGTTTTCCTTTATCCATGTATTGTTACTGTTCTTTGTATTGCAGTAAGACATGTTGCACAATTCATTTCGCATAAAAAATTAAAAGGTTGTGTGAGACTGAACTTGGTATAGACAACCAGTATAGACAATCAATGTTGCCTTTAAAATCAATGTGAAGGTCAGTGCATTCGGTAGCCATGCCTGTTGTCCCCTTTAGCAATGTTCTATATCTGTTCTGGATATTAATATGTATATATTGTATGTATCAGGTTGGAGGATGCAATTGTGAAGAATCTACCATTCATCTCGGAAGACTATGGAGAATTTATCAGTCGTCCTTGATGGTTATGATAGTGTGGAAGTAGTGCCTTCTCTCTTTGTCTTCATTAGGCATCAAGCTGGAAACAGAAAAGAGATTGAAGGAGACACAACCGTTTCCTATTCATAGGAACACAACCATTTCCTATTCATTGCAATATTAGGGAGAGCATGCTATTAGTTGCAATATATGAACTATGAATTCTAGATGCGAGCTGAGTGAAACTATGAATTGCTATGTATAATTGCAATGTAGACACTATGAATTGCAATGTATGAAGCTATAATTTGCAATGTATGAACTATGAATTGCAATGTATAAACTATGAATTGCATTGAATATATTTGTGATTGTTGTTATTTAGATTTGATGTGCAAATTAGAAATAATAGTGTTTTATTAGTTTGTTTCTAATGCTTTATCACAGGAAGAGTAGTACTGTCGAAGTGGTTAAACGACACTTTCCCCGGTACTACTAGATTGTAGCCCGCAGAGGTTCTTGTATTGGTTTGGGCACGCAGAGATCAAGAACAAGATGATGACACAGGAGATTTACGTGGTTCGGGCCGCCTGAGCGTAATACCCTACTCCATGGTGCGAGTGTGTTGTTGTATTGAGTTTGTCAGTAGTACTAGTATGCGTGTGAGCTTGGCCTTTCTTCTGTGCCATGCGGTGCAGTCCTTTTATAGTATAAGGACTTACCGTTACATCATTTGCCTTGCCTAACATGTGGCCTTGGCGTATTTAATAGCCTAATACACTGTCTATGAGGCTTAAGCGTGGTTAATAGTGTGATAACATGCCTTAATGGTTGCGTTACCCCTATTAACAGTGCTCTGATAGTGTGTCATTAATACAACATTAAAGACACGTAATCAGGTATTGTAACTGCCGCTTTAACTGTCCTTGAATGTCTGTGCTATTGGAGATCCGCCAGTGTACTCGTTGGTGGTGTAGGTCCGAAGGCTCCACACGTGGCAGCTTTGGAGCTTCCCCTTGCGGGGAGGTAGCTCCGAAACCGCTATACACGTGGCGGCATCGGAGCTCCCCTCTACTGGGGCTTAGGTTTGGGGTCATTATACACGTGTTGACTGCGGAGCTTCCCTGTGCTGGGAGTTTAGCTCCGGACTTACATGACACGTGTCAATCCCGGAGCTACCCATATAAGGGATGCAGGTCCAGTGTAGTGTGACGTGTGGGGCCTAAGGAGACCTTCAACTTTGACAGGTGGAACTCACTTGCACTTCTTTCGGTACCGTGGGGTACCCGGTATGCATGGTACCGACAGTGGCCCTCGGGCCCACCTCTGGGAGAAACCCTTTGGGTTAAGTTATTCTAACAGAGGTGGGGCCATCCTCGATTCCTGCGCATTGACTTCAAAAGTCTTCTGATGTGCCGTTGGGGTGATGGTCCGAAACTAAAGCATCGCCGCGTGGCTTGTTATGAATGTGGCACATGAGATCTTGGAGTGCGGATCTCATGCAATTGAAGGTCGCCAGCTCCCAATACAAAAACTGTATTGGTTCCGAGCGCCTTGTCATGGTGCCACCTTTGGGTTTCCCGCCGCCCATCATGACAACGGTTCACCGGGGGTAATAATCTCGACCTCTTCGTCGGGGTGGCCCCGGGCCCATTCATCATTGACGGGGTAGATTTTTGAAATGTGACCCTGCTCTCGTTGTGGTTTCCATCCAAGCATCTCGGAGGATTACTTAAGAAGGGAAGTATGCGCGGTTTGAGGACTCTTTACGCTTTCGATCAAACTCGCGCTAAAAGCCTCCCAAACTCCGCCTAGCTTTCCCTTCCTTTGCTCCACTTTGCCGCAATGGAGTTGGGTCTTCCCAAGAGCCGCCTCAAGTTCAAGGATGATCTGATGAAGGTTCGGACCTATATGGGGAGGTCCAGTGACTCCTTCAACCACTTGATCCACGCTAACAAGCTCCCATTCAAGAAGGAGCGCAATGGATACATGGTGTACTTCTCAGCGTATGCCATGGTGGGATTGAACCCACCCTTTTTAAGTTTCTTCTTAATGCTGCTGGACTTTTAAAGCCTCCAAGTATCATCTTGGCCCCCATTCTCTTTTGCTGGTGGCAACCTTTGTCCACTTCTAAGAGATGTGGGTGGGTGTTCCCCCCTGCATCGAGCTGTTCAGTACCTTCGTCACGGTCTATACCACCAGCAAGGGGACTGAGCTTCTTGGGTTCTACAGTTTTGTGTAATGCAAGACTTGCCCCTTCAAGTACCTGAAGTCATTCCCTTCCGGCAAATGGGATGAGTGGAAGAAGGATTGGGTCATCATTGCAGTGCAGGAGCACAACAGGTTGGAGCTGCCCCAAGGACTCCCCAACGTTGATACCGACGCCTGGAGTATAGTTCCAAAGTTGTCGGATGAATTTAACCCTGTCCTGACCAGGATCCAAAAAGGCATGGAGGGTGGAGTGACCCCCCAGATTATCTTTGGAAAGTTCTTGGTGAACAGATGGGCTCTGCAGAGGAAGAGGGAGAAGCTCGCTTGGTCATTAATAGTGTGATGGATGATTACTGGATTGAAACCTGTTTGAAACCAAACATGGATGACGAAGCTTTGAAGCCCCATCTCAAGAAGTTTCAACATGGGCTTGTTCGAAGTGACGACTTGGCTCCGCCAACTGCTTTCCTGCCCTTAAACATGATTCCAGAGATCAGCAGGGAGCTCCGGGGGAAGATGTTGGAGCTTGATGACTCGGGTGAAGTGGAGAAGCGCCAGAACTCCAGGGTTGTAATCTCCAAGGCTTCTGAAGAGGTGACTGCCTCTACTCCAAGCCAGAGGGTTGAATACATTGGCAAGGGCAAGGGCAATGAGCCAGCCAAACCTTCCAGCCGAAAGAGAAAACTGAAACACGCTGATGGGTGGTCCGTTAGGCCTGCTCCCTCTACAACGACCCCTTCTCCCCGGCGAGGGAGATCTTCTGTGGCTACACCTTCTTCGGCGCATGCATCTTCGAGAGGCGCCAGCTCCAGACAGTCAACTCCAGCCTCTGTGCCGGCTAAGAGCTCCAGGTCTGGAAGTTCTTCTCGACCGAGGGAAGTTCCAGCCAAGAAGACTCCAGCTGACACAAGTGGTCCCCAGCTGAGGTTCGAAGTTGTTCTCTCGACAAAGTTGGTGGGCTCTGACCCCAGGCATCAGAAGAAGAGGTTCTGCGACGACTGGGGCAGTAGCATCCCTAGTAAGCATCATGGGCTCACCATGAAATGCTAATATTGTTTTTATTATGTTTTTAATCTTCTTGCCCCTTTATTTCCATGGTGTCAAGAAAGGAGTCAGAGACTTCAGCATCTGTTGCAGCGACTGCGGCTGCGCATGTTGAAGCTCCAGCTTCAACCATTGAGCCTCCTCCTCAAATGGTAGCAGAAGTCACGGCAGCTCCGGCGCCATCTGTCATTGATTTGGATTCAGAGTCTTCGAGGTGAAGTTGAAGTTGCATCACTGGCAACAGCGCCAGAGGCTGAGGTTCTAGTGCAGGAGCCGGAGATGTCGGAAGTTCTTGCTCTTGAGCCGGAAGTCATTGAAGCCTTGGTCGCTGAGCCAGAGGCGATTGAAGCCCCGACCATTGAGCTGGAGATGGTTGAAGATCTGGCCCTTGAGCCAGAAGTTGTTGAAGATCCGACTGTTGAGCCAGAAATGCTTGAAGCTCCGGTTGCTGAACCGGAAGTGGCTAACGTGGCGACAACTGAGCCGGCAGTAGTAGAGGCACCGGAAGAAGCCCCAACTGTCGCCCTGCAGGTAGCTGCTCCGGAGGTGTCCGGGCCAGAGCCACAGCACCATGAAGAAGTGGCGGCAGATTCTCCACCCTCAGAGTCGGCAACTGAAGACCCGGAAGCAGCACCTTCAACTTCTGCTCCACAGGTGGAAGTTCCCCCAGTCGGTTCTTCCTCTGCTGCTAAAGAGCTTCTGGAGAGTGGCCCCAGTGCCGCAGTAGCCCAGGGGACCTCACTTGTAGAGTGGGATCCTATTTTATTATGGAGAATCCCCTAGAACCGGTATAGATGACCCCAGTAGGTCCGAAGCCTATCCCCTTGGCATTGTCCATAGACAATGCCCGCTCAAGCATCTAACAAGTTCAGCATGCCTTCGATCATGAGAGCAAGGTCCTGGAAGAGGAGCGCCACACCTTAACGCGTTGGGGCAACAGACTTCATTTTGAGACCAGGCTTGCTCAGACAAGGCTTGCTGACCAGAAGGAGTGGTTCAAGAGGAAAATGGCCCGAATGGAGTACTGGGGCAAGCTGCGGGAAGAGAAGGAAGCCGCCATCAAGGCACTCGATGCTAACTCTCAGGAGATCCTCGAGCAGGCCTAGGAAAGGAGTGATGTTGCTGATGAGCGTCACGAAAACCTCAATGAATTAAATGAGGTCCTCCTGAAGCGTCGAGCAGACCTTTAGGCGAGGGAAGCAAAGATCCTGGAACAGCAGGAGGATCTTTTCAAGAGATAAGAGGAGCTCGCCAAGAAGCTAACTCTGGGAGAGCAATATTTGGTGGATCGCTCAAAGAAGTTTGAGCTGTGGAGTAAGGAGGAAGAGGAAAAGTACAGGAAACTAGGGCAAGAGCTCTCAAAAAGAGAAGCTGATGTTGTCACAAGAGAAGCAAAAGTAAGAGGCAGGGAGAAAGACCTGGCAAAACGGCGGAACCACATCCACCTCCGGGAGATGGAGCTAACCGATCGCGAAAAGCAAGTTGCTAAGAATATGCAACAACATGACAAAGTGGTCGAGTGCCTCGCTCGGGAAGATTCGGAGCTTGCGGCCGCCCGGAGGTCACTAGAGAACCTGCGGGGCTTGAGGGCGACTGAGTCCATTCAAGTGTGGGACTTCTGGGGCGAACCAACAACAAGTTGACACCACTAGGCTTCAGTCTTCTACGTCCGGGCAGTCTGGAGCTGGACTTGGACCGAGCACTGGTGGCCCTCAATGCTACTGGCGGCAAACTTGACGTGATGGGTGACATCATTGTGGACCAGTTAGATACAGAGTGGAAATCTCTGGCTACAAACATTGCAGAGTATGTGATGTCGTGTTATGTGAACCGAGATCCCCAATTCCCCCTGGATTCGGTGCCCCAAGGTCCTGTCGCTGAAGAGGAGGACGCCACCACGACCAGCGTCCAAGGAGTTGCCAAGGAAGTCGCCTCATTCTTCCACAGGACTTAGATCCTCCAGTAGCTCGGACTTTTTCCCTTTGCCTTTGCTATAATCCCAATTTTGTAATCCAATACTTTGAATTAATGAAGTCCACTCTTGTTGCCATGAATTTCACTTTCTTCAATATACTATGCTCTGTCTTGTTGGCCCCCTAGTATATGTGCACAATTCGAGTGTGGACATGTACCAAAAGGATTTGACAGTATGTTGATGACTTGAACGCTTCAAACATGTAGATTTTAGGTCCAAAGTCTTTATCTCCGATACGTAGACGGCTTGCCCCCTAGGGTTGTCGGAGCTTGGTAGCTCTGACGGCACCCACCATCAACATATAACACGTCGATGGCGGGTCCCTCGAGATTTATCGGAGCTTGATAGGTCCAGTAGCTCCCGATGTCAACGCATGAATTGTCAACGGCTGGCCCCTGGGGTTGTCGGAGCTTTGTGGCACCCACCATCAACATATAAAACGTTGACGGAGGCCCCCCCCCCCCCCCCGGAGGATGTCAGAGCTTAGTAGCTCCGGCATCGTCCACCGTCACTATGAGTTTCTGTTTTTCCTGCACATGAGAGACAAGAAAAAAATAAAATTTGTCATCTTGTCTATAAATCATTTGTGACTTATGATTCTTATTTAAGCTTTAGATCCAAATATACTCGATATGGTAACAAGCATATTGATGTAATCTTTCTGTACCCATATGGTTTTTTAGTACTCACCCTACTGAGGCCTGCCGGGGTGTAGGTAGAGTGGTGTACTTAGGGTGCAGGACCAGGCTGAGTCGATAGCACACTTCAGACCTATGTTGGCTTGGCGTTCAAGCAAGTATACTATACAACATGTTAAGATACAAAGAGGTCAACAATATAATTTGTAACACATATGAATGACTTGGACAAAAACTAAAAAAGAATTGCACAACTTCATTATAGACAAGAAGGATAAACACAATAATTTTATATATCGAGCCTTGTACAAAAATAAATGCACGTGGAGTCCATTTTCACAAAACAATGTCTTTGATTATAGGTCCATATTACAGGGGAAACAAGGACACACTTAGGGTGTAGGACCAAGCTAAGTGCGCAAAGCATCTTGTACTAGCCCTGGGCAGGTACTTACACTTTTAGTATTGTGACTGTATCAAGTGTTACTTGAACTTCCTGAACCTTCCCAAAGGGGTCCGGACGTTCTCCCGGACGACCTACCCTTCTCTGTGTACTGACTCTATAACATACATTGTGTGTAATTACAGACTCACCTCCATGATTCTAAGTATAAAACTTACGGTGGTGCTCGCTGTTCCAAGGATTAGGAAGCGGAGTCCCATCCTCAGTTGCCAAGCAAACGCATCCGGGCCGGGATACTTTGATCACTCGGAAGGGACCTTCCCAGCTGGGGGAAAGTTTATACATCCCTTCGCAAGTTAGTGTTTTCTTCAGCACAAGGTCGCCTTCCTCGAGTTGTCGGTTGCGCACGTGCCTTTGATGATAGTGCTGGAGCGCTTGGCGATAACATGCATTCGGAACAGCTGCTTGGCACCTTCCCTCGTTGATGAGGTCAAGGTCTTCGCGTCGGAGCTTGTAGGATCGAAGACCACGTGAAAAGCTACCATAGAGGGGGTGAATGGTAGATTTAAAAATCTTACGCAGCGGAAACAATTAAACCCCAACCCCTTCGGCAGAAAAACGATCTGTTAAAGAAATCGTGTGTGAGACTAATATAAACGTGTTTCACCGTGACAAAAGTGATAGATATCATAGAGAATCAAGTCACAAAGACAACACAAGAAGAATCACTCAATTCCGTCGAGATAAACTCAAGTTGTGATCGAAAGATCGAACAAAGGTCAATCTGACCTACTCAAGAAAGACAGTTCTGGAACGCTGCAAAGAAACTCGTGTAGATCATAGACCACAAATCCAATGACCATGAAATTTTTAAAGATGATAGATAATCAAGTTGTGAATACAACCCAAAAAGAACCACGTCAATTGGATCTGTAAAACTCGAGTTATGATAAAACAACTGACGGAAGGTAGTGTTGTCCAGAAACTCGACGAGTAAAACTTGTCTGGAACAAGTCGGACGAACAAGGCGCAAAAGTTCCTTCAAACTACGAATTTTATTCAATAGAACACAATAGAAACAGCCCCAAAGTCTTACACCACGAGCTATGGGCTCCCTTGCTTATATAACCAGCTCGAAAGCCAACTCAACTCAGATCAGGAAGCTAATCCTACTCTATTCACGAATCGTAACTTTCCATAACTACTTAGGATTCTTCTATACGCAGATAGAAGCAATCTTAAGACTTCCAAACACCTTAGGAATGTATCCCACATTCCTAAACAACTCAAATTCGTGACCCACACGAAATCCTATCATAACCTACTCAAATCTTTCCATATTTGAGTCAAACCCGACTCAGCCACAGCCTGAGTCAATAATCTAGTCGGTTGGACCTTTCCGACCAACTCTTTACGTCCACATCTCTTCATCACGTCTCGGAACCATATAGAAACGTCCATGCACTCCTTGCACACGTGCAAACATCTTCCAATGACGTCCATGACACCTTCACATGCATTGTTCTTGATTCAATCATGCTGTGCAACCTCCTGATCAGCTCAACCACAATTCCTCCTGAATTTGGTTGTTGGAACCTCATCTCCTCCCTGAGACTAGTCCAATGGATCCCATCACTAGCCATGTCTTGAACTCAAGCAACACCTGCACATGAATAAACAACCAATCCATACGAGTCCAAGTCCTCGACTTGACTTAAGTTAGTTCCGAACACAACACCTTACGTGAGAATCTCACATAAGCATGTTGCAAAACCACAGTAACACGATATCATCCATGTCAACCAAAAACGCACCAAAGACTTAGAAAATGAATACTAAGCAATCTTTCTAGAGATGTAAAGCAAGTATGAAACATTACAAATGAAAAACAGAAGCTAACAAAAACTAGTATAACCAAGCTCCCGCCGGAGCTTACAAAACTAGCAGGACCTTAATAAAAAGGTGTTTTGGTGATATTAAAAACTTTTATCGTCAAAGAAAGTGTATTCACTACAAGCCAATGTATTCAGCACACATAGTTCTTACAATCTCCCCCTTGATGAATGCATTGGCAACACCATTTAAAATCCGAACATTGGCTTATTCACATAAAAGTTTTGAAGGCAATTTCTCCCCCTTTGTAAATCAAAAGTAAAATGAGAAGAAAATCCAAAAATTATCTCATATTATCTCTCCCCCTTTATTATCTCTCCTTATGCACATATTCTCTTTCTCTTCATGCTTATCTCTCCCCCTTTGACAATGTATTCAGCAAGTCATGAGCATATAAACAAATTATCTCTCCCCCTTTTGTTGTTATGAGCATATTATAACATATGCATATAAACAAAGCTCATCCAAGTCATACTATCAAGTAACTTACACTATCACATCACTGAGATACATAAAGTAGTGTAAGCCATGCTAGAGATCAAATGTAATTTTCAATTTAAGCAGGTCATGACCTCACAAACTTAACTATTTCAAAACCTGAAAGCATGACACTAGTTGCTGCATTTTATTATTTTTCAAAGCATAAATTTAGATCATATGATATTTGCAAGAGATTATATGAGCATCTGCCTTATTCTAACCAACCAAGCCAAGCCTATGTCATTTGACAATCAGAAGCTTAAGGACATGGTTTTAGTCATACACAACTTCTTCCAAATTCATATCTAAGTGCAATGATAAGCCATCTCAAAAGAATAAGTGTGATGCATGCATATTCTCTTGATCTTTTCTCAGTTTATATTTGTTCATAAAAACTCAACATGTGAGTTGATTACTTGATTAATTCTTAATGATTAAAAGCACTTGTGAACATGTAACAAGTTCAAAACAGCAAGAAAGTTCGACCATGACCAGTTTTAGTGTAAGTAATTATTCCAATTACTAGACATGGAAAAAACTACAAAATGTATAACACGAGTAATGTAGTAAGAACTTTCAGCATGTAAAAGGAATCACAAAGTCATATATGTATAAAATGCTATGCTCATATTATTTTAATTTTATATTCACACATAGACTTCCCAAGTTTCAAAACTCCCTCTCAATTTAAGCCATGAGGATGCATAACCCCTATTTCACTACGAATGTAACAAAAACGAGTGAAATCCAAAGGTTTTGTAAAAATGTCAGCCAATTGATGTTCGGTATCTACATGATGAAGCACAATGTTTCCTTTTTCATCATTATCTCGGAGAAAGTGATACCTAATGTCAATGTGCTTAGTTCTAGAATGTTGCACGGGGTTTTTAGCAATGCAAATGGCACTAGTGTTATCACAGAACAGTGGAACACTATCTAGATCAACCCCATAGTCCTTAAGTGTTTGAACAATCCAAAGAATTTGTTAGCAAGCACTAGCAGCAGCTACATATTCAGATTCGGCTGTGGATTGTGCAACTGAATTTTGTTTTCTAGAGGACCAAGCAACAAGAGAATTACCAAGAAAATGACAAGCACTCGAAGTACTTTTCCTATCAATCCTACAACCCCCAAAATCAGCATCCGAAAAAGCTTTCAAAGTAACGGTTGAGGAAGAAGGAAGAAAATTCCAAATTCTTGAGTTCCATGTAAGTACCTGAGAATCCTTTTGACAGCTTGACGATGTGAAGCATGTAGGGAAGCTTGAAACCGTGCACAAAGACATACGCTGAATTGTATGTCCGGTCTTAATGTCGTGAGGTATAAAAGTGATCCGATCATGCTTCTAT
The DNA here is from genome assembly GCA_036927565.1 of Tuctoria greenei. Classification (NCBI taxonomy): domain Eukaryota; kingdom Viridiplantae; phylum Streptophyta; class Magnoliopsida; order Poales; family Poaceae; genus Tuctoria; species Tuctoria greenei. Next base: position 153,762,028 of record JAYESD010000006.1, on the reverse strand, counting down.
ATTCTTTTTGATCCACTGGTTCACCATCTTCATCAAGTTCAAGTGTTGTTGCTGTTCCCATTGGTGTCCGAAGAGGCTTGCTTTTGTCCATGTTGAAGCGCCTTAGGAGGTCTTTTGTATACTTCGTTTGATGCACAATGGTACCCTCCTTTGTTTGCTTGATTTGCAGTCCCAAAAAGTAAGTGAGTTCACCCATCATACTCATTTCAAATTCGGAACTCATCATTGTTGAAAACTTGGACACAAGATCATGAGAAGCACAACCAAAGATAATATCATCCACATACACTTGAACAAATAATGAGTCATTGCCATGTTTAAGCACAAAAAGAGTTTTATCAACCTTGCCCATGGTAAACCCCTTTTCAAGTAAGAATGTTTTTAACCTATCATACCCTACTCTAGGGGCTTGTTTGAGACCGTATAAGACTTTGGACAGTTTGTAAACATGATTAGAAAAATCTGGATTTTCAAAACCCGGTGGTTGTTTCACATAAACCTCCTCATCTATGTAGTCATTAAGAAAAGCACTTTTAACATCCATTTGATATAGCTTAAAACCAATAGATGCAGCAAAAGCTAACAAAATTCTTATGACTTCTAATCTAGCAACAGGAGCAAAAGTTTCATCAAAATCTAGACCTTCAACTTGAGTGAAACCTTGAGCAACCAACCTAGCCTTATTCCTAACCACAACCCCATCCTCACTTTGTTTATTTTTAAATACCCATTTAGTTCCAATTAAAGTGTGACCTTGAGGTAGAGGTACAAGTTTCCAAACATTATTTCTTTCAAAATTTTCTAACTCTTCTTGCATGGCAATAATCCAAGATTCATTAGTGAGTGCGTGTGATATATCTTTGAGTTCAAAAGAAGCAACAAAAGCAGAATGAGCATAAGAGTTTGGATCGCAAAACCTGGACCGTGTAACTCGTTCGTGCAAGCTTCCAATAATTTGTTGTGGAGGATGAATTTTGAGAACTCGGAGGGGAGTGGACACTTCACAAGCTTCTTCTTCTTCTTCATGTTCATCACAAATCGATGAGCTTGTGACTTGAGGAGGATCTGGACCAGCAATGGTGGTCGTCGGTGCTGGTTGTGGATCAATATCAGGAGCTCGAACAATGTCATTAGCTGCTGAATTTTCGACCAGCAGTTCCACCTCTTCCTCATCTTCAAAGAAAATGCTCTCCCCCTGCGGATATGGATCTACAATGTTTGAACTAGTACCTGGGCTAGATTCATCAAAAGACACTTCACAAGTCTCCACAATTTTGTTAGTGTCAAGTAAAAGCACACGGTAGTCTCTAGTATGAGATGGATAACCAAGAAACATGCCATCAATGGATCTAGGTTCAAATTTATCAAGATTACCATGTTTCTTAACAAAGCAGTTGCAACCAAAGACCCGAAAGTGTGTAACACTAGGCCTATGTCCAAATCGGAGCTCATATGGTGTTTTACCTAGCTTAGCACGTAAGAAAACACGATTTGAGACATAACAAGCGGTTGCTAACGCATCAGCCCAAAATTTCCTAGGAGTTTGATATTCATCGAGCATAGTCCTAGCCATCTCAACTAAGGTTCTGTTCTTTCTTTCTACAACACCGTTTTGTTGAGGTACATATGGTGAAGAAAATTGATGATCTATTCTATTTTCAGGACAAAAGTGATCAAAAGATCAATTTTTAAATTTAGTTCCATTATCACTCCTAATTGCTTTTAAAGGTCCTAGGTAATCAATTGGTAATCTAAGAAATAAAGTTCTAAAGTGACTAAAAACTTCATTCTTAGATGCCATAAAGTAAACCCAAGGGTATCTAGAATAATCATCAACAATCACAAGAACATACCATTTTCCTCCGAAGGATTGAACATGTGAAGGTCCTACGGTGTCAAGGTGCAAAAGTTGACACGGTTCAGTTGTCATGATCATTGTGAGAGGAGTATGTGAACCTGCAACCATCTTAGCATGTCTACAAGAAGAGCACACAATTTCTTTGTCCCCTTTAAGCTTAGGTAGCCCACGTATGCGATCAAGAGCACTAACACGCGTTAGGTGATCAAAGCATACGTGACCAAGTATACGATGCCAAAAATATAGATCCTTTGAATCACTAGCAACTAGACACCTATGCTTAGAGGAAGACATATCAAAATCAGCTTTAAAAACTCTTCCAAACCGAGACATGTTAAAAATAAGCTCACTATTTGAACTTACAACTTTGCAGCAGTTTTTATTGAAAATAATTTTCAGATTTTCATCTAGCAATTGTGAAACAGAAAGCAAGTTGTATTTCAAATTTTTGACAAGTGCCACATCCTTCAAAGTGTAGTGATCATTTACTCTAACCGAACCCTTAGAAATTATAGGAGTTGAAGAATTATCTGCAAAAGTAACATTCTTTACACATGACACAAAATAGAGGGAGGAGAACCAATCTTTGTTACCGGTCATGTGGCGTGAGCAACCTGAATCCAAAATCCAAATGTTCTCCTTCCTCAAACGTGTAACCTCTTCATTGTCGCTGTTGTGTTCTGCCTCCTCCATACTTGATCTTGACTTGCCCGCCATGAAGCACAAGTTTGCCAAATCATCTTCATCTTCATCACTTCCAATGTCCACATCGCTTGAGCCAAGTTCATGGAATGCTGAGATAAAACTGCTCACCAATCGACGTCCTGTAAAACCCTTCTTTTTCTTCGTATCTTTTGCAGAGGAGTGCTTCGTTCTTGTTTTCTTTTCATCCCGGGAAGTAGGTCCTGAAAGGTTAGGGCAATCTGAATGAAAATGTCCTGTCTTACCACATTCAAAGCATCGTTGAGGTCCAGAGCTTCCTCTCCTTCTAGTTCTCACATTTTGCAAGGCTTTTGAGAACCGAGTAGAGATGAGTGCTAGCTCCTCCTCTGGAAACTCCTCAATCTGTTCAAGGGTTAGAGAGGACAGCAAAGCAAGTGTACCACAAGATGATGTTTGACCGGAACTAGGCATGTCACGTTGAGAAACAAAAGCAATAGACTTGTTGGGTTTCTTACGTGAGATTATGTCACTTTCATGAGTTTTTAACTTGGAATATAGCATATCTAAAGTAAGTGAACTCATGAAAGTAGATTCACGAATAGATGTGACTTTCATCTCCCAAATTGACATATCTAATGCACTTAGCAATTGCCTAGCATTTTCAGCATCTGAAAAATTAACATTGACACTACGCAAGTTGCTGAGAATCTTATTAAAGCGGGCAAAAAGGTCATCAATAGACTCATCGGGTTGCATCTCGAAGCGCATGTATTCTTTCTTGAACATGTCTTGCCTTACCTCTTTGATCATGTTGCATCCTTCGTGGTAGTCACAAAGTGCTTTCCACACATCGTATGCAGATCGGAGGTGTGCAACACGATCGAAGTCGCTTTGTGTTAATCCTTGTATGATCAAGTTCCGAGCCTTGTTGTTGTTGTCGACATCTCTCAGATTTGTAGCTGTAACTTGATCGTTTGATGGCACTTCATAAGGCTTGTATACCTTCTCCCATATTGCAAAGTCTTGTGCCTGGATGAAAGCCTCCATACGTGCCTTCCAAACCTGAAAATCAATACCTGCAAACACACAAGGTTTGGCAGAGTACTTCTCCATGATGATTAGTCAAAAACATGTGCAAATCACAAAGATTAGAGCACCGTGGCTCTGATACCAATTGTAGGATCGGAGAGCACGTGAAAATCTACCAGAGGGGGGTGAATGGTATATTTAAAAATCTTATGCAGCGGAAACAATTAAACCCCAACCCCTTCGGCAGAAAAACGATCTGTTAAAGAAATCGTGTGTGAGACTAATCTAAACATGTTTCACCGTGACAAAAGTGATAGATATCAGAGAGAATGAAGTCACGAAGACAACACATGAAGAATCACTCAATTCCTTCAAGAGAAACTCAAGTTGTGATCGAAAGATCAAACAAAGGTCAATCTGACCTACTCGAGAAAAAACAGTTCTGGAACGCTGCAAAGAAACTCGTGTAGATCATAGACCACAAATCCAATGACCATGAAATTTTGAAAGATTATAGATAATCAAGTTGTGAAGACAACCCAAAAACAATCACATCAATTGGATCTGTAAAACTCGATTTATTATAAAACCACCAACGAAAGGTAGTGCTGTCCAGAAACTCGACGAGTAAAACTTGTCTGGAACAAGTCGGATGAACAAGGCACAAAAGTTCCTTCAAACTATGAAATTTATTCAATAGAACACAAGAGGAACAGCCCCAAAGTCGTACACCACGAGCTTTGGGCTCCCTTGCTTATATAACCAGCTCGAAAGCCAACTCAACTCAGATCAGGAACCTAATCCTTCTCTGTTCACAAATCGTAACTTTCCATAACTGCTTAGGATTCTTCTATACGCAGATAGAAGCAATCTTAAGACTTCCAAACACCTTAGGAACGTATACTACATTCCTAAGCAACTCAAATTCGTGACCCACATGAAATCCTATCATAACCTACTCAAATCTTTCCATATTTGAGTCAAACCCGACTCAGCCGCAGCCTGAGTCCATAACCTAGTCGGTTGGACCTTTCCGACCAACTCTTTACGTCCACATCTCTTCATCACGTCTCAGAACCATGTAGCCACGTCCATGCACTCCTTGTACACGTGCAAACATCTTCCAATGACGTCCACGATACCTTCACATGCATTGTTTATGATTCAATCATGCTGCGCAACCTCCTGATCAGCTCAACCACAATTCCTCATGAATTTGGTTGTTGGAACCTCATCTCCTCCCTGAGACTAGTCCAATGGATCCCATCACCATCCATATCTTGAACTCAAGCAACACGTGCACATGAATAAACAACCAATCCATACGAGCCCGAGTCCTCGACTTGACTCAAGTTAGTTCCGAACACAACACCTTACGTGAGAACCTCACATAAGCATGTTGCAAAACCACAGTAACACGATATCATCCATGTCAACCAAAAACGCACTAAAGATTTAGCAAATGAATACTAAGCAATCTTTCCAGAGATGTAAATCAAGTAAGAAACATTGCAAATTAAAAACAGAAGCTAACAAAAACTAGTATAACCAAGCTCCCGCCAGAGCTTACAAAACTAGCAGGACATTAATAAAAAGGTGTTTTGGTGATATTCAAAACTTTTATCGTCAAAGCAAGTGTATTCACTACAAGCCAATGTATTCAGCACACATAGGTCTTACAGAGCTGGTCCTGCGTGGTTCGTCAAAGGTCCAGACCTGGGGGGGACCCCATGGTGATCTCCGGAGGAAGGACTGCTTCAGCTCCATACACAAGGAAGAAGGGTGTCTCCCCAGTTGACCTGTTAGGTGTTGTCTTGTTTTCCCACAATGTGGACAGAAGCTCTTCAATCCATTTCGCTCCATGCTTCTTTAGGCGCTCGTATGTGCGCGTCTTGAGTCCTTTTAAGATTTCTGCATTTGCTCTATCGGCTTGGCCATTACTTGCTGGGTGAGCTACTGAGGTGTAGTTGAGTTGAATGTCGAGGTCTTCACAATATTCTTGAAATACAACACTTGTAAATTGAGTTCCGTTGTCAGTTATGACTTTGTTTGGAACACCAAATCTGCATATTATGGACTTCAAGAATTTGATAGCTGATTGCTTGTTAATTGTCACAACTGGAGTTGCTTCCAGCCACTTGGTGAACTTGTCGATGGCGACATACAGGAACCTATAACCTCCGACAGCTTTTGGGTATGGTCCCCAAGATGTCCATGCCCCATACAGCGAATGTCCATGTAGGAGGTATCATTTCTAGTGATTGAGCTGGTGTATGAATGTGTTTTGCGTGGAACTGGCACACTTCACATTTTTTCGCTAGCTCAACCACATCCTGGAGTGCTGTAGGCCAGTAAAAGCCATGCCGGAAGGCTTTACCAACCAACGTGCGGGAAGATGCGTGGTTCTCACACTCGCCTCCATGGATGTCCACGAGAAGCTCACAACCTTCTTCCCTTGTGATGCAACGCATTAGGATGCCGTTGGCACCATGCCGGTAAAGATCCCCTTCTACCAGTGTGTATCTTTTAGCCAGACAATCTGATCAGCAGATGCACCATCTTCAGGAAGGACATTGTCTTTCAAATAGCTCTAGATCTCCGTGAACCATGCATCGGAACTAACTTGAGCTTCTGAGTCTTGCGTGCTGGGTTGCTCGGAGCTTCCGACAGCACCTACGACCCTTGGTGGACGCCATGGTAAAAGGGCCACCAGGACCGCCAGCTTTGAGGTGCTGGTCTCGCCCCCTTCGCTCAGTTCGGTAGGCTAAGCTATTGGTCTTGACAACCTCCGAATGAAGATTCTGTCAGGAGCCAAAGCTCCGGTTGAAGCCTTCGTCGAGAGTTCGTCAGCTTCAGCGTTATGAAGACGTTGGACATGGTGGAGATCCAGAACTTCGAAGTCCTTCTAGATCCTCTGGACTTCAAGGAGATAAGAAGCTAGTTTGGGATTATTACAACAACATTCACATTTGACTTGTTTGATGATGAGCTGTGAATCACCCTTCACCAACAGTTGTTTGACACCATAGGATAGTGCCACCTTGAGTCCATAGATGAGAGCTTCATACTCTGCCATATTGTTGGTCGCCTTGAAATCAAGGTGAACCATGTACTTGACCTTCTCCCTAGTCGGAGCAAGGAGAAGGATTCCAGCTCTGGCCCCCTGCTTCTGCATGGAGCCATCGAAGTAGAGAGTCCAGTGTGGTTCAGTAAAGACCGGGACCTTAGGTTCCAGCTTCTGCTCACTGGGGCCTCCAGGGTTTGATGGAGAGGGAGTCCACTCCATCACGAAGTCCCCCAAAGCCTGACTCTTGATTGCTTGTTGTGACACGAATTCGAGATCAAACTCGGCCAGCTCTGCTGCCCACTTTGCGATGTTCCCAGTAGAGTTAGGATTATGCAAAATAGAGCGCAGTGGAAAAGAAGTTACACTAATATTTTATGGACTTGGAAGTAGCGATGAAGCTTCCTTGAGGCAATAAGAATTGCATAAAGTAGCTTATGCACCTCAATGTATCCTGTCTTGGCATCATGGAGTACTTCGCTGATGAAGTACACTGGGTGTTGTACGGTCCGGACCTTCTCGGAGGGGCCCAGAGCTTCCTCTTCATCGACCCGGACCCTTCCGGAGGGGTCCAAGCTTTCTTGTTGAGATTCCCGGACCTTCCTTGAGGGGTCCAAAACTTCTGTTTGTTCGACCCGGACCTTCCCCTATGGGTCCGGATCTTCTTGAACAGCCGTTAAAACTCCCTCACATGAGAGAGGTTGATCTTCGAGCACTTTGTCTTGAAGATCCGTGTCTGGGAGTTGGGACCCAGACTTGCCTTTAGGTAGCCTCGAACCCTCCCGGTGGGGTCTAGGCTCCTGAACTGGATGTGGATCTGGCCTTTCCGCGACCAGAACCATGCTGACAATTTCTATAGTTGCAGAAATATAAAGCAGTAAAGGCTCACTAGGATTCGGAGCTACCAAGATTGGTAGCGTGGTGAGGAGCTGCTTCAGTTCTTGAAATGCCTTTTCTGCTTCATCAGACCAATGAAATGGTCCGAACTTCCTCAAGAGTTTGATGAAGGGAAGTGCCCGCTCTGCTAGTCTTGAGATGAACCGGCTGAGCGCAGCTAGACATCCATTTAACTTCTGTACATCCTTGATGCGGGCTGGGGACCGCATATCTTCTATGGCCTTGATCTTCACCGAATTTGTTTCAATTCCTCGGTGAGTCACAAAGAAACCTAGAAGCTTCTCGGAGCTAACCCCGAAGACACATTTGTCCGGGTTCAGCTCAGTGCGCGTGTTGCGTAACTTGTCAAAGACGACTTGCAAGTAATCAAGGAGTGACTCCTTGTTCTTGATCTTCACGATGATGTCATCGAAGTACACCTCAACCAAGTCTCTTATTAGCTCTCCAAATGTTCTGTACATAGCTCGCACAAATGTTGAAGCAGGATTTTTGAGTCCAAAGGGCATAACAGTATAACAATACAATCCATCTACTGTTATGAAGGCAGTATGCTCTTCATCTTCCGTAGACATTTGGATTTGATGATATCCAGAATATGCATCTAAGACACACAATAGGTCGCACTCGGAGGTGCAGTCCACTATCTGATCTATCCTAGGTAGTGGAAATGGATCCTTTGGACATGCCTTATTTAAGGTGGTGTAATCGATTCACATCCGAAGCTTTCCCGCCAGCCTTGGGCACCACGACTTGGTTTGCCAGCCATTTAGGATGAAACATCTCCCGAATAAAACCAGCTTCGAGTAGCTTCTTGATCTCCTGTCGGATGAAGTTTTGCCGCTCGATTGATTGCTTCCGAGGTTTTTGGTGTACAGGCCGTGCGTCGGGATAGATCTTCAAGTTGTGCTCAATCACCTCCCTGGGGATCCCAGACATTTGTGATAGTTGCCAAGCAAATACGTCGACATTTGCACGGAGGAAGGTGATGAGCGCGAGTTCCTATTTGTTGTTTAGACCTCCCAATATATGGGTGGTCTGAGCAGCATCAGAACCGATTTGGACAACTTTGACGGGAATGTCGGTGTCGCTGCTTGGTTGCACGCGAGGTGCAGAGGTCGAGCCTCGATGACGAGAGCTCGAAAGTTTCAGAGCTAGCTCCTTACCGGATGCTTTCTCCTGCGCTGTAGCAAGCGCGTGAAGTTCTTCTAATGCAATTATTCCTGCAGTTCGGTCCCCGCGGATCCAGAGAATGCCCAAAGGTGTTGGCATCTTCAATACTAAGTAGCCGTAGTGGGCGGCGGCCATGAACCTGTATAAAGCAGGCCTGCCCAGAATTGCATTAAACGGTAAACTGATCTCCACCACGTCAAAGACAAGTTTCTCTGTTCTGTAATTCTCCCGAGTCCCTGTAGGATCGAAGAGCACATGAAAAGATACCAGAGGGGGGTGAATGGTAGATTTAAAAATCTTACGCAGCGGAAACAATTAAACCCCAACCCCTTCGGCAGAAAAACGATCTGTAAAATAAATCGTGTGTGAAACTAATATAAACGTGTTCCACTGTGACAAAAGTGATAGATATCAGAGAGAATCAAGTCATAAAGACAACACAAAAAGAATCACTCAAATACGTCAAGAAAAACTCAAGTTATGATCGAAAGATCAAACAAAGGTCAATCTGCCCTACCCGAGAAAAAACAGTTCTGGAATGCTGCAAAGAAACTCGGGTAGATCATAGACCACAAATATAATGACCCTGAAATTTTGACATATAATAGATAAACAAGTTTTGAAGACAACCTAAAAAGAATCACATCAATTGGATCTGTAAAACTCGAGTTATGATAAAACCACCGACGAAAGGTAGTGCTGTCCAGAAACTCGACGAGTAAAACTTGTCTGGAACAAGTCCGACAAACAAGGCACAAAATTTCCTTCAAACTACGAATTTTATTCAATAGAACACAAGAGGAACAGCCCCAAAGTCGTGCACCACGAGCTCTGGGCTCCCTTGCTTATATAACCAGCTCGAAAGCCAACTCAACACAAATCAGGAACCTAATCCTACTCTGTTCACGAATCGTAACTTTCCATAACTGCTTAGGATTCTTCTATACACATATAGAAGCAATCTTAAGACATCCAAACACCTTAGGAACGTATCCCACATTCCTAAACAACTAAAATTCGTTACCCACACGAAATCCTATCATAACCAACTCAAATCTTTCCATATTTGAGTCAAACCCGACTCAGCTGCAGCCTAAGTCCATAACCTAGTCGGTTGGACCTTTCCGACCAACTCTTCACGTCCACATCTCTTCATCACGTCTCGGAACCATGTAGCCACGTCCATGCACTCCTTGCACATGTGCAAACATCTTCCAATGACGCCCACGATACCTTCACATGCATTGTTCTTGATTCAATCATGCTGCGCAATCTCCTGATCAGCTCAACCATAATTCCTCCTGAATTTGGTTGTTGGAACCTCATCTCCTCCCTGAGACCAGTCCAATGGATCCCATAACCATCCATGTCTTAAACTCAAGCAAAACCTGCACATGAATAAACAACCAATCCATACGAGCCCTCGACTTGACTCAAGTTAGTTCCGAACACAACACCTTACGTGAGAACCTCATATAAGCATGTTGCAAAACCACAGTAACACGATATCATCCATATCAACAAAAAACGCACCAAAGACTTAGCAAATGAATACTAAGAAATCTTTCCAACAATGTAAAGCAAGTACGAAACATTGCAAATGAAAAGCAGAAGCACTGCGGTCAAGTTCCGAACCTTGCCAGAGCAACCCGAACCTTGAGCCGGAGCTAACAAAAGCTAGTAGAACCTAGCGCCGAAGCTAGAGTCGGACCTTGATAAAAAGGTATTTTGGTGATATTCAAAACTTTTATCGTAAAAGCAAGTGTATTCACTACAAGCCAATATATTCAGCACACATAGGTCTTACAATCTCCCCCTTGATGAATGCATTGGCAACACCATTTAAAATCCGAACATTGGCTTATTCACAGAAAAGTTTTGAAGGCAATTTCTCCCCCTTTTTAAATCAAAAGTAAAATGAGAATAAAATCCAAAAATTATCCCATATTATCTCTCCCCCTTTATTATCTCTTCTTATGCACATATTCTCTTTCTCTTCATGCTTATCTCTCCCCCTTTGACAATGTATTCAACAAGTCATGAGCATATAAACAAATTATCTCTCCCCCTTTAGTTGTTATGAGCATATTATAACATATACATATAAACAAAGCTCATCCAAGTCATACTATCAAGTACCTTACATTATCACATCAATGAGATACATAAAGTAGTGTAAGCCATGCTAGAGATCAAATGTAATTTTCAATTTAAGTAAGTCATGATCTCACAAACTTAACTATTTCAAAACCTGAAAGCATGACACTAGTTGCTGCATTTTATTATTTTTCAAAGCATAAATTTAGATCATATGATATTTGCAAGAGATTATATGCGCATCTTCCTTATTCTAACCAACCAAGCCAAGCCTATGTCATTTGACAATCAGAAGCTTAAGGACATGGTTTTAGTCATACACAACTTCTTCCAAGTTCATATCTAAGTGCAATGATAAGCCATCTCAAAAGAAGAAGTGCGGTGCATGCATATTCTCTTGATCTTTTCTCAATTTATATTTGTTCATAAAAACTCAACATGTGAGTTGATTACTTGATTAATTCTTAATGATTAAAAGCACTTGTGAACATGTAACAAGTTCAAAATAGCAAGAAAGTTCGACCATGACCAATTTTAGTGTAAGTAATTATTCCAATTACTAGACATGTCAAAAACTACAAAATGTATAACATTAGTAATGTAGTAAGAACTTTCAGCATGTAAAAGGAATCACAAAGTCATATATGTATGAAATACTATGCTCATATTATTTTAATTTCAGATTCACAAATAGACTTCCCAAGTTTCAAAACTCCCCCTCAATTTAAGCCATGAGGATGCATAACCCCTATTTCACTACGAATGTAACAAAAACGAGTGAAATCCAAAGGTTTTGTAAAAATGTCAGCCAATTGTTGTTCGGTATCTACATGGTGAAGCACAATGTTTCCTTTTTCAACATTATCTCGGAGAAAGTGATACCTAATGTCAATGTGCTTAGTTATAGAATGTTGCACGGGGTTTTTAGCAATGCAAATGGCACTAGTGTTATCACAGAACAGTGGAACACTATCTAGATCAACCCCATAGTCCTTAAGTGTTTGAACAATCCAAAGAATTTGTGAGCAAGCACTAGCAGCAGCTACATATTCAGATTCGGCTGTGGATTGTGCAACTGAATTTTGTTTACTAGAGGACCAAGCAACTAGAGAATTACCAAGAAAATGACAAGCACCGGAAGTACTTCTCCTATCAATCCTACAACCCCCAAAATCAGCATCTGAAAAAGCTTTCAAAGTAACGGTTGAGGAAGAAGGAAGAAAAATGTCAAATTCTTGAGTTCCATGTAAGTACCTGAGAATCCTTTTGACGGCTTGACAATGTGAAGCACGTGGAAAGGCTTGAAACCGTGCACAAAGACATACGCTGAATTGTATGTCTGGTCTTGATGCTGTGAGGTACAAAAGTGATTCGATCATGCTTCTATATTCTTTTTGGTCCACGGGTTCACCATCTTCATCAAGTCCAAGTGTTGTTACTGTTCCCATTGGTGTCTGAAGAGGATTGCTTTTGTCCATGTTGAAGCGCCTTAGGAGGTCTTTTGTATACTTCGTTTGATGTACAAAGGTACTCTCCTTGGTTTGCTTGATTTGCAGCCCCAAAAAGTAAGTGATTCCACCCATCATACTCATTTCAAATTCAGAACTTATCATTGTTGGACCGTGTGACTCGTTCGTGCAAGCTTCCAATCATCTGTTGTGGGGGATGATCTTTGTAAAACCGTAGGGGAACAGATGTCTCACAAGCTTATTCTTCTTCATGTTCATCACAAATCGATGAGCTTGTGACTTGAGGATGATTTGAATCAGCATTGACGGTTGTCGGTGCTGGTTGAGAATTAACATCCGGAGCTGAACCAAGGTCTTTAGCTGCTGAATTTTCGGGCAGCAGCTCCAATTCCTCCTCATCTTCAATGAAAATGCTCCCCCCTGCAGATATGGATCTGGACCTGCAATGTTTGAGCTAGTACCTGGGCTAGCTTCATGAAAAGACACTTCACAAGTCTCCACAATTTTGTTAGTTTCAAGTAAAAGCACACGGTAGCCTCTAGTATGAGATGGATAACCAAGAAACATGCCATCAATGGATCTAGTTTCAAATTTATCAAGATTACCATGTTTCTTAACAAAGCATTTGCAACCAAAGACCCGAAAGTGTGTAACACTAGGCCTATGTCCAAACCGGATCTCATATGGTGTTTTACCTAGCTTGGCACGCAAGAAAACACGATTTGAGACATAACAAGCGGTTGCTAACGCATCAGCCCAAAATTTCCTAGGAGTTTGATATTCATCAAGCATAGTCCTAGCCATCTCAACTAAGGTTCTGTTCTTTCTTTCTACAACACCATTTTGTTGAGGTACATATGGTGAAGAAAATTGATGATCTATTCTATTTTCAGCACAAAAGTGATCAAAAGATTGATTTTTAAATTCAGTTCCATTATCACTTCTAATTGCTTTTAAAGATCCTGGGTAATCAATTGATAATCTATGAAATAAAGTTCTAAAGTGACTAAAAACTTCATTCTTAGACGCCATATAGTAAACCCAAGATTATCTAGAATAATCATCAACAATCACAAGTACATACCATTTACCTCCGAAGGATTGAACATGTGAAGGTCCTACGGTGTCAAGATGCAAAAGTTGGCATGGTTTAGTTGTCATGATCATTGTGAGAGGAGTATGTAAACCTGCAACCATCTTAGCATGTCTACAAGAAGGGCACACAATTTATTTGTCCCCTTTAAGCTTAGGCAGCCCACGTATGCGATCAAGAGCACTAACACGCGTTAGGTGATCAAAGCCTACGTGACCAAGTCTACGATGCCAAAAATATAGGTCCTTTGAATCATTAGCAACTAGACACCTATGCTTAGAGGAAGACATATCAAAATCAGCTTTAAAAACTCTTCCAAACCGAGACATGTTAAAAATAAGCTCACTATTTGAACTTACAACTTTACAACAGTTTTTACTGAAAATAATTTCCAGATTTTCATCTAGCAATTGTGAAACAGAAAGCAAGTTGTATTTCAAATTTTTGACAAGTGCCACATCCTTCAAAGTGTAGTGATCATTTACTCTAACTGAACCCTTAGCAATTATAGGAGTTGAAGAATTATCGACAAAAGTAACATTCTCTACACATGACACAAAAGAGAGGGAGGAGAACCAATCTTTGTTACCAGTCATGTGGCGTGAGCAACCTGAATCCACAATCAAAATGTTCTCCTTTCTCAAACGTGTAACCTACATAAAAGCACAATACGTCGTTGACTCAATACTGGGGTTAGTCAAAAGGCATTTAGGAATCCAGTACTGAGTCACGTGACGTGCAGCAGGAAAAACACGCGAAAGTTGAGACAAAACAGCAGGTTTATGAGTCAAAGTTTGAGATTTTTTATTCTTAACTACTGACCTATAAGGTGTTACTTGTGTAGCACAAAAATTAGTAGCTCCGGATGCAAAAACAGAAGGTCCGGAGGTAAACTTTGAATGTTTTTGACTCAAAACGGCAGGTTGTACATTCGGTTCAATATGTGCAGTAGATTTTGCATGAAAGTTATGAGATCTAGCAACCATTCTTTCCCTTTTCTGTTTTTTAGCTAGTCTATAATAAAAATCTATGACATGACCATCTCTACCATAGTAGGTACAATGAAATTTAACTTTTTATTCATGTCTAGATGAGCAAATAACATTTTTATTTGAAACCGAATGAGACAATACTCCTGCAGATTTGAAAACCACTTCTTTTTGTTTAGGAACTGTTTGAATCAAACCACTTCCTAATGACTTTACAATTTTAGGTGGATGTGCCATAGCATGAGCATGAGAATCAAAACCTAAACCAGTTTTATCATTGCAAGACTTGGATGAATTCAGCAGCAAGTTAAGGTTCTTATTCCCATTACAAAACCGATCAAATGTCTTATGCATGTTATCAAGTTTATTGGACAGATTAAGGCAATTTTCACATGAAGTTTTTCCTTTTAATTTGCAATTGGAACAATATTTAACTTCATGACAACGTAAAGCATTGTTCAATATAGAGATTTCATTCATAGCATCTTGCAGTTTCTTATCAAGATCATCACAACTAGAACAATGCAAATCAATTGTAGAACAAGAAGCATCTTTTAAGTTTTCAATATTAAGTGCAGCAAGCTTTTTGTTCTTTTCAATTTCAAGTTCAAGTTTATCAAGTGTGGAGGTATGTGCACTTCTTAGGGAGGACAATTGTTCATATATTAAGTCACATGAGGAACAAGAATCATCACTAGGAATCAAGGATTTCAAACGATTAATTTCATATTCTAGTGACTCAATTTTAACAGCATTGTCCCTAAGCTTTTTGTCCTTTTTGTTAACAATAACAGTGGCACGAGAAATAGCATCACACATTTCTTCGCAAGTAGGACATACCTCTTCATTGTCGCTATTGTGTTCTGCCTCCTCCATACTTGATCTTGATTTGCCCACCATGAAGCACAAGTTTGCCAAATCATCTTCATCTTCATCACCTTCAATGTCCACGTCGCTTGAGCCAAGTTCCTAGAGTGCTGTGATAAAACTGTTCACCAATTGACGTCCTATAAAACCCTTCTTTTTCTTTGTATCTTTTGCAGAGGAGTGCTTCGTTCTTGTTTTCTTTTCATCCTGGGAAGTAGGACCTGAAAGGTTAGGGCAATCTGGATGAAAATGTCCTGTCTTACCTCATTCAAAGCATCGTTGAGGTCCGAAGCTTCCTCTCCTTCTAGTTCTCACATTTTGCAATGCTTTTGAGAACCGGATAGAGATGAGCGCTAGCTCCTCCTCTGGAAACTCCTCAATCTGTTCAAGGGTTAGAGAGGACAGCAAAGCAAGTGTACCACAAGATGATGTTTGACCGGAACTAGGCATGTCATGTTGAGAAACAAAAGCAAAAGACTTGTTGGGGTTCTTACGTGAGATTATGTCAATTTCATGAGTTTTTAACTTGGAATATAGCACATCTAACGTAAGTGAACTCATGACAGTAGATTCACGAATAGATGTGACTTTCATCTCACAAATTGACATATCTAATGCACTTAGTAATTGCCTAGCATTTTCAGCATCTAAAAAATTAACATTGACACTACACAAGTTGCTGAGAATCTTATTAAAGCGGGCAAAAAGGTCATCAATAGACTCATCGGGTTGCATCTGGAAGCGCATGTATTCTTTCTTTAACATGTCTTGACTTACCTCTTTGATCGTGTTGGATCCTTCGTGGTAGTCACAAAGTGCTTTCCACACATCGTATGCAGATCGGAGGTGTGCAACACGGTCGAAGTCGCTTTGTGTTAATCCTTGTATGATCAAGTTCCGAGCCTTGTTGTTGTTGTCGATATCTCTCAGATTTGTAGCTGTAACTTGATCATTTGATGGCACTTCGTAAGGCTTGTATACCTTCTCCCATATTGCAAAGCCTTGTGCCTGGATGAAAGCCTCCATGCGTGCCTTCCAAACCTGAAAATCAATACCTGCAAACACACAAGGTTTGGCAGAGTACTTCTCCATGATGATTAGTCAAAAACATGCGCAAATCACAAAGATTAGAGCACCGTGGCTCTGATACCAATTGTAGGATCAAAGAGAACGTGAAAAGATACCAGAGGGGGGGGGTGAATGGTAGATTTAAAAATCTTACGCAGCACAAACAATTAAACCCCAACCCCTTCAGCAGAAAAATGATCTGTAAAAGAAATCGTGTATGAGACTAATCTGAATGTGTTCCACCGTGAAAAAAGTGATAGATATCAGAGAGAATCAAGTCACGAAGACAACACAAAAAGAATCACTCAAATACGTCGAGAAAAACTCAAGTTATGATCGAAAGATCAAACAAATGTCAATCTGCCCTACCCAAGAAAAAATAGTTCTGGAATGCTGCAAAGAAACTCGTATAGATCATAGACCACAAATCCAATGACCGTGAAATTTTGACAGAAGATAGATAAACAAGTTGTGAAGACAACCCAAAAAGAATCACGTCAACTGGATCTGTAAAACTCGAGTTATGATAAAACCACCTACGAAAGGTAGTGCTGTCCAGAAAATCAACGAGTAAAACTTGTCAGGAACAAGTCGGACAAACAAGGCACAAAAGTTGCTTTAAACTACGAATTTTATTCAATAGAACACAAGAGGAACAACCCCAAAGTCGTGCACCACGAGCTCTGGGCTCCCTTGTTTATATAACCAGCTCGAAAGCCAACTCAACTCAAATCAGAAACCTAATCCTACTCTGTTCACGAATTGTAACTTTCCATAACTGCTTAGGATTCTTCTATACGCAGATAGAAGCAATCTTAAGACTTCCAAACACCTTAGGAACATATCCCACATTCCTAAACAACTCAAATTTGTGACCCACACGAAATCCTATCATAACCAACTCAAATCTTTCCATATTTGAGTCAAACCCGACTCAGCCGCAACCTGAGTCCATAAACTAGTCGGTTGGACCTTTCCGACCAACTCTTCACGTCCACATCTCTTCATAACGTCTCGGAACCATGTAGCCACATCTATGCACTCCTTTTACACGTGCAAACATCTTCCAATGAAGTCCACGATACCTTCACATGCATAGTTCTTGATTCAATCATGCTGCGCAACCTCCTGATCAGCTCAACCATAATTCCTCCTGAATTTGGTTGTTGGAACCTCATCTCCTCCCTGAGACTAGTCCAATGGATCCCATCACCATCCATGTCTTGAACTCAAGCAACACCTGCACTTGAATAAACAACCAATCCATAAGAGCCCAAGTCCTCGACTTGACTCAAGTTAGTTCCGAACACAACACCTTACGTGAGAACCTCACATAAGCATGTTGCAAAACCACAGTAACACGATATCATCCATATCAACCAAAAACGCACCAAAGACTTAGCAAATGAATACTAAGCAATCTTTCAAACAATGTAAAGCAAGTACGAAACATTGCGAATGAAAAGTAGAAGTATTGCAGTCAAGTTTCGGACCTTGCCAGAGCAACCCGGACCTTGAGCTGGAGCTAATAAAAGCTAGTAGAACCTAGCGCCAGAGCTAGAGCAGACCTTGATAAAAAGGTATTTTGGTGATATTCAAAACTTTTATCGTCAAAGCAAGTGTATTTACTACAAGCCAATGTATTCAGCACACATAGGTCTTACAGTCCCGAAGGTCACCGGGAGTGTGATGGAGCCAAGTGGGTTAATGGCCCTGGACCTACCCCAGAAATAGTCGACAGGGGCGAAGGTCCAAAGCTCGGAGCTGGAGCTTGATGAAGGCTTCAAGGCTTTTGAGGTTCAGCCCGACACCTCTGTCCACCATTACATGGTGGAGTTGGATATTGTTAATGGTCGGAGATACCATCGACGGGAGTTGGCTAGCTCCAATCATGTTACAAGGGCAGTCCAAAGCATCAAAAATGATTGGAGTGTCCATCCATTTCCGATGAAGCTCCGCCCTGGCGGTAGCTGCTACAACAGCCATGTCCCGCCGCATTGTCTTGGGGATGCAACGAGAGGTGATGTCCCAAGAACCACCATAGATGATGTTTAGGGTCTTCTTTCACTCGTTATCAGATACGTCACAGTCGTCATCAACGTTGTTGTAAACAGCCTTCAAGACCTTCTTGGGGTCTTTAAAGCCTAGCTTCTCCTCAGCTGGAGCTTTGTCAACTTTTTGTTTTCCTTCCCACTGGCGGAAAGGAGCTTCTTCTCGGCGCTTGTTGTAGCGCTCGACAAGGCTCCGGACCTCGCGGCATTCTTCCAGATTGTGTTTGTCCGTCTTGTGGGTCATACACCACATCTTAGAGTTGCTGCCATCTTCTGACGAAGGACGAGGTCATTTTCGGGGCGTGGCCCCCGATCACCCGGAGTCGTAGCAGCCGCAACAGTAGGTGCACCGGCTGACAGCTTCTTCTTGCCGTTGGGCTTCTTTTTCTTTTTGCCACCTCCGGATGTAGTGGCTTTAGTCCTGGAAGATTCTTGTTAGCCTCCGGAGGGGGTTTTGAGTGCATCTCACATGCCTCCGCAGCTTTTGCACATTTATCTGCTAAGCTGAAGACTTTTGTGACGCTCGTGACTTCTTTGGTCACCATCTTCTCTAGCATCTTCTTGTCTCAAACACTTTGTATTAATGCAATGATAATAGAAGTGCTCGAGATTGAGGGGATGGTATTGCGTACCTGAGAAAACCGCTGGATAAAGGATCGCAACAATTCCTATGTTGTTTGCTTCACAGCAAACAAGTCCAGTTTAGTGTCCGGTCGGGTGTATGAACTCCCAAAGTTGGTAATGAACTGTTGGCATAGTTTCTCCCAACTATTGATGGAGTCGGGTGGAAGACTCATGAACCAGGACCTTGCAGTCCCAGTCAGAGCCATTGGGAAGTAATTGGCCATCACGGCCTCGTTGCCCTCCGCTGCAAGTATAGCAGTGGAGTAGATTTGAAGAAACTCGGCGGGGTTGACAGTTTCGTCGAATTTCTCCGGCAAATGAGGCCGGAACTTCTGTGGCCATCTAACATGCGAAAATGCATGGCTAGGGTAGAAAAGCCTCCCCCTACTCCCCGAGGAGTAGGGTTGTCTCGAGCCTCTTGCCTCTCGCGAACACGCTTGATATGAATGCGGCCATCCTGCTACCGATAATGGCAATCAAGTTCCAACCGCGGGTCATGAGTCAGGATCCTGGTGATGGTGTGGGTGTGTAGTGTCCCAGAAGGGAGCCAAGACACCTGCTGAGATGCAACACGCCGTCGGTGCTGTGACACGTGAGGACCAAGTCATCCAGACAAGGTCCTACGTTGAGCTGTTGCCTGCCCTGAAGGGGGAGGACCTTGGTTACTGATAGCATCGGCTGTGGCTGCAACCTGATGTTGTACATAAGTGCGCCACTGCTCCATCGCACCCTAAGGTTCTCCGGGCGCTGGTGGGCGCTCCAATAGAGTTCGCGCAGCAATTAGCACGTTCTCGGGGTGGTTGTTTGCCGATGTTGTGACCGACACAAGTACCCCATCCTGCTGTCCAGCATTTTTTGATGGGGTAGATGATGGTGGAGGTGGCATGACACCGGCCGGGACAATGGCGCCGGCTGGCTACTGCATGTTGGGGGGATTGCCCCTAGCAGGTTGTTCAGCATGGTTGCCGTTGGAGGATCCTACGGCGGAGTTCACCATCTTGCGATCTTGGAATGCCCCTACCTGGCGCATCAAATGTCGAAGTGGTTTAACGACACTTCCCCCAGTACTACTAGATTGTAGCCTGCGGAGGTTCTTGTATTGGTTAGGGAACACAGAGATCAGGAACAAGATGATGACACATGAGATTTACGTGGTTCGGGCCGCCTGAGCGTAATACCCTACTCCACGGTGTGAGTGTGTTGTTGTATTGAGTTTTTCAGTAGTACTAGTATGCGTGTGAGCTTGGCCTTTTTTGTGTGCCATGCGGCGTAGTCCTTTTATAGTCTAAGGACTGCCGTTATATCATTTGCCTAGCCCGACATGTGGCCCTGGTGTATTTAATAGCCTAATACACTGTCTATGAGCATTAAGTGTGGTTAATAGTGTGATAACATGTCTTAATGGTTGCGTTACCCCTATTAACAGTGATCTAATCATGTGTTGTTAATACAGCATTAATGACACGTAATCAGGTCTTGTAATTGCCGCTTTAACTATCCCTTGAATGTCTGTGCTGTTGGAGATCCACTAGTGTACTCGTTGGTGGTGTAGGTTCAGAGGCTCCACACGTGGCTGCTTCGGAGCTTCCCCTTGCGGTGAGGTAGCTCCGGAACCACTATACACGTGGCGGCACCGGAGCTCCCCTCTGCTGGGGGTTAGGTCCGGGGTCATTATACACGTGTTGACTGCGGAGCTTCCCTGTGTTCTGAGTTTAGCTCCGGACTTACATTACACGTGTCAATCCTGGAGCTACCCATATGAGGGATGCAGGTCCAGTGTAGTGTGACGTGTGGGGCTTGAGGAGACTTTCAACTTTGTCAGGTGGAACTCTGTTGCACTTCTTGCAGTACTGTGGGGTACCGACAAGTACGTTAGGACCCGTCTGAGATAATGCATCATCACAGGCGGCACGTTGTACTTAAACAATCATACGTGGAAAACCATTAGCACAAACGGTTTCTAAAGCCGCCTGTTAAAATGTCTGATTTTCACATATTCTTTGTTTTAGGCAGTTTTTAAATCCGCTTGTGATAATATATTCAGAGCCGCCTGACATAAAGCTTTTTTAGTAGTGTCTGGTGTGGACACTGCAACTGAATCAATCTTTTCCGAGCCACTGCGTATGAAATTGAAATAATATAATTGTGTGGGTAGATTTTTGAGCTATTACATTTTCTATCTATTTATTTTGCTTATCACAAGAATAGATTGGGGCTGTAATAATCACTTTATTATTGTAGAAAAATGAAATTTGCATTGGATATACACTATCCGGCCATTACTTTTCTTCTTTCTTCCTTGTTGCAATTGTCTTGGAGGCTCTTTTCTTTCTTGAAAATGAGTGCAACAACAATTGCAAACAAGTTCGTTCACTATTTGACCGAAAATAATTTCATACCAAAATTATATTGAATGAGTGGTAAAAGCTGCTGCTGGTGCTTTGATGCTTACTGTAGGTGAAATCCTAGTATATGATGTTTAGGAACATAAAAAACTGTAAAGCAATTCCTAGAATTAGGTGAAAGTTGTGGTATTACATGTTCCATGTCTTAGCTGAAGTTTAAACTCAAAATAATCAAATGCATACTGGACTTAACAAATATCCATCGAAACATGCTATTTCGTTATGAATTTTGGCAATGGAATACCGTGTCGTTGTAGTAGCATCCATGCGAAAAATGTGTTGATGGCAACGCTAAAAGCATGTGTAATGTTGAAAGTCCAATTTGGACATCACGTTTAATGCAAACAATATGCACGTACGTACAATCTAGAAGCATCACTAGTCCATTTCCACGTTGAAATCCAGCAGCAATTTTTGGCCTGAAACTGCTTTCTAAGGCATAAGGGAAGTAAAATTAGTCAAACAGATAAGCAGGTACTGTAGTTTTTCGAATTTTCATGGTTGAGATTGATGATATTGGACAAAGAGTGGAAAGAACGGTGATGGGAAAATGAATCACACATTCACCATAAACTTCGCCTTCCATATCTTAGGACATGATTATGTTCGATATTTTAATTTGCAGGCCAAAGAGCATCTCCCCATGACCATGAGCCCTAGTGTTGAAGGCTCCAACATATTATATGGTGTTGGAAAGAATTATTGAATGAAAGTATCTAGAGAGTAAGTTGACAAATTTGCAGACTAAAGAGCATCTCTCCATGATGAGCGAAAGGGGAAATCTCAAAGGCTTTAGAAAAACTTGTTTTTTTGATAAAAGTCTAAATATAAAAAAGATACCAATAACAATTAACTTCTGCATTAACGTAATGTCAAGAACAAGTAGGGACACTGCAGATGCATGCAGCTAAAAAGCTCTCCCAAAAGCAATTTTTTAAAATCGACATGAACATTGAGATTAAAAAAATACCACCTCTTGAGCATAGTAGACCATCCTCAGCGTACGAAATTGATTCCTGACGCCATGGTAATAAGTGTTGATATGCCTGATGATTTTGATGAAACAATGCATCACACCGATGGAGATCTCCTAAGACGGGATTAAGTGAAGTCAGACGTGTCACCTTGACGGTGTTCTCGACCCCGGCTATCTGAAGGTATGAATCGTTCGTGACGTGCAGGTACATGCTCCCACATCCCAGCCGAGACATGGACTCCGCACGGAGGCCAGAAGGGACGTTCCCTTCTGGGATCCAGACAACAGATGGGGCCCGGAGGGGCCAAGCTCGAATTCCATCAGTGACAGGTAGGTGGCCTTCAATGTGAAGTGAGTTCCGTCATGATCAAATTAAGAGCACTCGAGTGCTCCTGCGGTGCATTTTGTAGAATCCACTTGCACGTCTCGACGCCTTGTCACATCGGAAGGAACAGCTAGCGTGTGCAGGTGTGGAGGCTGCGCGTGCGCCTCGGTACGACCCTCCCCGATGATAAGACACGAGCATGCTGAACAGCGGTCTCTCCGCCCTGACTACTTCATTAAGCACCCCGTCTCACATGCGGGTGGATATTAGCCTTGTAAATAGGGTCGTCTTTATGAGGAGCTGAGGGGAAGGTGCGAGAGAGTGAAGAGCGCCAGTTGGGAGACCTATAAAAGGGACTGATGGTCATCCTCGTGTGAGGAGGACAACTTGCTTGTAAAATAAAACTTCCCCATTTTTCAACAAAGAAGAGGAAAATACACAAAATGGACATAGAACATCTTGCCCGAACCAGTATAAATCTATTGTGTTCATAGCTGCACCACCTCAAAGATGAACGTGCGGTGCAATCGATACTAGTCGATAGTTCGAACACAGACAGTTGGCGCACCAGGTTGGGGGACTATTACATGTTTCATTCTTAGCTTCTTCAATGGCTCCACCATGATCGACTCTCGTGCCCGGCATGATGATATCCTTCAATGACTTCGAGTTCACTGCCGGCGACGATGACAGGCCGGAGTTTGCCCCTGCCCATCTCCACCACCAGAACACACGCCTAGGGAGCCTCGACTTCTTTGCCAGTAATTTGCAAAATCTACTACCGCACAACCACCCGTCTTGCCCCCGACAGGCAGGGTGCCCCACGACTCCGACGGGAGTGCCGCGAGCAGCATCGTGGGACCCTCCTACCTAGAGACGATTGAGCCTGCTCGACTACTCTCCCACGATGCCTTGGAGATCGATGTCACCATGGTGATTGTCCCAACCCCCCTCCAGTGGTCCGAAATGGGGATCACATTCGACCGGTCCAACCATCCTGACCACCTCCCGCAGGCCGAACATCTTCCCCTTATCTTGGATCCGATTGTGGGCCCCAAGTGCCTGACCAAGGTGATGAGGGACAACAGGAGTGGCCTCAACATCCTATATACTGGGACCCTCGACACTACGAGAATATCACGCTCCCGTCTTCGCCCAGCTCGATCACCCAATGGTGTTGTCCTCGACAAGCAAGTGACACCGCTCAGAAAAATTGACCTCCCCATCACCGTTGGGGACAAAAAGAACTTCCGCACGAAGACCCTCATGTTCGAGGTCCCCAAATTTGATGGACCTTTCCACCCAATATTGGGATGACCATGCTACACGAAGTTCATGGCTGTCCCGAGCTATGCCTACCTCAAGCTAAAGATGCCTTGCACGCCCTCCTATGCGAATGGGCACGTGCAAGTTGGCGTCAACATTGGTAGCAGTGGCAGAGCTTGACGAGCTCTGACAGCACACAGTGGAGGGCTTCCCGATCACGCCATCACATTCGACACCTTTCGATGCACGAAAGATATAAAGATGATCCTGATTGACCCCAAAGAGCCGGCCAAGATGATCCGGTTCAGCACCACCCTAGGTCAGGAGCAGGAGGGCGCTCTCATCGACTTCCTGGCTCCAATTGAGATGTTTTCGCCTAGCAGCCTTCTAACATGCCAGGCATCCCTAGGGAGGTAACCAAACACACCCTCAACATAATGCCATGCTCCCAACCTGTCAAGTAGAAACTATGCCTTTTCAACGAGCAGAAGCGATGTGCCATCGGGGTCAAGATCAACAAGCTTCTATCAGCCGGTTTCATTGAGGAGGCACCAAATCCCGAGTGGACAACCCCATGCTCGTCAGGCAAAAGAGTGGGGAATGGAGGATGTGCGTCAACTATACGAGCTTGAACAAGGCATGCCCGAAAGATCGCTTCACATTGCCTCGTATCGACCAGGTCATCAATGTCACCGTAGGTAGTGAATCCCTATGCTTTCTCGATGCCTACTCAGGGTACCACTAGATCGCCCTCCGCGAAGAGGAATGGTTGGCGACCACGTTTATTACCCCTTTTGGCTCCTATTGTTACGTGAGGATGACCTTCGGGCTAAAAAACACGAGAGCGACGTACCAACGATGCATGCAAAAGTGTTTCTAACAACAGTTGGGCGGAACCTTAAAGTCTACATCGATGACATGGTAGTGAAGTCCAGGAAGAAATCTAGCTTCATTGCTTACCTCGAAGAAACCTTTGGCAATCTCCAAAACACTAACATCAGTCTTAACCCGAAAATGTGTGTATCCGATGTCCCCTGGGGTAAGCTACTTGAGTACATCATCTCGGAACGCGGCATCGAAGACAACCCTTAGAATATCATGGCGATCACCAACATGGGCCCCATCAGCGATGTTTAATGGATACAGAGGCTGATGGGTTGCCTAGCTCTGAGCCATTTTGTCACCTGACTCGAGGAACGGGGGTTGCACTCTAAAGGCTACAAAGGAAGCCCCGTCGCTTTGAATGGACAGAGGAGGCACAGAAAGGTCTCGATGATCTTAATGCCATCCTCACTAATCCCCTGATATTGGCATTATCCGAGCCCAACGAGCCGCTCCTCTTCATCGCCACCACCGATCAGGTGGCCAGTACCACCCTCGTTGTAGAGCGGTAGAGCTCGAGCACGCCCATCGGGTCCAAAGGCCACTTTACTTCATCAGCAAGGCACTGCCCGATTTTGAGACACGCTACCCTCATGTGCAACAGCTCCTGTATGCTATCCTGATAACAAAGCAGAAGCTCCTATACTGTTACCAAAGCCAATCGGTGCGGCTGGTAACCACGCATGGGCTCGACGCGATCATCAACAGTCGGGACTCATCCGGAAGGATTGCAAAGTGGGCCTTGAAACTCATGGGATTCGACATATCCTATGTTGCTTGGACAGCGATCAAGTCCCAGGCCCTCGCCGACTTCAACGTCGAATAGACAGAAAGCCAGGTGGCACCGACCCCGACCTGTCGTGAATATTGGACGATGTATTTTGATGGGTCAAAAACCATTAACAGGACAAGGAGCGGTGCAATCCTCATCTCCCAGGAAGGATGTCAGATCCAATACATGGTGACTGCACTCCAAGGCGACCAACAACGTCGTAGAGTATGAGGCGCATCTCAATGGGCTCTCCATCACGATCGAGCTTGCCGTGCGACGTCTCTACCTATGCAGCGATTATGAGCTCGTGGTCAACTAGATGATGAAAGTATAAAGCTATCACGACCCGCACATGGAGGCTTATTGTCGGGAGGTGCGAAAGCTGGAAGATAGGTTTGAAGGACTGGAGCTGAGCCACATCCCAAGGCGAGATAATAACACTGTCAGCTTCCTAGCAGAGCTCGCTTCGAGCTGTGAGGCCTCAGCCTCGGTGTATTCATCATTGACCTTCATTAACCTTCAGTTTGCGTCAGAGAAACTTCCTTGGATTCCCAATCCGGGTTCGACCACCATGTGCTTGTCACTGAGCCTGGCTGGCAGAACCCTTAAGTTGAATACTTGTCATCCGGGAAGCTTCCCACCGAAGAGGTCAAGGCTCAATGAATCGCACATCGAGCCAAGGCACGTGTACTCATTGATGGCGAGCTCTTCTGGCGCAGCATCACAGTGACCCCGCAACAGAGCATGCCATGAGCAAGGAAGAGAGCTGCTGCTCAACATCCACGAAGGGGTATGCAGGCACGACGTGGCCTCGAGGTCCAATGTCAGGAAGGCATATCAGTAAGGTCTTTATTGGCTGACCGATGTCTCCGATGTTGAGAAGGTCATGCGTGACTGCTAAGCCTACCAATACTTTGCTTGGCAGATGCACACCCTGGCTCAAGACCTCCAAACCACCCCCCACACATGGCATTTTGTTGTGTGGGGGCTCGACCTCCTCGGCCCCTTCAAGAAGCCACCCTAGGGGCTTCACTATCCTCCTCGTCGCGGTATACAAGTTCACCAAATGGATAGAAGTAAAATCATCCGTCACCACATCATTAGAACAAGCAGCGAGCTTCTTCAGTGACAAAGTTTACAGCTTCGAGGTGTTGCATGCTATTGTGAGACCTATGTGTGCTGAATACATTGGCAATTAGAATAAAAGTTAAGGTTTACATTCAAAGTTTTGAACTTACACCGATACACCACGATACACCCCGATACACACTCCAAACTTGTCAAAGTGCATTTTGAGAGTAACTTACCCTCGATAGTTTCAGACTATTCGAACTTTTTCTCATGTGAGTTGCACGTGTTTCACGCTTCGGGTTGTCCGAAATTTCACTCACATGAGCTGCATGAGAGTCGATGTGGTGGGAGTAAAATTTACTCTTTACTTGGTTAGGACTATTCAAACTTTCTGACACATGATTTGCATGTGAGTTTGGGATTGGAATGTCCGATCTTTTGCCTTTACATTGCAGCGCTGCTTTTGTGTATTCGATAATTTTATTTGTTGAAATAATTGTGCGGCGGATCTGTTTTTAACTTGCAATGATTCAAACTTGCTTTTTGGCTTATGGAAAGGTTGCTTAGTATTCTCTTACTATGTCTTTGATGTGTTTTGGTGATTATGGCTGATATCATTTTGCTATGGTTTATAGCATGCTTATGTGAGGTGCTCACATAAGGTGTTCTGGTTATCGGACTAATGTGAGTCAAGTCACGGACTTGTGCTCGGAAGATTTGGTTGTTTGCTCATGTGCAGGTGTTGCTTGAGGTCAAGACATGGCTGGTGATGGGATCCATTGAACTATTCTGGGAGGAATTGTGGTTGAGTTGATCAGGAGGTCGCACAATATGTTTGAGTAAAGAACAATGCATATGAAGGTATCGTGGACGTCATTGGAAGGTGTTTGCACGTGTGAAATGGGTTCATGGACGTGACAGCATGGTTCCAAGACTTGGTGAGGAGATATGGATGTGAAGATATGGTTGGAGAGGTCCAGTTGGCTGGATTATGCCTCAGGTTATGGCTGAGGTGGTTATGGTTCGAATATGGAAAATTTCGAGTTGGTTATGGTTGGATTTCGTGGTGAGCATGAAGTTGAGTTGTTTTAGGAATATTTAGAACATTCCTAATGTGTTTGTAAGTCTTAATATTGCTTCTATCTGCATATGGAAGAGTTTTGGGCAGTTATAGGAAGTTTAGGTTGAAACTGAGTAGGAGTAGGAGTCCTAGTTAGGATTAGGTTGGCCCAAGGGCTGGTTATATAAGAAAGGGAGGCCAGAGCTCATGAAACACGACTTTGGGGATGTTCCTCTTGTGTTTTGATCAATAAAATTTGTAGTTTAGAGGAGATTTTGTTCCTTGTTTGTCCGACTTGTTTTCGTGAAGTCTTTCTCGTTGAGTTTCTGCGTTGCCCAACCCTTCTTGGATGTTTTGATCGTAACTCACATTTTACAGATCCGATTGACGTGATTCTTCTTGTATTGTCTTCAAAACTCAATACTATATCATCTTTGAAAATTTCACAGTCATTGGATCTATAGTTCATGATTTACACGAGTTTCTTTGTAGCGTAGCAGATCTATTTGCTCTCTATTAGAATAGATTTATCTTTACTTAGGGTTTTGATCATAACTTGAGTTTTATTGGACATTTTCTCGTGATTATTGGTGTTGTGTCTTCGTGACTTGATTCTCCATGATTTACACTGATTCTTCATGTTTTGAACACGTTGGAAACACTGGCATACACAATTTTCTATCAGATTAATTTTCTACTGAGGGGTTTTTGTTGCTTTCGCTGAAAAAGTTTTAAACTACCATTGAGCTCCCTCTGGTATCTTTTCACGTGCTCTTCGATCCTACAATTGGTATCCGGCCCAGGGTGCTCTGATCTTTGTGTTTTGCACGTATTTTGACTAACCATCATGGATAAATATCCAGTAAAACCTTGTGTGTTCAATGGCATTGATTTTAAGGTTTGGAAGGCACATATGGAGGCTCACATACAGGTACAAGGCTTTGCCATATGGGAAATGGTGTACAGTCCCTTTGACATGCCACCAAACGGTCAAGTTATGGCTGCCAAATCAAAGGACGTCGACAACAACAACAAGGCGTGAAACTTGATAATACGAGGATTGACTCAAAGCGACTCTGACCGTGTTGCACACCTTCGATCTGCGTGTGTTGTGTGGAAAGAACTATGCGACTAACATGAAGGCTTTAACACAATCAAGGAGGTACGTCAAGATATATTCAAGAAATAATACATGCATTTTGAGATGGATCCCGATGAGCCGATCGATGATCTCTTTGCTCGCTTTAATAAAATTCTCAGCAATCTTCGTAGTGTCAATGTTAATTTTTCAGATGCTAAAAATGCTAGGCAATTACTAAGTGCATTAGAACTATTAATTTGGGAGATGAAAGTTACATCTATTTGTGAATCCACTGTCATGAATACACTTACATTAGATGTGCTATATTCCAAGTTAAATACTCATGAACTTGACATTATATCACGGAAAAATCCCAACAAGTCTCTTGCATTTGTTACACAATGTGACATGCCGAGTTCTAGCCAATCTTCATCATGTGGTACACTTGCTTTGCTATCTCCTCTAACCCTTGAACAGATTGAAGAGTTTCTAGAGGAGGAGCTAGCACTTCTCTCTACTCGGTTCTTGAAATCATTGCAAAATGTGAGAACTAGAAGGAGAGGAAGTGGTGGACCACAACGATGCTTCGAATGTGGTTAGTTTGGACATTTTTGTACAAATTGCTTTAACCTTTCAGGTTCTACTCCCCATGAGAAAGAAAGAAAAAGTTCAGGTCCTCCTCTGCAAACAACAAGAAGAAAAGGAAGGATTTTACAGGTCGCCAATTGGTACACAATTTTGTCTCCGCACTACAAGAACTCAGCTCAAGCGATGTGGACATCGCAAGTGATGAAGATGAAGAAAATTTGGCAAATACGTGTTTCATGGCGTCAACTCAAGATCCAGCATGGAGAAAGCGAAACATGCCAACGATGATGAAGAGTTATGTTCCACTTGCGAAGAAATGTGTGATGTTATTTCTCGTGCCACTGTTATACATAAGAAGAAGGACAAAAACTTAGGGACAATGCTATTAAAATTGAATCACTAGACTCTGAAATTAATCAGTTAAAATCTTTGATTCCTAGTAATGTTTTTTGTTCCTCATCTCAATTAATATATGAACTATTGTCCTCTTTAATAAGTGTGGACACCTCCACTCTTGATAAACTTGAGATTGAAATTGAAAAGAAGAAAAAACTTGCTGCACTTAACGATAAAAACAAGAAAGATGCAAGCTATTCAATAATTGATTTGCATTGTTCTAACTATGATGAGCTTAATAAGAAACTACATGATGCTTCGAATGAAATTTTCGTTTTGAACAATACTTTATGTTCTCATGAAGTTAATTGTTGTTCTAATTGCAAATTAAAAAGAAAAACTTCATGTGAAAATTGCCTTGATCTATTCAATAAACTTGATGACATGCATATGACACTAGAGTGGTTTTGTAATGCAAAGAAGAACTTAAACTTGTTGTTGAACTCTTAAAAATTGCAATGATAAAACTGGTTTAAGTTTCCAAGGCACATCCACCTAAGTTTCTTATGTCATTAGGAACTGGTTTGACTCAAACAATTTCTAAACAAAAGAGGTGTTTTTTAAGTCTGCAGGAATGTTGTCTCATTCGGTTTCTAATAAACATGTTGCTTTCTTATCTAGACATGAACATAAGGTTATTTTTCATTGTACTTACTGTGGTAGAGATGGTCATGTCATAGATTTTTGTTATAGACTAGCTAAACAACAGAAAAAACAAAGAGTGCTACCTAGATCACATAACAACCAAGTAAAATCTGCCGCACGTGCTGAATCGAATGTGAGACACTTGCAACCTGTTGTAGTGAGTCAAAAATATAACAATATTGCTCCTAAGCCTACTGTTTTTCATGCGAAACATAATACACCTCGTAGGTCAGTAGTTCAGCGCAAGGATTCACAAAATTTGCCTCATAAACCTGCTGTATTTTCTCAGGTTTCGCATGTTATTCCTGCTGAACGTCGCGTGACTTAGTACTGGATTCCTAAATGCCTTTTGACTAACCCCAGTATTGAGTCATCGATGTATTGTACTTCTATGTAGGTTACACGTTTGAAGAAAGAGAACATTTTTCCTGTGGATTCAGGTTGCTCACGCAAAGAATGGTTTTCCTCCCTCTCTTTTGTGTCACGTGTAAAGAATGTTACTTTTGCCAATAATTCTTCAACTCCTATAATTGTAAGGGTTCAGATAGAGTTAATAATCACTACACTTTTTTAAGATGTGGTATTTCTTAAAAAATTGAAATACAACTTGCTTTCTATTTCACAATTGTTAGATGAAATTCTTGAAATTATTTTCCCTTAAAATTGATGCAAGGTTGTAGATTCTAATGGTGACCTTATGTTTAACATGTCTCCGTTTGGAAGAGTTTTTAAAGCTGATTTTGATATGTCATCTTCTAAGCATAGGTGTCCATTGATAGCTGTTATATACCAATTTAACCCGTCAATATAACTCAATTATATGAAGGAAATATCATTTCTTGCACACATCACCTTTCTGTTTAACCTATTTCCTCTTGTACTTGGCGAAATTGGTGCATGCAGGCATTTTACATAGAATTAAAGTGAAACAAGGGGATGGATCCTATAAAATATCAACCCAGCCAATCAAGCGTCAACACGTGGCACCACATGGATCAAATGGCCCACAAACAGAAGTATCCGAGCCCATCTGACGGTGTATCACCCATACCATAGAATGGGACCCACTTGTCAGTCACCTGGAGGAAGAACTGGCCATTTGGAGCCAGAACCAGGTCGACTGACCTCCCTAGTCGGCCGACTAGGTCCTGGCGCCAAACGTGGTAAAACGCCATGTGTGGGCTCCTCCCGACTTGAAGAGGTCATGGGTGACTGATTCGCGCTCTTTTGGTGGCAGGAACCGACCCTTCTCCAAGCTATAAATAGGACCCCTCACCCCTTCACTTCAACACACAACACTTGAGCATCATTCTATTGTATACACTAGTTATCTTAGTCCTTAGTGGAGTTAGGCTATAGGAAGGAGGGCCTCTAGTCCCAAGTCCAAGTTGGGAAAGGTATGGCTCATGTATCTTGTCTTATATTTGTGACTTTATGCATAATAAAGATATTATCTTTAGTCTTCTTTTATTCATATACTTGGATGAAGCGTTTCTTGTTTGATTGTGGACTCCATGTATGTGGTAGGAATAGTCTTTATGATCATGCCTTAATGTCTTTATACTATTATCATAAACACTATAAACCCCCACTATAGTCTAATTAGCCATGATATGATCATGTTAATATGGATAACTTATGCTATGTCTCAACATTGGTTCAAAGATGATTTAGTTCATTTGCCTTAGGATGGCTTGTGCCGCGGCTCTTAAGGTATTTACTTAATATGCTAGCATGGTGCTAGGGTAGTTAGGTAGCATTGAATGTCTTGTAGACCCACAAATTGAAGAGGTAGGCAGTAGGTGGTGACAGCCCTATCTGTCCATTGTAAAACTACACATTCGGCTATGCCATAGGCTCTTGGCGGGAGTCGTCCTAGTATTGCTAGGGTTAACCCGTGCATGATGTGTTGAACAACTTAGCATAAGTATTTACCAATGTCATGCTCGTTAATATCTAACCTAGGTTATGTATATGTATATTAGAAGAATTGTAGGAGCAACCCCTCAACTCTTAGTCTAATCCCCATTCGGACCCATTTACCCTTTAGAGTAGATTGCTTATGTGTGTGTCACACTACCCATATTATCAACTTACCCTTGTCTTGATAATTGATTAGTATCTTATATCTTGATTATAAGAGTAGTGTTTGCTTTACTCCATTGCCTTCCTTCGGGATAAATACGATACCCTGGGGAATACTCTTGGGTTAAATGCTACACGATAGTTTTCGTGCGCTTGCGGACCTCATCTCTTACTAGAGATGAACTGTGACGTTAAGAAATGTCAACAAGCATTTCTGGCGCCGTTGCCGGGGAAGGAAGTGAAGGATCGCTGTCACTTGTGATTAAGCTCTATGTACTAGTAGTTATTAGACAGGATTACTCTTGTTTGTTTTCTCCTTTTCTGTGAAAACAGGGTAGTGTTGGCTAACCCATTTCATGGGATGGCCAACAAGGATGCAGTGCTGAACTGCAAGATGGTTCATGGCCTACCGCAACAAATGTCTGCTAGGCAACACCATTTTCTTTCGCGGAAGAATTTCAGCTTCTAGTAGGAGCCAAAGTCATCCATCCCCAAGCTTGGGGAGGCTCCAAAGAGCTCTTCTTGGTTTACCACCATCATGGGGTGGATAGTTGGTTCTTCATCCAACACTCATGTAATGGGTTGGCACAACCAATCCATGACCACATTCATGTTGGAGCTGAATAAGACCTATTCTCATTTATCATGGATGAGAATATGGTCTCTACTCAAGGGGTGGATTCAAGAATTCTCTAGTTCTCTTAGCTTGGCATTCACACCACTTCACATGGTGAACATGCTAGCTATGGAACTACACCTCCCATTGAAGTATCATGAAGATCAAGCCAATGGATAATTGTTTGGAATTATCCAAGTAATGGATATTCACATGATTTTTGAAAATCCATGTCAACATGGGGCACTTGAGGAATCATTTCCCTAAAGACCCGTGAGCATTCTTTCTTTCAAACAACAACTACGATGGCTATCACCTACATGAAGGTCAAGGGTGGAATCAATATCACCCTTGTAATCAAGGAGGCTATGAGGATTTCAAAGGACTTAAGTTCAACTAGCCTACCTTGAAGTATCTTGTCCATGACCAAGCAAGAAATCAAGACAACATTTACATGAAGCTCTTGGCCAAGGACAAGAAAACTAAAGATCATTCAAGATCCAAGATATCCCACAATCACTTGTTGGGATTCCTACCCTTCGACCAAGCCCATGCAACAAAAGGCAAGTGACATTGTGGATGAAGCATTTCTTGTATGATTGTGGAGTCCACATGTCAGCATGCCCAAGGAAGCTTTTGATCCATGATCAAAGTATGGGTTGACCTTAAGGAATATCAAGAAGGTTGAAATGACACCCCTAAGGAAGGACAAGCGTCACCATGCTCTTAAAATAATATCTTCATGAAGCAAAAGCCATCACCACATCAACAAGTCTTCATCAAGACGACGGAGAGGCTAGGGCCACCATGTGGCCCACATGTCCAATTAACATGCCTGAGGAGATTTGGCATGTCAAGCAAGAGAAGTTGTCCACATCTTCAACTCCGCAATTGGACAACAAATCATCGCACTAAAATGAACAGATGTAAGTCCCACTCATTGGACTTCAAAAATTCAGTGAGTCCTTGCCAATAGGTTAATTGGTAGTTATATCATATTTGTTTTCCTAATTGCATATTTGAATTTCCCATCAAATATTGCATCTGCATTTAGAATGTTTGAATTTCCACACTTGCATGTTGGAAAGTAAAATTTCCAGCCATCATAGAACTAAAATTTTGAATTAGGAAATAAATTTAATTGGATATGAACCTTGGGTGTAACCAATTGAATTCATCTTCCTAATTCCAACAAAAAATATTTCCCTTAAATATTCATTGCATTTGCAAGTTTTTTCAAGTTGGGAAAAACAATTTGACAAAGGGTGCAACTGTAGGATCGAAGAGCACGTGAAAAGCTACCAGAAGGGGGAGGGTGAATGGTAGATTAAAACTTTTTCAGGGGAAGCAATGAAAATACCTCTGCAGAAAATTGATATGTTAAAGAATTCATGTGTGCGACTACTCTAAATGTGTTCAATCGTGACAAAAGTAGTAGATACTATAAATAATCAAGTCACGAAGACATGACAGTAAGAATCACGTAAAACCATCGAGAAAAACTCAAGTTACGATCGAAAGATTGAACAAAGATCTATTTGTTCTACTGAGTAAAAAACCAGATGTGTAACAATGCAAAGAAACTCGTGTAGATCCTAAACCACAAATCCAATGACCCTGTAATCTTCAAAAAAAATAGAAAATCAAGTTGTGAAGACAACCCAAAAATAATCACGTCAATCATCTGTAAAACTCAAGTTATGATAAAACCACTGAAGCAATGTAGTGCTGGACAGAAACTCGACGAGAAAGACTTGAAGAAAACAAGTCAGACGAACAAGGCACAAAAGTTCCTTTCAACTACGAATTTTATTTAATACAACATAAGAGGAACAACCCAAAAGTCATCTACAATGACCTCTAGCCTCCCTTGCTTATATAAACAGCCCGAAGGCCAACTCAACTCAAGCAAGGACTCTTATCCTACTCAGTTTCCATCGAAAGTTCCCATAACTGCTCAACACTCTTCTATACGCAGATAGAAGCAATCTTAAGACTTCCAAACACATTAAAAACATATACCACATTCCTAAAACATTTCAACTTCGTGACCCACATGAAATCTAACCAAAACAAACTCGAAGCTTTTCACAAACGAACCATAACCACCTCAGCCGCAGCCTGAGGCATATTCCAACCAGTTGGACCTTTCCGACCAATTCTTTATGTCCACATCTCTTCATCATGCCTTAGAACCATGCAGCCACGTGTATGCACTCCTTGCACACGTGCAAACATCTTCCAACAACGTCTACGATACCTTCATATGCATTGTTCTTGATTCAAACATGTTGTACAACCTCCCAATCAAGTCAACCACAATTCCTACCGAACTTGGTTGTTGAACCTCATCTTCTCCCTAAGACTAGTTCAATGGATCCCGTCACTAGCCATGTCTTGAACTCAAGCAACACCTGCACATGAATAAACAACCAATACTTCCGAGCACAAGTCCTCGACTTGTCTCACGTTAGTTCAGAAACCACAACACCTTACGTGAGCACCTCACATAAGCATGTTGCAAACCATAGAAAAATGATATCAGCCATAACCACCAAAACACACCAAAAACTTAGTAAAAGAATACTAAGCAAACTTTCCATAATCCAAAAATCAAGTTCAAAATATTGCAAGTTGAAAGTAGAACCACTGCGATCAAACTCCGAACCTTGCCAAAGCTAACAGGACCTTGAACCGGAGCTTACCAAAGCTAGCAGGACCTAGCGCTGGAACTTACCAAAACTAGTAGAATCTAACGCCGGAGCTTACCAAAGCTAGTTGTACCCAGCGCCGAAGATTACCAAAGCTAGTCGGACCTAGTCACAGCAAGTCGGACCTAGACAAAGAAGTCGGATCTAGCCAAAGCAAGTCATACCTTACGTCAGACCTTGCCAGAGCTGCACAAAACAAGCCGGGTCTATCATTGGACCTTGCAGGAGCTCGGACCTAGAGTCGGACCTTGTTAAAAAAGTGTTTTGGTAGTATTCAAAACTTTTATCATCATAGCCAATGTATTCATCACACATATGTCTCACAGCAACATGCTTTTGAGCTAATGTAACTTGTTTTCGAGTTGTTTTGTTTGTTCTTGATTTTGGTGCATCCAAGACAAGATTTGCAAAGAAGTTGGAAGGCCCCATCAAGTGCATATCTCTCCATCGATCTCATTTTGAGTTCATGGTGGAGGAATGCTCAAAATGGTGGCCCAGTGGAGGAGCAAGATGAAGCCCATTCAACTCCAACCCTAACTTGGCATTGATAAAGGCTACACCAAAATTTATGGTCTTGAAATTCTCACACCACGACCTTCAACCTGGTCTGATCTCCAATTGAGGTACAAGTTTAAGATTTTCTGTCGTTTGAATTGCATTAGGATTGAATGACTTTGGCTTACATTAATAAGGAAAGTTTACACCTTCTCATCATTCAATTTTTATGCACCCTCACGAGAGTAAGTGTTGGCATTGCTATTTTGATTCTTCAAAAAAGGAATGTCACCTTACTTGGGAATAAATTTAGAAAAGTACATAGAATTTCAAAAGCATTGCTAAAATTCACATAGACATTTTCTTCCTAGGTAATGCTTATGGCATGACTTAATGGTTGAATTGGTATGTACCAACCTAGGAATAGTGATGTCCATAATTTTAATTTGAAACTCATTCATGCATGGATCACAAAATTTTAAATTCCTAGGTAAGAAATTAAAAATGTTAAGGAGGATAAAATTGTGTGAGTCCTATGTGTGCTGAATACATTGGTTATGACGATAAAAGTTTTGAATACTGCCAAAACACCCTTTTACAAGGTCCAACTATAGGTCCGAGCTCCTGCAAGGTCCGACGATAGGTCCGACTTGATTTAGGTAGGTCTGACAAGGTCCAATGTAAGGTCCGGATTATTTTGGCTAGGTCTGACATCTTTGTTTAGGTCCGACTTATTTTTGCTAGGTCTGACTTGTCTTCGCTAAGTCCGGCGCAAGGTTTGACTAGCTTTGGTTTGCTCCGGTGCTAGGTCTGACTACCTTTGGTAAGCTCCAGCGCTAGGTCCTGCTAGCGTTGGTAAGCTCTGGTTCAAGGTCTGGTTAGCTTTGGCAAGGTCCGATGCTAAATTGCAATGGTTCTGCTTTTAACATGCAATGTTTTAAACTTGCTTTTTTCAATTATGGAAAACTTGCTTAGTATTCTTTTACTAAGTTTTTGGTGGTTATGGCTGATATCATTTTTCTATGGTTTGCAACATGCTTATGTGAGATGCTCATGTAAGGTGTTGTGGTTTCGGAACTAACGTGAGTCAAGTCGAGGACTTGTGCTTGGAAGTATCAATTGTTTATTCATGTGCAGGTGTTAATTGAGTTCAAGACATAGTTGGTGACGAGATCCATTGAACTAGCATTAGGGAGAAGATGAGGTTTAACAACCAAGTTCTGGAGGAATTGTGGTTGAGTTGATCGGGAGGTTGCACAACATGTTTGAATCAAGAACAATGCATATGAAGGTATCGTGTTTCATTGGAAGATGTTTGCACGTGTGCAAGGAGTGCATGGATGTGGCTGCATGGTTCCAAGGCATGATGAAGAGATGTGGAGATAAAGAATTGGTCTGAAAGGTCCAACCGGTGTGAATATGCATCAGGCTGCGGCTGAGGTGGTTATAGTGTGTTTGTGGAAAGTTTCGATTTTGTTTTGGTTGGATTTCATGTGGGTCCCGAAGTTGAGTTGTTTTAAGAATGTGGGATATGTTCCTATGGTGTTTCGAAATTTTAAGATTGCTTCTATCTGTGTATTGAAGAGTCTTGAGCAGCTATAGAAAGTTTCGGTGGAAACTGAGTAGGATACGAGTCCTAGTTTTAGTTGAGTTGGCCTTCGGACTGGTTATATAAGCAAGGGAGGCCAGAGAAAATTGTAGACGCCTTTTGGGCTGTTCCTATTGTGTTATATTGAATAAAAATCCATAGTTGAAAGGAAATTTTGTGCCTTTTTTGTTCGACTTGTTTCAGACAAGTTTTTCTCGTCGAGTTTCTGCACTGCACTACCTTGATTGGGTGGTTTTATCATAACTTGAGTTTTAACGATCCAATTAATGTGATTCTTTTTGGGTTGTCTTCACAACTTGATTTTATATCATCTGTGAAAATTTCAAGGTCATTGGATTTGTGGTTTTGGATCTACACGAGTTTCTTTGCAGTGTTAAAGATCTGGTTTTTACTCGGTAGAAAAGATAGACCTTTGTTCGATCTTTCGATCGTAACTTGAGTTTTTCTAGACGGTTTTCCGTGATTCTTGTTGTAGTGTCTTCATGACTTGATTATTTAAAATTTCTACTAAATTTGTCACAATTGAACACGTTTATATTAGTTGCACACACGAATTCTTTAACGGATCAATTTTCTGCCGAGAGGTTTTCGTTGCTTCCGCTAAAAAAGTTTTAATCTACCATTCACCCCCTCTGGTAGCTTTTCACGTGCTCTTCAATCCTACAAATTGAGCATCTTGTTTTCCATGACCCAAATGATAAATATTTGCTCTTGTAAAAAAAACTATGATGGTTAGAAATTTTACAAGATGAAGGGACCCATATAGGGTAATTATATCACTTGCATTGCTATGTGTAGGAGCTTTAGAAAATGTTCAACTTGATTAATCCATAAAGCCCAACTCCTAGCAATGATTCATACATTGTTCATGAGTACACTTGAAATTGGACCCAATGCATCTTTGGTATTGTTCTTCCCCGTGCGTACAAATAGAGAATTCGGTTATCTAACCCGAAAATTCATTTGTACAAGTATCGGGAGCTAATCATCCCTCTCTATTATAGAGGAGAAGTTTGCAAGAGTAATACAACTATGTTGGCATTCAAAGATCTAACTGTTGGAATCCCTCGAGGATTCCATTTCAACATCTCTTGGCCAAGGAGTAAAATAGAATGGTTACTACCTATCGGAAATTAAGTTCGAAGGTCAACCATAAATATACGAGGCCGGAGATTTTACATGGAAACCCTCCATGAGCAACCAATGGGATGCTACGAATATGTGAGAGCATTATGCTCTCAACTATTCTAAGCACTCATTCAAGCTCGAGGGAATTGCTACCATCATTGGGTGTAAGGTATTCCTTTGTGGCTAAAAGGTATGATGAACCTTAACTAAGGAATGACAAGATCACATTCAATGTATATTGGGTGCAAATTGTTCCTATGTGGCCAGAAGGTAATTTATACATTAACCAATGGACAATGGATCACACTCAACTCATGTTGAGTGTACGTCATCCCATTCTGATTATAGGTATGTTGTACCTTAGCCAAGGAATAACGAACCGTACTCAACACATGTTGGGTACATGTCACTCCTTTGTGGCTAAAGGGTATCACTACCTTAGCCAAGGAATGACATATCACACCCAATGCATGAGGGGTACAAGTAATTCCTTTATGGCAAGAAGGTATGATACACCTTAGCCAAAGAATGACGAAACATACTCAACCATGTTGGGTGCACCTCATTCCTTTGTAGCTAAGGGCTATCATTACCTTAGCCATTGAATAACAAAGTACGTCCAATCTATGGGAATCTGGAGGTGTGGATGAGCAACATTGACAGCACAGTCCTCGACCACACTTGTGGAACCCATGGAAGGCAACCCAACATTGACACTCAACTCTTCAATGTCAAAGCCATGCTGCAACAAGGTTAGGCCAACCTCATGGCTTACATCCGTCGTTAGGGTTTCAGCCCCTAGTGCGGACCTTGAACAAGAACAAGATTGGGGGAGGACCCCCACTTGAGGTAACTTTTATCACATCCCATTTGCATTCCATTATTTTATTTATTTTTTCCACTGCATTTGCATCCAAAAAAAGAAAAAGAAAAAGAGAGATTAATAATGTAGTTTAGGTTAGGTTAATAAAATAAAAGATGTGCGGTAAGAATGATTTGGAATTCACATAGCTGAAATGATGAATAGTTGCTCTATTTTATTTTTCCTAAGTCCCTAGTTTACAACTTACTACTCTCCAAAATATTTCTATTTTAATTTTCCTAAGTCCCTAGTTTACAACTTACTACTCTCCAAAATATTTCTTTCATTGGCTAGAATTAATTTTGCCTTGATTTAGAAATTGTGGTAGCAAAAGCTTAATCCAATTTTAAGTTGTTGTGAGATATGATATAGTGATAGGGCTGCTATTTCTAGTTTGAAAGTAAAACTTAGATTTTCGGAGAAATTCTAAAAAGATTTAAGTTACTCTCATTTGATCGGAAATACCTACCAAAGCCATATGATAACATTACATTGATAGACCTCATGCATATGTTATTTGTCTTCACATTGAGCTTTGTCAAACTAGTATTGACCTATGTGAGATTTCATTCATTACTTTTTGAATTCAAGACTTTACTTACACATGATGTACTTATACACTAGAAGTAAGCAAATTCCCATCATACCACCATTCCACAATAAAAAAAGAAACACCATACCATTCGTGCTTAGTACTCTCTCCAAATTTATTGCATAAATAGGGAGTAGAAGACATGACTGCAAGAAAAAAAAAAGAGAAAAAGAAAATGCATGCTTACATCATAAGCATGAGAAAAAAAATTAGCCATGTCCATCCCTGCAAAATAAGAGAGTCCACTCAAAAAGGAGTCATCTCAAATATCCACATCCACTCCATTCCATCACACATGCACAAGTCCAAATTGTTTTGAATTGATTTCTCCTAAGGCTTGCTCTTTTGACTTAGCAATATTATGTGTTGCAAATATGCCTACTATATTCCCTACCAAGATCCACATACAAGCCTTATTTTGTGGTAGGATGAGTTTAGGAAAATTGCCTTGGTGAGGAAATATTTCCACTACACACAATCGAGAGACCAAGAGAATCAAATTGAGGTACTTATAATCTAAATTGAACTCTCCAGGATTTGAGTGGAACTTGTTTTCTAGGGTATGTGTGCTCCATTTGCTGTTCTATCTTTCAATCACACATGAATAGGAGAATGCATAAGCCCCATAATGACTTGAGATGGGTGAAGTACCATGCCTACCATGCCAATTTTTGCAATACTAGGTAGAGTATCTTATTGTGCACATGGTACTTTTGAAAAAATAGAACACAGTAGCAACTCCTGATCATCAACCTAAAGTCTTGACTTTGCTCGGGACGAGCAAAAGATAAGCTTGGGGGAGTTTATTGACGGCTATTATATACCAATTTCACCCGTCGGTATAACCCAATTATTTGAAGAAAATATCATTTCTTGCACACGTCACCTTTCTATTTAACCTATTTCTAATTGTACTTGGAGAAATTGGTGCATGCAGACATTTTACACATAATTAAAGTGAAACAAGGGGATGGATCCTATAAGATCTTATCTAAGCCAATCAAGCATCGACACGTGGCACCACATGGATCAAATAGCCCACAAATAGAAGTATCGGAGGCCATACAATGGTGTAGCACCCATATCATGGAATGGGACCCAACTGTTAGTCAGTTGGAGGAAGAAATTGCCATTTGGAGCTAGGCTGGTCGGCCGACCTCCCTAGTCAGCTGACTAGGTCTTGGCGCCAAACATGGTCAAACACCACATGTCAGCTCCTCCCAGCTTGAAGAGGTCATGGGTGACTGATTCACGTGCTTTTGGTGGCGGGAACCGACCCTTCTCCAAGCTATAAATAGGACCCCTCACCCCTCACTTCAACACACACCACTTGGGCATCATTCTATTGTATACACTAGTTCTCTTACTCCTTAGTGGAGTTAGGCTATAGGGAGGAGAGCCTCTAGTCCCAAGTCAAACTTGGAAAAGGTATGGCTCATGTATCTTTTCTTATATTTGTGACTTTATTCATAATAAAGATACTATCTTTTGTCTTCTTTTATTCATATACTTGGATGAAGCGTTTCTTGTTTGATTGTGGACTCCATGTATATGACAGGAATAGTGTTTATGATCATGCCTTAATGTCTTTATACTATCATCATAAACACTATAAACCCCCATTATAGTCTAATTAGCTATGATATGATCATGTTAATATGATTAACTTATGCTATGTCTCAACATTGGTTCAACGATGATTTAATTCATTGCCTTAGGATGGCTTGTGCCGCGGCTCTTAACGTATTTACTTAATATGCTAGCATAGTGCTAGGATACATTACTACAAAAAGCATTTTTACAGGCGCCTCAATTTTTCAAACACAGGCGGTCCTTAAAAATATGTGAATGTGATGACGAATGATATAATAACCGCCTGTGATGAAAGAACAACACAGACGGATTTTAAAAAACAACCGCTTGGGTAAATACTCGATCTTCTCAGGCGGTTATTACTTAAGAACCGCCTGCAATAAAATAAACATCACAGGCGGATTTTAAGAAACAACCGCCTGGGTAAATACATGATCTTCTCAAGCGGCTATTAATTATGAACCGCCTGTAATGTAATGAACTTCACAGGCGGTTCTTAATTAACAACGATATGAGAAGATCATGTATTTTCACCGGTGGTCATTGTGTAAGAACTGTATGTAGTTGTTCAATTATCACAAG
Organism: Tuctoria greenei; assembly: GCA_036927565.1. Taxonomy (NCBI): domain Eukaryota; kingdom Viridiplantae; phylum Streptophyta; class Magnoliopsida; order Poales; family Poaceae; genus Tuctoria; species Tuctoria greenei. Next base: position 153,719,349 of record JAYESD010000006.1, on the reverse strand, counting down.
CAGTTTTCATTGAAGAACCGCCTAGGGAAAGTCATTGTTTCCACTTATTTTGTTTCCCCGGAAATGCCAGAGTGCCCTAGATCGTGAGCGTCCGTTGCAGGGATAAACAAACGCAATGACATTGCAATTAAGTGATTTAATTGGAATACAAGGATAAACAAACGCAAATGGCATTGCAATTCAGAGATAATTCACAACTCGATGAATTCCATAGATCATAAATTGTGTGCCCTCTAAACTAAATTCGAATTTAAACTTATTCCTGAAGCTCCCATTGATCAATCTAAATTGTACCGTCCTGCTTGCTCCCGAACACGTCTCTTATATTCCGCTGGATCCTAAAAATATTGACATTATTTAAATTAACAAATGTCGAAGGAGTAATGAATAACCTATATTGGTCACTAAGTCAAAGTGTCATCTAACATTGATAAATAGATTATAGCAATTATTTTCAACATCGGGCACATTTGGCTGATGCAGCAAACGCTGAACTTCAAGTAGTATAGTTTTGATTGTAAAAGCACTGCACCACCCCTACAAAATATAATTTAAACAATATAAGAATTCATTTCAAATAAGTTCGACAACAATTAAGTATTAATTACATGAGCAAAATAGGTCTATCTTACAGTCTCTTGATCAAGAATCCCGATGCAGAGTGCTCTCGAACAATGGACATTTGGGTGGAAGAACCCACTTGGAAAGGTGCATCTTGGAGGCACCAAGGGATAGTCCTCAGAGAAGGAGATTGTCAGGGGGTAGTAACCATCTTCCCATTCAGTCTGCAAAAGAAATTTATTAATAGGAGGACGATGGTTAAACTCATATTGTGCTTGTTCTTCATGACTTACCCCTTCTTTACCGGGGACGATGCACTGCCACTTCAATAAATCTCCCGATTCAGGCTTCGCAGAGAAACCCTACGCAGAGAAATTGAAAATACCAAAAACAAACAAGACAGAAAAACAAACTACAGTTAAGTTCATCAGTCTATTACAGATAAATTTGTATATACAACCATGCGACTGGTGTGCCATATGTACATACATGGGGATGGTTCTTGCGCCATGCCAAGCACTCCTCCTTCAATAGGCTACACGCCTGAGACATCATTATCTGAAGACCAAACTTCCAAACATCCAAATTATTGAGTCCAAATGCATATGTACACAAATGCAAAAGGACACAGTCCATATACCAACACACAAAACTGGCAGCTTATGAAAATATACAAAGAAAAAGGTAGCATGCAATGCATAGTAAGGAAACTATGCGAATTTACTTAGGTACCTCGTGGCACAATGTGGGACTGGGCAGAGGCGTGCCTCCGCGGGGTCTTTATATAGGCATCAGTTTTTCATAGATGGTTTTTAAATTTTTCACAGGCGGTTGGTACTTAATAACCGCCTCTGATGCTGCTAAGCTCCTGTCAAGCTAATCCCTGCACAGCAAGCTATTGTAGATGCAAGTAACACCCGTGGCTCATCATTTGAATTGTTGAAAGCATCAATTTGAAGCCTGACGATCCTTGGAAGGATTTTCCCATCCATTTGAATGATTTCTTTACCTCCTGTCTATTTGAAAACTTAGGAAGATGCTCCTTTCTCAGTTTTAATGCCTAAATATATTGACTAAAAATCAGTACCCACTTTCTTAGTACTTCACACAAGCGAATAAGCGAACAACTTCAATCACAAATCTTGTTTTTACACTTTCATAGGGATTTAATCTTAATCTTTCAAGCATAGATTTATCAAATAAGTGAAGCTTCCTTATCACACATGTTAATGGCAGTTATAAGTGAAGAATGTGTCGAAGCTAACGAAATCTGAATCGGACTGAAGATAAAGAGATATTGCATATGAGTGGCAATGTCCAGGTTAAACAACGTGAAGCTATGATGACACCTTCAACAACATGAAAAGTGATGCCAAAGTTATGCTTGCATCAACCAAGGCATGTTGTGATGGTATAACCCTTGTTGGGGCAAGCATAACCTTGGCCAAAATCAGAAATCACGCCACCGTGGATTACTCTAAAGCCACCATGGATTACTCTGATGTTTTCTCCATGCATACTCGGTAAACTTCAGAGTAATCCATGGCACCTTCAGAGTAATCAACGTTGGCGTGATTTCTAATTTTCGCCAAGGTTATGCTTGCCCCAACAAGTGTTATACCCTCACAACATGTCTTGGTTGATGCAAGCATAACCTTGGAATCACTTTTATGTTGTTGAAGGCTGTCATCATAGCTTCATGTTGTCTAACCTGAACATTGTCAATCATATGCAGCATCTCTTTGTCTTCAGTCACGTTGAGATTTCGTTAGCTTCGACACACCCTTCCCTTGTAATTGTCATTAACATGTCTGATGAGGAAGCTTTAATTAATTATAAATCTATGCTTGAAAGATTAAGGTCAAATTCCTATGAAAATGATACAAACAAGATTTGTGATTGAAGTTGTACGTTTTGTCGCTTGTGTAAAGCACTAAGAGAGATGGTACTGATTTGTAGTCAATATATTCAGCCATTAGAACTGATAAAGTAGCACCTTCGTAAGTTATCAAAATGGAGAGAACAGAAAGAAATCTTGCAGGGCATGTTTGGGTGTACTCCTATCCAAACAAGCCCTCAAATGGAGGGGAAGTATCGTCAGACTTCAATTGAAGCTTTTAACAATCCAAATGATGAGTCTCGGGTGTTACTTGCATCTACAAGAGCTTGCTATGAAGGGATTAGCTTGACAGGAGCTCGAAACAGAAGTTGAATTTAATAATGTTCGAAACATGCTATCTAAAGCTGAAATAGAACATTGTTCTAAGTTGATTTTAGAAGATACAAATATATACAATGTATATCATCTCGCATTACTATATACATTTTTTCCAGCATTGACATCTTCTCGCTTATAGGGTTTCAAATATTTTTTAATGCTTCTCTCTACGCGCTTGATGTTTTCTGTTTCGATGAAAAGGTACATCTCTTCATACTGATTATATTCCTCTTCATTATCTCCCACATTCTCAACCCCAACAATATTTTGCTTTCCAGAAACAACTACATGCATCTTCTTAGTTTCTGGATCTTGAACATAAAAAACTTGTGCAACATTATCGGCGAGAACCCACTGGTCATCTTTATAACCCACTTTATTCAAGTCTACCAGTGTCAACCCGTAATTGTCCACTTTCACACCATTAGGATGTTTGACCCATTGGCACTTAAATACGGGCATTACCATTCTTTTTCCATAATCGAGTTCCCATATTTCCTCTATGAACTCGAAGTATGTGGTCTTCTGCCCTTGTGAATCATAAGCCTCAATACGAACACCACTATTTTGTGCAACACTCTTACCGTCTTTTTCTTTAGTGTAAAATGTGTAATCATTGATGTCATATGCTTGCCATGATGTCACCAAAGCAGATGGGCTAGAAGCTAACTTCTTCATTGTTGCCTCTTCTATAGTGTTTCCGTATGGTATATTTTTGTCCATTAACCATTCAGTGAAACATCTTCTGTGCTCTTTCATGATCCAGTGCTCTGTGCCGTCTTGGTTTTTATCACGAAGCTAAATTTGGTGTTCCTCGATGTACGACTCGGCTATTGCGAGCTGTTGTAGTACACCAAAATGTGCACGGTGTACATTCTTGTAATCTTGAACGATAAAAGGTTTCTTACCCACTTTGCCTCTCCCACGTAGTCTACCCTCATGTACCAGTATAGGCACACCTATCGATTTTCCATCTTTGATGTAATCAGCGCAACCCTCAATCACTTCTTCAGTGGTGTATCCTTCCATAATTGAACCCTCTGGGTGAGCACGGTTTCGCACATAACCTCTTAATACTCCTAAATATCTCTCCAACGAAAACATATGATGTAAATATAGTGGCCCCAACGCTTTTATCTGATCAACAAGATGTATGATTAGGTGTACTTGCATATCGAAAAATTATGGTGGGAAACACATCTCAAGCTTGCACATTGTCTCGATGATGTATGTTTTCAGATAGTCTAAATCTTCACGTGCTATCACCTTTTGCGATACTGCATTGAAGAAGTAACACAAACATGTGATGACAACTTTTTTATGCTCAGGTTTGATTACTCTTATTGCAATGGCAAGGAAAACTGTCATCATCATGTGATAGACATGAGAATTATAACCGAATAAAGACAAGTCTTTCATCGAGACTAGTTTGCGGATATTGGATGAGAAACTCGTGGGCACTTTGATCCCACGCAAGCATTCGCAAATTGCTTTTTTCTCTTCTAGCATCAAGTTGTAGCTGGCTGGGGGAATGTAATGCTTCCCGTTCGCCTTTCTACTGGATGAAGCTCTGGTCTCAAATCAAGATTTACTAGGTCCATACGTGAATTTAATCCGTCCTCTATTTTCCTCGGCATGTCCAACAAGGTCCCAATGATGCTGTCAAATACATTCTTTGTAACGTGCATCAAATCAATACTATGGCAAAATTCCAGATTCTTCCAATACGGAAGATACTTGAAAAAAATTGATTGTTTCTTGAAAGCCATGTCAGTTGTATCATCCGAAGATGTACTTTTATTTCTCTTAGTTCCTTTACTATTTTTGCCCTTACCGAAAGCAATATGAATGTTCTTGACCATTTCAAACACAAGTTTTCCACTGTAAGGTTTTGGTGCAGTATCTTTTTTGATTTTTTATCAAATTGTTCTTTCATCTTCCTATACTTGTATGTATCTATCAAGAACCGTTGGTTTCTCATGTACACCGTCTTTCTGGATGAAGTGAGGTAAAGAAATCCAGTTCTATCCACGCACCTAACACAATCTTTCTTCCCTTTCATTTGCCCCGATAATGTAAACAGTCCGGGATAATCATGCACGGTAATGAATATCATTGCTCTTAGCGTGAAATACTCCCGCTTGTACTCATCCCATGTACGTACCCCTTCATTCCACAATTTTGCCATATCTTCCATTAAAGGTTCCAAGAACACATCAATTTCGATGTCGGGTTGTTTCGGACCTTGGATAAGAACAGATAACAAGATATATTTCCTTTTGTGACACAACCACGTTGGTAGGTTGTACATCGTTAAGACCACGGGCCATGTGCTATGTATGCTCCTTTTTTCACCAAACGGATTCATTCCGTACGTACCCAAGACAAACCTCACATTTCTGATTTCCTTCGCAAATTCTGGATACTGAATATCAAAAATTTTCCACTTCGTTGCATCACCAGGGTGTCGTATATATTTTTCATTATTCTTGTGTTGCTCGGAATGCCAACGCATAAGTTCAGCCTCCCTAGGGTTTGAGAACAAACGCTTCAAGCGATCAATTACCGGAAGGTACCACATCACCAAGGCAGGAATTTTTCTCTTATTCTTCCCGTCTGCATCGGCAGAAGTATCGTCATCGTCACCTTCAGGACCAATAATAAACGTCTTATTCTTCTGAGTTTTTTTCATGTTGGTAACATACTGGTGATTGTAGTCCTTCTTATATCTACTGACACCACAAATGGGGCATCTAGTTGCGAGCTCATGCTCTTTGCGATACAGAATACAATGGTTCAGACAAGCGTGTATTTTTGTCACACCTAGTGCCATCGGGCAAAGAAGTTTCTTCGCTTTATAAGTGCTTCTGGGCAGTTTATTTGGATTTGGAAGAATTTCTGCGAGAGGATTCAAAAGATCAGAGAAACAACAATCAGACCATCTGTGCGTAGCTTTCAACTTTAGTAGTTCTAAGACTGCACGCAATGTAGTAAACTTTTTATCACGACCGTTTGATTTATCATATAAAAGATTCGTCACCGCATTCTGCAATGTCTCCATTTTACTTAAACCTTTGCTTGCTCCCATAGAAGTCAATACATATGGTTCAATGTGACGCAACATCTCCTCACAATTGAACTCATCATCATCATCACCAGCTTGATTGTCATATGAACATTATCATCATCTGAACCTCTCTCATCATCTTTATCCACATCATGTGTATCTAACTCACCATGCTCTGTCCATATTGTGTAGTTATTTTTGAAACCTCTTTTCACCAAATGAGATTGGATTACTATAGTATCCGTCCAAGCAATCTTATTTTCGCAGTCGATACATGGACATAATATATCATTTTTCTTTTGCAACTTCGCATGTCTCTTGGATGCTTCAATAAAATTTGCAACATTATGAATGTACATAGGATCGTGTCTTGGCATGTTATATATCCACGCTCGACGGTCCATTCTTCAATAATAGAATTTTTGTCAGATTTACAAAATTTGGCCACAAATATTCGCTAAAGGTCTTCTATAAAATGAATTTACAGAGACGTAACAAGTATGATTAGGGTGACTAATGTAGGAGAAGGGCGACGTCTTGAGGCGGGGGTGAAGGATTGAAGTCGTGGTGCAAACAGGCCCAGTGGCATGGGCTAGGTCTGGGTGGGATCTAGGGATGGCAATTATACCGGCGGGTACGGGTACCTGACGGGTATTGCACCCGACAGGTGCGGGTAGGGGTGGATTTTTGCCGCCGCCCCCGACCTTACGCGATGGAGAGGCACGCTACTGAAGCATGGCACGGCTCCACTTTGCCACTTCGGTGACTACCATCGACTTTCCACCGACCACCGTGCGTTGTCGCCCGCGGCTCCGGCCATCACCTCCGTCTTTCGGTCTCGCCGCCGCCGGCAGCTGGCCCCGGTGCCTCCAACATTGTCTTCGTCCTTGTCGCCACCTGCAGCTGGCCCTGGTGCCGCCTTCCACCCCCGGTGCCATTTCCCGACCTCGCTTCCGCTTGCAGATGGCCCTGTTGCTGGCTTCTGCACCCTGCCACCATTGATGTCACCTAGCAACGAGAAGGTATGGTCGCCAATGCCCAACCCTACTACAGCTTGAGGCGGACGGAGTCGAAGGCGTCGGGAGCAGCAATCGAAGGATTGAAGTCGTGGGGCGAACAAGCCCAGCAGCATGGGCTAGGTTTGGGTGGGATCCGGTCCGTTATATCTTGACATCGGATCCCATCCAATGATGGTAACTAAACGGGTGAGTTATAAAACCATCTCCCTAGAAAGCTAACCCTAATCACTCCTTCGAAATATATGCAAGCAGGAGGTACGCACACACAAGTAGCATATTGAAAAGGAAAACACATAAAACTACAATTACAAGTTCGGGTAAACTTCATGCATCTTATATATATTACAATAGCATCTGTTAATTAAACATCATATTCATGTCACATAATAGGTACAAACTACAATAAGCTTATTACAATATAGTCCATACATCAATATATAAAAGACCAAACTAGCAGAACACACAAAAAGGAAACAATCCATATAGTCCATACATCAATATATAAAAGACCAAACTAGCAGAACACACAAAAAGGAAACAATCCATATAGTCCATACATCAATATACCAGAACACAATCCATACAGTCCTTATACATGCAAAAGGACAGAATCCATATACCAGAACACACAAAACTAACAGCTTATCAGCTAATTAAAATATACAAAGAAAAATTAAGGAAACTACATTTACCTTGCAGAGACGTCAACACGGTGGGGAGGCGTCAGCACGGTGGGCCGACTGGGTGGAGAAGTGGCGGTACGGGGTTGAGCGGCGGCGCGGCAGTATGGGCTGGGCTGCGGAGCGGCGGCGCGGCGCAGGGGAAATTCAATAGCCTTGCGGCGTCGATATAAATTCTCCAGGGTTGCGTTTTGACTGTGGTGAGGGGTCCTTATATAGGCGTCAGTTTTTCACAGGCAGTTTTGAACTTTATCTCAGGCGGGTTTTACTTACCAACCGCCTGAGAAGATATTTAACCAAGAATATTAATTAAGAAGAAGTAAATATCTACCAACCACGATTTGAAAGGTCACGCCTCGGGGAAATGAAAGGTCGCGCACAGACGTCGACACAAGCGGTTGATACTTAAAATCCGCCTGAGAAGATGTTTATCTCAGGCGGGTATTACATACCAAGCGCCTGAGATAATGCCCGATACTGTTCTTCAGTTTCCTTATCCCTTGCTTCTTTTTTATTTAAATTCCAATATAAATACTCAAACATGTTTAGATTCTACAAATTGTGTCCAAATTCGATAATTCTTTCTTCTACATTTGTATAAAATTAACATCTACCACCTGAACAAAATATTTTAAAACTTGTATAGCTGACATTGTAATGTTTTGGTAAATATCAAATTAATTCCACTCACATATTATTCACATTTGTGTATCTCATAAAAAAAAAGATCCTTCACTCAAATTTGTTTGTATGAACATATTTGTATCATTTATACATGTATGAATTTTGTTAATTTTTTTAAAGCATTCCAACATGTCAAACTTCAAATTATCCATCATTCTAACTAAATGCTCATATACATATGAGGCATTCATCAAATTATCAACACACATTGATTCAATAAAATTTAAAAAAATCTGAAAAAAATCATAGAGGTTGGTATGATGAGTAGAAATGTCCACTGAAAAAATAAATGAAAAAAGCATTATATTCATCAAGATAGAAAAATGAAAATAGCATTTGTTGTATGTTTTTTAAGTTCTTACCAATTTCAAAGGATTTATGAAGTGAAATTTAATGGTAACCTTTACTTATCAATAATATTAAAAGAAAGTGGAATTTTGCCTTTTTAAAGGACCCATATTTAATCAAGAATATTAATTAAGAAGAAGTAAATATCTTCACAAGCGGGTGTTACTTACTAACCGCCTGAGATAATCCTTTCTTCTCAGGCGGTTGGTGAGTAAAACCCGCCTGAGGTAACCATCTTCTCAGGCGGTCGGTACTTAAAATCCGCCTGAGAAAATGGGAGTCTTTATATAACCCTCGGCAGCGTTAGGAAAACCTAACCCAGACGAAACACTTAGACGCCGTTAGGCTGCCAAAATTTCGTTTGCCGCCAAGTGTTCACCGCCGTCGCCGCCGAGCTTCGCCCCCGTCACTTCCCGGTAGGCCGAGCGAAGCCATTGCCGTCGCCGGCGAGCTTCAAGGTAAACCCTAAACCCTCGACCTTCCATCTTCCTTCGCCGTGCCGCCTCCCTCACCGCCCTCGCTGCCGCCTTGCATATCTTTGGTTAGGGTTCAAGAATTGGAAAATGGTAGGCATCCTTGGTTAGGGTTCGGTGGACTTCAAAAAACTGTCAAGTTCAGTGGCATCTTTGGTTAGGGTTCGGTGGGGAAAGATTTATGTGGATGGTTATATCACGATAAATTGGTAGTTGGTTCTGTGTGTCTGAAACTGTGAAATTGGTAGTTAGTAACAGCAGTATATTCCCTATTTCTGTCATCAGCCTTGCATATGCCACATAATTCTCTATTTGGGGCAAGATTTAGCTATATTTGGTTAAGTTGAGCAAATTTGGCTAATTTTGGCTAAGTTATATTAGATATAGTTATACTTGACTAATTTTGACTAAGTTATGCTATATTTAGCTATATTTGGCTACTTTTGCTTAGAGTTAGCTATGCTAGACTAAGTTTGGCTAAGTTTGCTTTTATTTCTCTAAGTTAGCTTCATTTGAGCAATTGTAGCTAATCTGTGCTACCAAAGATGTCTGCACTTGTGGCTCCATCAGCTTCATTTGAGCAATTGTAGCTAATCTGTGCTACCAAAGTTATGCTATATTTAGCTCTGAAGCCAAACAAGTTGCTGGCCAACTCATTTGTGAGGCCAGGAGCATCATCACGCCCATATCTAGGTACCACTAGGTGTGGCGATGGAATCTGCGCATATGTTGCCGATCTCTATGATACAAGAATGCCTTGGGTTGCCGGTGTAAAGTGAGCTTGCTAGTTGCTGCTGCTGCTATCAATCTCTTGCTTGATCAGTTATAGGTCCGGAGCTAGGCGCCCCCTAGTAAACCTCAAGAACGTGGTCGCCACTCTGAACGAAGCTAGCCTATTTAGAATAAGAAGATAAAATTGCCATTGCTGGTGAGCAACTTTAACATGCTTGTCACCCTCATAATGTATAGGAACCTTTTGGTTAGTCGCCTTAAACCCTAGAATGCCTTATCAAATCCTAGAATGCTTCCATCTTTTTCTTCATGCAACACTTCATGTAGAGTTAATATGCCATTTATTAGATTTTTTGTCTTATTAGATCTAGCATGGAAAGCTCTAAGAAGACTGGTCCTGGTAGTAACAATAAAGAAGACAATATGGAGTTTACTGACTCCAGTAGTTCAGGCTCCTATCACAGTCCATTGGATCCTTTTCCGAATATAAAAATTAAAAAGACTTCAGTGGATCTAGACCCGGAATATGATCCTGCCAACGAGGTATGGATCACGAATCTTAACTTCAGCAGTTCAAGTTAATGTTGGTTGTCAAGTATACGAAGTCTTATAATTTTTTTCTACCTAGATTAATCGCGAAGACAATGAGGTTACATTGGCTCCTAAAACCGCAGAATGTTCTCCAATGGATGAATCCTTAGCTTCACTCAAGCGGGAACGAGGGCAACGAGGTCCCAATAAGGGTCCATTGGACCGCATCATGTACATAACAAGGGTCGGTCCAGGTGGGCTTCCCGAAGAACCACTGGATTCAGTTACCAAGTACCGTAATGCATGCGGTTTTCTTGTTAGGGAGGTTGTGCCGATCACAACCAAGAATTGGAGGAAATTATCCTAGTAGACAAAGAATGAGTTGTGGGAAAGGGTAAAGAAACAATTCAAGTTCCCGAAAGGCACAGAAGAAGCAGTAAAGAAAGCAACATTGATCTCTTGCGGCAAGAAGTTTCGTGGCTGGAAGAGTGAAATGAATGCTTATGTTAAGGCCGATAAGGTTCCTAGCCCGAGGAAGATGGGAAAAATCACACAAGCTCAGTGGCAAGATTTTGTTCGTCAAAAGAGCACACCTGATGCTAAAGCTCTAAGTGCAACTAGGTCAGAGCTTGCAAAAAAGAACAAATACCATCATCGCTTGGGGTCTGCCGGATATGGCCCCAAAGTCCAGAAATGGAATAAGATATTAGACAAAATTACCAGTAAGGGCAATCCTCACCCATTAGAAGGGTGCAATGAGCGAACTCAACAGGGGTCTTTGCTCAGTCAGGTTTGAACGACGAGGGCAAACTTGAAAAGCCCGACTCTCTGAATGAAGTAGAGGATAAAATGAAAGAAGTAATTGAAAAGCAACAGAAGGGTCTCTTCAAGCCGAAGAGGGAGAATTACCAACTTACCGGTATCTTAGGAAACCCTGAACACAGCGGACGGGTTCGAGCGGTCTCTTCTCAAATTTCTTGGCTAGATGGTTTCCCTAAAGATAAAGACACATATAGAAGACGTGAGAAGTTTAAGAAAAAACATGATGAAACGATTGCTCAAAAGGTCAAAGAAACTATGTAAGAAATAATGGAACAACTTAGACAATCGGGACAATTAGTGGCACCGAGTACAGTGATGGTTCCGGTGCAAAAGGAGCAATTAGTATCTCCAACTGCCAACCCTAGCAGCGTTGGTTTTGTGCCATGCTCAGGGTCAACCCATAAGTTCCGTGTCGATGATATTGCTAACGACAAATCTTGTCGTCTTCTTGTCCCGATAGGTAGAGCAGGGAACAAAACCAAACAGGTTGCCACTGCTATGGCAAAGCCTGATCGTGACTTCAACGGGAATCCACTTTTGTTGTATTATGCTGTGGTGCAAGTTCTTCAGATCATTGATAATGATTATGAAGATTATGAAATAGACCACATCACACCTGAGGGGATCGCGACTCTGGGGCAGGCTGTCAACCGATTAATCCTTTAGCACCGGCGCGATATCGTGTTGGACGATGAGCCAATTTCTAGCCCCGTCACATCTCCAAATAATGCAACCCCATCTTCTAAGGCGAAAGTTCATGAAGATCCACTCCCAGTCCAGGAAGATCCACTCCCCCTATCTCTCAGCAAGGATGATAGTAACCTTGCTAGTAAAGATATCCAAGAGCAACAAGTTGGACAACAGCTTCAAGCAGTACCAGAGCAAGCTGTTGCTAGTAAGGAGCAACCAGTTGAGCAACAACTTGAAGTAGTACTAGAGCCAACTGGTAGGAGTAAAGAGCAATCAGTTGAAGAACAGGTTCAACAAGCCAGTGTCCAACTTCCGACGACTACTCCTCGATCATTATTGCCTATCAAAGTTAGCCCATACGAAAATAAGAAACTTTCATCAGAAGTGTCAAAATATTTGGAAACTATGAAGGAAAATATTATAAAATTGAGTGCATCTTGTTCTTCTCATGAGCCAGAATTACGAAATATCGAGGAGTGGGAAGAAGACGGTGTCATGTATAATTGGCGGACGACTTTAGTTAAACCAGGAGTTCCAATATACAAGCTTAAGGATGTTCCTCCTAAATTTAAGAATGGGAAGCCGCTCATGACATCCGTACAACTTAGCAAACAAACCGTCTCGCTCAGAAGAATGCATGAGTGGTACATCCTTGCCATGATCTTAAATGTGTCACATTTTGTATTCCAAAAAAAGCAATCTGGAGCACTGGAGAAGATAGATGAGTCATTTTACTTGAAGAGTTGCGTCCCCTTTTGCATCGGGGCATGCTCGAAATCAACCTAATGCTCGTATGGTGCTTGTAAGTGCTCTAATATTTCGTATTTGCTTTTCTTACTACACGCATACGCATTTCATGATATTATAACAATTCTGGACTACTTCAATAGGATGCAATACATGTATAATGATAAGTTGGTGCGCAAGACAGTTATCCTTGACCCTACTAGGATTGAAAAGGCGCTATTCGACGTCAAGGCGGATCGAAACTCAAAACAGTTCAAGCACATGAACAAAAAAGATTTTGAAAAAGCAATCGCAAAACTTAAGAAGGATAAAAGGACAGAAGTTGCGGCTTACATAGGACATACAATGTTTAACTTTGTCAGAGACGGCAAGGAGCTCATAAAGGCTCCGTACCACTTCAAGTAAGTTCGACACATGACATTGAAATAGTAGTTATTGGTAATTGTTAACACGTGTGTTTATGTGTTTGCAGTAATCACTACATAATGATCTTCATCAAGCCAACGCAGGGAAAGGTAATAGTCTTGGACTCGGCCAATTTGCCACCAGATCGTTACAAATATTTCCTTTCCATTTTGAAACTGTTATTCAATAATTTTAATTTACACACATTTAGAATGTGTTTACAAGTTTTATATGACATTTCTTGTATTACAGCGCTTGGCGGTTTTACGTGGAATAGCTTGGCGGTGAGAGACCTTCCAATACGAATGCATTGGACATTAAAACGTAGTATCCTTGTCCGAAACAGCCTGCTGGGAGTGTCTTATGCGGGTATTATGTATGCGAGCATCTTCGGACTGCCGGTGTATATAGAGTGAATCGTGAGGATGTAAGTTATCCTTAATGTCGATACCTTATTTTCTTACTTTTGAGTTTCATTTTCATTGTAACTAGCATAGTTTAATATTTATATTCTCTGCTGTTCAATATTACCAGAAACATTATTTTCATATTTTGATTCCAACTACAAAATTCAATTGCTCATAGTACAACTGCTCCAAAAATACCAACTAAATTCCTGTATACTCTCACTATGATCTATACTTTGAGATTATTCAAACCAACACATTCTAAACCTTGTTATGTGTTATATTGCAGCACACGAAGAATCTGAACGAAGAATGGCCGGTTTGTAGAAGTATTCCTGATGGAGGAGCCGACAGGATTGCTTCTGAACTCTGTGAGTTCATTCGTCGCGAAATTTTGCACAAAATACGGAAGTTCTTTGATGAGAATGATTCAACAGCTGATGTGCCAGAACTTGCCACTATGCCAATAAAAATCGTTTTTAGTGAAAACTTGTAAACTATAAGATGAATTATATGTGTAACTTGTACATATGCATATTGTTTAGTGAAATTGACTTCTGTGACGATAATATTGTTGACTTTTGTCATGTGATGATATATATTGTTGATGTTTGTTCTGTGATTATATTGAATTGACCTGTAAATTAGAAATAACAGCAGTAGTACTGCATAGGTTATACCTTATCACAGGCGGTTATTAACCAACGGCTAGGCATGCCTGTGAAAAACAATTATCACAGGCGGCTAGATACAGGTAAAGAACCATCTGTGATAACCTAATTATCACAGGCGGTAACTGTTAAGGTAGAAACCGGTTGTGGTAAAAGGTCTTCACAGGCGGCTGATGTAGGTAAACATCCTCCTGTGATAACACCATTACCACAGGCGGTTAGTTATGCTGCAAGACCCGCCTGTGCTAAGACAATTATCACAGGTGGATATATATGCTGCACCACCCGCCTGTGATAACTTATCTTCACAGGCGGCTAGCATTAGTAAAAACTGACTGTGATAATGTTTCTTCACAGGCGGTATCACTTCTCCGCCTGTGAAGTTGCGGATTATCACAGACTCTTTATTTCAGGCGGTTTTAAAAACCGTTTGTGATAATATGTTTGGAGCTGCCTGCGATGAGGCTTATTGTAGTAGCGATAGTTAGGTAGCGTTAAATGTCTCGTAGACCCACAGATTTAAGAGGTAGGCAGTAGGTTGTGACAACCCTATCTGTCTCTTTAATTCTCCACATTCGGCTATGCCATAGGCTCTTGGCGGAAGTCGTGCTAGTATTGATAGGGGTAAACTCGTGCTTGGTGTGTTGAACAACTTAGCATAAGTATTCTCCATTGACATGCTCGTTAATATCTAACCTAGGCTATGTATATGTATAATAGAAGCATTGTACGAGCAACCCCTCAACTCTTAGTCTAATCTCCATTAGGACCCATTTACCCTTTAGAGTAGATTGCTTAGGTGTGATTCACACTACCCATATTATCAACTTACCCTTGTCTTGATAATTGATTAGTATCCCATAGCTTGATCATAAGAGTAGTGTTTGCTTTAGTCCATTGCCTTCCTCTGGGATAAATATGATTCTCTTGGGAAAACTCTTGGGTGAAATGCTATATGATAATTTCCGTGCCTTGCGGACCTCATCTCTTACTAGAGATGATATGTGATGTTAAGAAACGTCAACAGTGTCTAGTTGCTAATGATTCAAAAGATTTATATTTTTGGCATCATAGACTTGGTCATGCAAGCTTTGATCATCTAACACGTGTTAGTTCCCTCGATCGCATACGTGGACTATCTAAGCTTAAAGGGACAATGATATTGCATGCTCTTCTTGTAGACATGCTAATATGGTTGCAGGTTCACATTCTCCTCTCGCAATGACCATTACAGCTGAACCGAGACAAATTTTACTTGACACTAACAAAATTGTGGAGACTTGTGAAGTTTATTTTGATGAACCTAGCCCAGGTACTAGCTTTACTATTGTGGGTCAAGATGCATATCCGCAGGGGGGGAGTATTTTCATTGAAGATGAAGAACGAGTGGAGCCGCTGCCCAAAATTTCAGGAATAAACAATGATGTTCCAGCTCTTGATCCCGCTCCACAACCAGAACAAACGACCACTACTGCTGGTTCAGATCTTCCTCGAGCCACAAGTTCTTTGATTTGTGATGAACGTGAAGAAGAAGGAGCTTGTGAAGTGTCTACTCCCCTCCGCGTCCTGAAAAGTCATCCTCCACAGCAGATTATCAGAAGCTTGCATAAATGAGTCACACGGTCCAGGTCTTGCAATCAAAGCTCTCATACTCATTCTACTTTTGTTGCTTCTTTTGAATCCAAAGCTATATCACATGCACCCACTAATGAATCGCAGATTATAGAAGAGTTAGAAAATTTTGAAATAAATAATGTTTGGAAACTTGTACCTCCACCTCAAGGTCACATTTTAATTGGAACTAAATGGGTGTTTAAAAATAAACAAATTGAGGACGGGGTTGTGATTAGGAATAAGGCTAGGTTGGTTGCTCGAGGTTTCATCCAAATTGAAGGTCTATATTTTGATGAGACTTTTGTTCATGTTGCTAGATTAGAAGGTATAAGAATTTTATTAGCGTTTTGTGAGACCTATGTGTGCTGAATACATTGGCACTTAGAATAAAAGTGAAGATTTACATTCAAAGTTTTGAAGCTTACACTGATACACCACAATACACCCTGATAAACACTGTCCGAACTTTCTCAATTTATATCGGGAGTAACGGTTATTGTGCGGGGTTTTCATATTGAGTTTGATTGCTCTGTATTAACTTGAAATGTTTCGAACTTGCTTTCTGGCTTATGGAAAGGTTGCTTAGTATTCTTTCACTAAGGTTTTGGTGTGTTTTGGTGGTTATGGGTTATATCAATTTGCTATGGGTTGCAACATGCTTATGTGAGGTGCTCACGTAAGGTGTTGTGTTTTTTCAGACTAACAAGAGTCTAGTCAGGGAGTTGAGCTCACAAAGATTGGTTTTTTATTCATGTGCAGGTGTTGCTTGAGGTCAAGACATGGCTGGTCATGGGATCCATTAAACTAGTCTTAGAGAGAAGACGAGGTTCAACAACGAGCTTCAGGTGGAATTGTGGTTAAGTTGATCGGGAGGTCGTGCAGCATGCTTGGGTCAAGATCAATGCATATCAAGGTATCATGAACGTCGTTGTAAGGTTTTTACACGAGTGCAAGGAGTGCATGGACATGTCAACATGGTTCCTAGGCGTGATAAAGAGAACTGGATGTAAAGAATTGGTCAGAAAGGTCCAACCGGCTGGATTATACCTCAGGTTGCGGCTGAGGTGGTTATGGTTCGTTTATGGAAGGGTTTGAGTTTGTTTTGGTTAGATTTCATGGTGAGCATGAAGTTGAGTTATTTTATGAATGTTGGTATGTTCCTAAGGTGTTTGGAAGTCTTAAGATTGCTTCTATCTACGTATGGAAGAGTCTTAAGAAGTTACATAAAGTTTCAGTTGAAACTCAGTAGGATTAGAGTCCTAGTTAGGATTGGGTTGGCCTAAGTGCTGGTTATATAAGCAAGAGAGGCCAGAGCCCATGTTAAGACGACTTTAGGCTGTTCCTCTTATGTTTTGATCAATAAAATTAGTAGTTTATAGGAGCTTCTGTGCCTTGTTCATCCAACTTGTTTCACACAAGTTTTTCTCGTCGAGTTTCTATACAACACTACATTGCTTCGTTGTTTTTATCATAAATCGAGTTTTATAGATCCAATTGATGTGATTATATTTTAGTTGTCTTCAAAACTCGATTATCTATAATCCATGAAAATTTTACGGTCATTGGTTCTGTGGTTTATGATCTACACGAGTTTCTTTGCAGTATAGCAGAGCTGATTTTTACTTGGGTAGAACAGATTGACCTTTGTTCGATCTTTCGATCATGACTTGAGTTT
The DNA here is from genome assembly GCA_036927565.1 of Tuctoria greenei. Lineage (NCBI taxonomy): Eukaryota > Viridiplantae > Streptophyta > Magnoliopsida > Poales > Poaceae > Tuctoria > Tuctoria greenei. Next base: position 153,702,005 of record JAYESD010000006.1, on the reverse strand, counting down.
TTCTCAATGGTTTTTCATGATTATTGTTTTTGTGTCTTCATGTCTTGATTTTTTATAATATGTACCACTTTTGTAACGGCTGAACACTTTTAGATCGGTTGCACACACAGTTCCTAAATAGATTGATTTTCTGCCGAGAGGTTTTCGTGGGTTTTGCTGAAAAAGTTTTAATGTACCATTCACCCTCACTCTAGTAGCTTTTCGCATGCTCTTCGATCCTACAATTGGTATTAGAGCTACTGTGCTCTGATCTCTATGATTTGCACATGTTTTTGACTAATCAACATGGAAAAATACTACATAAAACTTTGTGTGCTCAATGGCATTTATTTTTGGTGTTGAAAGGAACGTATGGAGGCTTTCATCCAGGTGCAAGGCTTTACAATATGGGAAAAGGTGTACAAGCCTTACGATGTGCCGCCAAATGATCAAGTCATGACTACGATAACGAGAGATGTTGACAACAACAACAATACACGGAACTTGATTATACAAGGATTGACTCAAAGCAACATCGATCGTGTTGCACACCTACGATCTGCGTACGATGTTTGGAAAGCTCTATGTGATTATCATGAAGGATCAAACACTATCAAGGAGGTAAGACAAGACATGTTCAAGAAAGAATACATGCGCTTCGAGATGCAACCCGTTGAGTCAATTGACGACCTCTTTGCTCGCTTTAACAAAATTCTCAGCAACTTGTGGAGTGTCAACGTTAATTTTTCAGATGCTGAGAATGCTAGGCAATTACTAAGTGCATTAGACATGTCAATTTGGGAGACAAAAGTTACATCTATTCGTGAATCCACTATCATGAGTACACTTACATTAGATGTGCTATATTCCAAGTTAAAACCACATGAAATTGACATAATGTCACGTAAGAACCCCAACAAGTCTCTTGCATTTGTTTTACACCATGACACGCCTAGCTCTAGCCAATCTTCATTAGGTGGTGCACTTGCTTTGCTGTCCTCTCTACTTGAACAGATTGAAGAGTTTCAAGAGGAGGAACTTGCACTCATCTCTACTCGATTCTCAAAAGCTTTGCAAAATGTGAGAACTAGAAGGAGAGGAAGTGCTAGTTCTCAACGATGCTTCAAATGTGGTGATAGGACGTTTCATACGGATTGCTCTAACCTTTCAGGTACTACTTCTTGTGATGAAAAGCAAACAAGGAGAAGCACTCCTCTGCAAATGATAAGAAGAAGAAGAAGCGTTTTACAGGTCACCAATTGGTAAACAGTTTTATCTCCACACTTCAAGAACTTGGCTCAAGCGATGTGTACATCGTAAGTGACAAAGATGAAGAGAATTTGGGAAACTTTTGTTTCATGGCGAGCAACTCAAGATCAAGTATGGGGGAGGCAGAACACAACAACAATGATGAAGTGGTATGTCCCACTTGTGGAGAAATGTGTGATGCTATTTCTCGTGCCACTCTTATACATAGGAAAATGGACAAAAAACTTAGGGACAATGCTGTTTGAATCATGAGAATATGAAATTAATTGTTTGAAATATTTGATTCTTAGTTATAATTATTGTTCTTCATGTGGGCTTATATATGAATAATTGTCCTCCCTAAGAAGTGCACACACCTCCACACTTGATAAACTCGAGTTAGAAATTGAAAAGAACAAAAAGCTTGCTGCACTTAATGATAAAAACTTGAAAGATGCTTGCTGTTCTACACTTGATTTGCATTGTTCTACTTGTGATGATCTTGATAAGAAACTACACGAAGCCTTGAATGAGATTTCTATATTGAACAATGTTTTATGTTCTCATGAAGTTAAATATTGTTCTAATTGCAAACCAAAAGAAACAACTTTATGTGAAAACTGCCTAGACTTGTCTAAGCATCTAGATGACATGAATAGGACACAAGAGTGGTTTTGTAATGGGAATAAAAATCTGAACTTGCTACTGAATTCCTCTAAATCTTGCAATGATAAAACTGGTTTAGGTTTTGATGCCCATGCTCATGCTAAGGCACATCCACCTAAAATTGTAAAGTCATTAGGATGTGGTTTGATTCAAATAATTCTGAAACAAAAAGAAGTGGTTTTCAAATGTATAGGAGTGTTGTGTCATTCGGTTTCTAATAATCATGTTGCTTGCCCATCTAGACATGAACACAAAATTAAATTTCATTGTACCTACTGTGGTAGAGATGGTCATGTCATAGACTTTTGTTATAGACTAGCTAAACAACATAAAAAGGAAAGAATGCAAGCTAGATCTCATAACTCATGCAAAATTTGTTGCACGTGCTAAACCAAATGTTAGGAACATGCAACCTTCTGTAATGAGTCAAAAACATGCAAAGTTTGTTCCCAAACCTACTGTTTTTCGTGCTACACATGTAACACCTCATAGGTCAGTAGTTGGGTACGAAAATTCTAAAACTTTGTCTCATAAACCTGCTGTTTTATCTCAGCTTTTGCATGCTATTCCTGCTAGATGACGTGTGACTCAGTACTGGATTCCTAAATATTTTCTGACTAACCCTAGTATTGAGTCATCAACGTATTGTTCTTCTATGTACGTTACACACTTGAGGAAAGGGAACATTTGGATTGCGGATTCAGGCTGCTCACGCCACATGACCGGTAACAAAAATGGTTCTCCCCTCTCTCTTTTGTGTCACGTGTAGAGAATGTTACTTTTGACGATAATTTTTCAACTCCTATAAATGCTAAGGGTACAATTAGAGTAAATAATTACTACACTTTGAAATATGTGGCACTTATCAAAAAATTGAAATATAACTTGCTTTCTGTTTCACAATTACTAGATGAAAAACTAGAATTTAACTTCACTAAAAGTTGCTGCAAGGTTGTAGATTCAAATAGTGAGCTCATTTTTAATATGTCTCGGTTTGGAAGAGTTTTTAAAGATGATTTTGATATGTCATCCTCTAGGCATAGGTGTCTACATGCTAATGATTCGAAAGACTTATATTTTTGGCATCGTAGACTTGGTCACATAGACTTTGATCATCTCACGCATGTTAGTTCTCTTGATTGCATACGTGGGTTGCCTAAGCTTAAAGGGGACAAAGAAATTGTGTGATCTTCTTGTAAACATGCTAAGATGGTTGCAGGTTCACATGCTCCTCTCACAATGACTATGACAACTGAACCGAGACAACTTTTGCATCTTGACACCGTAGGTCCTTCACGTGTTCCATCTTTTGGAGGTAAATGATATGTTTTTGTCATTGTTGATGATTATTCTAGATACTCTTGGGTTTACTTTATGGCATCTAAGAATGAATCTTTTAGTCACTTTATAACTTTATATCTTATATTATTAATTGACCACCCAGGATCTTTAAAAGCAATTGGAAGTGATAACGGAACCAAATCTAAAAATCAATCATTTGATGACTTTTGCGCTGAAAATGGAATATATCATCAATTTTATTCACCATATGTACCTCAACAAAACGATGTTGTAGAGAGAAAGAACAGAACCCTAGTTGAGATGGCTAGGACTATGCTTGATGAATATTAAACTCCTAGAAAATTTAGGGCAGGTGCAATTGCCGCCGCTTGTTATGTCCCAAATCATGTTTTCTTGCGTGCTAAGCTACGAAAAACTCCATATGAGCTTCGCTTTGGACATAGGCCTAGTGTCACACACTTTAGGGTCTTTGGTTGCAAATGATTTGTTAAGAAACATGGTAATCTTGATAAATTTGAAGCTAGATTTGTTGATGGTATGTTTTTTTGGTTATCCATCTCATACCCGACGCTACCGTGTGCTTTTACTTGACACTAAAAAAATTGTGGAGACTTTCGAGGTTCCTTTTGATGAAGCTAGCCCAGGTACTAGCTCCAATATTGTAGGTCCATATCCACAGGAGGAGAGTATTTTCATTGAAGAAGTGGTGCTGCTGCCCAAAAATTCAGAAGCCAGTGACATTGATCATGATGTTGATTTTGCACCACAACAGGCACCAACAACTATTGTAGCTGGTACAGATCATCCTCAAGCCACAAGTTCTTCGATCTGTAATGAATATGAAGAAGAAGGAGCTTGTGAAGTCTCTACTCTCCTCTGCGTTCTCAAAAGTCATCCTCCACAACAAATCATTGTAAGCTTGCACGAATGAGTCACACAGTCTAGGTTTTGCGTCCAAACTCTCATGCTCATTCTGCTTTTGTTGCTTCTTTTGAGCCCAATGATATATCACACACACTCGCTAATGAATCTTGGATTATTTCCATGCAAGAAAAGTTAGAAAATTTTGAAAGAAATAATATTTGGAAACTTGTGCCTCCACCTCAAGGTTAGACCTTAATTGGAACTAAATGGGTGTTTAAAAATAAACAAAGTGAGGATGGGGTTGTGATTAGGAATAAGGTTACGTTGGTTGCTCAAGGTTTCACACAAGTTGAAGGTCTAGATTTCGATTAAACATTTGCTCTCGTTGCTGGATTAGAAGCCATAAAAATTTTGTTAGAATTTGCTGCATCTAAAGGATTCAAGTTATATCAAATAGATGTTAAAATTCCTTTTCTTAATAGCTACATAGATGAGGAGGTTTATGTCAATCAACCACCAAGTTTTGAAAATCCTAACTTTCCTAATCATGTTTACAAACCGTGCAAAGCCTCGTACGGTCTCAAACAAGCCCCTAGAGCATGTTATGATAGGTAAAAACATTCTTACTTGAAATGGGGTTTACAATGGGCAAGGTTGATAAAACTCTTTTTGTGCTTAAGCATGGTAATGACTTATTATTCGTTCAATTGTATTTGGATGATATTATCTTTAGTTGTGCTTCTCAGTATCTTGTGTCCAAGTTTTCAGATATGATGAGTTCAGAATTTAAGATGAGTATGATGGGAGAACTCTTGTACTTTTGGGGGTTGCAAATCAAGGAAAACAAGGAGGGGACATTTGTGCATAAAATGAAGTATACAAAAGACCTCCTAAGGCGCTTCAAGATGGACAAAAACAAGCCTCTTCGGACACCAATGGGAACTGCAACAACACTTGAACTTGATGAAGATGGTGAAGCCGTGGATCAATAAGAATATCGAAGCATGATCGGGTCATATTTGTACCTCACGGCGTCGAGACCGGACATACAATTCAGCGTATGTCTTTGTATACAATTTCAAGCTCCCCACATGCTTCACATCGTCAAACCATCAAAAGAATTCTCAGGTACATACATGGAACTCAAGAATTTGGCATTTTTCTTCCTTCTTCCTCAACTGTTACTTTCAAAGCTTTTTTCGGATGCTTATTTTGGAGGTTGTAGGATCAATAGGAAAAGTACTTCAGGTGCTTGTCATTTTCTTGGTAATTCACTTATTGCTTGGTCCTCTATAAAACAAAATTCAGTTGCACAATCCACGACAAAATCTGAATAGCCGCTGTGATAGGTAGGATAAGGCCCGATCTTCCGAAAGGTAATGGGTAAGTCGATTGATGGAGAGATCTCGACGTTGATGATCTGAGGCTCTCGAGTAGAACACGAAAAACCCCTACAATCACTACACCACCGCTCCGTTGGTTATCAACCGTGTTTCACATGATTGACCTCGCCAAGAAGGCAAATCTTTGCAAGTGCAACCGAGAACACAAGCAAGAACGTAGAAGACACGATCTGAAATTGCGAATTGGGGTCTCACAAACCGTAGAACAGCGATATTATTGATCTAAGCAAAACCCCATTGTTCATGGCGGCTACTATGGAGTATATATAGGTGGAAGGACATCCAAGGGGGTGTTAGGGTCGTGACCTAACCCTAATACACGAAAATAATGGACTTAGACTTGATACAAGGCCCAATGGCCCAATACGGTGGCGCAGCACCCTGACAGATTCTGTACTTTATTTTGTTTCGATGATTCCCGTTGACTCTGAAGGAATTTTGACGTAGGACCGGCGCCATTGGAAAGTTTATCCTCTCCCCTTTCCGTTCATATGTAGAACCTCTAAAACGGAGTTCGTATGCATCTTGGGCGTCCGTTTTAGTGCGTACTGCTCCTGGACTCCGAGTTGGATACGATTTGGAGTTTGGTTCGGTTTTCATCTTCTTTGAACGAATTATCTGGTCTTCCACGTCCCTAATACTTCCTCCAAGTACTCCTTGAACCTCTCCATGGATCCTAATCACAATTAAATCATTAAGTAGCAATCTATGCTCAAAAACATAAAAGGAAATATATAAGAATGAGTTCACCTCTGAAATTAATTGTTGTGTTGTTTGTATCCATAGAAGTGATGTCCTCATCATCCTTTCCTTTTTGAATTGGAGTCATCCTCGACTCAAGTTCATCTCCTCTCATGTGTTGGTCCAAATGTGCAATGCCATCAAATCTTCTTGTATGCATGAATGGAGGAGGCCAAGGTGGTGGCCGACATAGTGCGCCATCTTGATCTTGCCCATCAAATAAGAGTGCATATTCACTTGAGCCAGGATCCCAAACAAATAAACATTGTGTCATGTTTGTAGGTGCAATAATAATGTGCATGATCTCATCATTCTCCCCTTCTTTATGACAAGCCGTCCTCGGCTTGCTCGTATGTCCAGCAAAAAGTATTGCTTTTAGGGTAGAATGAGTGTTGTCCATAATGCACAACCGCAGTGAATAATGCTTTTGTTGTCTCTGCTACAAGGAAAAAATACTAGAAAAACTTGACAAGACATTATTAGCGTTAGTACATTTATTTACTTGACCATGTTGCAGCACAAAAGGATCTTGCACAATGGAACATATGAATACTTTATGCATCATAAATTCACCACTATCTTCATAGTTGCCTATAGCATGAAAAATATTTCTACTTAACAAAGGCAATTCAGATTGGGAAAATATTCTCTTCTCTACGATATCTAGATCACAAAGAGTGTCAAATTCAATATAACCCAAAGTATTTAGAGAAGACAAAAATTTCAGCTCATCATTTTCAGCAGTAGCGGTGATCAAATTATGAATTTCAGCACAAGTATGTGAATCCAAAACACAATCATCTTGTACATTAACTTGTTTTTTCATAGGTATAATAGAGTTATCAGCACACAACTCTTTCTTAGCGCAACGATCAGCAGAAAAATCAACATGTGACAATGGTGTATAAATAAACGATTCTAATAGTTGCTCCTTGAAAATAGCATGATTGGTGGAAAAATTCAGAACATCCAAAAACTTCTCACCTTCTGTATTTGTAGAATGTTTTGCCTTACCATTTTCAGCAGTGATTTCGAGTGCATTATGAGTTGATCCATCTAAAATTTCAAAAGTGTTGTCGAAAGCCTCGTTCTCTTTTGCATCATCTATATTATTTTCTATATTGTCCTACAAAAAGTTAGACACAAAAGGATGTACAACAAGACTTTTTTCCTCAAATTGCTGAATTTCTTCTTTGCACATAGATACATTAGCAAAAGTTTCTCGCATAAGAATTTTCGTTTCTTTCATGTTTGAGGTTTTTCTAATTCATTTAAATTGTTCCACCAATTTAATGCACAATCTACTAATGCACTTGCAATATTTCTAATCTTTCTCCTCTCACACATATGACATTGTCCAAAAATTTTATCCACCTCTATTTCTCAAGTAATATATTTATCATAACCAAAACCATCATAAGAAGGAAGAGATGGGAGAATGTAATTACTTCTTATGGAAGGTGTTGTAAAGGTGGTCTGAATGTCATGTGAAACATTGGTTGATGTTTAATTTTTAGTGAGCAACTCCATCGCTGTCTTCATCATGTCCATCATCTCAGCATATAATGCATGATTCTTGCTTTTACCTGACATTGTTAGTAGCAAACAGAAGACAACAAAAAAAAATATGTTATCCCTATCAACTACAAAGGATAATGGCAAAGTGGAAGTGGAATCACACACTCTCAAGTGTCTTACCACGCTCTTACAAGTGTTCTTACCGACACTGCAGGTGGCAAACGGTGGCCGGTATGAAGAAACCAATGAAGCGTGGGATGATTGCAAAGGTGTATCGATTCTGCTCAAGAGTAAGGTGTAGCTTGGATGGCACTTTATATGTAGCAAGGATTAGCAACAATGAAAATCAGATAGTAAAGTTGAATAAGTGTCCAAAGTACTTGTCAAAGTTGCTGGCCTAAATGTGTTCCTAGTAGTTCAAGCTAGCAAGACATGAGACAAAACTAGATGACACAAAGAATGCAAGCACTTCTTTTTTTTTTTGTTATTTTTTTCTTTTTTTGTGTGTCTTTTGTTTCTTTTTTTGCACTTGCCTATTTCTTTTTTTTTCTTCTTTTTTTTTCAGAATGTGCTGCAAGGGAAGAACACAATGAAAATCAAACAAAGATATCTCATGGCTCTGTCACAGATTTTCTGATCAATCATCCAAGGACAAATAGGCATACTTAGAGGCTCCAAATAGAAAAACTAACAACAGCAAGATTGTATATATATCTCTCCTCTTTAATTTCAATATATGGAAGACCTATTTTCGAAAAGGAAAGTAGGAGATATTGCCCCCGAAATACAGACTGTTCAGAATTTTTAGGTCAATAACAGATTCGGATCTAATGCCATTTAGGCATTGATAACTATATTTTCTAGGAAAATGATGAATATGAAAGTTATAGAGAACTTCTTAGGCTTTCTAGAAAGTACACGAACGCCAAAATCCGAGTTTGTATGTGCGAGATATGACGAAAATACCGAACTGGACAGAGGTGAATCTAATCTGGATGTGATGACGTGATTCAAAAGGATGAATCACACAATGCAAAACTCAAACTAAGACCAAAAACACTTTCTAAACCAACAATATGACTCAAAAACGGACAAAAACTCAACAAAACCAAACTGAAAACGAAAGTTGCAAAGGCTCAATGGTGGATTGGACAAAGTAATGAACAGATCTACTAAACTGCAAATTTTTTGTGGCTTTTTTGTGGACTCTAGGTATGAATAACAAAACTAATGTAAAGAATAGATGAATTACCTAACGGGCAACCTGGAAATCTGATACCAATTGATAGGTAGGATAAGGCTCGATCTTCTGAAAGGTAATGGGTAAGTCGATTGATGGAGAGATCTCGACGTTGATGATCTGAGGCTCTCGAGTAGAACACGAAAAACCCCTGCAATCACTACACCACCGCTCCGTTGGTTATCAACCATGTTTCACACGATTGACATCGCCAAGAAGGCTAATCTCTGTAAGTGCAACCGAGAACACAAGCAAGAATGTAGAAGACACGATCTGAAATCGCGAATTGGGGTCTCACAAACCGTAGAACAGCGATATTATTGATCTAAGCAAAACTCCATTGTTCGTGGCGGCTACTATGGAGTATATATAGGTGGAAGGACGTCCAATGGGGTGTTAGGGTCGTGACCTAACCCTAATACACGAAAATAATGGACTTAGACTTGATACAAGGCCCAATAGCCCAATACGGTGGCGCAGCACCCTGACAGATTATGTACTTGATATTGTTTCGACGATTCCCGTCGACTCCAAAGGAATTTTGACATGGGACCGACGCCATTGTAAAGGCTATGCTCGCCTCTTTCCGTGCATATGTAGAACCTCTAAAACGGAGTTTGTATGCATCTTGGGCGTCTGTTTTAGTGTGTACTGCTCCTGGACTCCGAGTTGGATACGATTTGGAGTTTGGTTCGGTTTTCATCTTCTTTGAACGAATTCTCTGGTCTTCCACGTCCCTAATACTTCCTCCAAGTACTCCTTGAACCTCTCCATGGATCCTGATCACAATTAAATCATTAAGTAGCAATCTATGCTCAAAAACATAAAAGCAAATATATAAGAACGAGTTCACCTCTGAAATTAATTGTTGTGTATGAACTCTATTGATTGCATCTTGTATGTTCAATGGAGTGTTGTTTGTATCCATAGAAGTGATGTCCTCATCACTCTGGTAGCCCTTGCTCAGAAATTCTTTGGATTGTTCAAACATTTAAGGACTACGGGGTTGATCTAGATAGTGTTCCACTGTTTTGTGATAATACTATGCCATTTGCATTGCTAAAAATCCCATGCAACATTCTAGAACAAAGCACATTGACATTAGGTATCACTTTCTCCGTGATAATGTTGAAAAGGGAAATATTGTGCTTCACCATGTAGATATCGAACAAAAATTGGCTGATATTTTAACAAAATCGAATTTCACTCGTTTTTGCTTCATTCGTGGTGAAATAGTGGTTATGCATCCTCATGGCTTAAATTGAGGGGGATTTTGTGAAACTTGGAAAGTCTATGTTTGAATATAAATTTAAAATAATATGAGCATAGCATTTCATACATATATGACTTTGTGATTCTTTTTACATGCTGAAAGTTCTTACTACATTACTCGTGTTATACATTTTGTAGTTTTTGTCATGACTAGTAATTGGAATAATTACTTACACTAAATCTGGTCATGATCGAATTTTCTTGCTGTTTTAAACTTGTTGCATGCTCACAAGTGCTTTTAGTAATGAAAAATTAATCAATCAACTATCCACATGTTGTGCTTTAATGATCGAATAAAAAAATCAAGAGAATATGCATGCGTCACACTTCTTCTTTTGAGATGGCTTATCATTGCATTTAGATATGAACTTGGAAGAAGTTGTGTATGACTAAAACCATATCCTCAAGCTTCTAATTGTCATATGACATAGGCTTGGCTTGGTTGGTTAGAATAAGGCAGATGGGGCATATAATCTCTTGCAAATGTTATATGATCAGAATTTGTGCTTTAAATGATATTAAAAAATGAAAAATATAGCAACAAGTGTCATGCTTTCAGGACTTGAAATAGTTAAGTTTGTGAGATCATGACTTGCTTAAATTGAAAATTACACTTGATCTCTACCATGGCTTACGCTACTTTATGTATTTCATTCACGTGATAGTGTACATTACTTGATAGTATGACTTGGACGAGCTTTGTTTTATATGTATATGTTATAATATTCTCATAACAATTAAAATTTCTCTTCTAAACCTTGCTGAATACATTGTCAAAGGGGGAGAAATATGTATAGAGGGAGAAATATGTCACACATTGCACATTCATGAGTTTTACACGTTCTTCTCAGGGGATGAATTTTTTTTGAATATTTTTTCTCATTTGATATTTTATTTTCAAAAATGGGGAGAAATTTGCTTTTAAAACTTTTTATGTGACCATCGTCATCCGGGATATCTATTCTTATACACACTATATGCCACAAGCTGGGGTTAAGTGAGATTAGATGCATTTTCATATTTTGCCTCCACATTAAATAATCATTGTCATCAAAGTATGGGGCTTTTCCTAGACAAATTGGCAAGTAATGATTGTTGTTAGAATTCAAGTGATCATAATTGAAAGGGTATCGGGAGTAGTCAGTGTGACTACTCCCCTTCTTCTTTTCATCTTTGATCTTCATCTTCCCTTTGGAGAGTGCTTTCTTCCTTAGGAGCGCCTTAAGTTCAAGTGTCTCCTCATCATCATCCTCGAAGTCCTAAATGGTATCAAGGAGCTTCTCCAATTTCTAAGCTTTTTCATCTTCAACCTTCTCTTGGCTGAGGCTCTTGTGCACATACTTCATGTTTGACATTTTCTCTTCGAGCGATTAGTCTCTTTTTGAAGAGTCCTGCTCTGATACCAATTGAATGTAGCCTAGAGGGGGGTGAATAGGCTTTTTGAATTTCTTTTGTCAGAACCTGCAACACATAGCAACTTGATCAAATATAGGGAAATCAAACTAGTCTGGTAGGGTGCGGACTAGTCCGGTGTGTGCAGACTAGATTGATCAAGTTTGATCAATGATTTCGAACCAGGTCCTTTATGCAGCGGAAATTGAGTTGTAAATTGAATTTATTGCTTCAATGATACTAGATGTGGCACAAGTTAACTTTAGATTCAAAGTTTGAATGTAAATTTAAACTAGATTGAGCAAACCCTAGATTTCAATGAATATTAAGACCAAGAACAAAAGACACAATGATTTTTATCCCATGGTTCGATTCCACAGAGGAAATCTACACCCACATTGAGGAGCTCACGAAAGGACTGGGTCTTCACCAACCCTACCCTCGTCAAATTGCCACGGAGGCCGGTTCTCTTCCACTAATCACAAAGGGGTAAGAATAACTGTGTTCAAGGGGTCTTCTCACAAGTTGAGGGCTCCCCAAGATTTAAAATTCCAAACACACTCAAAGATCTGCAATAAAACAACGAGAGTGTGCGAGAGAATCAAACCCAAGAGCTCAAGACGTGAAGAACGTGTCTCTCCTCTGATATAGAGTTAATCCTCAAGGATTTGATCTTTCTTGCGTTGAAATTTGTGGACAGACGTGTTTTCTAGGCTCTTGGAGGGTGTGACGGTGCAGGGGTTCAAGAGAGATTGATTAGGGGTCGTGCACCTCTATTTATACTAAGGTTTCCAAATATTACCTTTAGGGTTTTCAAAGTCCAGACTAGTCCGTGGTGGACTCCGGACTAGTCCGATGTGCGGCGTGTGGGAAACCCTAAGTGTCCTGAATTGTCGGACTTGTCCGGCAAATGTCGGACTAGTCCATTTTTATCTCTAGAGATGTTCGGACTAGTCCGGCACATATCGGACTAGTCCGGTCTTGGTGAAACCCTTATTGAATTGAGAACAAGTCTGCACTTGGAGGACTTGTCCGATTTAAGTCAGAAGGTTTTTTGGACTAATCCGTGCAGATATCGGACTTGTCCGATTTAGGTCAGAAAGATATCGGACTAGTTCGTTGTGATATCGGACTTGTCCGACTTTGTGCAAACTGTGAAGTGCTGAGGACTAGTCCGCACTTGGGAGGACTAGTCCGATCTTAGTCAGAGAGATATCGGACTAGTCTGTGATAATATCGGACTAGTCCAGTCTGTGGAAACTAGACTGCGCAGACAAGTACGCTCTGGGATGACTTGTCCGATTCTGGACAGACAAGAAATCAAACTAGTCCGGGGTACATCGGACTAGTCTGGACCTGTATAATTTTGTGAAGTGAGAGTGATTAAAATTTGCTTGAGCTCTTGGGGTGTGTGTCGGTACCCTAAATACCGTACACCCCCTGAGATTACAAAGATCTCAGGGGAAGGACGACTACTCGAGTTGAAGACCCTCGGAGGCCCACTTGTCAGACATGACCGGACCAGCTTTTCCAACATGGTTAATCCCTGGGTCGCCACGTGTACTACCGAACCGTAGCTACCGCCCACAAGGGGGAAGCACCGGACTGAGTACCGAAACGACACCTCCGGACCTAACCCCTGACCGAGAGAAGCTCCGGACCTGACACGTGTCAAGTAGCCCCGGAGCTTCCTGCTTCCCGCAGCAAGCTCCGGAGCTGCCACGTGTCTAAACATCGGAGCAAGCCGCCTCTAACCTCCGGGAGACCTTGTAACTGCTCCGGATCTTCAAAGGAGAGCCAAGGACTTCAAGACCTGTTTAAATGTCATTAATGCCATATTAATGACACTTAAACGGACGATCTTAACACCTGTAACGGCACTGTCGAAGCCCGTTACAGGATCATTAACAACAATTAATCGTGTATCAATACTAGTAGCTGCCAGGGCCACATGTCGGGCCAGGTAGCTTGTAACGGCCTGTCTTTGTACTATAAAAGGACAGGCCGACGATACACAGGGGAGGACAGACACAGACGGTAGATCATACGTGATAAGCCAATACAACATCAACATCCCCGTGGAGTAGGGTATTACGCTCAGGCGGCCCGAACCACGTAAATCCTAGTGTCTCCAGTGTTAAACCGCAATTCACCTTCTTGAGTCTCCGCGCGCCCACACCGAACTACGAACTCCTTCAAAACTTTAGCTGTGTTAGGAGATCTGCCGACTCCAACAGTCGACAGTTGGCGCGCCAGGTAGGGGGGCGCCTCAGATTTTCGAGAATGGTGAACTCCGCGGCTGGATCATCCAATAGCCAACCTGCTACTCAAGCTGTTGAGGGCAATCCCTCCAACAGGCAGCCACCAGCAGGAGCCACTCTCCCACCACCACCGTCTTCTCTGGCGAATCGTGCTGGACAACGTGATGGTGCTCCGGCGTCACTGACTGCGTCAGCAAGTCATGACCACCCGGAACATGCGCTCCATGCAGCGCGTGCTCTTCTCCAACGACCACCACCTCCAGACGCATCTCGAGATGCAATGGAGCAGTGGAGGGCCGATGTGGAGCATTTGGTCGCAGCAGCGGCCGAACGCCTCAACAACCAGGGACCTCCTCCTTCCGGACGAGCCCCGTCGCAGCGACGGACTTTGTCTGGGAGACTTGGTCCACACGTCTCCAACAATAGGAGACGTTCTGCGTCACAGCAGGTGACATCGTTGCCCTCCGGGGCACGACGTACCCATACGGTATCTAGGCTTTCAACTCATGACCTCCAGGCGGAGTTGGATCGCCGATACCGCCAACAGGATGGCCGTGTCCACATCGAGCGTGCTCGTGAAAGACGGGAAGCTCAGGACCTTTCTACTCTGGAAGGAGTAGGAGGAGGTTGTTCAGCCCTAGCCATGCACCTGCGCATGGTTAGATGGCCACAGAAGTTCCGGCCACACCTGCCAGAAAAATTCGACGGGACTGTCAATCCCGCTGAATTCCTTCAGATATACTCCACTGCAATCTTGGCAGCTGGAGGAAACGAGGTTGTAATGGCCAACTACTTTCAAGTGGCCTTAACCGGGACCGCCAGGTCCTGGTTTATGAGCCTTTCACCCAACTCTATCAACAGTTGGGAAGAGTTGTGCCGTCAGTTCACTGCCAACTTCGGGAGTTCATACACCCGACCAGGCACTGAACTGGATCTTTTTGCGGTCGTGCAAAAAGGGGGAGAATCTTTGCGGTCCTTCATCCAGAGGTTCTCTCAGGTACGCAACACAATCCCTTCTATCTCAAGCGCTTCTGTCATTGTGGCATTCAGACAGGGCGTACGGGACAAGAAGATGTTGGAGAAGCTGGCGATCAAAGAGATCACCAGCGTCACGGAACTCTTCAGCCTGGTAGACAAATGTGCCAGAGCTGCGGAGGGCCGTGAAATACACTCCAAACCAGCCTCGGAGGATCACAAGAAATCCTCTAAAGAAGAAGCTGCTACCTCCGAGGGTGGCAAGAAGAAAAAGAAGACCCACGGCAAGAAGAAGCTGTCGGCCGGTACATCCAACGTTGCAGCTGCTGCAACTCCTGGTGGCCTGGGGCCACGCCCCGAGAAGCGACCTCGACCGTCTTCCGAAGACGGTGGCAAACCCAAAGTGTGGTGTCCCATTGACAAAACGGGCAGCCACGGTTTGGAAGACTGCCGAGAGGTCCAAAACCTTGCCGAGCGCTACAGCAAGCGTCGGGAAGGATCTCCTTTCCGACAGAGGGAAGGAAAACAGAAGGTCGACGAAGCTCCGGCTGAAGAGGAGTTAGGGTTTCAGGATCCCAAAAAGGTCCTGAAGGTCGTCTACACCTCCGTCGACAACGACTCTGACGTCTTTGACAACGAGCGTCAGAAAACCATGAACACCATTTTTGGTGGGTCATGGGACATCACCTCCCGTCGCGTCATTAAGACTATGCGGCGGGATATGGCCGCTGTAGCTCCTACAGCTAGACCGGAGCCACATCGAAAGTGTATGGACACATCCATCACTTTTGATGCTTCGGACTATCCACGAAGCATGGTTGGAGCTGGACAGTTACCTTTGATGGTATCTCCCACCATCAATAACATCCAGCTTCATCATGTTATGGTGGACGGAGGTTCGGGGCTGAACCTCATAAGCTTTGAAGCTTTTACCAAGCTTCAGCTCCGTCCTTCGGATCTCCAGCCCTCTCGACCTTTCTCTGGAGTAGGTCCGAGGGCCATTACTCCACTCGGATCTATAACTCTCCCCGTTACCTTCGGGACACGGGAGAAGTATCGCACCGAGAAGTTTGTCTTCGACGTCACTCAGATCAACTTACCATTCAACGCCATCTTGGGTAGACCTGCCCTATACAAATTTATGGCAGCTGCCATTATGGATACCTGGTGTTGAAGATGCCAACACCAGTAGGCGTTCTCCGGATCCGTGGAGATCGCACCGCCAGGGTAACTTCTCTGGAGGAGCTCCATGCATTAACCACGGCGCAAGAGGAGGACTCCAGACAGGAGCAAGCTCCAAAACCCCCGAGCATTCGTCAACGGGGCTCAACCTCTGCACCACTTGTGCAGCCAAGCGGCGACACCGACATTCCCGTCAAGGTCGTCCAAATTGGTTCCGATGCCGCTCAAACCACCCGTATATCGGGAGGGTTGAACGACAAATAGGAACTCACGCTCATCACTTTCCTCCGGGCTAATGTTGACGTGTTTGCTTGGCAACCGTCACAAATGCCTTGGATCCCCAGGGAAGTGATTGAGCACAATCTGAAGATTTACCCCGATGCTCGGCCTGTGCATCAGAAGCCTCGGAAGCAATCCGTAGAGCGGCAGAACTTCATCCGACAAGAAGTGAAGAAGTTGCTTGAAGCCGGATTCATCCGAGAAGTCTTCCATCCAAAATGGCTGGCGAACCCAGTCGTTGTGCCCAAGGCCGGCGGGAAGCTTCGGATGTGCATCGACTACACCACACTGAATAAGGCATGTCCAAAAGATCCATTTCCACTACCTAGAATAGATCAGATAGTGGATTCCATCTCTGGGTGTGGGTTACAGTGTTTCCTAGACGCATATTCTGGGTATCATCAAATCAGGATGTCTAGGGAGGATGAAGAGCATACTTCCTTCATCACAGTAGATGGATTGTATTGTTACACAGCCATGCCATTTGGTCTCAAGAATGCAGCTTCAACTTTTGTACGAGCTATGTACAAAACTTTTGAAGAACTCATCAGAGATATAGTGGAAGTGTACGTCGATGACATCGTGGTCAAGGTCAAGAACAAGGAGTCCCTCTTGGACACCTTGCAGGCTGTCTTCGACAAGCTGCGGGCCACCCGCACGAAGCTAAACCCAGACAAGTGTGTCTTCGGGGTTAGCTCCGGAAAACTTCTGGGGTTCCTGGTAAGTCACCGGGGCATAGAAGCTAATCCGGCGAAGATAAAAGCCATTGAAGAGATGCGGCCACCAACCCGCATCAAAGACGTCCAAAAGTTAACTGGGTGTCTAGCTGCCCTCAGTCGGTTCATATCAAGACTGGCGGAACGGGCACTCCCCTTCTTCAAGTTGTTGAGGAAGTCTGGACCATTCCAATGGTCCGAAGAAGCAGAGAAGGCATTCCAGGAGCTGAAACAGTTCCTCACCACCCTACCCATTCTGGTAGCTCCAAACCCTGGTGAGCCTTTGCTACTTTACATTTCAGCTACTGACGAGGTTGTCAGTATGGTTCAGGTTGCGGAGAGACCAGAACTATCCCATACTCAGGAATCCAGACCCCTTCGGGAGGGTCCGGAGGTCCCTGAAAGTGAGTCTGGGTCCCAGCTCCCAGACTCAAATCCACAAGAAGTCACTTCAGAAGACTCAGACCCCTCCGAGAGGGTCCAAGTCATTTCTGAAGAAGCTCCAGGTTCCTCTAGCCAGAACCCGGAGGTCCCTGAAGAGAATCTGGACTCCTCCGACAGGATCCGGATCAATAGAGATGAAGCTCCGGACCCCTCCGGGAGGGTCCGGACCATTCAACGTCCGGTATACTTCATGAGTGAAGTATTACATGATGCCAAGACTCGATACCTAGAGGTGCATAAGCTGCTTTATGCAGTTCTTATTGCCTCTAGGAAGCTCCGACACTACTTCCAAGCTCACAAAGTCTCGGTAGTGACCTCTTATCCACTTCGAGTGATCCTGCATAATCCCAATTCAACTGGGAATATTGCAAAGTGGGCAGCGGAATTGGCTGAATTCGATCTCGAATTTATTTCAAGACGAGCAATCAAGAGTCAAGCGTTGGCAGATTTCGTGGCGGAATGGACTCCCTCTCCATCAAACCCTGGGGGCCCCAGCAAGCAGAAGACGGAACATCAAGTTCCAACCTTCACCGAGCCTCATTGGACTCTTTACTTCGATGGCTCCATGCAGAAGCAGGGGGCCGGTGCTGGAATCCTTCTCCTTGCACCGAGTGGGGAGAAGGTAAAATACATGGTACACCTTGACTTCAAGGCAACCAACAACATGGCGGAGTATGAAGCACTCATCTGCGGGCTAAAGGTGGCACTGTCATACGGTGTCAAGCAACTGCTGGTCAAAGGAGATTCACAGCTCATCATCAAGCAGGTGAAGGGTGAATGCTCCTGCAATAATCTCCAGCTAGCTACTTACCTCCTTGAAGTCCAGAGGCTTCAGAAGGACTTTGAAGTCCTAGACCTCAACCATGTTCAGCGTGCCCACAACGCTGAAGCTGACGAACTCTCGACCAAAGCGTCAACCGGAGCTCCAGCTCCTGACGGAATCTTTGTCCGGAGGTTGTCAAAACCCACAGTTCAGCCTACCGAACTGAACGAAGGGGGCGAGATCAGCATCCCGAAGCTGACGGTCCCGATGGCCCTGTTACCATGGCAGCCATCAAGGGTCGTAGGTGCTGCCGGAAGCTCCGAGCAACCCAGCACGCAAGACTCAAATGCTCAAGTCAGTTCCGATGCATGGATCTCGGAGATCCGGAACTACTTGAAAGACAACATCCTTCCTGACGATGATGTATCCGCTGACCGGGTAGTCAGATTGGCTAAAAGATACACACTGGTAGAAGGGGATCTCTACCGGCGCGGTGCCAACGGCATCCTAATGCGGTGCATCACAAGGGAAGAAGGCTGCGAGCTTCTCGCAGAAATCCATGGAGGCGAGTGTGGGAACCACGCATCTTCCTACACGCTGGTCGGAAAAGCCTTCCGGCATGGCTTCTACTGGCCTACAGCGCTCCAGGATGCCACTGAGCTGGTAAAGAAATGCGAAGCATGCCAATTTCATGCAAAGCAAATTCATACACCCGCTCAGCCCTTACAAATGATACCTCCTACATGGCCCTTCGCTGTGTGGGGGATGGACATCTTGGGACCCTTCCCAAGAGCCGTCGGAGGTTACAAGTTCCTGTACGTCGCTATCGACAAGTTCACCAAGTGGCCGGAAGCAACTCCAGTTGTGACGATCAACAAGCAATCTGCTATCAACTTTCTGCAATCCATTGTAAGCAGATTCGGAGTCCCAAACAAGATCATCACTGATAATGGGACTCAATTCACAAGCTCCGCATTCCAAGGGTATTGCGAAGACCTCGGCATACAGGTTTGCTACGCTTCTGTAGCTCATCCTGCCAGCAATGGCCAAGCTGAGAGAGCAAATGCAGAAATCCTTAAAGGACTCAAAACGCGCACCTATGAGCGTTTGAAAAAGCACGGAGCCAATTGGATCGAAGAGCTTCCGCCCACTCTATGGGCCAACAGGACTTCTCCAAACCGGTCAACCGGAGAAACACCCTTCTTTCTGGTGTACGGAGCTGAAGCAATCCTTCCTCCGGAAATCACCATGGGTTCGCTCCGGGTCCGGACCTTCGACGAAGCCGCGCAGGACCAGCTCCGGCGTGAAGACCTAGACCTCCTCAAGGAGGGAAGGTGCCAAGCAGCTGTTCGAAATGCCAGATATCGCCAGGCTCTATGGCGTTATCACCAGCGGCATGTACACAACCGACAGCTCGAGGAATGCGATCTGGTGCTACGGAGAATACTATCCAGAGAAGGGCTAAACAAAATTTCCCCCGGCTGGGAAGGGCCCTTCCGAGTGATCAAAGTATCCCGTCCCGGAAGCGTTCGCTTGGCTACTGAGGATGGGACACCTCTCCCAAATCCTTGGAACATCGAGCACCTCCGTAAGTTCTACACTTAATTCCACGGAGGTGAGTCTTGAGTAACTTGAGATGTATGTTATAGAGTCATTGTACAGAGTCGGGTAGTTCCTCCGGGAGAGCAGCCGGACCTTTTCCGAAAGGTCTGTAAAGCTCAAGCAGCACTTGTTATAGTCTCCGGACTAAAAGCGTGGCTAACTACCCTGGGTCAAACGAGAAACCAAGCACACTTAGCCTGGTCCCGTACCCTAAGAGTGTACTTGTTTCCCCTGTACCCCGGACCTATAATAAAAGACATCTTCATGTGAAATAGACTCCACGTGCATTCATTTTGTGCAGGCTCGATATTTTTATTTTTCTCTTTCTTGTCTATAACAGAAACGTGCAATTCTTAAGAAATTTTAGTTTGACCGGTTTATATACGACTCAAGTTGAATTGTCAGAACTCTTGGATTTAAATATCGTTTATGGCCAACTCGCCTGAAAGCCGCCAAGCCAATCTAGGGCCGGAGTGCGCTATCGACTTAGCCTGGTCAAGCACCCTAAGTACGCCACTCTACCTACACCCCGGCAGGCCAAAGTAAGGCGGGTCCATGGACAGTTGGATCTAAGAGAAAAGACAACGCATCCAGTTGTATTTAAAATCGCGTTCAACTTAAAATTTACTTGAGAATCGTAAGCCGCGATGAAATTATAGACAAGGAACAAATTTTATCGTTTTTCTTGGCTTAAGTGTGCAGGAAAAATAAAATATACGTTGATGGAGAAAAGCCGGAGCTAACCAAGCTCCGACCCCCTCAAGGGGGTCAACCATCGGCGCTGAGTAAAAGATGGTGAGAAGACCCCGTACATGGAGTCTGTTGCCAACTTACCAAGTGTTGCTAAAGGTCATTGCCGGAGCTACTACGCTCCGACACCTTGGAGTACTAACTATCGATGCTCTACGTGTTGATAGAAGCTATTGCCGGAGCTACTAACCTCCAGCGATGGACAGTACCGGAGCTTCTAAGCTCCGACAACTTCAGGGGACCTTCACTATCAAAGACTTCGGAACTAAATTCTACAAGTTCGAAGCAAATTCATCTTCAACAAAACTCAGTATCCTTTTGGTACATGTTCACAATCAAATTGTGTACATCTACCAGGGGGCCAAGAGAAGATAAAGATGTTGAAGACAAAAAATGAAATTCGTAAAAATTTGGGGATTTCATTTATCTGGAGACAGGAGATTACATCTGGAGACAAGGGAGTACAAAATTGAGGAAGAAGAGAAAATACAAGCGGGATCTAAAGAGATGATCCTAGACCCTATGGAAGAACTCAGCGACCTTCTGGGCGACCTCCGATACGCTGGCTCGGGTAGCTTCGCCTTCTCCTTCGACGGGGCCTTCAAGCACCGGGTCCAGAGGAAATTGAGGGTTCTGGCTGGTGTAGCACGTCAACACGTATTCTGTGACGTTCCTCGCCAGGGATTGCCCCTTGACCTCCAGTTGGTCCATGATGACGTCGCCCACCTTGGAGAGCTTGCTGCCTGCTGCGCTCAACGCTTGCAGCGCGAGGTCCGGCTCTGGCTCCGGATCATCCGGGCGCACGGGGCTGAAACCCATCGGCGTCAGCGCATCGTTGGCCTTGCCCAGGAACTCCCAAATCTGCAGGGATTCCACTGTCCTCAGGCTCTTCACTTCTCCAAGGATCTCTTGGCCGCCGTCAGTTCGGAATTCTCACGGGCGAGGCGCTCAACTTCTTTGGCGTTTTGCTGAATTTTTGCAGCAACCCGCCTCTCAAGTCTTCCGAGCTCCTCCTCCCGGAGGTGGATCTTGTTCCGACGGTCGACCAGGTCTTTCTCCCTAGCCTCCACTTTCTTCTCCCAGGCAACAAGGGCACACTCGTATTCGTAGAGTTCCTGCCCTCGCACCCAGGTCTTCTCCTCTTCCTCGAGGCAGCGCTCTTCCAACTTCTTAGTGCGCTCCTCGAGGCCCTTGTCCGCCAGAGCTGTTTTCTCGGCGAGCTCCTCTTCCCTTCTCAGGATGTCATTCCGCAGCTCCAGGAGTTTTTGCTCTTCGTCTTCGAGCCGTCTCTCCCTACCTTCGAGTGCCTCTCGGCGCTTGATGAGAGCTGCGTTGATGGCTTCAAGCTGCTCGAACCGAGCATTGGCCGCGTCGTTGGCAGCCTTGGCCTGATCATGGAACTCCCGAGAATGAGCGTCGAGGGCATGGGTCATGTTCTCCCTCTCATCCAGCAGCTTCTCCCAACACTCCAGGCGGATCTTCTCCCGCTTGATCCACTCCTTGTCATCCGCGTGCCTCGACTGCGCCAGCTTAGTCTCGAAGTGGAGCCGATTACGCCACCGCCTAAGGGTTTGGCGCTCCTCTTCAAGAGCCTTGCTGTCGTGGAAGAAGGCCAGTTGGACCTGACATAGACTGGAGCAGGCGTTGTCGATAGACATCGACAGCGGGATGGGCTCCGGACCTGCTGGGGTCTCCTCCGCTGGTTCCAGCGGGTCTTCACATACAAAAATTGGGTCCCACTCTACTAGAGCGGAACCCTGAGCTTCCAAAGCGCTAGGGCCTTCCTCCGGGATGGCCTCAGTCGCCATTGAAGAAGGCCCCGCCGCCAAGTCTTCATTCGCCCCCTCAGGCAGGGGGCCGACGACTTCGTTTAGGCACTCTGGCTCTGCCACAGGTACCATCGATGTCGTCGCCTTCGGAGCAGGAGCTACTGCTGGCTCCGATCGGGGCACCTCTTCTGAGGGAGACCCGAACTCCCTCGCCTCTTCAACCATCGGCTCTGCGACCGGCGCTCCAACAACAACCGGCTCAGCGACCGGTGCATCGGAGGTAACCGACTCAACTGTCGGAACTACCTCGACTTCCGGCTCGCACACCGGAGCTTCAATCACCTCCGGTTCAATCGTCGGGGCTTCAACGAGTTCCGGCTCCGAGACTGGGACTATTACTTCTTCCGGCTCTGCAGCCGGAGCTTCCATTACTACAGCACAAGGGCCCGGACCTTCTTCAAATCGTTGTCGGTCTTCAGGCGACTCTCGCGCAGACCCAACTCCATCGTAGCACAGCTAGGCAAGAGAGGAAGAGCAAAGTACGAGTCGGGAGTTTGAGAGCAAGATCAGATGGGAGGTGTAAAGAACTCCCGAAGGTGCGCCCTTTCCTTCTTAAGTAAGCCCTCGCAACGCTTGGATGGAAACTGCAGGGGAGTCGAAAATACTACTCAAGAGTTCAACCCAGCTGATGACAAGGGGGCCCAGGACCACCCCGACGATCAAGTCGAGGTTCTCACCCAGGCGAACGGTTGTCATCACGAGGCGGGAAACCCAAAGGCGGCGGCCTGACAAGGCGCGCGGAACCGATACGGTTTTCGTATCGGAAACCGGCGACCTTCAATTGCGTGAGATCCGCACGCCAAAGATCTTATCTGCCACCTGAGGTGTGCCACGCGTCGAGATTTAACTGTAAAATCCTGCCAACGGCACCTCCGAAGACCTTTGAAGACCCAGTTCAAGAGTCGCAAAGGTGGACCCACCTCCGATGGAACGACTTCACCCCGGTGACCTTCCTCGGAGGTAGGTCCAGGGGGCCACTGTCGGTACCCTAAAAACCGTACACCCCCTGAGATTACAAAGATCTCAGGGGAAGGACGACTACTCGAGTTGAAGACCCTCGGAGGCCCACTTGTCAGACATGACCGGACCAGCTTTTCCAACATGGTTAATCCCTAGGTCGCCACGTGTACTACCGAACCGGAGCTACCGCCCACAAGGGGGAAGCACCGGACTGAGTATAAAAATGACACCTCCGGACCTAACCCCTGACCGAGAGAAGCTCCGGACCTGACACGTGTCAAGTAGCCCCGGAGCTTCCTGCTTCCCGCAGCAAGCTCCAGAGCTGCCACGTGTCTAAACATCAGAGCAAGCCGCCTCTAACCTCCGGGAGACCTTGTAACTGCTCCGGATCTTCAAAGGAGAGCCAAGGACTTCAAGACCTGTTTAAATGTCATTAATGCCATATTAATGACACTTAAACGGACGATCTTAACACCTGTCACGGCACTGTCGAAGCCCGTTACAGGATCATTAACAACAATTAATCGTGTATCAATACTAGTAACCGCCAGGGCCACATGTTGGGCCAGGTAGCTTGTAACGGCCTGTCTTTGTACTATAAAAGGACAGGCCGACGATACACAGGGGAGGACAGACACAGACGGTAGATCATACGTGATAAGCCAATACAACATCAACATCCCCGTGGAGTAGGGTATTACGCTCAGGCGGCCCGAACCACGTAAATCCTAGTGTCTCCAGTGTTAAACCGCCATTCACCTTCTTGAGTCTCCGCGCGCCCACACCGAACTACGAACTCCTTCAACACTTTAGCTGTGTCAGGAGATCTGCCGACTCCAACAGTCGACAGTGTGTTTCTGTAACACACTCCATACACAAAGAGTATTATAATCATTTATTGAGCTCCTTTCAACTTGATTCCTCACTCTCCCTTCTTTTTGCGCTTTCTTCATGATTTCATTAAAAAATGTGCTCATCTCAACAATTTAGTAAGGATCTCATTTGCTTGCAATAAATCAACCAAAACCCACAACGGATGCCTAGATGTACTTTCAGGCTTCAACCGGAGCTCAAGATCCAGATGGAGTTTTTGTTAGAAGATTGTCGGGACCTGCCGCTCAGCCCGCCGAACTGAGTGATGGGGGGCGAGACCAGCACCTCGAAGCTGGCAGTCCCGGTGGCCCTGTTACCATGGCGTCCACCAAGGACCGTAGGCATTGTAGGAAGCTTCGAGCAACCCTGAGCGTAAGATCCAAAAGCTCAAGTTAGCTCCAATGCATGGATCTCGGAGATCCAGAGCTACTTGAAGGCCAATATCCTTCCTGAAGACAGTGCTTTCGATGATCGAATTGTCAGATTGGCTGAAAGATACATGTTGGTATAAGGGGATCTCTACTGGCATGGTGCTAACAGCGTTCTAATGAGGTGCATTTCCTGGGAAGAAGGCCGCGAGCTCCTCGCAGAAATCCATGGAGGCTAGTGCGGGAACCACGTGTCTTCTCGCACATTGGTCGATAAAGCCTTCCATCATGGCTTTTACTGGCCTACAACACTCCGCGATGCAGTTGAGTTGGTAAAGAAGTGTGAAGCATGCCAGTTTCACGCGAAGCAGATTCACACACCGGCTTAGTCACTGCAAATGATACCTCCCAAATGGCCGTTCATTGTGTGGGGGATGGACATTTTGGAACCATTCCGAAAAGCCTTCAGAGGTTACAAGTTCTTGTATGTCGCCATCGACAAGTTTGCCAAGTGGCCGGAAGCTACCCTAGCTATGACGATAAACAAGCAATCTGCTATCAAGTTCTTGAAGTCCATAGTCTGCAGATTTGGAGTTCTGAACAGAGTCATTACCAACAATGGAACCCAATTCACAAGTGCAGCATTCCAAGAGTATTGCGAAGATATCGGCATACAAGTTAGCTACGCATCAGTAGCTCACCCGGCAATCAATGGCCAGGCTAAGAGAGCAAATGCAGAAATACTCAAGGGACTCAAGACACGCACATACGAGCGCCTACAAAAACATGGTACCAACTGGATAGAGGAGAATCTGTCCGCATTGTGGGCAAGTAGGACAACACCTAGTCAGGCAACAAGAGAGACACATTTCTTCTTGGTATATGGAGTTGAAGTTGTCCTTCCTTCGGAGACTACCATGGGTTCTCTCCGCGCCCGGACCTTTGACATAGCCACGCAGGACAAGCTCCGGCGTGAAGACCTGGACCTCGTAGACGAGGCAACGTGCCAAGCGGCTGTTCGGAATGCGCGATACCGTTAAGCACTCCGGCGCTATCATCAAAGGTTTGTGCTCAACCAGCAGCTAGAAGAAGGTGATCTAGTCCTACGGAGAATACTGACTTGAGAAGGGACAAACAATCTCTCCCCAGGTTGGAAGGTCCCTTCCGAGTTATAAAAGTTTCCCACCCCGGATGCGTTCGCTTGGCAACAAAGGATGGGACTCTGCTTCCCAATCCATGGAACATCAAGCACCTCCATAAGTTTTATGCTTAGCTGCAAGGAGGTGAGTTTATTTGTATAAGTTGTATCACTAATAGTCCATGGACACAGTCGGGAAGGGCTCTAGCGCACCTAACTTGGTCCTGTACTTTAGGTGTGTCTTTGCCCTCCCTGGGTTAGATCAAGACGAATATCACACTTTACTTGGTCATTGTACTTTGAGTGTGTCCTGGTCTTCCCCTATAATTCGGACCTAAATGAGAAAACATCTTATATGGACAGACTCTACGTGCATTTCAATTGTACAAGCTTGGTACTTTTATTATTTTTTACCTTCTTGTCTATAACAAAGTTGTGTAATCCTCTTGAAATTTAGTCCAAGGTATTTATGTGATATATAAGTTGTATTGGTAATCTTCTTTTGGTTCTTAGCATTGCCGCATGGTCTACTCGCTTGAAAACCAAAGCCAATGACAGGTTCGGAGTGTGTTATCGACTTAGACTGGTTAGGCACCCTAACTATGCCACTATACCTATATCCTAGCAGGTCCTAGTAGGGCGGGTCCGGAATGCATTCGGATCTAAAGAGATTTAAATATTACACTTATGTCGTCATGTTAAATTCCCCGGGATCTAAAATTCAAGGAAGGACAATAAGCCACAAATAAGTTGAAGACAAGAGGACAAATTTTACTATTTTTCTTGTTTTTTATGCGCAGGAAAAATGAATATTCGAGGGCAACTTGCTCGGTGATGGTGGATGCTGCCGGAGCACAAGCTCCGACAACCCCTAGGGGGCTCGTCGTCGATGTTCTAAATGTTGATAGTGCGCGTCGTCAGACCTACCAAGCTCTGACAACCCACAATGGGCCGCCATCGACGTTCTAAACGTTGATAGTGGGCACTGTCAGACCTACCAAGCTCCAACAACCCACAGGGGGCCCCTCGTCGACATTCTAAGTGTTGATAGTGCGCGCCGTCGGACCTATCAAGCTCCAACAACACCAGGGGCCTACCGTCTATGTTCTAAGTGTTAATATTGGGCGTCGTCGGACCTACCAAGCTTCGACAACACCCAGGGGTCCTGCCACTGATGTTCTAAGCTTTGGTAATGGGCACAGTCAGATCTACCAAGCTCCGACAACCTCTAGGGGGCCACCATCGATGCAACAAAGGGTCCCTGGAGATGTCAGAGGCAAGACCCAGGAACCGAAGCTATCAAACTGGTTACGAATTTGGAGCTATCGAGTTTTCAAGACGTCGTCTAAATCCTCATGGTAGATACATTCAATTAATTGAACACATCTACGAGGGGGCCAACAATATAAAGGCAATGCATTGAAGACACAAAAAAAATGGAATTCGGAAGGATGTCGGATTTCATTCATTTAAAATTGACAGATTACAAATTGAAGGCAAAAAAGGAAAAGTCCTAACTACTGGAGTTCCTATTGAAAAATGAGGCAACTGTACGGACAGCTTCTTGAACGCTACTCGTGGCGGCTTTTTCCTCCTCAGCGATGGGTCCTTCGAACACCGGAGCTAAAGACATCTGGGGGTCTCGCCTTTTGAAGCATGCCAACACATATTTGCCAACGTTCTTGGCCAGATTCCTTCCTTTCGTCTCTAGTTCGTCGGCGACCATGTCACCCACGACATCAAGCTTCTTGCCGGCGGAGGTCAACGCCACCAGCGCTTTGTCAATCTCTGGCTCCAGGTCAGCCGGACGTACTGGACTGAAACCAAACGGCACCAGAGCTTTGTTGGCGTACCCTAAGAAATTCTAGATTTGTTGGGACTCGGTTTCTCTCAAGCTCCTAAGGTCCTCCAGTGACTTTCTAGCAGCCGAAAGTTCTGCATAACCTTCCTTGGAGAAGCGCTCGACTTCTTTAGCATGTTACTGGATACTTTCAGCCATACGCTTTTCTTGGTCTTTGAACTCTGCCAAGTCTTTCTCCTTGGCCTTCACCTTGTCCTCCCTAGTGGAGATATTAGTCTCTCTTTTGGAGACATTTACCCCCATCTGCCATAACCGTTCCTTCTCTTGATCGCGCCACTGATCAAACTGTTTATCGCGATCAACCAAGCTTTGCTCTCCCAGTGACAACCTCTAGGAGAGCTCCTCCTCCCTCTTCACGAGGTCTTCCTCTTTCTCCAGGAGCTTATCCTTCTTTTGATCGAGGGCTTCCTGACGCTTGAGCAAATGTTCACTCAGCTCGATGAGGCTGTCCGAGCCATCGTCGGCCGCTTCGCTGGCCTCCTTAGCATGCTCAAATATCTC
This sequence comes from Tuctoria greenei, assembly GCA_036927565.1. Classification (NCBI taxonomy): domain Eukaryota; kingdom Viridiplantae; phylum Streptophyta; class Magnoliopsida; order Poales; family Poaceae; genus Tuctoria; species Tuctoria greenei. The sequence continues at coordinate 153,673,878 of JAYESD010000006.1, read as the reverse complement.
TCGTGTCTTGTCATCGAGGGCCTTAATCATGGCCTCTATTTCATTAAGAGTGCGATCCAACCTCGCTAGTCAGGCCTTCTCCTTGGCCACCCACTCCTTCTGGTCAGCCAGCCGAGACTGCGTCAGCTTCGTCTCAAAATGAAGTCTATTGCGCCAACGTCTCAAGGTGTTGAGCTCATCTTTGAGAGTCTTGCTTTCGTGGTCGAAGGCGAGCTAGACCTGGCGGAGACATGAGCAAGCGTTGTCGATAGACAATGCCAGGGGGATAAGCTCTGGACCCGCCTGAAGTGCCTCAGCGTGTTCCAGTGGGTCTTCCAAAATTACTATCGGATCCCACGGCGGGAGTGTGTTCTCCAATAGCTCCACATCACCAGGGCCAACCTCTGGGAGCTCATCAATATTTATCGCAGCAGAAGAAGGTCCCGCCGCGAGAGCTTCAACCGTCGGAGCTGAAGAAGACGGTCCCTTAGCCAGATCTTCAATCATCGGCTCAGAAGATGAAGCAACCGTAGCCGGATCTTCAGGTTGCGCCGGCCCAGACATAACCTCCTCTAAGGCTGCCACCTCCAGAGCTAGCACTGAAGCGCTTGCCGGAGCTTCTTCCACTCCTGGCACAGATGCTGGAGCTTCCACAGCAGGCTCCGGAGCTGCTGGAGCTTCCACTAAATCTTCATCCGCGTGGTCCGGTGCTACCACGGGATCTTCGATTACCGACTTTGGACTTGTCTCCGTGACAGCCGGCGCCGGAGCTGTTATGTCATCTGCCACCACCACTGGAGGAGATGTAGGAGCCGGAGCGGGAGCTTCAGCCGATGCAGCCTCCAGAGCCGTAGAAGGCACCGAAGCCGCAATGCTTGTTCTCGACATTCTAGAAATAGAAAGTAGGGAATTCAAGACAAAAGAATGGAAAAAATCAGGAAAAAAGCTAAAGAATCGATCCTTACCTTGGAGTGTTGCCGCTCCAATCGGCGCGGATCATCTTCCTCGGGCGGTGGGAGCTAGAGCCCGCCATCGTCGGCATGGTGGACGCTCCAAGGCCCGAACCTGGGGATGAGGCAGCCACAGGCGCTGCAACCTCTGAGACCTCTGTCGTTGGAAGTTGCTCCCCAGAACCAGAGTCACCAGTTGGCATCGAGGCGGGAGTTGACTCTCCGAAGCCAGCACCCCCTGCGGGCGCTAGAGCCGAAGCACCAGCCGGAGCTAGTATCACCACGGACCTAAGCCGAGGTTGAGGGGTTGCTTCTTTCAGAGCTTCCCTCACATTGCTCCCATCACTCCTCGTCAGCTTTCGCTTGCGACTTGGGACTTTGACGAGAGCTTTCTCTTTGCCTTGACCGGAGGTTGACTTCTTGGGAGGAGAAGTTGCGGGACCTTTGCCTTTGCCAATGACTGGCGCAGGTTTGGAGCCTTCATGAGAGCAAGGAGCCCCGATGATAGCAATTCCTGCCGGAAGAGTGCTCCGACGCTTATCTGCGAGGCCCAGATCGTCAAGGGCTGGCATTTTCTTCCGCAACTCACCCCTGACCTCTGGCACCATGTTCAAAGGCAGGAACTTCATCGGAGGTGTCACATCATTGGGGTGAATGGTCACGTGCTGCAGCTTCTGGAGATGGAGCTTCAAAGTTCCTTTGTTCAGATTGGATCCGAAGCGCGTCTCAATCCGGTTGTGATCGTTCTCTCCGCCAAAGGCCCATGCGGGCCACTCCCTGGTCTTCAGCAGAGCCCACCAATTAGTCATGAAGTTGGGGATGACCATCAAGGGAGTCACACCTCCTTCGACGCACTCCCAGATCCTTGTCAAGATCGGGTTGTACTCTTCTGACAACGTTAGAGCCACTTCCCAGGCATCGGTGTCAATGTTGGGGAGACTCTCGGGTATCTTCAGCATGTCGTGGTGATCCACCGTGATCACCACCCAATTCTTCTATCAGTTGTCCCACTTCCTGGAAGGGGATGTCTTCAACTACTTGAGCAGCGAGTTCTTGCGCTTCACGAAGTAGTAGAAACCAAGGTACTCATTGCTTTTCCCAGATGTGTGGATCGTGAAGAAGGTCCGGAATAGCTTGATGTAGGGTGGCACACCTACCCACATCTCGAAAAAGTGGACAAAAGTCACCACTGGCAAGAAGGAGTGTGGGCCGAAGTGATGAAGCTGCAGGCCGCAGAAGTCTAGCAGCATTAGCAAGAAGCTTGAGAATGGTGGGATGAGCCCCACCATAGCATACGATAGGAAGTAGACGATCTCGCCCGAGTTCTCTTTCTTGAAGGGGAACTTGCTGATGCAGATTCGGTTGTTGAAGGAGTCGCTTGACCACCCCATGTAGGTGCGTACCTTCAACAAGTCTTCATTCTTCTTGATCCGTCACCGAGGAAGTCACATCTCCATCGCCGCAAAGTGGAGCGGAGGAGGAAGAAAATTTGCAAGGGCAGAGGGCTCTATGCACAATGTCAGATGCAGGCGCAAAGAATACTACCCCTCTCCGTACTTTCCCTCTTTAGTAAGCCTCTGCGATGCTTGTATGGAAACTACCTCTGGACCCGAAACGTAGATGATCTCATCAATGACAAGTGGGCTTGGGTCCACTTTGCTCAAAATGTTACGCCAGGTGAACCGTGGTTATGATGAGAAGTTGGAAGCTCGAGGGAGGCTGCCTGACAGGGCTACAGAGATTACACTAGGAAACGATACGAATTTCATATTGAGAACCAGCGACCTTCAATTGCGTGAGATCTGCACGCCAGGATCCCACGCGCTGTGTCAAAAAGGGTCAAGTGTCGATGGCTTAACTCTTTGTCGTCGTCTCAACCGCCCAGAAAAAGACTTTGAAGCCATAGTGCGGGATCGAAGATGGCCCCACCTCTATTAGTATAATTTCATCTAGAGGATTTCTCCCAAACGTGGGCCCGGGGGCCCCTTTCGGTACCGTGGATACCAGGTACCCCCTGACATCGCACTTAAAACCAAGGAGTTCCGATGTTCAAGTTGAAGACTTCTAAAGGCAACACACATCCTGCAATACTCGGCCCGCATCTCTCATTTGGGTAGCTCCAGTGCTACCACGTGTCCTGTAGGACCAGACCTACCTCCCTTCGCAGGGAAGCTCCGGTACCGCCACGTGTCCAGCGACCCCGGACCTAACCCCCAGTAGAGGGAAGCTCTGGTGCCACCACGCTTCAGGTGGCTCCGGACCTGCCTCTCCACAGAGGGAAGCTCCATAGCTGCCACGTGTCAGACTTTCGGCCCTAAGCCTGCAACAGGAAGACTACAGGATCTCCAATGGCGTAGACATTCAAGAGCTATTAAACAACCGTTACAAGACCTGATTAATGTGTCATTAATTCAGTCTTAATGACACACGATCAGAGGACTATTAAGATAGGTAACGCCGCCATTAAGGCGCGTTATCACATTGTTAATCACATATTATACATATAGATCGTGTATAGGTGGTTAATTACGGCCGGGCCACCTGTCGGGCTGCTTATACTGTAACGGCCAGTCCTTAGCATATAAAAGGGTTGCATTGCACAATGGAGAACGACTAAGCTCACACGCATACAAGCAACCACTAACACTCGCCACATACACTCATACTCAATCAACAACTACCCCGTGGAGTAGGGTATTACGCTCAGGCAGCCCGAACCACGTAAAAACTCTCGTGTCATCATCTTTTTCTTGATCTTATGTGCCCCATTCGAATACGAACCTCCGCGGACTACGCTTTAGTAGTACCGGGGGAAGTTTCGTTACCACACTTCGACATATTATTTTTTGGATTAAATAGGACTGATTCGATCAGTGAATGTGCTCTACATTAGAATGACAATCTATTTAGTTATCAAGTGAATGTGCTCACTTCGTTCAGTGAATGTATTCATCTCTGTGTGATATCGATTGAACAAAGCAAAAGGGAGAAGATCACAAAGTACGCCCTTGAATTGGAGACGCTATAATAAAATGAGATGAGCTTTCTGTAAAGCACATCTTATTTTTTTTCTTAAATATTAGATGCGCTTTGTGCTAAGCCCGTCTCCCTTTTGTCAGAAGAACAGGCTCGTCTCGAATATTAACTTATGTGAGACGTGTTGTAAAGTAGGTCGTCTCTTTTTATGCTCAACCGAGCCATGTACACATCATCGTTGAAGCGGGCGTGTCTCGTTTAACCATATCACAGACAGTCGCCTTTGCGCTTGTCGCCGATCTTTGTTTTCTATTTTAATTTCTTACGTAGTGTAAAGAATCATTTGTTCTAGGTACCAACCGGCCTCCTCCTCATGTCCCGAGACCTCCCTTTTACATTACAAGGAGGCCCTCCACAAGATAGTAGGGCTCAAAGAAAAATCTTTTCCACTCAATCTTCCTCATACCTTCTTCATTATGACAGGGGTCAGATTAGGCTGTGGAGTGGACCCCTTGATCTGACCCCTACTACCTCTTGAAAGATGACGCAGCAATGCCCATGTGTATGGGCCTTAATTGCTGCTGCTTCAGCAATGTCTCAAAGTGACCCTTTGTCAGGGACTCTGACTCGTCGTCTTATCACTATGACTTCTTCATTATGGGCTTGCATGGGAAACATGCGCCAAATGGACCTTAGCGCTTTGTTCCCATCTGCTCATGGAGCTAGCGAGTCATTAACTCGACAATCGGCGGTTCCTAACCCAAACCCCAAGAGCAGTTCGGGAGTGTTCAGGTTGGGGGCCGACCCAGATACCCATAGCGGGTGGCGGTGCTTCTCTTCTGATAGTCTTGAATATTACCATGTAACACCTTCAGTCATCTCGTACATAATCCTCGATCTTCACATCCGGTGTTCTTGGGGTACCCTAGTCCCAGGTACACTGACAAGATCCCCCGGACCCATCTGTTGCTGACAGGGCTGGAGGGAATGGTTGGGGTGATTTCTGTGCATCGGAGACATCCCCTAATCATGCTCTTATTGGGAGAGCCGAGTCAAACAAAAGTGCATTGTCTTTCTGTGTGACCGGAGTCGACTTCCACTAGAGTGGGTTAATATATGGATTTTGGGGGCATGACTGTTAGCTACGTAGTTGCTCTATGCGACCAACGTTGCCCAACGGAGTAGATCTTTGTGGTCAGGGTCGGCATTACAAATCCTGCGCCACTGGAGTGGACTGTTTTTGTGACCAATCCTGTCGGGTGGCTTTATACTACAGAGGCAGGCTTTATGCGGCAAAGGCTGACTTTTCATAGATTCTTGCGAACCTTAGAACTTGCAAAAACCTTGAACTCATGGTGGGTACATTTTATCGGAAATGGACATTAATACCTTTCTGTCTAAGAGGCATGAGGTACACACAATATTCAATTCAATATAATGATGCACTTATACTCATTCCGGCTGTCAGGGGTAGAACTTTAGAATGTGTTCGACATTCCATGCGCTCTGTACTTCTATCCCATCCTGTGATACTAGTCGTACCGCACATTACCGTGGAGCGGTGATGTCCACGAAATGACCTTCCCACATCAGTAGAGTTTGTTTTTCCCCAATCACATTTTGGCCCTCCGTAGGACAAGATCTCCAACCTGCGAAGAACGGGCTCTTACAAGATTTAGATGATACCAACGCAAACCCTGTTGATACCGAGCGCCCAGTACAATAGACATACGCCGATATTCTTCGATTAGGTTGATATCATCTAATCGAAGTTGCTCTTACCCTTTCTACTTGCCTGTTACTCTGAGGATGCACAGCTGAGGAGTAGAAGATGTGCGCGCTGATATCATTGCAATACTTGGTAAAATCATTGCTGTTGAATTTAGAGCCATTGTTAGTGATGATCCGATTCGGCACTCCAAAACGAGCAATGATTCCTCGGATGAATTTGATGGTTGAGTGCTTGTAGATGGTTATGACTGGCTCAGCCTCCATCCACTTTGTGAATTTGTCCACTGCCACGTAAAGATGCATGTACACTCCCGCAGCGAATGGAAACAGACCCAATATATGCAGCCCTCATATGGCCAAGGATCAGGACACTAGAATGATCATCTGTAGTGCCTCTACATGGAGGTGACTTTGCTACATCCCCTCTTCCGAGCCAATGCACTTTAGTAGTGCGCTTTTCACCGCTCAGTGGAAAAGATGCATGTTCAGAAGGGCATACAGTTTTGCCTACAGTGAGATTCATTCCGCTTTGTCTTCCCCCAGCGAAAGGATTCCGACGTGCAGGTATTCAAGGATCTCGCTTATCCAGCCCTCTCTACCTGTGTGGTGGCCACTACCACCAACCCTGACCCCTTCGTCCGTGCTCAAGGAGCCAACATTGCCCTCACGTCTAGTGTGAAATCCCATGTTGAAAAATACTTGTAATAATGAAAATCCCGAAGGGACCCACCTGTCAGTGGACCCCATCAGTAAGCCACCTTGCTCTCTCTCTCCTTCTCCCCTGCCTCAGCACACTACTTGCCAGCACAATGCAAGGCACGCTCCTGCCTGCACGCGAGCACAGTACTCGCCAGCACAATGCAAAGCACGCGTGCTCGGTGGAAGGTGTGCTTATCAGTGGTATCCATTGGTGTTTATCCCTTCCCTGTCGATTCTATTCTCCCCACGCACTCAAAACATCACCATATTCACCGATCACTGTTGCCCTCGACGCTGGTCGTCTTCAAACCCCTTCGGCTTAAAAATGACTGCAGAAGAAGGACCTATATAACATGGTCCCCGATACATGGACATATTACATATATAACATGGTCTTCCCTTCCCTCTCCGACCAGAAACAAAATATCCACTGCCACCGGGATTTCCCTCCACTCCCCTCCCGACCTTCCCCACCTGGCCCGATGGCAAACAACCTCGTCCCGGGTCATGCTGCCTCCCGTCCTCGCCACGGGCTTGCTTCTGTTGTGGTCAATGGCGTTCTGGCCACTGACCTCCAGCAGCTGCGTATGCGCGCCGCCCTGGTCGTTCCTGCTGCGAACAATCGCAGTGCCAATCCGGGTGCGTATGCGCGCCGCCCTGGTCGTTCCTGCTGCGAACAATCGCAGTGCCATTCCTGGTGCTGCTGCTGATGCCATCCACCGCCAGCTTCGCATACCTGCCCAGAACATGTTCGTGTCCCTTCTCAACCCAGACTCCCTCCTGGTCCGTTTTGACCTCCCCGAGCAGCGTGTGCGGGCCACCCGTCTGGGCTTCGTTTACATTGGGGAGGTGCGTCATTTCATCCGTCCCTGGGTCCCCTACCCTCCCTGTCGTATTGACTGGCCTTTCCAAGTAACCATATTCCTTGAGAATTTGCCGCTTCATGCCTGGTCTGCTGATGGCGTCCGCCAAGTCCTAGGCGACGTTTGCTTGTTTGATCATCTACTGCAGGATTCATATCTGCAGTCGTAGACGGAGATCCTTGGGTTCGTTGCTTGGATGCAGAACCCTGATCTCCTCCCCCGCAGGAAGCCGGTGACGTTCTTTCCAGAGCGTGCTGGTCGCTCTGGCTCTGGCGATGGTCCACCGGGGGTCGAGGAGCTGGCACTTACCCCGGGCGGGCATCAGGTTGACATCCTTATTAACCTTGACAATTATGTCGATCTTCCACCTGCTTCCCCAGACTCGCCGGTCAGCTGTCTTCCGTCACCGGTTTCGTCGGGCTCTGAGGGGCTGCTGCCACCCCGTCTCCACCCCTTCACTTGGCGTAAGGGCGTCCTAGACGGGCCGCGCCTACTGCTGGGGGTGCCCAGGGGTTATGACTCCTGCCGAGGGCTAGATATCCCCCGACGCTCCCATGACCATGACTCGGATGATGATCACAGTCGCCCTCCGGCTCGGGACTGGAGACTCAACCTGCACGCTCGTGGCTGCCCAGCCTATGATCTGCTGCCTGGTCGCGGCCGGTCTAGGTCACCGCGCCAGAGACCCTCAGATCGCCTGGGGGTGGGCCGCCGCCGTCTAGCCGGTGGCCGCGGCTTCCATCGGGTAGCGCCACCCGTGAAGATAAAAGATGTCCAAGGCCCGCTGCTGGTGCGGTTCCGCGCCCGAAGGAAGGGCGCAGGCCACCCCACTGGGTGCCAGCCGCCTACGAAGATTTGGGTACCCAAGAAGAAGCAAAACCTCGGCGCCGTTGGAGCTGCAGCTATGGAGGATCTGTCTCCAGCCGCTGTGGAGGATCTGCCTCCTGCCGCCGTGGAGGGTCTGCCTCCTGCCGCTGTGGAGGACCTGCCTCTTGCCTCCAACCCAGCTCTAGGCCCTCAGTCGGAGGTCCTCTCCGACGATGAAGCACTAGGCCTGACTTTGGGCCAACAAGAAGCTTTCAACATGGATGACCTGTCTCCAGCGGCCAAAGACTTCATGGCTGAGCTCTTCCCGCCGCTGGCCTCGGCCATCTTTCCGGACCCTCCTGCTCCTCCTCGCAGCATGATGCGAGAGGTTTTGCTGGCCCGACGCGCCGGAGTGCCCGTCAGGCTGCCAAGAAATCATTGGTTCCATCTTCTCTCCGTGCAACCCACCGTCTGATCAAAGAACTGGACCTGGTGCAAGACGGTCAGCCTGTTGGTGATGAGGCTGTTGCACAGTACCTGGAGCTCTTCAAAACCCCTCTGCCGAAGAAGGCCATTGACGACATCAGGCGGGCCATCGGCATAGGCGCTGGCGCTGGAAATGCTGAAACTTAAGCGATGGCTGACCTGGAGGAGGTCGCTTAGTCAGCAGAGAGTAGTAGTACACTGAGTGGTCTGAACTATCTATATGTCGCAATTATCTTGTATCTGTGTTATGGTTGTGGGTAGTCCAGGGATGGGCCGCGTTTGGGGCTTTTGGTTGAGGCCATCTCTGTACTTCGGTTCAGCTGTGGTGGTGTACCAGTTTGTTGTTCCAGCGATACCAGTTTGTTGTTCTAGCGGTTAATCATGAGTAAGCAATTGTCTTGTATATCCTGGAATGTAAGGGGCCTAAACTCACCAGCTAGAAGAGAGGTGGCATCATCCTTGCTAAAACAGTATAAACCTACTTTGTTCTGCCTTCAGGAAACAAAGCTCTTGAGTTTTGATCAGTTACTCTGCAGTCAAATCTTCGGCTCAGGCCTTTGGAACTTCGTATACCTTCCTTCACAAGGGACCAGAGGAGGAATTGTCATTGCATGGAATCCTACTATCATCCGGGCGACGAATCCTGATTGCAGAGATTTCTCTATTTCGATCAGCTGCCAGTTGATGGGGACAGATGATCGCTCATTCCTGCTAACCAGTGTTTATGGCCCTTCTCTCCTGCCCGACAAGCTCAGGATGTTGCAAGAATTGGAGGATTTGACCACAATCAAGCACAGCATGGTTCTGTTGTGGAGACTTCAACCTGATCTATGAAGGACGGGATAAGAACAACTCAAATTTGGATCGAAGGCTAATGGGAGCTTTCGGTCGAACCCTAGATAACCTGGAGCTAATTGATGTTCCCCTTCGGGGCAGGAGATTCACATGGTCTAATGAACGTGCAAATCCTGTTTTGGTTAAGTTGGATCGGTTCCTTTGCAATGCTGAATGGGAGTATCTGTTCCCAGGTATGGGTCTATGTTCTCTCTCCACTGCTATCTCGGATCATTGTCCCCTATTCTTTAGTCCACTGGAAACACCAGAGAGGCCGGCTTTATTCAGATTTGAACATTTCTGGCTGCGCGCCCCTGACTTTCTTACCACAGTCCAGAGTGCAATGTCCTTACCAGTTCAGGGTATCTCTACATTAACAATCCTTGCCCGTAAACTTCAGAACACTACAGTAGCACTTCGTAAATGGAGCAACTCGAAGTTTGGTCAAATACCTATACTGATCCAGATGGCCAATGAAATTATGCACCGGCTAGATTCGGCGCAGGAAGAACGCCCACTGTCGGACCACGAGTTGTCTCTTAGGAAAGACATTAAGACAAGGTTACTTGGTTTGGCTGCAATAAAGAGATTGAGACGCCGTCAAGCTTCAAGAGCGATATGGTTGAAGGAGGGTGACACCTGTACAAAGTTCTTCCATGCCAAAGCCAACGCACGCCAGCGAAAGACATACATCCAAAAGCTCAGCAGGACTGGGGATGACTTTGAATTCTCTCACGAGGATAAGGCAGATACTCTGTATAAGCACTTTGATGCGATCTTAGGATCCAAGCCTCAGCGATCGGCTGGTTTAAATTGGGACGTTCTGGTTGCGGGCTCACCATCACTGGGCGATCTGACTATACCATTCACAAGGGAGGAGATATGGTGAGCGGTTCAAGAACTCCCAGCTGAAAAGGCGCCAGGTCCGGACGGGTTTATATCGGATTTCTATAAAGTATGCTGGCCAGTTATTGGGAAGGATATCGTCTGAGCTTTCCAATCATTCCATGATCTCCATTGCGGTCCACTACATCTCCTAAATGATGCTTTCATTTCCCTGATTCCAAAGGACGAAACTGCAGACTCCCCGTCACAATACCAGCCGATCAGTCTGATCCATTCTTTCAGAAAGCTAGTCTCGAAAGTACTAGCACTGCGCCTCTCCGGACATATTGATAGCCTTGTCTAAGAAGCACAAAGCGCTTTTATCAAGCAGAGGTGCATTCAAGATAACATTCAAGATAACTACATGTTCGTCCGTAACATCATCCGCTCTTATCATCAGAAGAACAAAGAGCTTCTACTGCTGAAACTAGACATTACAAAAGCCTTCGACAGCCTGTCATGGGAATTCCTGCTTACGCTCCTGGAAAAGAGGGATTTTCCGGCTAGATGGCGAGACTGGATCTCCGCCTTATTGACAACCGCCTCGTCTTCTGTACTCCTTAATGGTGTCCCAGGCAACAAGGTCTATCACCGGCGCGGACTGTGACAGGGCGATCCACTGTCTCCCTACCTCTTCATTCTTGCATTTGATACAATTCACAAAATCTTTGAAGTGTCTACGGCGGCAGGTCACCTATCTGCTCTCTCAACGCCAACTGCTCGGTCCAGACTTTCTTTGTATGCTGACCATATCGCGGTATTCCTCCGTCCAAGGCTAGAAGAGGTAAACTATGTCCTTGCAGTCATGAAAAAATTCGGTGAAGCCTCTGGCCTACATATCAATATCAATAAAAGCACAGCAGTTCCGATCAGATGTGCGGAGGGATCACTAATGCAGGCTCTTGGTCAGTTTAAAGGTCGTTCAGAGAATTTTCCGATCTCATACTTGGGCCTCCCTATCTTTCTGGGTAGGCTGAAGCTACTTCATCTGCAACCATTCAAAGATAAGATAGCACGATGATTGGAAGGATGGCAAAGTCGGCTGTTATCAATTGGCGGCAGACGAGAGTTGGTCCGATCGACTCTCAGTGCTATTCCAACCTACGCGCTAGCTGTGATTAAACCCCCCAAGCGCTTCATCAAAGAAGTGGATAAGCTGAGAAGAAGATTCCTTTGTCGGGTTCTGAAGCAATGCATGGTGGTAAGGCGAAGGTAAGCTGGCCTTGTGTATGCCGACCACTAGCACGAGGCGGTTTGGGAATCAGTGAACTGACTAAGTTCAGCAGAGCTCTTCACCTTCGGTGGTTGTGGTACCAATGGAAATCGCCATCAAAGCTGTGGAATGGTGCCGAGCTACCGCTAGATAGTGTTGATCGGGATCTTTTTGCAGCAACAAAGACAGTATCGATTGGCGATGGAGAAACTGCATCTTTCTGGTCATCAAGCTGGCTCTTTGGGGTCTCACTGGCTGCAAGGTTTCCTGAGATGCACAAACACAGCAAAAATAAGAAACGGTCTGTTGCAGAGGCACTTGCCGGAGACAATTGAATCAGATACACTGACTTTGACCTATCACCCACCCTTCTTCATGAATTTGTCTCGCTTTGGGCTCTGATTGGAGTTTGATCCAGACTCAGAACAGCCGGACAGCATCATTTGGAGAGCAGAGGCAAATGGTATATATTCAGCCAAATCGGCCTACAATTGGCAATTCTTGGGAAGCCTCTGATCTAATTTCCCAAAACTGGTTTGGAATCACTGGGCGCCTTTAAGATGCAAAATCTTTTCCTGGCTATTTCTCCAAAACAGATTATGGACGGTTGATCGTCTTCTAATTAGGGAGTGGCCGAATTCATATTTTTGTCCGTTATGCTATCGAAACGTAGAAATCGGTCGTCGCATTTTCATGGAGTGTCATTTCACTCTCGTCATATGGAAGGGGATCTCGAACTGGCTTAGGATCCCCAACTTTAATACGGATTTGTGGTCTCCAGTTGGGTCTCTACAGAGTTGGTTAGCAGGTATCACTTGCTCCGAGGATAAGGAAAGGCGGTCAGGCCTGTGCTCCTTGTCTATATTAATATGCTGGGAATTATGGAAAGAGCACTCCAGGAGGACCTTTAACGGAAAAGAATCTCAGCCTCAAGAGATTTTGAAGATCATTCAGGAGCAAGCACGGCTTTGGGGCTACGCGGGCGCCAACAAACTTCGCCGAATTCTGCCGGGACAGGGCACACCAAGTGTCACAGAGACGGCAATGCCCTTTTTCTAATTAACAGCAACACTGTATTGGGGGCACTTCTCATGCTCGGATTGTACTAACGAAACACCATGTAAACATTGCTTTCGTCTTAATATAATTCCCATACGGGTTTTTCTAAAAAAAAACATGGTCTTCACTTCTTTGGCCTTCACTTCCGTGTCCTCGGGGTATCTTGGTCCCCGATACACGGACATATATAACATGGTGACCTCGGATTTTCTATGTGTAAGTAGAGTGTTTTTTATTTAGCATAGTGTAAAAATATTATATTTAAAATTTGTGTAACAACAATGAGCGATTGAAATCTATGTGGATGAGGTAATGTGAGGAGGGGATGTTGTCTTGTGTTGCAATTTGATTGGCTTGGGTGGGAGGTTAAAGAAAGAGAAGCGGTTTCGAAACTATAAACATATTATTCTACTAAATTGTAAGTTAATTTTTGAATTCGTTTTGAACCAACATATTTCTCTGAATTAATACTGCAATATACGATCTAACGTCGATATTTGAATTTTATAAATTTCATATTTTTTATCATTTCAAATATACTAGTTTAATATTATATATATAATTATTCAACATTTTGGATTTCCCATTCAACATTTTTTAAACATGCTGAACATGTTTCTTTTTTTCAGATGATGGGTAAAGTCCCGACCTTCCCCTCCGAAGAGGTTATGGCCAATTTATTACAAGCAAGTACAAATGCAGACACTCACAACATATTGTGTAGAACAAGGCGACGATAACTGGATGAATAAGCACACTATTGTGGACCGGACTTCGTAAACCAATATTATGGCACGTTCATCCCTTCATATTTTTCGTAAGTGCACTCCAGATCCTGCGCCCATAACTTCCTCTGTAGATTACCTAAATTTAGTACTGTGAAATTCAGACTGAAATTCGCTCCCACCGAGAATCAAACTCAGGACCCGAGTAGTACTCAGAACATGCTGAACATGTTTCTACGAAATATGAATCTAAGTTTTTCAACATGTGGAACATTTTATGAGCTGAATTGAGTCGTATTATGGAAATGTTGATGGGCTACTTGACTGATCTATTGGTGGCTATTCTCAGGCCTCCCTGTGCAACCGACCATGATTAATTGGCCCATTTTTGTTCTCAAACAAGATTCTGGACCTATGTTATTGTAAGAATCATGAAGACTACCAAGTGGGAGAGTGAATCTGGGAGTCCAATAAAACTATAGAAAATCAAATTTCATTTCAAACTAATCAACTTGATCACATCCTCAGCGTTTCTAGTGAGCCAAGACATCTATTCGTCATGCTAGCTAGTGAAAAAGGTAAAGACAATCACTAATCAGCTAGAACGCTGGGAGGAACGACAAGAGCGATCCTAGCAAGTCTAGTTGCAAGTAAGTAAATGCGGAAGTAAAGCAAGTGGTGAAAGAGTAGAATGCGGGCACGGCTCACCTTTCATAGGAGAACACAAATGCTCACTAGCGATGTGCATTTGAATGGAGGGCTCGAAACTGTGTAATTTTTTTTTTGGCAAATTCCGAATTACCAACTTCTAACCGATGTTGGTTTCGTCATAGATAACATTTGTACTTTTAGGGTTTTAAACTCTAATGGTCATAAAATTTACAGTTATTTACTTATGCACAAAGTCTCCACAAGCCCATCAATAGAGTCAGGGAATGATGGACATTGGACTTGTACATGGGCTACACGGATGCTGGAGAACTGAGGCCCATACACAGGGGCGGACCCAGGGGGTATGCCGGGTGGGCCGCGGCATACCCCAGGTCCAGTCGCCAGCAAAACCTGTGGGGAGTGGCCGAGTCGGGAACAATAGACAGTGTAAAGCAGGCGGCAATGGCGATGTGGGGTGCGGGTGTCTTCGTTGACCAGTACGGGCCCAGTGACAAGAATGACAACTTCAGCATGCTCCGCCTCATCCTTCCAGGGCTCGACCGTGTGCGAAGGCCTCTCTTGCTGCAGTGCTCACCCCACGGCGTCGCTAAGGACTAGTCGGACGGCGTCCAACTCATCAACTGGGACCATTATAGTGGACTGGTGGTTTTCACGGCGCCGACAAGTTCGCTCTCGTCGCAGATGTTGTACAGTAGATAAGCCCTGCAAATTGGCTCACCAGGTGTCCATGAACAACTGCGCATAGGTATGAATCAAAATGATTGCTTATATTCTACAAATTCAATGGCTGAGAGGCCCTTCTCCTTCTGATTCTTCGCTCACATCCAGAGTAAACAAGGTATTCGTCCTCAAGCGGTTTAAGTGTTACCATATTCAGTTGCAGCAAAGCTCTATCATCTCTGAACTCTTGCAAAATTGGATTTGCAGCAATGTGGTAGTGAGGCACAATACCATAGTTCTTTGTTTTTCTTATGTCATAGTGAGACTTGCTTGAAGTTGCTATTACTGGAATTTTTTAATGGCATACCCTTTAACAATATCCTAGGTCCGCCTACACGCTGAATTTTATGGCACCCTTGACTGCTGAGTTGTGTTCTTACTTCCTTCTAAGGCTCCCGTTGGCACACCTCCACAAAAGCTGATTCTTTGGATTCACTTCTGATTCTCTGTTGAAGTGACTCTGTGACTGAAAATGATTCTCAATGATTCTCTAGAATAAACTCTTATAATCAAGACAAAGAATCACTTCACAGAATCAGGATAAGCTACTTTTTTCAGCTTCCAGCCTCTTAGTTCATTTCAGAGAATCACTTCACAGAATCAACCAAGAATCACTTCTTCCGAAAAACAGTGTTTGACAAAGCTTCTCTGATTCTGCCTGAGAATCAGCTCCGTAGAGCTCTGCCAAAGGGGACCTAAGTCAAGTGAAAAATATTTTATTCTTAACTCTTTAAGTGTATAGAAAAAATATTTCATCTTTACTCTAATATTTCCACCTTCATTTTCTTTAAGAATGATCTTCTAAAAAATGAAGAGGGTAGGAGTTTAGTGGAAGGGTAAAATGATAATTCCGCATCTTAATTAATTTTTACAAAGTATCTGAACGGTCAAATATTTCGGAATGGAGGAGTGAATACATTGCAGTGAACGACCGTACGAGGTTAATAGAACTTCAGTCTCCATCAACATACGGAAAATAAAATGCTAACAAATAGTTTCAGGAGATGAGATCTGGGTAAGTACAAATTTTCTTATTAAATATTCGTCCATGGTCAATAGGGCATGACATTCAAATTATGTTGTTCCTGATGCATCATGTTTCCTCATGCTATTGCCATATGCGCAAACCTAAAACCAATGCGTCACACAAACACTATGAGCGCATATGAGCTGGGCCCAGCTACTCTGTTTGCCGCTAGATCATGGATGAAAGGGTTGAGATTGAGCCGCTTCATATCATGTCGTTAGACGTGGTGCGGCTCAATCTATTAACCCACCGTGTCTGATGTAATGGCTGATGATTGACCACGTAGGTCATAGAGTGGGCACCTGCCCTTGTTCTCCTAAAATCCACTCGATTCGGTTTAACCATATATGAGATCCGATCGTCCTCATTCTGCTCCCCTACTGGCCATTGCGTCCATTAGTTTAGTTCATTAGTTTAGTTATATTCATTTGGTTGTTTCAATATATAGATACTGAATGATTGTAATTGCTAGACTATGTGTGTGTTTGGGCTAGGCCCATGTACTAGCCCTTATGGGGCTATATATATGTACATACCCCTATGGGGTTAATTAATCCACTAATTATCTTTCATTATGTTATCAATAGCCAGGGAACTCTAACCCTAACCCTATTCCCTCTCTCCTATGGACCAGCCGCCACCATCCATGGCCGCTGCCGCCGCGCCGTCCCCGGCTTCCGTCGCCGCGCCGTTCCTGGCCGCCACCGCGCCGTCCTCGGCCATCGCTGCGCCGTCCCCGGCCGCCGCCGGGCAGTACATGGTCGCCGCCACCGCGCCCTCTACAGCTGTCGTTGCCGCGCCTTTGGCCGCGGCCGCTGCCACCACTGTGGCCACGGCCAAGCCGTTCCAGGCCACCGCCACGCCTCTGGCAGCCGCCGCCGCCCCTGTGGCCGCTCCAGGCTGCCGCCACGCCTCTGGCAGTCGCCGCCGCCGCTCTGGCCATGGCTGCACCCCTCCTGGTCGCGCCTGCGCCGCTCCAGGCCGCCACCACGCCACTGACCGGACTCCCTCAGATCCGGTTCTCTCATATCCAGATTCGGCCACTGCCAGACTCCTCTTCTCAGATCCGGCCGCCACGACTCCTTCCTAGCACCGCCGGCAGCCTGGCCTCCGGTGGGCCACTTGCTGGTGCCGGCGCTGTCGCCTTCATGACCGGTGTCTCTAGGCCAGGAGGGCCCACCACTACTACTGGGCTCACAAAGCATTGCCCCCATACATCGCTGGTCTCGAGCCCTTGCCAGACGTGTCCACCGTTCTACCGGCAACGACTGTCCCTGCGGTTGGCGCCACCGCTGCTCATAGCGCGACTGCTGCCCCCCTCTACGGTACAGACAGTGCCACCACGACTGTCGCCGATACCCTTGGTGTTATTGTGTCCCTCGCCGCCTCTCGCGAGTGCGAGCGGGTACTTGCTCTAGCCCCAAAGCAGGAGCTTGCTTCTGCGGACGCTCTGTCTCACCACCTCGAGGAAAGCGCTCACCGGCCGTTCATGCTACCTACGAGTATTCCTCGGATGATGGTGCTCACTCCACTTACTCGGCCTCTCTCGTCGCTGCTCTCCACGTCCAGGCGGCCGGAGTTCAAAACATCTGAATGCTCGTACCTATCGTCCTCAATTCTGACTCCACCGCGTATGCCCGATGGCATCATGTGCTTCTTCTCACGTTGAGGTGATACCTTCTCGAGGACCACGTTCAAAGGGATGGCTCCGC
Organism: Tuctoria greenei; assembly: GCA_036927565.1. Lineage (NCBI taxonomy): Eukaryota > Viridiplantae > Streptophyta > Magnoliopsida > Poales > Poaceae > Tuctoria > Tuctoria greenei. Next base: position 153,656,540 of record JAYESD010000006.1, on the reverse strand, counting down.
GTTGGATGATTCTTGGATCTGCATGGACAGCCTAGTCCTAGCCTAGATCCTTGGGTCCCTCTCTGACGAGCTACACGACATCGTCGGGAAGCGCAGTGGCGGTACCGCGCGTCGGGCGTGGCTAGTGCTTGAGCAGCACTTTTCATGGGAACCGTGCGACTCATGCTCTACACATCAATGCGCGGTTCCATAACACTGTCCAGGGCGACCGCCCTATCTCCGCCTACTGCAGGGAGATGAAGGGCATGGCTGACAACTTGCACAACCTTGGCGAGCCGGTTGTCGACAGGATGCTCGTCCTTCAGGTCCTTCAGGGCCTGAATGAGCGCTACTGCCACATTCTCTCCTGGCTTCTTCATGTGGAGCCGCTCCCAACCTTCGAGAAGGTCTGGTCGAACCTTGAGCTTGAGGAGCTCACTTCCGGTGGCCCTGCTAGCTTCGGGCCTGCCACAGCTTCTACAGCTATGGGCTGTCTCCACGGCCTCCTACCTCTGGTGGACCACCGCTGCGACCTCCTGCTCTGCCCACCACCCCAGCTACTTCTACAGGCTCTTGGGGTGGTAATCGTTGACGCCGCGGTAAGGGCGGTGGCCGAGGCGTTGGTGCTGGTAGCACTACGGCTCCTGCTCCTACTACTAGTGGTGGCAGTGGTGGCACCGGCCGGGGAGGAGCGGTCTGGCCCACACCCTACAACCCGTGGACCGGTCAGATCTCTATGTGGCCAGGGCCGTCTCCGGATCTTCCGCCTCCATGCTCGTCGCGTCCTCAACCAGCCTACGTTGCCCACTCGGGCTATGGTAGACTAGCCTATCCTGTCACTGGGTCGTCGCCTCATGTCTACGGGGGCATTGACTACCCTGCTGGGTACTCGGACTTGCCGGCGCTGTTCCAGGAGCCACCCCCGTGGTGGGACCGCCAATCACTGGCGTCTTCGTTCAACACCATGCACCTCATGCCACCTGTTGCTGACTGGGTGGCTGATTTCAGAGCTTCGTACCATACCACTCCTGACGCTGGTATACTCTCTTCTACCCACCCTCCCCATCATTCTTTTCCTTCATCTATCGTTGTCAGGAATGGTTCTGTTCTTCCGGTCACCTGAGTAGGTGACTCGGGATCTCTGGGTTCTTTCTAGCTTAACAACATTCTTTTCGCTCTGGATATTAGTTAGAACTTGCTTTCTATTCGTCATTTTACCACTGATAACAATGTTTCTGTTGATTTTAATCCGCTTGGTTTCTCTGTGAAGGATATTTCCACCCGGCGTCCTCTTCTTCAATGTGATAGCCTGGGGCCCCTGTACACGCTTCGACTTCCTACTTCCGTTGCGTCTTCGACTTTTGCTCTGGCTACGACAGCTTCATCGTCCACTTTGCACCATCGACTTGGCCATCTTGGCGTCAATGCTATGTCCAAGCTGTCTAGTAGTTTAGTTATCTCGTGTACTAGGGGCACACATGCGTCTTTATGTCATTCCTGTCAGCTTGGTCGCCATGTTCGGCTTTCGTTTCGGATGTCTGTGACTCATGTTGAGCACATTTTTGATCTCATTTATCGTGATTTGTGGACATCTCCGATTGTTAGTGTTTCGAGGTTTAAATATTACTTGGTGGTGCTTGATGATTTCTCGCATTTTTCGTGGACTTTTTCCTTACGATTGAAGTTTGAGACGTACGCCACTCTTTCTCACTTCTTCGTTTGGGTATCCACCCAGTTTGGATGCACTGTCCGAGCTCTCTAGTGCGATAACGAACGCGAGTTTGAGAACTCGACGCTCCATAACATTCTTCTGGCACATGGTGTCTAGTTGCACATGTCTTGTCCATATACCTCTCCTCAGAATGACAAGGCAGAGCGCATGATTCACACCACCAATGATGTTATGTGATCCCTGATGTTTCAGGCTTCTATTCCTGCTTGCTACTGGGTAGAGGCCCTCCACACCTCCACTTATCTCATTAATCGCCTTCCCACCAAGGCGATTCGTGCACCTACCCTGTACTTTGCCTTGTACGACACCTCCCCTCATTACGACCAGCTTCGAGTTTTTGAGTGCGCTTGCTACCCTAACCTTTCTGCTACGGCTCCACATAAGCTTGCTCCTCGTCCACTCAGTGTGTCTTCCTTGGGTACTCCCTCGATCATAAGGGGTATCGGTGTCTGGATCTCACCACTCACCGTATCTTGATCTCTCGACACGTCGTTTTTGACGAGTCCTATTTTTCTTTCTCCACTTCCTCCTCTGTTTCATCCACAGAGTTGGACTCCCTGTTTTCTACTGACACTGAGGCTGCTACACTACAGCCGCCTTGGCCTTTTTCTGTAGGTACGACACCTGATGCGCCACACGTGGCCCCAACGTCCTCATCATCGGGTGTTGCGCCTCGTGCGGCCCTGACGTCTCCGACGATGATTGCTGCGCCGCAGAAGCCATCGGCTGTGCCTCCCGCAGCCCTGGCGCCTCGGTTCACTAACCTTGCTCTTGTCTACCAGCGACGAGCGCGGGTTGGTGCTCAGGCCCCAACAGCTCCGTCGTCCCCGGGGTCTCCAACCCCCTTGGCCGCACCACGCGCGACCCCGGTGTCCTCGACCTACACAGTCGCGCCACGCGTGGCCCCGACGTCCCCAACTTCCACTGTCGCGCCATGCGAGGCCCTGGTGTCCCCGACCTCCACAGTAGCGCCATTCGCGGCCCCGGCGTCCCCAACCTCTACAGTCGCGCCACACGCGGCCCCAGCATCCCCGACCTCCACAGACGCACCACGCACGGCCCCGACGTCTCCGACCTCTACTGCCGCACCACATGCGGCCCCGATGTCTCCAACGTCACTCGATGCGCCACGCGCGGCCACGGTGCCACGGTTTGCTGACCCTGTGAAAGTACATCTAGGCATCCCTTGTGGGTTTTAGTTGATTTATGACAAGCAAATGAGATCCTAATTAAATTGTTTAGATGAGCATAAGTTTTAATGAAATCATGAAGAAAGCGCAAAAAGAAGGGAGAGAGAGGAATCAAGTTGAAAGGAGCTCAAGAAATGATTATAATACTCTTGGTGTATGGAGTGTGTTGGAGAAACACACCCCAAGAGCTCAAGAAAGTTTTAATCACTCTCACTACACAAAGTTTTACAGGTCCGGACTAGTCCTATATACCCCGGACTAGTCCAATTTCTCTCTGTCCAGAATCAGACAAGTCCTCCCAGAGCAGAATTGTCTGCACAGTCCAGTTTCCACAGACCGGACTAGTCCGATATCACGAAGGACTAGTGCGATATCTATCTGACTAAGATCGGACTAGTCCTCCCAAGTGTGGACTAGTCCTCAACACTTCATAGTTTGCACGAAGTCGGACAAGTCCGATATCACAACGGACTAGTCTGATATCTTTCTGACCTAAATCGGAAAAGTCTGATATCTGCACGGATTAGTACGAAAACCTTCTAACTAAAATCGTACAAGTCCTCCAAGTGCGTACTTGTCCTCAATTCACAAGTGTTCCACCACACCGGACTAGTCCGATATGCCAGACTAGTCCGAACATCTTTAGAGAAAAAAACGGACTAGTCCGACATTTGCCGGACAAGTCCGATAATTCAGGACACTTAGGGTTTCCCACACGCCGCACACCGGACTAGTTCGGAGTCCACCACGGGCTAGTCCGGACTTTGAAACCCTAATGGTAACCCTTGGAAACCCTAGTATAAGTATAGGTGCACGGCCCTTAATCAAAAACTCTTGACCCCCTGCGCCGTCACACCGTCCAAGAGCCTAGAAAACACGTCTCTCCTCACAATCCAAAGCAAGAAAGATCAAATCCTTGAGGATTAACCATATATCAAAGGAGAGACACGTTCTTCACGACTTGAGCTCTTGGGTTTGATTCTCTCGCACACTCTTGTTGTTTTATTGCAGATCTTTGAGTGTGTTTGGTGGTGTTTTAAATTTTAAATCTTGGGGAGCGCTCAACTTGTGAGAAGGCCCCTTGAACATAGTTATTCTTACCACTTTGTGATTAGTGGAAGAGAATCGTCCTCCGTGGCGATTCGACGAGGGTAGGGTTGGTGAAGACCCGGTCCTTTCGTGGGCTCCTCAACTTGGATGTAGATTTCCTCTGTGGAATCGAACAACGAGATAAAAATCATTGTGTCTTTTGTTCTTGTTCTTAATATTCATTGAAATCTAGGGTTTGCTCAATCTAGTTTAATTTATGTTCAAACATTAAATCTAAAGTTAACTTGTGCCACATCTAGTTTCATTGAAGCAACACATTCAATTTACAACTCAATTTCCACTGCATAAAGTACCTGGTTCAAAATCATTGATCAAACTTGATCAATCTAGTCCGCACACACCGGACCAGTCCGCACCCGACCGGACTAGTCCGATTTCCCTGTATTTAATCAAGTTGCTAAGTGTTGTAGGTTCCGACAAAAGAAATTCAAAAAGCCTATTCACCCCCTTCTAGGCTACATTCAATTGGTATCAGAGCAGGACACTTCAAAAAGAAACTAATCGCTCGAAGAGAAAATGTTAGACATGAAGGATGTGTACAAGAGCCTCAATCAAGAGAAGGTTGAAGATGAAAAAGCTCAAAAATTGGAGAAGCTCCTCGACGCCATTCAGGACTTTGAGGATGACGATGAGGAGACGCTTGAACTCAAGACACTCCTAAGGAAGAAAGCACTCTCCAAAAGGAAGATGAAGATCGAAGATGAAAAGAAGACGAAGGGGAGTAGTCACACCGACTACTCCCAATTTCTTTTTAATTATGATAGCTTGAATTCTAACAATAATCATTACTTGTCAATCCCTCTAGGAAAAGCTCCATACTTTGATGGCAATGATTATTCAATGTGGAGGCAAAATATGAAAATGCATCTAATTTCACTTAACCCCAGATTGTGGCATATAGTGTGTGCAGGAATAGATATCCCGGTTGATGATGAAGAGCTCACCCCAAGCCAAGAGCAAGCGATTCATAGGAACGCTCAAGCTGCAGCAGTCATCACATCATCATTGAGTCGAGATGAGTTCACCAAGGTGGAAGGACTCGATATTTCAAAAGAAATATGGGACACATTACAAACTGCACATGAAGGCGATCTTCATGTGCGAGAAGCCAAGATTGAGATGATCGAAGGCGAATTGGGAAGATTCACCATAGAAGAAGATGAGTCACCGCAAGATATGTACAATTGGTTGAAGACTCTCATTAATAAAGTTCGATCGTATGGAAGCAAGAAGTGGAATGATCACGAGGTAGTGAAGCTTATTCTTAGAGCCTTCATGCCTCGCAACGTGACTCTATGTTTAATGATTATAGAAAGCCCCGAGTACAAGAAAATGACCCCGGACGAATTGCTTGGAAAGATCATCAACTCTGAGATAATGGAAAAATAAGCAAAACATGTCAAAGAGATTGCCGACCTCACCTCAACAAAAAAGAAGGTGTGAGACCTATGTGTGTTGAATACATTGTCTTTAACAATAAAAGTTTTGAATGCTGCCATAACATCTTTTTAGCAAGGTCCAACTCTAGCTCTGAGCTTCTGTAAGGTCCGACATAAGGTCCAACTTGCTTTGTCTAGGTCTGACATGTTTTTTTTTTGGTAGCTTCGGTGAGCTTTGTCTTTAGCTCTGGCATGTCTTTGTTAAGCTCCGATATGTTTTGCTAGGTCCGACTTATGTTGGTTAGCTCCGACATGTTTTCTAGCTCTGACTTTTGGGATGACTAGTTCCGACTAGTTTTGGTTAGCTCTGGCGTTAGGTCCGACTAGCTTTGGTAAGCTCCGGCGCTATGTTTTACTAGCTTTGGTAAGCTCCGGCTCAAGCTCTGGTTAGCTTTGGCTAGGTTCGGAGCTTGATCGCAATGTTCCTGTTTTTATCTTGCAATGTTTCGAACTTGCTTTATATTCTTGGAAAGATTGCTTAGTATTCATTTGCTATTTTTTGAGTGCGTTTTGGTTGATATGGATGATATCGTTTTGATATGCTTTGCAACATGCTTATGTGAGGTGCTCACGTAAGGTGTTGTGTTCGGAACTAACTTGAGTCAAGTCGCGGACTTGGTCTCGTACAGATTGGTTGTTTATTCATGTGCAGGTGTTGCTTGAGTTCAAGTCATGGCTGGTGGCAGGATCCTTTGGACTAGTCTCAGGGAGGAGATGAAGTTCCAACAACCAAATTCAGGAGTAATTGTGGTTGAGCGGGTCAGGTGGTCGCGTAGGATGATTGAATCAAGGTCAGTGCATATGAAGGATACTGGACGTCTAAGGAAGGTGTTTGCACGTATGCATGCGGTGCATGACGTGGCAACATGGTTCTGAAGATGGTTTATGGATGGGAAGATCTAGTTGGAAGGATCGGATCGTATTGGTTGATGACTTCGGTTGCGGCGGAGTCGGTTATGGCTAGGTATGGAAAGTATCGAGTTGGTTATGATAGGATTTCGTGTGGGTCACGAATTTGGGTTGCTTTAGGAATGTGGGATACGTTCCTAAGGTATTTGAAAGTCTTAATATTGCTTCTAGCTGCGTATAGAAGAGTCCTAAGCAGTTATGAAAAGTTTCGATTCGTGATCTGAGTAGGATTAGAGTCCTAGTTGAGATTGGGTTGGCCTAAGGGCTGGTTATATAAGCAAGGGAGGCCAAAGCTCGTGTGGGACGACTTTGGGGCTGTTCCTCTTGTGTTCTATTGAATAAAATTCGTAGTTTTAAGGAACTTTTGTACCTTGTTCGTCTGACTTGTTCCAGACAAGTTTTACTCATCGAGTTTCTGGTCAGCACTACCTTTCGTCGGTGGTTTTATCATAACTCGAGTTTTACAGATCCAATTGACGTTATTCTTTTTGGTTGTCTTCAAAACTTGATTATATATCATATGTAAAAATTTCACAGTCATTGGATTTGTGGTTTCTGATCTACACGAGTTTCTATGCAGCATTCCAGAACTGTTTTTCTCAGGTAGGACAGATTGACCTTTGTTCGATCTTTCAATCGTAACTTGAGTTTCTCTCGACGGATTTGAGTGATTCTTGTTCTGTTGTCTTCGTGACTTGATTCTCTCTGATATCTATAACTTTTGTCACAATGAAACACATTTAGATCAGTCTCACACATGATTTCTTTAACAGATCATTTTTCTGCCGAAGGGGTTGGGATTTAATTGTTTCCGCTGCGTAAGATTTTTAAAATCTACCATTCACCCCCCCCCCCCCCCCCCCCGCTGGTAGCTTTTCACGTGCTCTTTGATCCTACAGAAGGGCGTCGCCCTGAAGTCCGCTTGCAAGCCCTTGTCAAAAGAAGCTCGAAAGACTCAAGAAGAAGATGACAGTGATGATGAGAGCAGCGATGTAGATGAAGAAGACATGATCCTATTTATGAAGAAATTCAAGAGGATGATGAAAAGAAGACAAGGGGGTAGATAAAATGAGGGAAAATACAAATATAAATCAAGACCAAAGTTGAGGCGAGCATGCTATAACTGTGGTGAATATGACCACTTTATAGTTGATTGCCCTTGTGAAGAAAACAAGAAGAAGACCAAGGAAGCAAAGCCTCAGCCCAAGAATACCTTCAAGAAGAAAAAGCTAATTAGACAAGCGCATTGAGGGAAGGAGTGGGACTCAAATGATGAGTCCTCATCTGTAGAGTAAGAAGAGATGGCTAGCATAGCCATCGGGAAGGCAACAAAGAAATCCACCCTCTTCCCAACTGTCGGCGCATGGAAGGGCAACAACACATGCCTAATGGCAAAGGAAGGTAAAAGAAAGGTAACAACAAAATGTTCTTCCTCGCATTCTTTTAATAGTGACAGTGATAACTATAGTGATGATGAAGATATGCTAGTTGGCTTAGATAAGAAAACTGCTGCTAAAATGAAATTCTTGATGGACAAGCTTGTTGATAGGGAGAGGCTAATTGATCGTCAAGAAGATATGATCATCCTCCAAAAGGAAGAGTATCTCAAGATCAATGAGCTCCTTGAACTTGAAAAGGATCAAAGCAAGTCACTAGAACTTGAGTTAGCTTCAAGCAAGGAAGCTTGTTTGAAGTTAAGGGACTCAAATGTTATCATCAAGGATGAACTTGCTAACTTAACCAAAGTTAACAAGATCCTTGAGGTACAAGTTGATTCACTCAAGCAAAGTGACCCTTCATCCTCTTCAAGCTCACCTACTCAATACTTAAATCTGAAACTACTATTACTTGTTCATGTGTTAAACTTGAAACTAGCTTGAAAGACAAGTCAAACTTGACAAAGGACATGCATCCTTCCCGTAAAGGCATATTTGACAAGGAGAAGATCAAGTATGCACGCAGTGCATACTTGGCCACAATACCTCCTAATGTCAAATATGGCATTGGGTATTCCTATGGTGAAAAGCAAAATGCTAGAAGCCACAAGAATAACAAGGAGCACATCTTTTGTCAAGAGAAACTCCCCTCAAGCTAGAAAGCCCAATATAGTTGATAAGTCTAAGATGGTTAACACACATGAACAAACAACTCTTATTTAGAACTTTTGATACATCTTATGTTCTTATGAAAAGCAACTTTGGTAAAGCGTATGCCAAATATGTTGGGCCACGCCGTGGGAATACCAAGTCCCACGTGAGGGTGCCCAAATCACTTGTGACTAACCTCAAAGGACCCAAGCAAGCTTGGGTACCTAAAACCAAGGCGTAATTTTTTTTGTAGGCCTATTGCTCCGGTGGATCAAAATGGGTGCTAGATAGTGGATGCACCAACCACATGACCGGAGAAAGAAGGATGTTTGTTGAATATGAAGAAAATGAAGATCCAAGCGAGGGCATCTATTTTGGAGACAATAGTCAATGAAGGGTGCTCGGTACTGGTAAAATTGCAATATCATCTCTACATATGCTTTCTCATGTTTTGCATGTCGACTCCTTATATTCTAACTTTCTGTCCATATCTCAATTATGTGACAAGGGTTATAATTGCTTGTTCACTAATGAGGGTGTGACTGTCTCTAGAAGGAGTGATGACTCGGTTGCATTCAAGGGTCTGTTAAATGGAAAGCTTTATCTTGTTGACTTCAACAAAGATAAAGCTGAACTTGACACATGCTTGATTGCAAAGACCAACATGGGTTGGCTGTGGCATAGACAGCTAGCACATGTTGGTATGAGGAATCTTCAAAAACTCCTTAAGGGTGATCACATCCTTAAGGGCTCTTCAAAAACGTCATATGAGCTACTCATCGGTAACAAGCTAAATATTTCCTATTTTTGAGTTTTAGGTTCTAAGTGTTATATTTTGAACAAGAATTCTAGGACTTCAAAGATTGCTTCGAAGTCTGATGAAGGTTTCTTGCTTGGCTATGATTCAAACTCTTACGCCTATCGTGTCTTCAACAAGGTCTCCGGACTTGTTGAAGTAGCATGTGACGTAGTGTTCGATGAAACTAACGACTCTCAAGGAGAGCAAGTTGATCCATGTGTGCTAGATAGAGAAGAAGCTCCATGTAAAGCGTTGAGAAGAACAGTGTTGGGCGATGTTCGACCACAAGCGCCACCTCCGAATGCGAATGAAGAAGATAAACCACAAGTAGAGATAAATGATCAAGGGGGGGCTTCTACACAAGGTCAACATCATGAAGATCAAGGTGACCAACAAATCAATGAGGGCAACCATCTAGGGGGAGAAGAAGATAACCATGAACATTCAAGACCACAAGTGCCATACACAAGAGTACACCAATGTGTCCAAAGAGATCATCCCGTCGACAACATAATTGGTGACATCCAAAAGGGAGTAACAACTAGATCTAGAATTGCTAATTTTTGTGAACATTACTCCTTTGTATCCTCTTTGGAACCTCACAGGGTTGAAGATGCATTGAAAGATCGGGATTGGGTGATGGCAATGCAAGAAGAATTGAACAACTTCAAGCGAAACGAGGTGTGGGACTTGTCGAAAGGCCCAAGTTAAACGTCGTTGGCACTAAATGGGTCTTCTGCAACAAACAAGACGAACATGAGGTGGTGACAAGAAACAAGGCGCGACTTGTGGCCAAAGGGTATTCACAAGTCGAAAGTTTGGATTTTGATGAAACTTTTGCTCCTATAGCTAGACTTGAATCTATTAGAATATTACTTGCATATGCTACTCACCATGATTTCAAGCTCTATCAAATGGATGTGAAAAGTGCCTTCCTTAACGGACCAATCAAGGAGAAGGTGTACATGGAGCAACCCCTTGGATTCGAGGATCAAGAGTTCCTCGACCACGTGTTCAAACTGCGTAAGGCTCTCTACGGCCTCAAACGAGCTCCTAGAGCTTGGTATGAGTGCCTTAGAGATTTTTAACTGAAAATGGATTCAAGATTGGCGAAGTCGATTATACCTTGTTTACTAAGCACTTCGACAATGATCTGTTCATTTGTCAAATTTATGTTGATGATATTATCATTGGTTCAACTAACAAATCTTTTTGTGAAGAAATTAGTAAGATCATGATAGATAGATTCGAGATGTCCATGATGGTAGAATTGAAGTATTTCTTGGGTTTCCAAGTGAGGCAACAAAAGGAAGGGACACTCATAAGCCAAACCAAGTATACTGAAGACATACTCAAGAAGTTTGGAATGGTCAAGGCAACGCTTACAAAGACTCCCGTGGCAACAAATGGAAACTTGGATCTAAATGAAGACGGATCAAAAGTGGATCAAAAGGTATATCGCTCCATGATTGGATCCCTACTTTAATTATGTGCATCTAGGCCTGATATTATGATGAGTGTGTGCTTGTGTGCATGATTTCAAGCCAATCCTAAGGAGTGTCATTTGACAGTCGTCAAGAGAATCTTGCGATATTTAGTTCATAAACCCAACCTAGACCTTTGGTATCCTAAAGGTTCCAAATTCAATCTCATTGGATACTCCAATGCAGATTATGCCGGATGCAAAGTAGATAGAAAAAGTACCTCTAGTACATGTCAATTCCTAGGTAGATCCCTAGTTTCTTGGTCCTCCAAGAAACAAAATGTCATTGCCTTATCCACAGCCGAAGCGGAGTATGTCGCAGCTGGGGGTTGTTGTGCACAACTCCTTTAGATGCGACAAACTCTAAGGGATTACGGTTACAATATGAACCGTATTCCACTCCTTTGTGATAATGAGAGTGCCATTAAAATTGCCCATAATCCCGTTGAACACTCTAGGACCAAACACATAGACATCCAACATCACTTTTTGAGGGACCACTCAATGAACGGAAACATAGCCATTTCCCATGTCAACACCAAAAAACAACTAGCTGACATATTTACCAAGCCACTTGATGAAAAACGTTTTTGCGAGCTCCGAAATGAACTAAATATCCTTGATGCTCAGAACGTGGCTTGAAAACTTGCATACCTGTATGGCTCTTCAAAATTCATTGATTATGTTATGAAAATCATATCTCTATTTTCTTCAAAAAACCATTTCAAATACTTGATCTTGATGAGTTATGGTCATTGCTTGATTGTTGTATGTTTACTCATCATATTCATCAAGATTATTTGGTTGTTTTGCCCCCTATTTTCTCTATAAGCACCTTCAAATATATGCGAATGGGCTAATTGTTTCTGTTCTGGTGACCACGGACTAGTTCGCACATTGCAGACTAGTCCGCAAGTGTCCAATAGTCTGGACTAGTCCGGTTGACCACGGACTAGTCCAATTTTTCGACTCCATAACCCTAGGCGCCGCCAAAACCTAATCTTCTTCATCCTCACAACTCACCTCATGTGCTCTCTAGTCACTCAAGTGCTCCCAAGGTGATTTTGTGGTTCCTCCATCAAATCCCCTCAAATTTGGGTGGGAATTGATCTCCATTGCAAGGGGATTGAAGACCACGGACCTGTCCGCACCTACAACTCCTCCATCCTCAAGAATCGAAGAATTTTAGTAAATTTCCTCCCAAACCCCAGAAACTTTGATTTCTTTCGTTTTGAATCAAATAGCTAAGTTCCTTCTAGTTAATACAAGACTCCTTGTTGTATTACATCCTCCTAGAGCTACTTTTGCATTGAGAAACACCATTGACCATCTAGTTAGGGTTTAATAATTTGAACACCGGACTAGTCCAGTCTCTGTTCGGACAAGTCCGGTTCACCGGACTAGTCCGCACTAGAAGACCGGACAAGTCCGATTCTTAACTGAACTCAACCCTAAATACCAACTACTCACTGCATTTCCTTGCCATCGATTCTCATCCATATATTGTATAATCCCTTCCCAGGACTATGTCAAGCTCCAATGATGAGATTTCCGACTATGAGGCGGAGATGGACCAAGATTCTTTGCTTCGGTCCTCGACGGGCCAAGGCAAGAAGCGACAAGAGCGTCCCTCCGAACCGGCACCCACTCCACCTTAGGTGCAGCGCAAGGTTCTAACAAAGAAGCCTGCATCCAAATCAAAGGATGCAACTGGGCCTAGCTCGGCGGCTCCTCGCCGAGCTAACGGCAAGGGGAAAGGGCCCGATTGGCCCTCTCAAGATGTAAGCTCCGAAGCATGGGAACAGGGATCCCGCTGAAGAGAAGTTCAATGGCAAGGGAGGCGATACGGCTTCCAAGCTCAGAATGGTGGATTGTTACAACAGATCCAAGAAGGCAGCTGATGCCAAAGTCTGGAGCAACTTTCACGTGGAGTATTATAGCTCTATGTACCTCACAATGAAGACTCTAGTTGTCCGCAGCCAGTGGATTGACTGGAATCATTTTGAAATGAAGAACTGTGGTGCTTTTGATGAAGTAGTGGAGGCTGCAGCAAGGCATGGACTGAAGGATCTGTTTGCTTTCAGGTACAAATGGAATGATGAGATTATTGCTCAGTTTTATGCCACCTGCTACTTTGCTAGTGATGAAGAGGAGAGGGTGACTTGGATGACACATGGATCCAAGTACACCACTAATTATGATGAGTTTGCAAGACTGCTTCATCCAGAAGACACTGGAAACAATGAGCTAACCATCCACAACATTGGTTTCTTGGAGAAGGATAAAATGAAGTTTCTCTATGACACTCGCTTGACATTCAATCCTCCTTCCACCAAGAATATGAAGCCATTTTCATGGTTCTCAACAGAGTCCTCCGGAAGACAATAGCTCTGAAAGACAGAGATGCAGGAAGTGTCCAAGGATTCTTGAGGACATTGATGAAGGTGATTAGCAAAGATAGGAAGTTTGATGTCTTTGACTACATTTGGAATGATATGGTGAATATCTCCTGCACACCAAATAGATCCTGCGGCTATGCACCTTACTTGATGTTTATGATTGAGAAAGTCACGGGGATCAAGTTCATGAAGGATGTGGAGCACACTCCCCTGAGGCCTAACAAGCCCTCCCAAGCCACTCTCTAGCTACTCCATCTCCAGCGTCTAGTGAAGAGGCTCCGAGGAGAGCTCAAGGAGATGCCAGGACTGCTCCCACTGCTAGGGCCCCTCCTCAAAAAGGGTCTTCTAGTGGTATTTTGAAGTACTTGGCCGCCATCTTCGACTCATGCAAAAAGGTTGAAGTGAAAATCCATAAATTGAACAAGGCAAGGAAGGAGGATATGAGATACATAAAAAAATGTCAAGCAAATCGGTTAGAAGCTGGAGATCGAGCCTATTGGATCTCCCATTATCTCCGATGATTCAGCTTCAGACTTCCCTAAGCTGCCACCTCTCTCTCCCTCCGAGCTCGCCTATTTTGGTGTTGGGGGAACTTCGAGTGGATCTGATCCTCCTCCTCCTCAACCTGAAGATGAAGACGGTGAGTGGACCGACAGCCAGGAATAAGCCTCTAGATCCCTCCTCTCCTTCTTTTTGGTGCCTTGATGCCAAAGGGGGAGAGATTGAGGGGGAGTCACTAGGTAGTCACTAGGTCCTAGCTGTAGGTTGCGAGAGGAGAGCTCTATTTGTGTTTCTTTTGGGTTGTAAAACTTTGTCTGTGCTCTCTTATGTTATTGGACATGTGGTGTGAAACTATGACTTTGTTATGCTTATGACTTATGTGTTATGCTCTGAATTTGGTATTTATGCTTGATAACCTTGATGCTGTCATGATTATGTCATTTATCTTATTCATATCAAGATTATTGTTCACACATGTAGTTTTGCATCCCACCTAAAGAGTGCACATATGTCTCATGTTTTCATTGTTTAATCTGTTCCAAACTCATATGTGCACACTTTATGAAAATTCTGCACTTTTAATCATATTTGTGAAACCTCAATTGGTTGTCATCAATCACTAAAAAAGGGGAGATTGAAAGTACATCTAGGCATCCATTGTGGGTTTTGGTTGATTTATGACAAGCAAATGAGATCCTAACTAAATTGTTGAGATGAGTGCATGTTTTAATGAAATAATGAAGAAAGTGCAGAAAGAAGGGAGAGTGAGGAATCAAGTTGAAAGGAGCTCATGAAATGATTATAATACTTTTGTGTATGGAGTGTGTTGGAGAAACACACCCCAAGAGCTCAAGCAAATTTTAATCACTCTCACTACACAAAGTTATACATGTCCGGACTAGTCCGATGTGCCCCGAACTAGTCCAATTTCTATCTGTCCAGAATCGTCGGACAAGTCCACCCAAAGCGGACTTGTCTGCACAGTCTAGTTCCCACGGACCAGACTAGTCTGATATTACCACAGACTAATCCGATATCTCTTTGACTAAGATCGATCTAGTCCTCCCTAGTGCAGACTAGTCCTCAGCACATCAAAGTTTGCACGAAGTCGGACAAGTCCAATATCACAACAGACTAGTACAATATCTTTCTGACCTAAATCGGACAAGTCCGATATCTACACGGATTAGTTCAAAAATCTTCTGACTAAAATCGGACAAGTCCTCCAAGTGCGGACTTGTCCTCAACCACTAAGTGTTCCACCACATCGGACTAGTCCGATATTTGCCGGACTCGTCCGAACATCTCCAGAGACAAAAAAGGACTAGTTCAACATTTGCCGGACAAGTTCGATAATTCAGGACACTTAGGGTTTCCCACACGCCGCATACTGGACTAGTCCGGAGTCCACCACGGACTAGTCCGGACTTTGAAAACCCTAACGGTAACCTTTGGAAACCATCGTATAAATAGAGGTGCACGGCCCCTAATCAAAAACTCTCGACCCCCTGCGCCGCCACACCCTCCAAGGGCCTAGAAAACACGTCTCTCCTCACAATCTAACTCAAGAAAGATCAAATCCTTGAGGATTAACCATAGATCAAAGGAAAGACACATTCTTCACGACTTGGGCTCTTGGGTCTGATTCTCTTGCACACTCCCGTTGTTTTATTGCAGATCTTTGAGTGTGTTTGGTGGTGTTTTGAATTGTAAATCTTGGGGAGCCCTCAACTTGTGATAAGGACCCTTGAACACCATTATTATTACCCCATTGTGATTAGTGGAAGAGAATCGACCTCCGTGGCGATTCGATGAGGGTAGCGTTGGTGAAGACCCGATTCTTTCGCGGGCTCCTTAACGTAGATATGATTTCCTCTGTGGAATCAAACCACGAGATAAAAATCATTGTGTCTTTTGTTCTTGTTCTTAATATTCATTGAAATCTAGGGTTTGCTCGATCTAGTTTAAATTTACATTCAAACTTTGAATCTAAAGTTAACTTGTGCCACATCTAGTTTCACTGAAGCAATACATTCAATTTACAACTCAATTTCTGCTGCATAAAGTACTTGGTTCGAAATCATTGATCGAACTTGATCACTCTAGTCCGCACACACCGAACTAGTCTACACCCGACCGGACTAGCCCAATTTCCCTGTATTTGATCAAGTTGCAAAGTGTTGTAGGTTCCGACAAAAGAAATTCAAAAAGCCTATTCACCCCACCCCTCTAGGCTACATTCACCCTGCCCTTGTCTATAAACGTCGAGAGCGGGTTGGTGACCCGACTCCTGCTCGCCCCGAGCCCTCGGTGTACCACACCCCTCTACTCCATCGGGACCCAGGGGCACGTCCACCCGATGGTGACTCGACGTGCAGCTGGAGTCCTTCGGCCATGTCGAAGTGTGGAATACGACACTTCCCCCGGTCTCGTTGAGAAACAGCCCGTGGAGGTTCTTTTGTGGTAACGGAGCTCGAGATCAATATCAAGATGGTGACCTCAGAGATTTACGTGGTTCGAGCCGCTGGAGCGTAACACCCTACTCCACGAGGTTTGTGTGATTGTATTGAGCGAGTTCGCTATGGTCAGGTTGCGATAGCCTCGGCCCGAATGTCCTGATATTTGTGCGGTGCAACCCTTTTACAGTTCTAAGGACTGACCGTTACAAAGCTAGCCTGGCCCGACATATGTCCGTGGCGTGCTTAATGGCCTAATACACTGTATAAAGAGTATTAAGTACAATTAATGGTGTGGTAATGTTCCTTCATGGCAGCGTTACCGCTATTAACGGTATACTGATAATGTGTCATTAATATGGTATTAATGACACATTATTAGACCTTGTGACTACCGCTTTAAGCATCCTTGAATGTCTGTAATGGTCTTGTCCAGCTTGTATTTCCGTTGGTGGAGAAGGTCTGGAGGCTACACACATGTCAGATCCGGAGCTTTCCTTTGCGGGAGAGCAGGTCCAGGGTTGCTGTACACGTATTAGTACCGGAGCTCCTCTCTGACGGGGGCTAGGTCCGGGGCCATTGTACACGTGTAGTCGCCAGAGCTTTCCTTTGTTGGGAGTTCTGTTCTGGGCTTATTTTACACGTGTTAACCCAGGAGCCAATCATACGAGGGGAGCGGGTCTAGTATAACGTGACATGTGGGACGAGCAAGGGCCTTCGACTCTGACGGGTGGAACTTTCTTACTCTTGTTACGATATCGTGGGGTACTCGGTACGTAGGGTACCGACAGTGGCCCTCGGGCCCACCTCTGGAAGAAACCCCTTGGGTTAAGTTTTTCTGCCGGAGGTGGGGCCATTCTCGATTCCCGCGCTTTGATTTTCAAAAAGTCCTCTGATGCGCCGATAGAGTGGCGGTTCGGGGGTGAACCATCGACGTGTGGCTTGTCATGAATTCGGCAGATGAGATCTTTGAGTGCAGATCTCAAGCAATTGAAGGTTGTTGGTTCCCAATACGAAAACCGTATCGGTTCCGCGCGCCCTGTCAGAGCGCCGACTTTTGGTTTCCCGCCGCTCATCATGGCAACGGTTGGCCTTGGGTAAGGACCTCGATCTCTTCGTCGGGGTGGCCCCAGGCCCACTCGTCATTGATGGGGTAGATTTTGGAAAAATACTCTTGCTCTCATTGCAGTTTTCATCCAAGCATCGCGGAGGCTCACTTAAGAAGGAAAGTGCACACGGGTTGGGGACTCTTTACGCCTTTGATCATCTTTGCACTCAGAGCCTCCCAAACTCCGCCTAACTTTCCATCTTTTGCTCCACTTTGCCGCGATGGAGTTGGGTCTCCCCAAGAGCCGCCTCAAGAGCGATGATGATCTGAAGAAGGTCCAGACCTACATGGGGTGGTCCAACGACTCCTTCAACCATCTGGTCCGCGCCAACAAGCTCCCGTTCAAGAAGGAGCGCAGCGACGACATGGTGTATTTCTCTGCGTACGCTATGGTGGGCCTGATCCCACCTTTTTCAACTTTCCTTTTGATGCTGCTAGACTTCTATGGTCTGCAGCTGTACCACCTTAGCCCCCATTCTATTCTTCTTGTGTCAACATTTGTCCACTTCTGTGAGATGAGGGTGGGTATTCCCCCCTGCGTCGAGCTCTTCCGCACCTTCTTCACCATCCACACAACCGGGAAGGGGTCCGAATTTCTTGGCTTCTACTATTTAGTGAAGTGCAAGAAATGCCCCTTCAAATACTTGAGGTCGTTCTGTTCTGGCAAGTGGGATGACTAGAAGAAAGATTGGATCATCTTCACGGCAGAGGAGCACGAGAAGTTGGAGCTGCCCGAAGGCCTCCCAAATGTTGACACTGACGCATGGAGTGTGGTTTTGGTGCTGTCAGAGGCCTTCAAACCTATCTTGACCAGGATCCGCGAATGCGTGGAAGGTGGAGTGACCCCCCAGATGGTCTTTTGCAATTTCCTGGTCAACAGGTGGGCACCGCTGAACAAGAGGGAGAAGCTTGCGTGGGCCCTCAACAGCGTGATGGATGAAGACCGGATTGAATTGGTCTAAAATCCAACTTGGATGGCGCAGCTTTAGAGCTTCATCTAAAGAAGTTCCAGCATGGAATTGACGTCGAAGGCGACGACTTGACTCTGCTGGCGGCTTTCCTTCCTATAAACATGGAGGCGCAGTTCAACGCGGAGCTCCGGAGGAGTATGCCGGCGCTTGATGATCTTGGCGAGGTGGAAAGGCTTCTGACCACCAGATTGATGATCTCCGAAGCTTTCGAGGGTGGTCCTGCTCCCGCCCCAAGACGAAGGACTGAAGGCGTCAGCAAAGGCAAGGGCAAAGAGCCAGCTAAGCCTTCTAGCCGGAAGAGGAAGTTGAAGCACGCTGACGGGAGGTCCGTCAGCCCTGCTCCTTCCACGACGGCTGCTTCCCCCCCGGAGGGGGAGGTCTTCTTCTACTACTCCGGCTCTGGTGCAAACGTCTTCAAGAGACATAAGCTCCGTGCAGTCGACTCAGGCTGCAGCGCTGGCAAGAGGTTCCAGATCCGGTGGTTCTTCCCGGCGAAGGGAAGCTCCCACCGAAAGAACTCCGACGGCTGCGAGTGTGCCTCAACCGAGGTCCGAAGCAATTGTCTCACCGTACTTTGTGGGCTCTAGCTCCAGGCCTTAGAAGAAGAGGTTTTGAGGCAACTGGGGTGGTAGCATTCCAAAGTAAGCATTGGTTGCTCACTCTGAAAGGTTAGTCCTGCTTTTGGATGTGTATTTAATCTTCTCTTCCCTTTATTTCCAGGGTGTTGAAGAAAGGACCCGGAGCTCCTATGCCTGTTGCAACGGCTGGGGCTGCTCCTGCTGAAGCTCCGGCTTTGATTGTTGAGCCTCCTCGTCAAGCGGAGGTGGAGGTCGCGGTCGCTCCGGCACCAGCTGTCGTGAGCCTGGACTCGGAGTCCTCGCCTGAATCTCCTGTGGTAGCGCCGAACTACAGGAGGGAAGCTGCAGAGGTGCCCCTGGCGGTACAGGTTGACGCTCCATCACTAGAGACGCTAGAAGTTTCGGCTTCCGAGCCGGAAGTTGCTGAAGCCCTGGATGTTGAGCCAAAGGTAGCTGAAGTCCTTGCTGTTGAGCCGGAGATTGTCGAGGCTCCGGCCCTTATGCCGGAAATTGTTGAAGATCCGGCGATAGAGCCAGAAGTTGTAGAGCGTCCGACTGCTAAGCCGGAGGAGCTTGGAGGTCCGACAATTACGCCGGAGGTGGTTAAAGGTCCGGCGGCTGTGCCGGATGTAGTCGCCGCACCGGGACCTGAACCAGTGGAGGTCAAGGCCCCAGTTGAAGCTACTGTTGCTGCTCCAGAAGTGGTGGTCCAGGAGGTACCGGCGCCAGAGCCAGAGCAGCTCGCAGGACCGACGGCAGGTCCTTTGACATTGGAGACGTCTACTGAAGACCCAGAAATGGTGCCTTCACCTGCTCCGGAGGCGGAAGTCCCCCCACCCCCCATGGGTTCTTCTGCTGCCACTGAAAGGCTCCAAGAGAGCAGTCCCAGCACCGCGGTAGTACAGGGGACCACTATTGTAGAATGGGACCCAATTTTTGTTATGGAGACCCCACTTGAGCCTGCGGAAATGGTCCCAGCATGCCCAAACCTATCCCCCTGGCGTTGTCCATAGACAACGCCTGCTCAAGCCTGAGGCAGGTCCAGCTCGCCTTCGACCATGAGAGCAAAGCTTTGGAGGAGGAGCGCAACACCTTGAGGCATTGGCGCAACTGACTCCATTTTGAAACCAAGCTTGCTCAGACGAGGCTAGCTGATCAGAAGGAACGGATTAAGGGGGAGAAGGCTTAGTTAGAGTATTGGGACAGGTTGATGGAGGAGAAGGAGGCCGCCATCAGGGCACTCGATGCTAACTCCAGGGAAATCCTGGAGCAAGCTAAAGAGAGACGTGATGCTGCTGACGAGCATTACGAAAAGCTCGCAGAGTTGAATGAAACTCTCATGAAGCGTCGAGCGGACCTAGAGGCGAGGGAGGAAAAACTCCTGGGGCAGCAGGAGGATGTGGTAAGGAGGGAAGCGGAGGTCACCTAGAAGTTGGCTCTGGGTGAGAAAAATTTGGCAGATCGCAGCAAAAAGCTAGATCAATGGAAGGAGGAAGAGAGGAAGAAAAACTGGAAGGTGGGGCAAGAGCTCTCGAAAAGAGAGTCCGGCATTGCCGCTAGGGAAGAGAAAGTCAAGGGCAGGGAGAAAGACCTTCTTGAGAGGCAGAACCGCATCCACGTCCGGGAGACGCAGCTAGCCGACCAGGAGAAGCAAGTTGCTGAAGTCAAGTAGCAGCATGCCAAGCTGGCTGAGCAACTTGCTCGTGAAAGCTCGGAGCTTACAGCCGCCCGGAGGTCACTGGAGGAGCTGCAGAGATTGAAGGAGACCGAAGTTATTCAAGTATGGGACTTCCTCGGACAAGCAAATGACACGCTAACACCGCTGGGTTTCAGTCCAGTAGTCCGGACAACCCGAAGATGGATCTGGACCGAGTGCTGGTGGCCCTCAACGGTGCTGGCGGCAAACTTGATTCAATGGGTGATGTCATCGCGGATCAGCTGGAGATAGAGGGGAAAACTCTGGCTACAAACGTCGCAGAGTATGTGCTAACGTGTTATGTAAGCCGAGATCCCTAATTCCCACTGGACCCGGTGCTTGAAGGTCCTGTTGCTGAAGAGGAAGACGCCGCCAAAGCCAGCGTCCAAGAGGTTGCCCAAAAAGTAGCTTCGTTCTTCCGCAGGTCTTAGGTCTTCCAGTAGCTTGGACTTTTCTCCTTCTGTCCCTTGTAATCTCAATTTTGTAATCCAGTTCTTCTGATTAATAAAATCCTCCTTTTTGCCTTGAATTTCACTTTGTCTTCAATATACAATGTCGTATCTTGTTGGCCCCTGGTACATGTGTACAGTAGAGGTGTGTACATGTACCAAAGTTTATGACAGTATATTGAAGTCTTCAATTTTGAAGCGTCGAAGACAGGCCCCCTGGAATTGTCGGAGCTTGGTAGCTCCGGTATCAACATATTGGATGTCAACAACAGACCTATCTTGGGAGATGTCGGAGCTTAGTAGCTCCGGTGTTGTCCATCATCACTATGAATTTTTTCTTTTCCTGCACATTAAAGGCTAGAGAAAAAAGTAAAATTCGTCCTCTTGTCTATAAAATTGTTGTGACTTATTGTTCTTATTTGAACTTTTAAATTTGAAGAAACTCAATATGATAACAAGCATTTTGATAGAATCTTCTTAGATCCACGTGTCTTTTTAGTACTCACCCTACTAAGGCCTTCCGGGGTGTAGGTAGAGTGGCGTACTTAGGGTGCAGGACCAGGCTAAGTCGATAGCACACTCCTGTGACGCCCGGTTCCGAAAACTGAACCAAGCTAATGCATATGTGTGCCCAGGATGTTCAACACACATACACGAGTGCAATCACAAAAGAGTATACAGAAAATTACCACAGAACAAGATTAATTATCAAATTTTATTACACAAACCATATTATCCAAGAATACAAGCTCTAATGAATATTAATGACAAGTTCAACTAATGCAGCGGAAATAAACTAATTAAGCAACTAAGCAAACTAAGCAAAGGGATAGCGCAGCTCCATGCAACACCACAGGCAAAGCTGATGGTAGGCACGGCCTAGAACTCCGCATTATCACCATTAAACTCACAATCCTGACCTGCAAGTATCGGGGGGGGGGGGGGTTGCAAGAGTGAGTACATGTCGTACTCAGCAAGTGTGGAAAGTATGACATGTGGCTGATTCAAATGATGACAATAATAATAGCTAAGTGCTTAAAAGTACAGTAAAACCATTTTGAAAAGCAATGTATCATATTTATGTAAAGTAAACCCATCATAAACCATGTAACCATAATAATACCAGTCCATAATTCACCATTACCAATAACCATAATCAATGTCATAAACCATAATTCCATCCCATAACCATAACCATAACCATAATCATAATATCAACCATAACCATTACCAAACCATAACCATTCCAATAACCATTACCAATACCAAATTCCCCCCTAATCATGTAGGTCATCCAGGCGCTCATAACCGGGAGCACGGCTATCATGATAGTTTTAATACTCTGCAGAGTTTGTACCACTTTACCCACGTATTTATGATTTCATCACCCGTCGGCGACTAAAGAACCTCCCTTATGCCAATTACACTTCCTTTGGTGTATGGCCAAGAGATCACAAAATAGCCTTTACAAAGGGATTACTAGCCTATTTAGACCCCACTGAGGTTTCACCGGTGGCGATGCCTCCAACTGAGCACATCTTCAACCAAGGGCCCCCTCTTGAGCCATTCAGATCCCAGGGTAGTCCCACCAATCATCAACAAACCCAATCCGACTACCCCTTCCCCGAGCATCCACAATGGTCCAAACAGCACTAGCAAAGCCCTAATTAATCAGCTACGCCGCACCCATACTTGGCCTCGTGGTGGCACTGTAGTCCTGGCCTATTCTCGCATGAACCGGTCCTTAGATCTAAAGCAAGCAAACCACCATGACATCCAACCCATCCACATACCAGGCTTGCTTAGATCACCCATTACCAAACCGTATCGACTAGTTCACATTAACCAGAATATCATTAATACATAATTAAATATGTAGTGTTGTTTTTCCATCCCAATTAATTAAGAAAAGCAAAAAGGTAAAAACCCTTCCCGACTCTCTACCATATATTCCAGGTGACAAGGGTGGTTAAACAAATCTAGTAAACTTCCTACCATAGGATTTCCATCAAATTGACACAAGCATGCAGTTTGCAAACAAAACATTTATTTTAAAACAGGATCAATATGCTTCAAGGACACTTGCCTTGTTCCGGCGGATGGGGTTGCTCAAGCGCTTCAAAGTCTTGATTTTGGAAATCCTCGTACACGATCTCTTGAGCACTTCCCTCTACTCGTGAGCACACATACAAGAAAATACATACAAATCAACATGATGCACACACACTAATCAACATGCGATGATATGCATGCATGCAAAGTACAATAATTGATTAACTACGGTTGTTTATTAATTAGATGCAACTAGTTAATGCTGCTGAAAATAAAATTATGGTGCAACTAAAATCAATTTACGTCTATTAGATCTAATACGTCGCTAAAATTCGCATCAGGAACGAATCCTACCGTAGATCTGACGGCTTTGAAGATCGCGGAACGAAGATGGCGCGTAGACGAAGTGGATGCGTAAGGTCCTCCAGCGGCACGACGACAGCGACGCGATGGCGACGATCTCCGGCGGACGGTGGCGCCCTCCTCTTTTTCCCTTCCTTTTTCTCCCTTTTCTTCCCTGCGGCACAGCTCCTGTTGCTTTCTCTCTGTACCGGCGGCGTAGCCTCTCCTCTGTTCTTTTTTTTTCCTACTGCGGCGGGGCCTTTTTTTCCTGGAGGCGGCAGCGCTTTCTGGGATCGGGGAAAAACACGAAGGCTTCATTTTTATAGACGGCGGCTAGGGCGAGCGGCACGCGCGGTGCGTAACTGACTCGGCCGGCGGGTGGGTGGGCGCGTCGGTGCATCGCGCGAGATTTGCTGGAGCGGGGCGACGCGAGTCGCGCGCGGGAGGGCGGAGGCAATCGGCGCGGGAGGCGGGACCCAGCGGGAGTCGCGGGCGGCCAGTAGGGCGCTCGCGCGCGGGAGGCGCGGCGCCGGGGCGTCGGGGCCGGTCGGAGCAGCGCGTCGGGGCCGCGTGGGTGTGTGGCATCGGGGCGCGGGCGGATCGGTCGCAGCGGGGTGGGGCCCGGGGCGAGGTCCCGCGGGAGTTGCGCGCGGGGCTCGGGAGCGCGATTCGGGGCGGGGCGAGCGCGGGAGGTGGGAGTCGCGCTGGGCGCGGTGCGGTGCGGCCGGGCGGGCGTGCGGGGTGGGGCCTGGGAGCAGGCAGGCGCGTGCGGCCGGGGTCGGTCGCGCGGGGGTGCAGGAGCAGGGGCTCGCGCGCGGGATCGGCGCTAGCGCGCCTGGCTGGCGGGCCGGTCGGGCGGCCTGGCCGGCCGGGTGGCGCTGGTTTTTTTTCTTTTCTTTTTTTTTATATTATTATATTATTATTTATATTTTATTTATTTTATTTTTATATATTATTATTATTATTATACTTATTCCCTATTACAAGTTTTAGGCTATAATTATTATTTTCCTTTGCTTCTTTTTGCTACACCATATATGTATGTTTTATCATTTTTCTTTTATTCTAGTAATATTTAATGCATGAACATGTATGCAATGCATGATGCGAAAATTGAGGGTGTTACAAACCTACCCCCCTTAAAGTGAATCTCGCCCTCGAGATTCGATAGCGTGGATAAAAGGTGAGGGAATTCTGCCTTCAAGTCTTCTTCACGTTCCCACGTAGCTTCGGCTTCTGTATGGTGTTTCCATTGCACTTTGCACCAACAGACTTTCTTATTCCTCGTGACCCTTTCCTTCACGTCCAAGATCTTGATAGGTTGCTCGACATAAGACAAATCCTCCTGAAGTCCTAACTCGTCCATCGGCACTTGTTCTTCTGGCACCCTGAGACACTTCTTGAGTTGGGAAACATGAAACACATCATGTACGTCTGAAAGATGAGCTGGCATCTCCAACTTATATGCTACTTCTCCTCTTTTGTCCAAAATCTTGATCGGTCCAATATAACGTGGTGCGAGCTTGCCTCTTATGTTAAACCTCTTATGAACTCTCATAGGTGACACCTTGAGGTAGACAAAATCTCCTATTTCAAAGGCTAATTTCCTTCTCCTATTGTCCGCATAGCCTTTTTGTCTTGATTGGGCAGCCCTCAAGTTTTCACGAATTATCTGGACTTGCTTTTCGGCTTCTTGCAACACATCCGGACCAAATACTTGAGTTTCTCCTGCCTCATTCCAGAATAAAGGTGTCCTACACTTCCTCCCATAAAGCGCTTCATATGGTGACATTTTTCAAGCTGGCCTGGTAACTATTGTTGTATGAAAATTCTGCATATGGCAAGCTCTTATCCCAACTTTTCCCATGCTTTAAAGCACAAGCTCTTAACATGTCTTCTAGAATTTGATTGGTCCTCTCGGTTTGTCCATCCGTTTGAGGGTGATATGCTGAGCTGAAATTTAACCTTGTACCCATAGCTTCATGCAGTTTCTGCCAAAACCTAGAGGTGAACTGAGAACCTCTATCCGAGACTATCTTCTTCGGTACTCCATGTCGACACACAATATGCTCCATATACAATTCTGCTAGCTTCGCGGTGGTATATGTGGTCTTGACAGGGATGAAATGAGTTGATTTTGTCAACCGATCCACGATTACCCAAATCGAGTCATATCCGGACTGTGTACGTGGTAATCCAACTATAAAGTCCATACCAATCTCTTCCCACTTCCACTCCGGAATCTTTAATGGTTGCAATAATCCGGATGGCCTTTGATGTTCAGCTTTAACTCGTCGGCACTCATCACAAAATGCAACATATTCGGCTATGTCCTTTTTCATGCTGGCCCACCAATAACAGGTCTTTAAGTCCTTGTACATCTTCGTACAGCCAGGATGAATTGAGTACAGCGAGTCATGTGCCTCCTTTAATATTGTCTCCCGAATATGTTTTACATTAGGCACAACGATTCTCTTTCCGAGCCATAAGGTACCTTGTTCGTCCTCATCAAATCTGAATTCTTTTCCTTCTTGGGTTCTTTCCTTGATTTCCTATATTTCCTTGTCCTTGTCTGTCCTTCCCGTATTTCTTGCTCTAATGTTGGGTTGACTTCCATCGTTCCCATCTCATTTATGAATCCAAGGTTTAACCGTCCAAACTCCTTGCATAACTCGGATGGCAGTTCCCTTACTGTGAGTTGGTGGCTTACTCCTTTTCGGCTCAAAGCATCGGCCACTACATTGGCCTTTCCCGGATGATAGTTGATCCCCAAATCATAATCTTTGATGAGCTCCAACCATCTACGTTGCCTCAAGTTCAGATTCGTTTGTGTGAAAATATACTTCAAACTCTTATGATCCGTATAAATTTCACACCTATGTCCAAGGATATAGTGTCTCCAAATCTTCAATGCGTGTACCACGGCTGCGAGTTCCAAATCGTGTGTCGGGTAATTCTGCTCATGTTTCTTCAATTGTCTTGACACATAGGCGACCACTTGACCTTCTTGCATAAGCACGCATCCGAGTCCTTGTCTTGATGCATCGCACAAATCCAAACTTCTTGCTCACGTCTAGTAATACCAGCACCGGTGCGTTTATAAATCTCTTCTTCACCTTCTCAATGTCGTCCTAGCAGATGGAGTCCATTTGAGAAGCTTTCCCCTTGTTAGCAACTCAGTCATGCGCTTCTCTACGTTGGAGTAGTCTTTGATGATTGGTTAGCTTTGGCATTTATTGTGACGCATCAACTCCAATTGCTTCAGTGCGGTTTGAGATGCTTCAAATTCTACGGTGATCCCTTCTTCGTTGGTCAACTTCACCGTCTTCGTGGCACACTCAATAACTCCATTGTGCTTCCTCAACTAGTCCATACCAAGTATAATGTCCAATCCTTGAGAATCCAAAACAATGAGGTTGACGGAGAAGTCTACCCCCCTTATTCTAAGGCTTATTTTTGGACATACTATATTTGTCCTCATCTCTCCTCCAGGAGACTTAACCAGTAGAGTAAACTTCATATGAGAGATAGGCAAACTATACTTGGCAACATACTTCGATGCAATGAATGAATGCGATGCTCCGGAATCAAATAACATAGTCGCGGGGTTAGAGTTGGCAAGAAACATACCAATAACCACATCATCCGCTTGCTGAGCATCCTCCGTAGAGACATGGTTCACGTTGCCACGAGCAAAATTCTGCTGTCTACGTTTCCCTTGTGGCTGTCCTCCATTGGGTCTTGGGTCTTGCCTCGGTGCATTGCTTCCTTGACCAAGGCCCGACTTAGGACATTGATGCGCAAAGTGTCCAGCTTCTCCACAAGTATAACACTTCTTAACCCCACCAGAATTGTTGGGACGAGCTTGGTTTTGAACATTGGCTCCAGGAAAATCAGCACAAGGTGCATAAGGCATCGGAGGCCTAGGTGCTTGCATAACAGGGCGCTGCTGCACGAACTGAGTTGGGCGCGGTGCATAACCAGGGCGCTGAGCAGGAATAGAGGAGCTGTAATGAGGCGCATTGGGCGGCGCAAAGCGAGGGCGCACATTACTTCCTTGTTGCTGTCCTTGATATGGCACCTTCCTCTTGATTTCCTGCTCCATCTCACGAATCTTGTTCTCAACCACAATAGCCTTGTCAACCAGCTTTTGGAAGTTTGGATAATCAGTATTGAGCAACTGGACTTGAATTTCATTGTTGAGACCCCTCATAAACAGATACTGCTTCCTACTATCAGTTTTGATGTCTTCTGGAGCATATCTTGATAATTGAGTGAATTTGTTGAGATACTCACTCACGCTCATCCATCATTGCCTGAGATTTTCAAAATCTTGTCTTCTCCATATCATAACTCCTTCAGGTACATAGTGAGAACGGAAACTCTGCTTAAACTCAGCCCAAGTGATTGCCTCCTGATTATCATGAGCGTTGCAAAGAGCTTCCCACCAGTCAGCGGCTGCTCCAACTAGTTGATGTGATGCAAAGAGAACCTTCTCCCTATCAGTGCACTGGACAATAGCAAGTTTCTTCTCAACAGACTTCAACCAATCATCAGCTTCCATTGGGTCTGTGGCTTGTGCAAAGGTAGGCGGTCTGGTCCTCATGAACTCTCCCAAATGGTTGTGGTGTGGCTGAGGTGGTGGCGGTGGCGGTATATGAGGCTTATTGTTGTTGCCAGCTTGCAGCTGTCCCATGGTCCGTATCATGGTCTGCATGAGCTGGTTCTGTATAGCTAACAGTTGTTCAATATTGATAGCTCCATGAGCATGTCCCTGGTTGTTCTGAGGTACTTCATTGCGCTCCTCCTCATCGTTGACATCCCTCTGGTTGCGAGTCCTCACCATCTGAAGGAGAGCAATAGGTAAGAATTTAGAAACGTCCCCAACTATATGCATCAAGGGATATGAAGCTAACCAACTAGCTATACTAGCCTAGGTGGACATGGCAATGCTAAAGCATCCCAAAATCCTCTATTAAGCACACAAGCAAACAATATATATAGCAAACAGCACTCCAAGCAAAAACACATCGATTCCTGAGTGCTCCTATGTGCTCTAAAGTGTCCATTCTATCTAGGTTGCGTCCTACGGTCAACCTATGGCTCTGATACCAATCTGTGACGCCCGGTTCCGAAAACTGAACCAAGCCAACGCATATGTGTGCCCAGGATGTTCAACACACATACACGAGTGCAATCAGAAAAGAGTATACAGAAAATTACCACAGAACAAGATTAATTATCAAATTTTATTACACAAACCATATTATCCTCGAATACAATCTCTAATGAATATTAATGACAAGTTCAACTAATGCAGCGGAAATAAACTAATTAAGCAACTAAGCAAACTAAGCAAAGGGATAGCGCAGCTCCATGCAACACCACAGGCAAAGCTGACGGTAGGCACAACCTAGAACTCAACATTATCACCATTAAACTCACAATCCTGACCTGCAACTGTTGGGGGGGGGATTGCAAGAGTGAGTACATGTCGTACTCAGCAAGTGTGGAAAGTATGACATGTGGCTGATTCAAATGACGACAATAATAATGGCTAAGTGCTTAAAAGTACAGTAAAACCATTTTGAAAAGCAATGTATCATATTTATGTAAAGAAACCCATCATAAACCATGTAACCATAATAATACCAGTCCATAATTCACCATTACCAATAACCATAATCAATGTCATAAACCATAATTCCATCCCATAACCATAACCATAATCAAAATATCAACCATAACCATTACCAAACCATAACCATTCCAATAACCATTACCAATACCAAATTCCCTCTAATCATGTAGGTCATCCAGGCGCTCATAACCGGGAGCACGGCTATCATGATAGTTTTAATACTCTGAAGAGTTTGTACCACTTTACCCACGTGTTTGTGATTTCATCACCCGTCGGCGACTAAAGAACCTCCCTTATGCCAATTACACTTCCTTTGGTGTATGGCCAAGAGATCACAAAATAGCCTTTACAAAGGGATTACTAGCCTATTTAGACCCCACTGAGGTTTCACCGGTGGCGATGCCTCCAACTGAGCACATCTTCAACCAAGGGCCCCCTCTTGAGCCATTCGGATCCCAGGGTAGTCCCACCAATCATCAACAAACCCAATCCGACTACCCCTTCCCCGAGCATCCACAATGGTCCAAACAGCACTAGCAAAGCCCTAATTAATCAGCTACGCCGCACCCATACTTGGCCTCGTGGTGGCACTGTAGTCCTGGCCTATTCTCGCATGAACCGGTCCTTAGATCTAAAGCAAGCAAACCACCATGACATCCAACCCATCCACATACCAGGCTTGCTTAGATCACCCATTACCAAACCGTATCGACCAGTTCACATTAACCAGAATATCATTAATACATAATTAAATATGTAGTGTTGTTTTTCCATCCCAATTAATTAAGCGAAGCAAAAAGGTAAAAACCCTTCCAGACTCTCTACCATATATTCCAGGTGACAAGGGTGGTTAAACAAATCTAGTAAACTTCCTACCATAGGATTCCCATCAAATTGACACAAGCATGTAGTTTGCAAACAAAACATTTATTTTAAAACAGGATCAATATGCTTCAAGGACACTTGCCTTCCTCCGGCGGATGGGGTTGCTCAAGCGCTTCAATGTCTTGATTTTGGAAATCCTCGTACACGATCTCTTGAGCACTTCCCTCTACTCGTGATCACACATACAAGAAAATACATACAAATCAACATGATGCACACACACTAATCAACATGCGATGATATGCATGCATGCAAAGTACAATAATTGATTAACTACGGTTGTTTATTAATTAGATGCAACTAGTTAATGCTGCTGAAAATAAAATTATGGTGCAACTAAAATCAATTTACGTCTATTAGATCTAATACGTCGCTAAAATTTGCATCGGGAACGAATCCTACCGTAGATCTGACGGCTTTGAAGATCGCGGAACAAAGACGGTGCGTAGACGAAGTGGATGCGTAAGGTCCTCCAGCGGCACGACCACAGCGACGCGATGGCGACGATCTCCGGCGGACGGTGGCGCCCTCCTCTTTTTCCCTTCCTTTTTCTCCCTTTTCTTCCTGCGGCACAGCTCCTGTTGCTTTCTCTCTGTACCGGCGGCGCATCCTCTCCTCTGTTCTTCTTTTCCTGCTGCGGCAGGGCCTTTTTTTCCTGGAGGCGGCGGCGCTTTCTGGGATCGGGGAAAACACGAAGGCTTCGTTTTTATAGGCGGCGGCTAGGGCGAGCGGCACGCGCGGTGCTTAACTGACTCGGTCGGCGGGCGGGCGGGCGCGTCGGTGCATCGCGCGGGATTTGCTGCAGCGGGGCGACGCGAGTCGCGCGTGGGAGGGCGACAGGAATTGGCGCGGGAGGCGGGACCCAGCGGGAGTCGCGGGCGGCCGGTACGGCGCTCGCGCGCGGGAGGCGCGGGGCCGGTCGGGGCAGCGCGTCAGGGCCGCGTGGGTGCGTGGCATCGGGGCATGGTCGGATCGGTCACAGCGGGGTGGGGCTCGGGGCGAGGTCTCGCGGGAGTCGCGCGCGGGGCGTCGGGAGCGCGATTCGGGGCGGGGCGAGCGCGGGAGGTGGGAGTCGCGCTGGGCACGGTGCGGTGCGGCCGGGCGGGCGTGCGGGGTGGGGCCCGGGAGCAGGCGGGCGCGTGCGGTCGGGGTCGGTCGCGCGGGGGTGCGGGAGCCGGGGCTCGCGCGCGGGATCGGCGCTAGCGCGCCTGGCTGGCGGGCCGGTCGTGCGGCCTGGCCGGCCGGGTGGCGCTGGGAATTTTTTTTCTTTTCTTTTTTTATATTATTATATTATTATTTATATTTTATTTATTTTATTTTTATATGTTATTATTATTTTTATACTTATTCCCTATTACAAGTTTTAGGCTATAATTATTATTTTCCTTTTCTTCTTCTTGCTACACCATATATGTATGTTTTATCATTTTTCTTTTATTCTAGTAATATTTAATGCATGAACATGTATGCAATGCATGATGCAAAAATTGAGGGTGTTACAACTTCGGACCTAGATTGGCTTGGCGTTCAGGCAAGTAAACTATGTAGCGGTGTTAAGACCCAAAAATACTATCAATAAGGATTGTAATGCATATGAGTTACTTGGAACAAAATTCAAAAGGATTTGCACAACCTCATTATAGACAAGCAGGGTAAAAATAATTTAACATATTGAGCCTTGTACAAAAAGTAAATGCACGTGGAGTCTGTTTTCACACAACAATGCTTTTTATTATAGGTCTGGATTACAGGGGAGACAAGGACACACTCAGGATGCTGGACCAAGCTAAATGTGCTATACATCTTGTGCTAGCCCAGAGCAAGTAGTTACACTTTTAGTACTGTGACTGTGTCAAGTGTTACTTGAACTTTCCGGACCCTCCCGGAGGGGTTTGGATGTTCTCCCGGAGGACTTGCTCGACTCTGTATAATGACTCTATAACATGCTTTGTGTGTAATTACAGACTCACTTCCGTGATTCTAAGCATAAAACTTACGGAGGTGCTCGATGTTCCAAGGATTAGGGAGTGGGATCCCATCCTTAGTTGCCAAGCGAACGCAGCCTGGTTGGGATACTTTAATGACTCGAAAAGGACCCTCCCAGCTGGGGGAAAGATTGTTCATCCCTTCACGAGTTAGTATCTTCTGGAGCACCAGGTCACCTTCTTTGAGCTGTCGGTCATGCACGTGCCTTTGATAGTAGCACCGGAGCGCTTGGCGATAACGTGCATTTCGAACAGTTGCTCGACACCTTCCCTCGTCGACAAGGTCAAGGTCTTCACGCCAGAGATGGTCATGTGTGGCTTCATCGAAGGTCCGGACCCGGAGGGACCCCTAGGTGATCTTCGAAGGAAGTACTGCTTCGGCTCCGTACACCAGGAAAAATGGAGCCTCCCCAGTTGACCGATTAGGTGTTGTCCTATTCGCCCTAAGTGTGGATGGAAGCTATTCAATCCAGTTAGCTCCGTGTTTTTTCAAGCGCTCATATGTGCGTGTCTTGAGTTCTTTTAAGATTTCTGCATTTGCTCGCTCGGCTTGGTCGTTGCTTGCTGGATGAGCTACTGAAGCATAGCTCAATTGAATGCCAAGATCGTCACAATATTCTTGGAATGCAACACTTGTGAATTGGGTTCCATTGTCAGTTATGACTTGTTTAGAACTCCAAATCTGCATATAATGGACTTCAAGAACTTGATTGTTGATTGTTTGTTGATTGTTACTACTGGGGTTGCTTCCGGCCACTTGGTGAACTTGTCGATGGCGACATATAGGAACCTGTAACCTCCGACGACTTTTGGGAAAGGTCCCAAGATATCCATGCCCCACACAGCGAATTGCCATGTAGGAGGTTGTAAGGATCGAATGCCCAAGAGGGGGGGTGAATTGGGCTTCTTTTAAAAAATTAAAGCAATAAAAACTTAACTACTAAAGCCCAATTCCCTATGCGAACAACCTATGCATTCAAGTGAATAGTAATCTTGCGGTAAATGAAATGCATAAGCGTAACGGGAAAGATAGAGTGTGCAAACTCCCAAGGAGACACGAAGACACGAAGATTTATCCCGTGGTTCGGCAAGATCGTCAAGACCTTCCTACATCCACGTTGTGGCACCCACCAAAGGGTATAGCCACTCCCAAGTCACCGAGACTAGAGATCTTCACAAAACTTCTCTGTTCGCCAACCTCGGCAAGGTGGAGCTTGTACAAGTTGGATCCTCCGGGCTTCCACAACCGTCTTGGCAAGCTCTGGAAGGCTCTCTTCAATCATCGACTCTTACACGGTGATTACAATCACCAAGAGACACTCCCTTACACCTCTCACTATACTAGAGACTCCAATCACCAAGAATGGAAGCACACAAGCACTATCTCTAGCAAGTTCTAGCCTATCTCTTGGTGTACAAGTGGTGTAAATGATATGGGAGTGGTAGCTCAATGCCTTTAATGCTTGGTAATGTGTAGATTAGCTCTGGGCTTCAAGTCATATCGAAATGAATGGTTGAAGGGGTATAAATAGCCAGCCTCCATGAAATAGCCGTTGGAAAAGTAGGCTGACATCACTGTTCTGCAAACATCGGATGATCCAATGTTCCCCCTTCAGTTGTCATCGGTCGAATCCAAATTAGCTGCTATCACTGTGTCAGATATGACCATTGTTCGACCGATGTAACACTTGCCTCATTATCGGATGATCCGGTGGCACTTCATCCAAAATTGGTCCAGAAATAATGCTTACTGGAGTGATCGACTGATGTGTTATAGTTGTACATCGGATGATCCGGTGTTACACTTGGTCTAGGGTAACTGCTTACTGTATTGATCGACCGACGTAACACTTTCTTCATCATCGGATGATCCGGTGAGTACTTAGTTCTGAGGTCTTCTTCTTCTGCTAAACCAACTCGACCGATGTATTGTTTTCTGGAAACATCGGTTGATCCGGTGAGTTGATTTTGTCTGCTTCGAGTTGTTATAAGTGATTCTTTTGGAATTTGCTCGAGTGACCTCTTATACATTGGTTTGAAATATTCTTCTAATGATTACCAAGTCTTAGGTGTTGTCAATTTTGATGGAATAACTTTGACATATGAGATTTTTCTTTTAGACTTCATAATAATCGATTGACCTCGTGAAATAGTTTGTTTAGGGGTCTCCAATTATATCCAATTCGCAGTAGATGATATACATGTAGAGTTTATTAAGCGTGGTGAGTAATATGAGAGACCTTGCATCCACAAATTCATTAGTAATATCCAACGGTTGTCATTAATCACTGAAACCATACCTCATGGGGGCCTAGATGCTTTCAATCTCCCCCTTTTTGGTGATTGATGACTGAAAGCATCTAGGCCCCCATGAGGCATGGTTTCGGTGATTAATGACAACCATTGGACTTTACTAATGAATTTGTGGATGCAAGGTCTCTCATAATCACTCAATCAAATGAAATCAATATGTCATTGGAGACCCCTAAACAATCAATTTATGAGATCAAATCAATGATATGAAGACAAGAAGTGAAAGCTCTTATGACAAAGTCATTCAACCACAATTAATGACACTTAATGCTTGACAATCATCAGAAATATATTTCCAACAAAGTCTAAGAGGTCACTTGAGCAAGACACGAAAGAATCACTTAGAAACAACTCGAAGCAAACAAAATCAACTCACCAGATCAACCGATGTTTCCAGAGAACAACACATCGGTCGAGTTGGTTCAACAGAAGAAGAAGACCTCAGAACAAAGTACTCACCGGATCATCCGATGCTAAGGGCTTAGCTACATCGGTCCATCAGTACAGTTTGCAATATCCTTGGACCAAGTGTAGCACCGGATCATCCGATGTACAGCAATATACACATCGGTCAATCACTCCAGTAAGCATCAAGTTTGAGCCAATTCTGGAGGAAGAGCCACCGGATCATCCGATGAGAAGACAAGTGCAACATCGGTCTAACAACAGTCATATCTGACACAATGACGTCAGCTAAAGTGAACTTGACTGATGATAGCTAAAGGGGAGACATCGGATCCTTCGGTGTTCGCAGAAAAGTTCTGTCAGCCTACTTTTCCAACGGCTATTTCGTGGAGGCTGGCTATAAATACCCCCTAAACCTGTCATTTCGACAAGTCTTTATCACCAGACATTCTCAACACATCCACAAGCGTTCAAGACCAAGAGCCATCACTTCTACATCATTTCGACCACCTACACACCAAGAGATAGGCTAGAACTAGCTAGAGAGAGAGCTTGTGTGCCTCCATTCTGGGTGAGTGGAATCTCTAGGATAGTGAGAGCCTCAAGTGAGTGCCCCTTGGTGTTTGTAACTGTAAGAGACTTCCGAAGCTTGCCAAGGCGTTTGTGGAAGCCCGGAGGGTCAAAGTTGTACAAGGCTTGAGCTCCACCTTGCCAAGGTTGGCAAACGGAGAAGAATAGTGGAGATCCCTCGTCTCGGTGACTTGGGTGTGGCTAAACCCTTTGGTGGGTGCCACGACGTGGATGTAGGAAGATCTTGACGATCTTGCCGAACCACGATATAAATCCTCGTGTCTCCTCGGGAGTTTGCATCCTCTTCCCCTCTCTTACATTTATGCATTTTATATTCCGCGAAGTTGCTATTTACTTCAATGCATAGATAGTTTGCGTAGGGAATTGGGCTTTTAGAAATTAAGTTTTATGATTTAGATTTTTGAAAAGAAGCCCAATTCACCCCCCCTCTTGGGCATTCGATCCTTACAATTGGTATCAGAGCAAGGTTGCTCATAGGATCATTCTAGCTTCACCGCTAGAGAGCTAAAATGGCCAAGTTTGGGGGTTCGGTTCCTATCTTCGAGGGCAAGAACTTTGCCTATTGGAAAGCATGCATGCACGCTTATCTAGAGGCTATTGCTCCCGAAGTATGGGAAATGACCCACGTGGGGTTTGGAGAACACAACTATGTTGGTGATCAAATCAAATGGGATGCTAAAGCTAGGAATGCAATCTATGAATGTATTAGTCAAGATGTGTTTGCTAGGATTGCTAGCGAAGAAAAAGCTTGTGAAATTTGGGCTTGCTTAATAGAGATTCATGAGGGTTCTTCTCGAGTCAAGGAACTTAAATATCACATGCTTAAAGCCAAATATGATGTATTTAAGATGCTACCTCATGAAAATGTGAATGAGATGTTCTCTCGCTTGAATGTACTTATTGAGGAAATTAATGCTCTTGACATTGCTTCTCTTGGCAAGGGACTCATCAACCGCAAGATCCTCATGCTCCTTCCCAAGCCAAAGTACAACATCATCAACTCCATGCTTCAAAAGGAGTCTCTTGACCACATTGAAGTTTCGGAGCTCATTTGAGAGATTCACGCTCATGAGATGATTGTACTTGGGATGATGGAGCAATCATCTTCAAAAACAATTGCTCTAAAGGCCTCCACCAAGAAAACAAGCCTCAAAAAGAAGAAGGTGGTTGAGCCTAGCTCAAGTGAAGAGGAGCAAGCATCAAGTGAAGATGAAGATGATGAGCTTGCATTGATGATGAGGAAGTTCTCATGCTTGAACTCCAAGATTACCAAGAAGGGATACACCTTTGATCCCAAGAAGAAAGCGTTTCTACCAAGGAGAGATGATCACAAGACTTGCTACAATTGTGGTGATCAAGGCCACATCTCCTATGATTGTCCAAAACCGGACAAAAGAAGAGAGAACCACAAGAGCAAGCATCGCAAGCTTGAAGAAAGTGAAGATGATGGAGAAGAGGCCAAACCCAAACCAAGATCCTTTGGGAAGAGGAAACATGACAAGGGCAAGAAGGCAAGACTCTTACCAAAGAAGAGAAATGGCCCACAAAAGGTGTTCATGTGTGAGGCAAATGAATAGGTCACCGACGAAGAAACAAGTGATGAAGAGAGTGAAGTGGAAGAAGAAAGTTTTTCCGGCCTCTCCATTGCCAACAATGATGACTCACCTCTTCATCCACCGCCCATGTGCCTCATAGCAAAAGGTAACACCAAGGTATGTGACGACTCTAGTGATGATGAGCTTTTCCCCGATGATTTAACTTCTTTGATAAATGAATATCATGCTATTATTAAGAGGGAAAAGATTAAGGTTAAAGCTCTTGAAGAAACTCGTGCTAGACTTGAGAGTGCTAACCTCGATTTGCTTGCCAAGTATGAAAGCATACTTAAAGAGCATGACACGCTCAAATCCCATGTCAAGCAAATTGAGGAAGATAAGACTAAAATCAAGTTAGATAATCATGAGATTAACTTGGCACACCAAACACTCTTGGGAGAGCACAACAAGCTAATAAAAGAAAAGCAAACACTTAACCTTGCTCATGACGTGTTTGATCAAGAGTTGAAAAATATAAAGAAAAAAACTCTTAATGATAGGATATCCATTACTTCTCATGTCACTAATGCCTTGAAAAAGTCTTTGCCTTTGAAAGCAAATGCTAGGGAGAAGGACTTGTTGGAATAAATTGAGAGTATCCGCACTAGTGTGGCTAGACTTTCAAAAGGGGAAGTCAAACACAAGGAAATACTCTTCCAACAAGCAAAGGCCTTCAAAAAGAGAGGACTTGGATCCTTCCCGGTGCCTAACAAAGGAAAGGTGCCCTCACCAGAGCTTAGAACAAGCTTCATCAAGGAAGTTGGTTCTTATTGCCAACATTGTGAGGTCACCGGTCACCACACAAGGGAGTGTCCTCTTCCTAACCGACCTTATCCAAAGTTGCCTATTAATTACAAATCTACTTTCAATGATCGTTATTATCTCTTAAGTAAAGTAGATGGCAAGGTGAAGGCTAGGTTCATCGGCAAAGACATGAAGGGCATGAAGGGGAAGCTCCCCAAGCAACTTTGGGTCCCAAGGACACTTGTATCACACATACAAGGACCTAAGTTGGCTTGGGTGCCTAAAGTTAAAAATTGAATTCATGTGTGTAGGTGAACTACAAAGCTAGAGGAAAGCATTGGGTACTCGATAGCGGGTGCACCCAACATATGACCGGCAATGATGGTATGTTCACCACCATAGAAAACCCCGACAATCATGAACAAGTCACCTTTGGTGATAACTCTAAGGGAAAGGTAATTGGGTTAGGTAAAATTGCTATTTCAAATGATTTATCCATTTCCAATGTTTTGTATGTCAAGTCACTTAGTTTTAATTTACTTTCCATTGCACAACTATGTGATCTTGGACTAACATGCACATTTAGCAAAAATGATGTTGTTGTGAGTAGTGAAACAAGCCAAGACATAGTCTTCAAAGGATTTCGGCATGGACATCTCTACCTAGTAGACTTCTCCAACAAGAATGCTAGCTTGACCACTTGTCTCTTCATTAAGACAAGCTTGGGTTGGCTATGGCACTGACGCATAGCGCACATAGGGATGAGAAAACTCAAGAAGTCATTCAAGCTTGGGATGGTGACCGGCGTGAACGATGTCACATTTGAGAAGAACAAGCTTTGTAGATCTTGTCAAGCCGGGAAGCAAGTTGCTTCACACCACCCAATGAAGACAATGGTGTCAACCTCCAAGCCACTTGAACTACTCCATATGGACCTCTTCGGACCGTCCACATATCAAAGCCTTGGCCGTAACCTCTATTGTCTTTTTATAGTTGATGACGACTCTCGCTATGCATGGACGTTATTTCTAGGTGACAAGAGTGAAACTCCGAAAGTGTTCAAGACCTTCGCCAACCGCGCTCAAAGGGAATTTCAACTTCCCATCATCAAGGTCCGGAGTGACAACGGCACCGAATTCAAGAACTACAACATTGGGGAGTGGTGTGACCGTGAAGGCGTGAAACATGAGTTTTTGGCCACATACACCCCTCAACAAAACGGTGTCGTTGAAAGGAAGAACAAGACACTCATCACTCTTGCGAGAGCAATGCTTGATGACTACGTCACGTCGGAGATGTTTTGGGCCGAAGCAATCAACACGGCGTGCCATGCCGCAAATAGGGTCTATCTCCATTGACTACTTCAAAAGACCCCGTACGAGCTTCTCATTGGGAGAAAGCCCAACATCTCCTACTTTCGAGTCTTTGGATGC
The DNA here is from genome assembly GCA_036927565.1 of Tuctoria greenei. Classification (NCBI taxonomy): domain Eukaryota; kingdom Viridiplantae; phylum Streptophyta; class Magnoliopsida; order Poales; family Poaceae; genus Tuctoria; species Tuctoria greenei. Next base: position 153,617,668 of record JAYESD010000006.1, on the reverse strand, counting down.
AAGTGCTACATCTACCGCAAGAAAAGGCTCGGTAAGTTTGAAAGAAGATGTCATGTTGGTATATTTCTTGGTTATGCATCAAACTCAAAAGCATATCGAGTATTCAACCAAACCTTCGGTTTAGTTGAGAGAAGTTGTGATGTTGAGTTTGATGAGACTAATGGCTCCCAAGAGGAGAGTTTTGGTCATGATGAAATAGATGATGAGCCTCTACGAGAAGCTATGAAGAACATGACCATTGGAGACATCAAGCCTGAGGTTGAGGAGAGCCATGATCAAGGGGGAGCTTCAAGTTCCAACATCAACACTTCAATGGCGCCTCAAGTTGACGAAGAAGAGAAGGATGATCCATTGCCGACTCAAGACTCACAAGCACAACAACATCAAGAAGAAGAAGAAGTCCATGATCAAGTCCAACCACAAGAGTAGCAACACGCATCACCTTCGCCAAGTGCTTCACAACCACTTATGAGGCATGGACGCATCTCCAAGGCGCATCCGATGGACCAAATCATTGGAAGTCCGTCAAGGGGTGTAAGTACACGTTCTCGCCATTTCGCTTCATTTTGTGAGCACTACTCGTTTGTTTCATGTGTAGAACCCACTCATATTGAGGAAGCACTCCAAGACCCAAATTGGGTGATGGCCATGCAAGAAGAACTCAACAACTTCATACGCAATGAAGTTTGGGTGTTGGAGGAGCGACCCAAGAACAAGAACATCATCAAAACGAAGTGGGTGTACCGCAACAAACAAGACGAGAATAGTGTTGTGGTCCGCAACAAGGCAAGACTTGTGGCCAAGGGGTTGTCGCAAGTTGAAGGACTAGACTTTGGGGAGACATTTGCCCCGGTCGCCTGGCTAGAAGCCATCCGTATACTTCTTGCCTTTGCATCACATCATAGTATTAGACTTTATCAAATGGATGTGAAAAGTGCCTTTCTTAATGGCTACATTAACGAGCTTCTTTATGTTGAACAACCTCCTGGGTTTGAAGATCCGAGGAATCCTAATCATGTGTATAGGTTGCACAAGGCGCTCTACGATCTCAAGCAAGCACCTAGGGCGTGGTATGAACGACTACGGGATTTCTTGATCATGCAAGGATTCAAGATCGGGAGGGTGGACGCCACACTCTTCACCAAAGACATCAACGGAGATTTGTTCATTTGTTAAATTTACGTTGATGATATTATTTTTGGTTCAACTAACGAAGCTCTTAGCCATGAGTTTGGAAAAATGATGTCTAGGGAATTCGAGATGTAGATGATTGGGGAGCTCAACTTCTTCCTTGCATTTCAAATCAAGCAACTTCAAGAGGGGACCTTCGTCTATCAAGAGAAGTACACCAAGGACCTCTTGAAGAAATTTGAGATGGGAGATTGTAGCTCAAGAAGCACTCCAATGGCAACAAATTGTCATCTCGACGCGGATAAGGACGATAAACCTATTGACCAATCTAACTACCATTCTATGATTGGCTCATTGCTTTATCTTACCGCATCTAGGCCCGATATCATGTTTGGTGTATGCTTGTGTGCTCGCTTTCAAGCGGCACCTAAAGAATCGCATAGTAAGGCGGTCTTTAGGATACTTAGGTATCTTAAGCATACCCCTAGTATGGGCTTGTGGTACCCTAAATGTGCAAAATTCCATCTCTTGGGATACTCGAATTCGGACTTTGCCGGATGCCGCGTGGATCGCAAGAGTACCTCCGGTGGGTGCCACTTGCTTGGGCGTTCCCTAGTATCTTGGTCAAGCAAGAAGCAAAATTCCGTCGCCTTGTCCACGGCGGAAGCGGAATATATTGCGGCCGGTGCATGTTTTGCCCAAATTCTTTATATGAAGCAAACCATTTTGGACTTTGGTATTAAACTTGGTTGTGTGCCTCTCCTTTGTGACAATGAAAGTGCGGTTAAGATAGCTAAAAACCCCGTTCAACACTCCCGCACTAAGCACATTGATATTCGCCATCATTTCTTGAGGGACCATGAAGCTAAGGGAGACATCTCATTGTGAAGTGTTAGGTCCGAAGAACAATTGGCGGATATCTTCACTAAACCACTTGATGAGAAAACTTTTTCTAGGCTAAGAAGTGAGTTAAATGTGCTAGATGCAATGAACATCATGTAAGAATGCACTTCATATAGGTCGTGCCTAACTCCCAAAGGATAGGGGTGAGCAAGGGTTAGCTTGGGATGGAGGTTCTTTTGGGTTTTCCCAAGGCTTGGAGAGTGGCTCTCCCTGAAGAAGCCTTTGAAAGGTTCAAATTTGGCAAGATAGATTTATTTTATGCCTTGCATGATGCCTGCCATATAGACTTGTAATTTCTTGCATTATAAAATGTTTGGCATTGCATATGGTAGATCGTCACAAAGGGGAACCCACCTCATGAGAAAGAGACTTGTTTGAAATGCAATATCTCAACTCATATGTGGTGGAAAGAACAAAATGTTAGGTGCGTTAATGCCTAGAGGAACATGCTTTAAAGAGATAGAAGTCTTCATACTCTAGCTCACAAAGCATGGGCCTTACATTCTATTTGGATAATTTCCTTCCCATTTTCTTCGGTGTTCTATTCGCTTTAAGGCTTAGCCAAGTTATTGGCATATTAGTATTTTTGAGGGGTGAGGGGTTGCCCAAAAAGTCCTAAGACATGTGTTTCTTATTGCTTGTTTGTTTGGTCAAAGGACATATATGAGATGTTGCAGTTTTATAGTCATCAGATTATCCGATGCTTAGGTCAGACCATCATCGGATCAGTTGGTGTTCAAAAGCCAAGAGTCAGACCAGTCAGCAACACAAATCAACCGACGCATTCATTTGGAAAAACATCGGTCCATCCGGTGTTCACAATTCTGGAACTATGATGAATTCCACCGATGATATTCCCTTCCTGTGTCATCGGCACCTTTTGGAATATCCTTACTGTGACATTCGACCGATGTTATCTCTTTGCACGTCGGTCCATCCGATGTCAACGGTACCTTTTTGAATACCCCTACTGTGCCATTCGATCGATGCTTCTAACGTTCAACGTCGGTCCATCCAGTGTTAAAGTTTCGGCTAGGGTTTGGGACCCACTATTTAAACGGCGCTTCGCCTCCTTTTCTTCTCTCTCCCCGATCTCGACTCACCCGCGCTCATCTCTGCCGCCGCCGTTCCTCTCACCCGCGCCACCACCGCCTCCAGCCGCCGCAGCCGCCCGGCTGTCGCTGCACCACACCGCCGCCGTCCGGAGCAACCGCTGCCGCCACTCGCTTCCACCACCGCAACTGCCGCCGCCACTCGCCTCCGCCGCAGTCGCTGCTGCCGCTCCACCCCAGCGCCGCCGCCGCTCTCCCTCACCACCACAGCACCCAAGCGCCGCCTTCTCCCGTGCACCACCGTTGCCCCAAGCACATCGCCGTCGTGGTACTTCCACCGTCGCCATCTTTTCATCGCTAGGGTTGCCGGCCGCGATCATACTTCATTCTCGTGCATCGCCCGATCGCAATGGCTCGCGACAAGAAGAACAAAGGCAAGGCCATTGCGGAGCCGGCCGCAAAGAAGCAGAAGCTCTCGAAGGTGGAGAAGAAGGCGTTGATGTCCGCTCGCGCCGCCGAGGAGCGAGAGCATGGCCGAGGAGGATCACTGGGGATCCGCGAGGCTCGTCCGAGGTAGCCTCCCGTGATCGATGAGACCGAGGCCGAAGAAGAGCCGGAAGAGCCACTCGTCCGCCGGCGCTCAGCCCGGACCCGTGGGGGGCATCCTGCGGCAGCACCACGTCTGAGACCGACGGCTGCCGATCGTCGTGAGGACAGGGAGGCCCAGAGAGCCATCTACGAGATGGACACCACCGTCCGTGTCGGTGTAGGTGTCCGTTTGACTGATTACTGGAAGATGAAGGCCAAGCAACTCAGAAGACTCAGATGGAGTGTGCTGCTTGAGGAGTGGTACCCGTAGCCCAGAGAGGCTCTTGTGGACAGTCACTTCTGGACTGTGACACAGCCGTCGCTCTATGAGACCTATAAACGCCGAGGCCACAAGCTATTCCAGCATAACTTTCTGGATTGGGATCAGCTTGCCCTGGCAGCAGAGATAGAGATTCGCCCATACTTTGAGAGGTATCGCAGTCTGGTGCAGCTGATGTACTATGAGAGGAGTGCTTATGTGGAGGATTGGGTGCGCGTATTCTACGCTACCCTATACGTATCTAAGGGCCGCAGGTCGATTGACTTCATGTTCATGTGACAGCACCATCACCTGATGAGACAGACGCTTGCACAGCTGCTGGGAGTGGACCTGCACGACACTTGCGTGCATGAGAGGGTGTATGGTCAGGCAGACCCACCGAGGAGGCCGCTCACTGGAGGAGTGGCACCACCACTGGAGGAGATTCGCTCTTTGTTTGGACCGACCTTCTCTCCAGACCAGCCGAGGGTACAGGCACTGTTGACTCCAGTTGCACGCACAGTGCACCTTGCCTTGCGCCACACTCTCTTGCCGAGGTCCGGTTACTTAGAGGGGTTCACCAGCCTGCAGCAGACCCTCCTGTTCTACATCATGAACAGGATGGAGTTTGATATTGTAGACATCCTTATATGCGAGATGGAGGATGTGATCACCGATGGAGTGGGCATGATGAGGCAGCTTGTGTACGAACACTGGATCCGCTACCTGCTCTCCATGATGGTCCCTGAGGAGTCCGCCGTGCATGACCGCCTCACTGACGAGAGTGTCACACGGTTCAGTCACTACCGAGCTCCAGCTCCTGGAGACCGCCGCCTTGGCCATCCAGTCGAGCGTCAGGTTAGGGCTCGTCTATCTGAAGAGGACTGGTCGGATCTGTAGAAGGAGGATGAGAGGTTGGCCGAGGCAGAGGCACGGGGTGAGGACCTGCAGCATATATGGTCCGAGAGCGACACAGATGACAGTGTTGAGGAGTACTTCCCACCTCCTCCCTCACCCAGGCAGCACGACGCGGAGGCTGGAGGCTCTATAGTGCCACCCCTACCTCCACCTCCTGTCTCAGAGGCACAGGTTTCTCAGTCGTCCGAGCTCACATCCCTCCTACAGCAGATGGTTGAGCAGCAGCGCTTGCACCAGCTTGCAGCTGAGCAGGCCCGAGCGGAGCAAGCAGCACGACTTCTGGAGCTCCAGCAGCAGCAGCAGGAGATGCAGCGCCAGATCGCCCGTGAGAGGCGTGAGGACACTGATCGGCTGACTGGGCTGATCGACCAGATGCACCAGCGCTCCCTCGACCAACAGCAGCAGACACAGCAGGTGATGATGGGCATTCTGAGGTTGATCACCAACCTCTACACCCAGACCGGGATTGCCTTGCCGTCGCAGCTGCCAGGAGTTCCTCCACCTCCACCTGTCCTCGCTCCAGCTGCCGCTCCGGTGCCGACCACGTCGATCCCTTCGACCAGCATGTCTCCACTGCTGCCTCCCGGCGCACCGATTCACTCTCCACTCTCGGCCACGACGCTGTTCCAGCAGACGCTGGCATCCGTCATCAGTGCCCCCTTGCCAGCAGCTTCTACCCAGCAGGCACCAACGACGGCTCCTACGGCCCCGACAACTCCTTCCACCTCTACTCCAGGCAGCAGCTCTGACGACAGCGACGGTGACCAGTTCGTCATCGCGCCTAGTACTCAGGGTCCTTAGGCACTTGGATCCCTTTTTGGTGTCTTGATGCCAAAGGGGGAGAAGAGTTAGAGGAGAGTCAGGGGGAGGATAGCTTAGCCTCAGGGGGAGCGTCCTAGCTGTAGGGGGAGTTTACCTATATGATTTATCTTTTGTAATTTGGTGTGTTTGCTACTCATTTGCTACTTATTGAGCATTAATGAACTTGTCACTTATTCCCACTTTCGAGTTATTGATTGATTTTGAGCCTTCAAATTTTAAGTGTGATAATATTGTATTCATTGCATATCCTCTTAAGTTTCGTACTATCAAATTCATTACTATTGTGCTTCAATTGTTGTGTTGTCATCAATCACCAAAAAGGGGGAGATTGAAAGCATCTAGGCCCCCATGAGGTATGGTTTCGGTGATTAATGACAACCATTGGACTTTACTAATGAATTTGTGGATGCAAGGTCTCTCATAATCACTCAATCAAATGAAATCAATATGTCATTGGAGACCCCTAAACAATCAATTTATGAGATCAAATCAATGATATGAAGACAAGAAGTAAAAGCTCTTATGACAAAGTCATTCAACCACAATTAATGACACTTCATGCTTGACAATCATTAGAAATATATTTCCAACAAAGTCTAAGAGGTCACTTGAGCAAGACACAAAAGAATCACTTAGAAACAACTCGAAGCAAACAAAATCAACTCACCGAATCAACCGATGTTTCCAGAGAACAACACATCGGTCGAGTTGGTTCAACGGAAGAAGAAGACCTCAGAACAAAGTACTCACCGGATCATCCGATGCTAAGGGCTTAGCTACATCGGTCCATCAGTACAGTTTGCAATATCCTTGGACCAAGTGTAGCACTGGATCATCCGATGTACAACAATATACACATCGGTCAATCACTCCAGTAAGCATCAAGTTTGAGCCAATTCTGGAGGAAGAGCCACCGGATCATCCGATGAGAAGACAAGTGCAACATCGGTCTAACAACGGTCATATCTGACACAATTACGTCAGCTAAAGTGAACTTGACCAAGGATAGCTAAAGGGGAGACATCGGATCATCCGGTGTTCGCAGAAAAGTTCTGTCAGCCTACTTTTCCAATGGCTATTTCGTGGAGGCTGGCTATAAATACCCCCTAAACCTGTCATTTCGACAAGTCTTGATCACCAGACATTCTCAACACATCCACAAGCGTTCAAGACCAAGATCCATCACTTCTACATCATTTCAACCACCTACACACCAATATATAGCCTAGAACTAGCTAGAGAGAGAGCTTGTGTGCCTCCATTCTGGGTGAGTGGAATCTCTAGGATAGTGAGAGCCTCAAGGGAGTACCCCTTGGTGTTTGTAACTGTAAGAGACTTCCGGAGCTTGCCAAGGCGTTTGTGGAAGCCCGGAGGGTCGAAGTTGTACAAGGCTTGAGCTCCACCATGCCAAGGTTGCCAAACGGAGAAGAATAGTGGAGATCCCTCGTCTCGGTGACTTGGGTGTGGCTAAACCCTTTGGTGGGTGCCACAACGTGGATGTAGGAAGATCTTGACGATCTTGCCAAATCACGGGATAAATCCTCGTGTCTCCTCGGGAGTTTGCATCCTCTTCCTCTCCCTTACATTTATGCATTTTATATTCCGCGAAGTTGCTATTTACTTCAATGCATAGATAGTTTGCGTAGGGAATTGGGCTTTTAGGAATTAAGTTTTATTGTTTAGATTTTTGAAAAGAAGCCCAATTCACCCCCCTCTTGGGCATTCGATCCTTACAATGACAACACAATAAGTAAAGCTTAATAGTAATGAAATTGACAATACGATACTCAAGAAGATATGCAATAAGTACAAGATTAGGCACATTAAACTTGAAGACTCAAAAGCGATCAATAACTCGAAAGCTCAACGATCAATAACACATGAGAGAATTAAGAGGCACACGAATACTCAATGAATAGCAAACGAGTAGCAAATCTCCCAAATTACAAAAGACTCCCAAAAAGATAAACTCCCCCTACAACTAGGACTCCCCCTAGGACAAAGCTATACCTCCCCTTGACTCTTCTCCCCCTTTGGCATCAAGACACCAAAAAGGAAGTCGAGTGCCTATGGATCCTGAGCGCTCGGGGCGATGACGAACTGGTCGCCGTCGGGAGAGCTGTCATCGGAGCTGCTACCTGTTGTTGCTGAGGCTGGAGTAGAGGTGACGGGTGCTGTGCGAGCTACTGTCGGTGCCTGCTGATTCTGGACTTTAGGTAAAGGGGCACTGACAACGGACGCTGGAGTCTACTGGAAAAGTGACGAAGCCGGCAAGGGAGAGTGGATAGGTGCGCCTGGAGCAAGTAGTGGTGACATGCTGATCGTCGGAATCGGCGTGGTCGGCAATGGTGCTGAGACTGGAACCAGGACAGGCGGACCTAAAGCTAGACCCGGAAGTTCAGCTTCATCATAAACATATGTGTTCTGTGACGGCAGAGCAATCCCGGTCTGCATGTAGAGGTTGGTGATCAACCCCAGGAGGCCCATCATAGCCTGTTGCGTCTGCTGCTACTGGTCAAGAGAACGCTGGTGCATCTGATCAATCAGTCCAGTGAGCCTATCAGTGTCCTTTCGCCACTCATGGGCAATCTGTCACTGCATCTCCTGCTACTGGTGCTGGAGTTCCAAGAGACGCGCAGCCTGCTCAGTTCTGGCCTGCTCAGCTGCAAGCCGATCCAATCGCTGCAGCTCAACCATCTGCTGAAGTAGAGAAGTGAGCTCAGATGGCTGAGAGACCTATGCCTCGGACACCGGAGGTGGAGTAGGTGGTGGTACAGTCGAGCCTCCAGCCTCTGCGTCGTGCTGCCTGGGTGAGGGAGGAGGAGGGAAGTACTCCTCGACACTGTCACTAGTGTCACTCTCCGACCAGATGTGCTGTAGATCCCCACCCTGAGCCTCAGCCTGTGCTAGGATCTCATCTTCCTTCTCCAGGTCTGACCAATCTTCCTCAGATAGACGAGCACGGACCTGACGCTCAACTGGACGGCCAAGGCGGCGGTCTCCAGGAGCTGGAGCACGGTAGTGTCCGAACCGAGTGACGCTCTCGTCGGTGAGACTGTCACGTACGGCGGACCCCTCAAGAGCTATCAAGTAGAGCAAGTGACTGATCCAGTGGCCAAACACAAGCTGCCTCATCATCCCAACTCCATTAGTGATGACGTCCTCTGTCTCACATATAAGGATATCCACGATGTCGAACTCCATCCTGTTCATGACATAGAACAGGAGGGTCTGCTGCCAGCTGGTGAACCCCTCAAGGTATCCGGACCTCGGAAGAAGTGTGAGGCGCAAGGCAAGGTGCACAGTGCACGCAGCTGGAGAGAGTAGAGCTAGTACCCTCGGCTGGTCTGGAGAGAAGGGCTGAGCAAACAGTGATCGTATCTCCTCATAAGGTGGTGCCACACCTCCAGTGAGCGGCCTCCTCGGTGGGTCAGCCTGTCCATATACTCTCTCGTGCAGGCAGGTGTCATGGAGATCCACTCCCAGCAGTTGTCCCAAGGTCTGTCTGGTCATGTGGTGATGCTGGCCCATGAACATGAAATCAATGGATGTGCGGCCCTCTGAAACGTAGAGTGTGGCATAGAACACTCACACCCAGTCCTCCACGTAGGCACCCCTCTGGTAAGACATCAGCTCCACTAGCCCTCTGTACCTCTCAAAGTAAGGGCGTATCTCCATTCCAGCTGCAAGTGCAAGCTGATCCCAGTCAAGAAAGTTATGCTGGAAGAGCTTATGGCCCCGACGTCTATAAGTCTCGTACAGCAACGCCTGTGTCAGGGTCTAGAAGCAGCTGTCCACAAGTGACTCTCTGGGCTGCGGGAACCACTCCTCAAGTAAAATGCTCCACCTGAGCTTCCTGAGCTGCTTGGCCTTCAACTTCCTGTAATCTTTCAAGCGGACACCCTCACCAACACAAACGTTGGTCTCATAGACGGCTCTCTGGGCCGCCCTATCCTCCCGAAGGTCAGCTGCAGAGGGTCTCGGTCTCGGGGCTGCAGCTAGATGACCCCCACGGGTTCTGACTGAGCATCGGCGAACAAGCGGCACCTCAGGCTCCTCTTCCTCCTCTGGCTCCTCAAGCACCGGAGGCTGCCTCTGTCGGGCCTCCCAGATCCTTAGCGATCCTCCTCGGACACGCTCTCGCTCCTCAGCGGCGCGAGCAGCCATCAGGGCTTTCTTCTCTTCCTTCGACAACTTCTGCTTCTTAGCGGCCGGCTCCTCAATAGCTTTGCCCTTTCCCTTCTTGTCACGACCCATGACGACGGTGAAGATGAGCACGTGGGACAACGAGCTCTGGCGCATGAGGCGGCGACGAAAGGAATGATGCGATCGGCGAACCCTAGCGGCGGTGCGACGGAGAGCACAGCGAATTGAGGGTGATAGCACGGTGGCGCAGAGGGCGGCGGCACGGCGACTAGGACGGCGGCGCAGGGCGGCGGCAGCGCTGTGTGGGACGGTGGAGGCGGTGCTGCGTAGAGCAGCGGTGGCGGCACTGTGTGGGGCGGCGGCGGCGGTGCGGCGGCGACGGCCGGAGGGTGGCGATGGCCGGAGGGCACGGAGCGGTGGCGGCGGAGGTGAGGGCGCGGAGCGTCGATGGCGGAGAGCACAGTCGGGGAGAGAGAAACCGAAGACAAAGAGGCGCTAAATAGGTGGGGCCCGAACCCTAGCTCAAAATTTAACATCGGATGAACCGACGTATGATGAGGGCTTCATCGGTCGAATGGTATAGTAAGGGTATTCCAGAGGCACCATTGGCATCGGATGATCCGACATGGAAATGATTATCATCAGTTGAATTTGGCACAACTCCAGAAATGTGATCATCGGATGCTCTGATGTTTCTTAGAATGAACTCATCGGTTGATTTGACTTTCTGACTGAGCTGACCCTTGGCACTTAAGCACAAACTGATCCGATGATGATTCTGGCCTAAGCATCGGATAATTCGATGACTACAAAACAGCAACTTCCCATATATGTCCTTTGACTCAAACAAACAAACAAGGAGAAACACATGTCTTAGGACTTTTGGGCAACCCCTTACCCCTCAAAGAGATTATAACACTAGTTGCCAATAACTTGGCTAAGCCCTAAAGCAAATAGAACACCGAAGAAATCAAGGAAGAAAACATCCAAATAAAATCTAAGGCCCATGCTTTGTGAGCTAGAGGATGAAGACTTCTATCTCTTTAAAGCATGTTACTTTAGGCATTAACGCACCTAACATTTTGTTCTTTCCACATCATATGAGTTGAGATATTGCATTTCAAACAAGTCTCTTTCTCATGAAGTGGGTTCCCCTTTGTGACAATCTACCGTATGCAATGCCAAACAAATTTTAATGCAAGAAATTAAACGTGAGTGCAAGTCTCTATGGCAGGCATCATGCAAGACATAAATTAAATCTATCTTGCCAAATTTGAACCTTTCAAATGCTTCTTCAGGGAGAGCCACTCTCAAAGCCTTGGGGAAACCCAAAAGAACCTCCATCCCAAGCTAACCCTTTCTCACCCCTATCCTTTGAAAGTTAGACAAGACCTATATGAGATGCATTCTTACATGACCATGGCAACTTACATGACGTTTGATGCATCTAGCACATTTAATTCACTCCTTAGTATAGAAAAGGTTTTCTCATCAAGTGGTTTAGTGAAGATATCCGCCAATTGTTCTTCGGACCTAACACCTCGCAAGGAGATGTCTCCCTTAGCTTCATGGTCCCGCAAGAAATGTTGGCGAATATCAATGTGCTTAGTGCGGGAGTGTTGAACGGGTTTTTTAGCAATCTTAACCGCACTTTCATTGTCACAAAGGAGAGGCACACAACCAAGTTTAATACCAAGGTCCAAAAGGATTTGCTTCACATAGAGAATTTGGGCACAACATGCACTGACCGCTATATATTCGCTTCCGCCGTGGACAAGGCAACGGAATTTTGCTTCTTGCTAGACCAAGATACTAGGGAATGCCCAAGCAAGTGGCACCCACCGGAGGTACTCTTGAGATCCACACGACATCTGGCAAAGTCTGAATCCGAGTAACCCAAGAGATGGAATTTAGCACCTTTAGGGTACCACAGGCCTACACTTGGGTTATGCTTGAGATACCAAAGTGTCCTAAAGACCGCCTTTCGATGCGATTCTTTAGGTGACGCTTGAAAGCGAGCACACAAGCATACACTAAACATGATATTGGGCCTAGATGCGGTAAGATAAAACAATGAAACAATCATAGAATGGTAATTAGATTGGTCAATAGGTTTACCGTCCTTATCCGCGTCGAGATGACAATTTGTTGTCATTGGAGTACTTCTTAAGCTAGAATCTCCCATCTCAAATTTCTTCAAGAGGTCCTTGGTATACTTTTCTTGATAGATGAAGGTTCCCTCTCAAAGTTGCTTGATTTGAAATCTAAGGAAGAAGTTGAGCTCTCCAATCATCGACATCTCGAACTCCCTAGACATCATTTTGCCAAACTCATGGCTAAGAGCTTTGTTAGTTGAACCAAAAATAATATCATCGACATAAACTTGACAAATAAATAGTTCTCCGTCGATGTCTTTGGTGAAGAGTGTAGTGTCCACCCTCCCGATCTTGAATCCTTGCATGATCAAGAAATCCCGTAGTCGTTCATACTATGCCCTAGGTGCTTGCTTGAGCCTGTAGAGCATCTTGTGCAACCTAAACACATGATTAGGATTCCTCGGATCTTCGAACCCGGGAGGTTGTTCAACATAAACAAGCTTGTTAATATAACCATTAAGAAAGGCACTTTTCACATCCATTTGATAAAGCTTTATGTTATAATGTGATGCAAAAGCAAGAAGTATACGGATGGCTTCTAGTTGAGCGACCGGAGCAAATGTTTCTCCGAAGTCTAGTCCTTCAACTTGTGACAAACCCTTGTCCACAAGTCTTGCTTTGTTGCAGATCACAACACCATTCTCGTCTTGTTTGTTGCGGTACACCCACTTTGTCCTGATGACGTTCTTGTCCTTGGGACGCTCCTCCAACACCCAAACTTCATTGCGGATGAAGTTGTTATGTTCTTCTTGCATGGCCATCACCCAATTTGGATCTTGAAGTGCTTCCTCAATGTGAGTGGGTTCTACACATGAAACAAACAAGTAGTGCTCACAAAACGTAGCAAAATGGCGAGAAGGTGTACTTACTCCCCTTGACGGACTTCCGATGATTTGATCAATCGGATGCGCCTTGGAGATGCGTCCATGCCTCATAAGTGGTTGTGAAGCACTTGGCGGTGGTGATGCGTGTTGCTCTTCTTGTGGTTGGACTTGATCATGGACTTCTTCTTCTTCTTGTAGTTGTGTGGCTTGTGAATCTTGTGTCGGCAATGGATCATCCTTTTCTTCTTCATCAACTTGAGGTGCCATAGATGTGTTGATGTTGGAACTTGAAGCTCCCCCTTGATCGTGGCTCTCCTCAACTTTAGGCTTGATGTCTCCAATGGTCTTGTTCTTCATAGCTTCTCGTAGAGGCCCATCATCTATTTCATCATTACCAAAACTCTCCTCTTGGGAGCCATTAGTTTCATCAAACTCAACATCACAACTTTCCTCAACTAAATCGGAGCTTTGGTTGAATACTCGATATGCTTTTGAGTTCGATGCATAACCAAGAAAGATACCAAGATCACATCTTCTTTCAAACTTACCAAGACTTTTCTTGCTGTAGATGTAGCACTTGCACCCGAAGACTCAGAAATAGGAGATGTTGGGCTTTCTCCCAATGAGAAGTTCGTACGGGGTCTTTTGAAGTAGTCGATGTTGGTAGACCCAATTTGCGGCATGGCACGCCGTGTTGATTGCTTCGGCCCAAAACTTCTCGGACGTGCCATAGTCATCAAGCATTGCTCGTGCAAGAGTGATGAGAGTCTTGTTCTTCCTTTCAACGACACCATTTTGTTGAGGAGTGTATGTGGCCGAAAACTCATGCTTCACGCCTTCACGATCGCACCACTACCCAATGTTGTAGTTCTTGAATTCGGTGCCGTTGTCACTCCGGACCTTGATGATGGGAAGTTGAAATTCCCTTTGGGCACGGTTAGCGAAGGACTTGAACAATTCTGGAGTTTCACTCTTGTCACCTAGAAACAAAGTCCAAGCATAGCGAGAGTAGTCATCAACTATAACAAGACAATAGAGGTTACCGCCAAGACTTTGATATGTGGACGGTCTGAAGAGGTCCATGTGGAGCAACTCAAGTGGCTTGGAGGTTGACACCATTGTCTTCATCGGGTGGTGAGAAGCAACTTGTTTCCCGACCTGACAAGCGCTACAAAGCTTGTTCTTCTCAAATGTGACATCCTTCACGCCGGTCACCATCTCGAGCTTGAATGACTTCTTGAGCTTGCTCATTCCTATGTGAGCTATGCGTCGATGCCATAGCCAACCAAAACTCGTCTTGGTGAAAAGAAAAGTGGTCAAGCTAGCATCCTTGTTGGAGAAGTCTACTAGGTAGAGATGTCCATGCCGAAATCCTTTGAAGATTAGTTCTTGACTTGTTTCACTACTCACAACAACATCATTTTTGCTAAAGTTGCACGTTAGTCCAAGATCACATAATTGTGCAATAGAAAGCAAATTGAAACTAAGTTACTTAACATACAATACATTGGAAATAGATAAATCATTTGAAATTGCAATCTTACCCAACACAATTACCTTCCCTTAGAGTTATCATCAAAGGTGACTTGTTCATGATTGTCGGGCTTTTCTATGGTGGTGAACATACCATCATTGCCGGTCATGTGTTGAGTGCACCCACTATCGAGTACCCAATGCTTTCCTCCGGCTTTGTAGTTCACCTTGGTGTTATCTTTAGCCATGAGGCACATGGGAGGTGGATGAAGAGATGAATCATCATTGTTGGCAATGGCAAGGCCGGTCAAGCTTTCTTCTTCCGCTTCACTCTCTTCATCACTTGATTCTTCGTCGGTGATCCATTCATTTGCCTCACACATAAACACCTTTTGTGGACCTTTTCTCTTCTTTGGGAAGAGAATTGCCTTCTTTCCTTTGTCATGTTTCTTCTTCCCAAAGGATCTTAGTTTGGGCTTGACCTCTTCTTCATCATCCTCACTATCTTCAAGCTTGCGATGCTTGCCCTTGTGGTTCTCTCTTCTTTTGTCCGGTTTTGGACAATCATAGGAGATGTGGCCTTGATCGCCACAATTGTAGCAAGTCTTGTTTTCATCTCTACTTGGTAGAAAAGCTTTCTTCTTGGGATCAAAGGTGTATCCCGTCTTGGCAATCTTGGAGTTCAAGCGAGAGAACTTTCTCATCATCAATGCAAGCTCATCATCGTCATCTTCACTTGATGATTGCTCTTCTTCACTTGAGCTAGGCTCAACCACCTTCTTTTTCTTGGGATTTGTTTTCTTGGTGGAAGCCTTTTGAGCAATTGTCTTTGAAGATGATTCCTCCATCATCCCAAGCACACTCATCTCATGAGCGTGAATCTCTCCAATAAGTTCTGAAACTTCAATGTGATCAAGAGATTCCTTTTGAAGCATGGAGTTGATGATGTTGTACTTTGGCTTAGGAAGGAGCATAAGGATATTGCGGTTGATGAATCCCTTGCCAAGAGAAGCAATATCAAGAGCATTAATTTCCTCAATAAGAACATTTAACCGAGAAAACATTTCATTGACATTTTCATGAGGTAGCATTTTGAACTCATCATATTTGGTCTTAAGCATATGATATTTTAGTTCTTTAACACGAGAAGAACCCTCATGAATTTCAATCAAGCAAGCCCAAATTTCACACGCTTTTTCTTTGCTAGCAATCCTAGCAAACACATCTTGACTAATGCATTCATAAATAGCATTTCTAGCTTTTGCATCCCATTTGACTTGATCACCTACATAGTTGTGCTCACCAAACCCCGCATGGGTCGCTTCCCATACCTCGGGAGCAATAGCCTCTAGATAGGCACGCATGCGTGCTTTCCAATAGGCAAAGTTCTTGCCCTCGAAGATGGGAACTGAACCCCCAATCTTTGCCATTTTAGCTCTCTAGCGATGAAGCTAGAATGATCCAATGAGCAACCTTGCTCTGATACCAATTGTAAGGATCGAATGCCTAAGAGGGGGGTGAATTGGGCTTCTTTTCAAAAATTAAAGCAATAAAAACTTAACTACTAAAGCTCAATTCCCTATGCAAACAACCTATGCATTCAAGTGAATAGTAATCTTGCGGTAAATGAAATGCATAAGTGTAACGGGTAAGATAGAGTGTGCAAACTCCCAAGGACACAGGAAGACACGAAGATTTATCTTGTGGTTCGGCAAGATCGTCAAGACCTTCCTACATCCACGTTGTGGCACCCACCAAAGGGTATAGCCACTCCCAAGACACCGAGACCAGAGATCTTCACTAAACTTCTCTATTTGCCAACCTCGGCAAGGTGGAGCTTCTACAAGTTGGATCCTCTGGCCTTCCGCAACCGTCTTGGCAAGCTCTGGAAGGCTCTCTTTAATCACCGACTCTTACACGGTGATTACAATCACCAAGAGACACTCCCTTACAGCTCTCACTATACTAGAGACTCCAATCACCAAGAATGGAAGCACACAAGCACTATCTCTAGCAAGTTCCAGCCTATCTCTTGGTGTACAAGTGGTGTAAATGATATGGAAGTGGTAGCTCAATGCCTTGAATGCTTGGTAATGTGTAGAGTAGCTCTGGGCTTCAAGTCATATCGAAATGACTGGTTGAAGGGGTATAAATAGCCAGCCTCCACGAAATAGCCGTTGGAAAAGTAGGCTGACATCACTGTTCTGCAAACATTGGATGATCCAATGTTCCCCCTTAAGTTGTCATCGGTCGAATCCAAATTATCTGATGTCACTATGTCAGATATGGCCGTTGTTCGACCGATGTAACACTTGCCTCATTATCGGATGATCTGGTGGCACTTCATCCAAAATTGGTCCAAAAATAGTGCTTACTGGAGTGATCGACCGATGTGTTATAGTTGTACATCGGATGATCTGGTGTTACACTTGGTCTAGAGTAATTGCTTATTGTATTGATCGACCGACGTAACACTTTCTTCATCATCGGATGATCCGGTGAGTACTTAGTTCTGAGGTCTTCTTCTTCTGCTAAACCAAATCGACCGATGTATTGTTTTCTGGAAACATCGGTTGATCCAGTGAGTTGATTTTGTCTGCTTCAAGTTGTTCTAAGTGATTCTTTTGGAATTTGCTCGAGTGACCTCTTATACATTGGTTTGAAATATTCTTCTGATGATTACCAAGTCTTGGGTGTTGTCAATTTCGATGGAATAACTTTTACATATGAGCTTTTTCTTTTAGACTTCATAATAATCGATTGACCTCGTGAAATAGTTTGTTTAGGGGTCTCCAATTATATCCAATGCACAGTAGATGATATACATGTAGAGTTCATTAAGCGTGATGATTAATATGAGAGACCTTGCATCCACAAATTAATTAGTAATATCCAACAGTTGTCATTAATCACTAAAACCATACCTCATGGGGGCCTAGATGCTTTCAGATGTATCATTTGCAGTGATTGAGCCGGTGTGTGAATCTGTTTTGCATGGAACTAACATGCTTCACATTTTTTCACCAGCTCAACCGCATCCTGGAGTGCTGTAGGCTAGTAAAAGCCATGCCGGAAGGCTTTACTGGGGCCAGCCTGTGTGAAGATGCGTGATTTCCGCACTCACCTCCATGGATTTCCGCGAGAAGATCGCAACCTTCTTCCCTTGCGATGCACCACATTAGGATGCCATTGGCACCGCATCGGTAGAGATTCCCTTCTACCAACGTATTGGACGTAGTGGAAAAGAAGTTACCACTAATATTTTGTGGGCTTGGAAGTAATGACGAAGCTTTCTTGAGCCAATGAGAACTGCGTAAAGCAGTTTATGCACCTCAATGTCTCTTGTTTTGGCGTTGTGGAGTACTTCACTGATGAAGTACACTGGGCACTGGACTGTCCGGACCCTCCCGGAGGGGCCCGAAGCTTCCTCTTCATCAACTTGGACCCTTCCGGAGGGGTCTAGACCTTCTTCTTGAATTTCCTGGTCCCTTCCAAAGGAACCCGGAGCTTCTTCTGGAGTGACCCAGACCCTCCCAGTGGGGTCTAGATCTTTTTGTTCAGCAGTAGTTGCTCCTTCGTTTGAAGGAGGTTGATCCTCTTGCATCTCGCCTTGAGGATATGTGCTTGAGGGTTGGTCCCCAAACTCACCTTCAGGTAGCTCCGGACCCTCCTAGAGGGGTCTAGAATCCTGAATTAGGGATGGCTTCGGTCTTTCCGTGACCAGGACCATACTGACAACCTCTGTAGTTGCTGAAATGTAAAGCAGCAAAGCTCACCAGGGTTTGGAGCTATCACGTTTGGTAGTGTGGTGAGGAGCTGTTTTAGCTCTTGAAACGCCTTTTCTGCTTCCTCAGACCAATGAAACGGTCCAGACTTCCTCAAGAGTTTGAAGAAGGGTAGCGCCTGTTCTGCCAATCTTGATATGAATCGACTGAGCGCAGCCAGACATCCAGTCAACTTTTGGACATCTTTGATGCAGGCTGGAGGCTGCATTTCTTCTATAGCCTTGATCTTCGCCGGATTTGCTTCGATTCCTGGATGAGTCACCAAGAAACCCAAGAGCATTTCGAAGCTAACCCCAATGACACACTTGTCTAGGTTCAGCTTGGTGCGTGTAGTATGCAACTTGTCGAAGACGGCTTGTAAGTTGTCAAGGAGTGATTCCTTGTTTTTAATCTTCACCACGATGTCATCAACATACACCTCCACCAAGTCTCTAATTAGCTCTCAAAATTTTTTGTACATAGCTCGCACAAATGTTGAAGCAGCAATTTTGAGACCAAACGGCATGGCAGTATAACAATACAATCCATCTACTGTTATGAAAGTAGTATGCTCTTCATCTTCCTTAGACATTTGGATTTGACGATATCTAGAATATGCATCTAAGAAACATAGCAGTTCGCACCCGGAGGTGGAATCCACTATCTGATCTATTCTAGGTAGTGGAAATGGATCTCTTAGACATGCCTTATTTAAGGTGGTGTAGTCGATACACATCCGAAGCTTCCCACCGGCCTTGGGTACAACAACTGGGTTTGCCAGCCATTTTGGATGGAAGACTTCTCGGATGAATCTAGCTTCGAGCAACTTCTTGATTTCTTGTCGGATGAAGTTTTGTCGCTCGAATGATTGTTTCTGGGGCTTCTGGTGTACAGGCCAGGCGTCTGGGTAAATCTTCAGATTGTGCTCAAACACCTCCCTAGGGATCCTAGGCATTTGTGACGGTTGCCAGGCAAACACGTCGACATTAGCCTAGAGGAAAGTGATGAGCGCGAGTTCCTATTTGTTGTTCAGACCACCCGATATACGGGTAGTCTGAGTAGTATCGGAACCGATTTGGACGACTTTGACGGGAACGTCGGCGTCACTGCTTGGTTGCACACGCGGTGCGGAGGAAGAGCCTTTGTGGCGAATGCTTGGAGGATTCGCAGCTAGCTCTTTTCCAGATGCTTCCTCTTGCGCTGTGGTAAGCGCATAGAGTTCTTCTAGAGCTGTGACTCCTGCGGTGCGGTCTCCACGGATCCGAAGAATGCCCATAGGTGTTGGCATCTTCAACACCAAATAACCATAATGAGCAGCAGCCATAAATTTGTATAATGCTGGCCTGCCTAAAATGGAATTGAAAGGCAGACTGATCTGCGCAACGTTGAAGATCAACTTCTCGGTTCTGTAATTCTCCCAGGTCCCGAAGGTCACCGGGAGTGTAATAGAACCAAGAGGAGTGATAGTTCCCGGACCTACTTTGGAGAAAGGCTGGGATGGACGGAGGTCCGAAGGCCGAAGCTGAAGCTTAACGAAAGCTTTGAAGCTTATGAGGTTAAGCCCGGAACCTCCATCCACCATCACGTGGTGAATTTGGATATTGTTAATGGTGGGTGACACCATCAACGGGAGTTGACCAGCCCCGATCATGTTTCGGGGACAGTCCGAAGCATCGAAAATGATGGGTGTGTCCATCCACTTCCAATGTGGTTCTGCCTTAGCAGCAAGAGCTACCATGGCCATGTCCTGCCGTATTGTCTTGAGGATGCGACGAGAAGTTATATCCCAAGAACTACCATAGATGGTGTTAAGGGTTTTTTGATGTTCGTTGTCGGAGGCGTCGGAATCATCATCGACAGTGTTGTAGACGGCTTTCAAGACCTTTTTAGGGTCCTAAAAACCTAGCTCTTCATCAGCCGGAGCTTTGTCGACTTTTTGTTTCCCTTCCCTTTGACGGAAAGGAGCTTCTTCCTGGCGCTTGTTGTAGCGCTCAGCAAGGTTCCGAACCTATCGGCACTCTTCCAAGCTGTGTCGATTCGTCTTGTGAATTGGACACCATGCTTTGGAACTGTTGCCGTCTTCTGATGAAGGATGAGGTCGTTTCTCGGGGTGTGGCCCCCGACTTCCAGGAGCTGTGGCAGCAGCAGCTGGAGCGCCGACAAACGGCTTCTTTTTACCGTTGGGCTTCTTCTTCTTCTTACCACTACCGGAGGTAGCAGCTTCAATTTTGGAGGACTTTTGGTTGACCTCCGGAGCTGGTTTGGAATGCATTTCACGGCCCTCCGCAGCTCTAGCGCATTTGTCGGCTAGGCTAAAGAGTTCCGTGATGCTGGTAACTTCCTTAATAGCCAACTTCTCTAGCATCTTCTTATCTCGAACACCCTGTCTGAATGCAACAATAATAGTGGAGCTCGAGATTGAAGGAATCGTATTGCGTACCTGAGAGAATCGCTGGATGAAGGACCGTAGCAATTCCCCCAACGTTTGCTTTACAACAAACAGGTCCAGCTCAGTGCCATGTCGGGTGTAGGAGCTCCCAAAATTGAATTGCTAGCATAGTTCCGCCCAACTATTGATGGAGTCAGGTGGAAGATTCATGAACCAAGATCTTGCAGTCCTAGTTAAGGCCACAGGGAAGTAATTGGCCATTACAGCCTCATTAGCCCCTGCTGCCAATATGGCAGTAGAGTAGATTCGTAGAAATTTTAAGGGGTTGACTGTCGTGTAGAGTTTTTCCGACAAGTGAGGCCGGAACTTCTGTGGCCACCTGACCATACGTAAGTGCATGGCCAGGGCATAACATCCTCCTCCTACACCTTGAGGAGCAAGGTTGTCCCGAGCCTCTCGCCTTTCGCGAGCACGCTCGATGTGGACTCGATCGTCCTGTTGCCGGTAATGGCGATCCAGTTCCGACCGTAGATCATGGGTCGGTATCCTGATGATGGTATGGGTGCGTCGTGCCCCGGGGGGGGGGGGGGGCAGCGAAGTCACCTATTGGGAGGTGGCACGCCTCCTTTGTTGAGAGGCTTGTGGACTAAGCCGACCGGACAAGGTCCGTCGTTGTGAAGGTGCCCTTCCCGAAGGAGGAGGACCTTGGTTACTGATGCCTGTAGTCGCAGCTGCGACCAGATGGTCAACATCAACCATCCAGTGCTCCATAGCACCCTGGGGTGCGCTTGGAGGTGGTGGATGTTGCAGAAGAGCTCACGTGGCAATGAGCGCGTGCTCTGGGTTGTTGTTTGCCGATGCAGTGATCGATGCAGATGCCCCATCTCGTTGACAGGGATTATTTGCCAGAACAGATGGTGCTACAGCGCCTGCTGGAGTATTGGCACCAGTTGATTGCTGACCGTTGGAGGGGTTGCCTCCAGCAGGTTGTTCAACATGATTGCCATTGGATGATCTAGCAGTTGAATTCACCATCTCGTGATCATGGAACAAATGCTGCCCCTACCTGGCACGCCAAATGTCGAAGTGTGGAATACGACACTTCCACCGGACCCGTTGAGAAACAGCCTGCAGAGGTTCTTTTGTGAAAAGGGAGCTCAAGATCAATATCAAGATGGTGACCTTAGAGATTTACGTGGTTCGGGCCACTGGAGCGTAACACCCTACTCCACGGGGTTTGTGTGATTGT
This sequence comes from Tuctoria greenei, assembly GCA_036927565.1. Lineage (NCBI taxonomy): Eukaryota > Viridiplantae > Streptophyta > Magnoliopsida > Poales > Poaceae > Tuctoria > Tuctoria greenei. Next base: position 153,595,994 of record JAYESD010000006.1, on the reverse strand, counting down.
ATTGAGCGAGTTCGCTATGGTCAGGTTGCGATAGCCTCGGCCCGAATGTCCTGATATTCGAGCAGTGCATCCCTTTTATAGTTCTAAGGACTGACCGTTACAAAGCTAGCCTGGCCCGACATGTGGCCCTGGCGTCCTTAATGGCCTAATACACTGTATAAAGAGTATTAAGTACAATTAATGGTGTGGTAACGTGCCTTCATGGCAGCATTACCGCTATTAATGTATACTGATAAGGTGTCATTAATATGGTATTAATGACACAATATCAGACCTTGTAACTGCCGCTTTAACCATCCTTGAATGTCTGTAATGGTCTTGTCCAGCTTGTATTTCCGTTGGTGATGAAGGTCCGGAGGCTCCACACATGTCGGATACGGAGCTTTCCCTTGCGGGAGAGCAGGTCCGGGGTTGCTGTACACGTGTCAGTACTGGAGCTCCTCTCTGACAGGGGCTAGGTCCGGGGCCGTTGTACAAGTGTAGTCGCTGGAGCTTTCCTTGGTTAGGAGTTCTGTTCTGCCCTTATTTTACACGTGTTAACTCGGGAGCCAGTCATATGAGAGGAGCGGGTCCGGTGTAACATGACATGTGGGACCAGCAAGGGCCTTCGACTCTGATGGGTGGAACTTTCTTACTCTTGTTGCGGTATCGTGGGGTACCCAATACGTACGATACCGAAAGGCCGGTTGAACGTTTCTCTGGGGTCGTCCTCTCGTCGACGACGCCTCCACCATCTTCCTCTTATTCAATATCGCCTATACTGTCTTCCGTCCGTAGCGCTCTCGCCAACCCTCACTGGCGGTGCGCTATGGAGAAGAGTATGGGGCCCTACTTGCCAACCAAACCTGGGACCTGGTGCCCGTCCGAGTCATGGTAATGTTGTCACAAGAAAGTGGGTGTTCACGCATAAGAAGAAGGCGGATGGTTCCCTGGAGAGGTATAAGGCTCGATGGGTACTTCGGGGCTTTACACAGCGCCCTAGAGTTGACTGTGACGAGACCTTCAGTCCGGTGGTGAAGCTGATGACGGTTCGTACCGTTCTATCGCTAGCTCTCTCGCGTTCTTGGCCTGTCCACCGGCTGGATGTCAAGAATGCCTTCCTCCACGGCACTCTGACGGAGATGGTGTACTGCATTCAGCCGATAGAGTTTGTCGATTCAGCTCATCCAGACATGGTCTGTGTTGACGACTGTTATATACCAATTTCATCCGTCAATTTAACTCAATTATGCGAAGGATTTGTCATTTCTTGCACACATCACCTTTCTATCTAACCCAATTCCACTTGGACTTGGAGAAATATGTGTATGCAGTATTTTATACAGGAAATGAGGAAATGTAGAGGGACCAATCCTATAAAATATCATCCTAGCCAATCAGGCGACAACATGTGGCATCCCATGGATCAAATGCCCAACAAACAGAAGTATCTGAGGAGATCCAACGGTGTATCACCCAGATACATCAAGGGGGCCCACCTGGCAGCCACTTGGAGGAAGCACTCCACGTTTGGAGTGCTGACTAGGTCGGCCAAACCAGGGGTCCGGCCGACCCCTTCCTGGCGCCAAACGCGGTCAAACGACGCGTGTTGGCTCCTCCTAGCTCGAAGGAGTCAATGGTGACTGATTCGCATGCTTTTGGTGGCGGGAACCAACCTCAATACTAGTATAAATAGGACCCCCTACCCCTCACTTCAACACACACCACTTGAGCTTCACCTCTATTGTATACACTATCATCCATAGTCTTAGAGGAGTTAGGTTGTAGAGAGGAGAGTCTCTAGCCCCAAGTCCAAATTGGGAAAAGAGTAAGGAGTCTCTCTCTTCCCAATCCTACATTGGGAAATGTATGGCTCATGTATTCTTTGTTGTATTTGTGACTTTATGCATAATAAAGATAGTATCTTTAGTATCTACTTATACATATACTTGGGCAAAGCGTTTCTTGTTTGATTGTGGAGTCCATGTACGTGGAAGGTATAGCTTCTATGAGTATTTCATCATGAACAAATCTCATTATCATAGAACCTATAGACCCCAACTATATTCAAGTTAATTATAACATAACGAGGTTAGTATGGATAATTATGTTGTGTATCAACATTGGTTCAATGATGATTCAATTCATTGCCTTATGATGGATTGTGCCTATGCTCTTAAGGTAATTACTTAATATGCTAGCATGGTGCTAGGATAGCTAAGTAGCATTGGATGTCTCGTAGACCCACAGATTGAAGAGGTAGGTAGTAGGTGGTGACAGCCCTATCTGTCCTTTGTAATCCTCCACGTTCGGTTATGCCACAGGCTCTTGGCGGGAGTTGCCCTAGTATTTCTTGGGGTAAGCCCGTGCCCGATGTGTTGAATTACATAGCATAAGTATTCACTATTAATCTAGCTTATGAATAATTAGTTTAGACTATGTATATGTACAATAGAGCATAGTAGGAGTACCTCCATAACTCTCAACCTTAACTAACCTCTAGGATCCTCTTACCCCCTTAGACTTGAAAGCTTTTGTGTGTGTCACACTACCCCCACTATTATTTTATCCATCCTTACTAGATTCTTACGTAGACCTTTCTACCCTTTCCACTCGATGATTCTTATATCTCTTCCCTGCCTTCCATTGGGATCAAATAAATGACACCCAAGGGAATACTCTTAAGGGGAAATGCTACAATGACATCTGACACAATTAACAAGCATTTCTGAAACATCAGTTGGAGATGTCTAGTTAATGGTGCATAATAAATACCAACAAGCATTTATGGCGCCGTTGCCGGAGATGATTTGTTAGTATATCTTAGGAGCCGTCAACAAGCATTCTGGCACCGTTGCCGGGGAAGGCAAATAGATATATAACATGACTGAGTGAATACGATAGAACCCTGGGTAGGATTTTAGTAGGATAACCATTCTTTGTTTTCGCATTTTAAATGTGAAAACAGGGTAGTGTATGTCTGTTTTCCGCCTGCCGGAAAACCTTGTTGAAGATTTTGAATCTCTTCTGAGAGACCGACCCCGTGTCATTACTCCTCAGAATATTCAAGCGGCAAGGCAAGCCAGCATTTTTGCACCAACAATCCGAACGCCAATGGCTCAGAAGACCCTTCGTGAGTTCTCAGCTCCCTCTGCTAACAATGTGCCTATTGGGCCCACTATTAACACAGGAGATGTGAGCTTCGAGATCAAAACTGGCCTTATCACTATGGTGCAAGCCAAGCCATTCTGTGGGAAGGCTAACGAGGATGCAAGTGCTCACCTGCAACAATTCCTCGAGATCTGCAGCACTTTTAAAATCAAGGATGTGTCTCCGGATGCGATCCGTCTGAGACTATTCCCGTTCTCTCTCCTTGGGAAAGCGAAACAGTGGTTCTACGCGAACTGAAGTGCTGTAGACACTTGGGAGAAGTGTTCTACGACATTCCTCGCCAAATTCTTTCCGTTGGGCAAAACCAATGCCCTACGTGGAAGGATTTACAGCTTTCAGCAAGAGCCCAAGGAATCTATCCCCGAGGCATGGGAAAGGCTTCAGGTGTTCATCCTAGCCTAACCCCACCATGGGATGGATGACTGGCTCCTTATTCAGAATTTCTATAATGGGCTGATCCCATCAGCTCATGACCATTTGGATGTTGCTGCTGGAGGAGCCTTCTTCTCATTGACGGTGCCAAAAACTCAAGATCTTATTGAGAAGATGGTGTCCCACATGGGATGGAACGATGAGTGTCTTCATTCCCGACAGCGATGCATGCACACCTTGAAGGAGGTGGACATGATCTCTGCAAAATTGGACCTCCTAATGAAGAAAATAGATGGACAAGCTAGTTGTGAAGTGTCTGGCAATGCCTATGCCCTAGATTCTCACATCACGTGTGAAGTCTGTGGCAACACGGGTCATATGAGCAATGATTTCCCAGAAACCCGTGAGGATGCCCTGTACCTCGCCCACAATGGAAATTTCAACAAAAACAATGGCTATCGTCTAGGAGGTCAAGGGTGGGGTCAACAACGCCCATTCTTTCAAGGAGGGTACAACAACAATCAGCCCAACTTGAGAGAACTTGCCATTAGCCAACTCAAGATCAATGATGCCCTATCCAAGAACTTGTCAGCTAATGACAAGACCCTGGAAAACATAAATGCCAAGATTGAAGGACTATTCTTAGCACTCAAGAATCAACTATGCTTCAACAAGATGTTGGAGACTCAGCTGGCACAACTTGCTGCAGTTGTCCCTCCATTGGAAAACAACAGAATTCTGGGGCAGCCAGAAGCCCCAGTGGAGAACGTCAATGCAGTGGTTACGAGAGGAGGAAAGACCACTCATGACCCACCATATCCCACACAAGAAAAGCGGACAACTGAGCCTGAGGAGGAGGATGTCCCAAGTGAATTACTTGGTGAGAGAATGGCCAAACAAATTTGAAGACACCACCTTATGTCATTCCCTCACAAACAAAGGAAGCCAACAGTGGATGAGCAATTCAACCGTTTTGTTGAGATCATCCAAAATATCCACATCAATGTGCCCTTGATTGATGCGATGCAAGTACCCACTTATGCTCACTATCTCAAGGACATATTGAACAACAAACGGCCATTGCCCACCACTGAGGTCGTCAAGCTTACAAAAGACTGCAGTGCAACCATCCTCAATAGGCTTCCTAAAAAGAAGAAGGACCCTGGGTGTCCTACCATTTCATGCTCAATTGGGGCTCACCACTTTGACAAGGCACTTTGTGATCTGGGAGCAAGTGTTAGTGTGACACCCAAGGTTGTGTTCGACCAGCTGAACTTCACAGAACTGACTCCAACACGAATGCAGCTACAACTGGCTAACTCTTCAGTCCGTTATCCAGCGGGTATTGCTGAAGACGTCCCGGTAAAGATCTGGAACTGCTTCATACCCGTGGGATTTGTGGTTCTAGACATGGACATTGAGAAAGATACACCACTCATTCTTAGGCGTCCATTCCTAAGCACTACAAAAGCTCGCATAGACGTGGGAGCTAGAGAAATCCACTTCCATATCAATGGCAAGGAGGAAAATTTTAACTTTCAGCCAAGATTAGAGCAATGCTCCATGATTCAGTTCAAGTATGGGCCGAATCATAAACACATCAGAGAGGTCGAAGTCACACCTCCAATGGTGGACTCACTCATTGCATTCATGAGAAGATTAATCTACGAGGAGAATCCATCGTTTCGACCACGCCGATATCCAAAGGTGACGGAATCGTCTGGACCTTCCCGAAGGCCCAAGTCCACCAAGCTGCCAAAGAGGAATGGCGGAAGAAGCAAGACAAGCTGTCCGAGCCCATCCCTCTGGGCCCAGATGTGAAATGAAGACGGAGGAATGTCCATCTCATCGGACGGTGGTGAGACATACGCCAATAGTTTAAATTGGCAGTTATCCCACTTTATTTTTTTCTTTCTTTCTTTTTCCACCCCATTCAGATTTTTCCCACATATTTGATTTTTCTAGCAAGTTGAGAATCTTATATTCTCAACTATCATTTTTCTTTCTTTCTTTTCAAAAGAAATTTTTTTCATTGGATGTGAAAAAAGGTTTTTATTTGGAAAACAATTTTTCTGAGCTGCACATGTGGCATTTCACCACAGTCCTAACTTTATAGCCGTTGGGGAGCCACTTGCCAAAAGTGGAACCAGGGGGGGCACCTGTCAGGTCGTTCGAACCCCCTGGTCGGCCGAACAGGGAGTGGAGCCAAATTGGCTCCCCTTCCTCTAACGGCTATATTTTGAACCCCAAGTGACCTTTGGAGGGTGCACCCTATAAATTGTAGCCGTGAGGAGCACTTGTTTTTCTTGCTCTTCATTGCAACACTCTTGCTCAAATCCATCCCCAAAAAGATTTTCTTTTGTTTGCATTTGCATTTTACACTCAAGCTTTCAAGAGGAGAAAATTCGTTTAGAGTTTTGTTTTCCAAACATCGCTTCTTTTTGGATTTTTCTCGCCTTGTTTTGTTCTTGCTTGTTGAACTCAAAAAGACATGAAGAGGTTGTTCGGAAAGAGGAAGGGGGCTGCAAGCTCAAGCCATGGTGAAGGTTCTAGTGCACGCCTCTCTTCCATGGGTACAAGCCCAAGGAGGAGAAGTGTGTGTGAGGACACTCCCATGGATGAGAGAAGCAACCCACACCAACTTCTTCATGACAACGACCTCGACATACGAAGCGAAGTTGAAGACCAAGCATGCAGGTTTCTAAAAGATCATGAGTTCCGCCACACCAAGGCTTACGATCCACATTTGATCTCCAAAATAGGTATGGACTCCGAATTTCTTTCCATTTGGCATGCAATTGGATTTGATGACTTTGCTCACATAGAGGAGAAAGGTTCACGCCTTCTCACTATCCAAATCCTTTGCACGCTAAGAATAAGATTTGATGGTATTACTTTTAGATTGTTTCAAAAAGAATACAACATCCTATGGAAAGAATTAGGTAGCATCCTAGGCTTCCATAAATGGTGTTTACTAGATTTAGACAATTTGCCTAAGTTTAACAAACAAAGTTTTTGGCATGAGCTAACTAGTGAGGTCACAAGTAGAGCTCCTAGGAATAACCACATCCAAAACCCTACCTTACGCTTCATGCATAGATGGGTGGCTATAACTATGTTCCCTAGGGGAGATGTCATGGTTTTGCGAGATGATGAATTGAAAATTTTGTTTGCCATGACTAAAAAGATAAAAGTTGCTCCAGTCAAAGCCATGATGACACAATAGTTAGATTATATTTCAAAATCAGGACCAATTTAATGCACTTCATTGATTACTCATATTGCTGATAGGGTAGGAGCAATTAAATACTCTTCATTTGAATATATTGAAACTGAAAGAGAATTAATTGATGAAGACTATTTAGTGCAAGGACATACCCTTAAGCATGATCATGATGGCTCCTTGATATTTTTCTATCCCGGCTTTGTCAATGAAATTTGGTTACCTAACCCGGATTTTCATTTGTACAAATGTCGGAGGCTAACCATTAATATTCTTCCCCTAAGGAAGCAAGAAGTAATGTCTCTGGCAGGGTAACAAGGAATCGTGCGTGGGCTGCAACCACAGGCATGCCACCGATAATCTCTCTGGTGCATGAATACCGAGAGGAAGAGAACCCAACGGGTTATGTGCCCAGATGGACTCAACCTCCGATGTATGAGACTGGGGGATCATCTTGGCAAGAATGGCAAAGGGATCCACCCTTATTCACTTCAAGCTCTAGCAGCCTGCCCCCAACGTCCATGAGAGGACGTCATTCCTTTTCGGCTAGAAGTCATCATGACTATAGCCAAGGAATGACGGACCTCACGAGACGTATGGGAGAACTTGAAGTGAGAACGGGTTACATCTACAACACACTTCAAGAGCATGTTCAAGGTACCCAGGATTGGCAACAACACATGGATGCTCAATTCACCAACTTCAACACGCCGCTACAACAACATCAAGCCGATCTTGCAGCGTACTTCCGTCATCAAGGGTTCAACCCTTATCACGGAGGTAGTTGAAGAACAAGCTTGGGGGAGGACCCCCATTTGAGGTAACATGTATCACATTCCTTGCATATTTATTTTCCATCCATCATCCACCCTGCATTAAAAAAATAGGTTAGATTTGCTTTCATCAAATAAAGATGTGCGGTAAGAATGATTTAGAATTCACATAGATGAAATGATGAACAGTTGCTCTATTTTATTTTCCTAAGTCTTTAGTTTACAACTTGCTACTCTCCGAATAGTGCTTTCATTGGTTTGAAATACTTTTACCTTAATTTGGAAGTTGTGGGTAGCAAAAGCTTAATCCAAATCTAGGTTGTTGCAAGATTAGAATTAGTAATAGGGCTGCTAGTCCTAGTTTGAAAGTAAAACTTACATTTCCGGAGAAATTGTAAAAAGATTTAAGTTTCCCTCCATTGATTGGAAATACCTACCAAAACCATACGATGTTCATACATAGACAAAACCTTATGCATATGCTATTTGCTTTCACATTGAGCCTAGTCAAACTAGTATAGACCTATGTGAGAAATCATTCAACTCTTTTTGAATTCAAGACTTCACTTGCACATGCTATACTTCTACACTAGAAGTAAGCAAAACGTCCATCATATCCACCATACCACAACAAAAAGAGAAACTCCATGTTATTCATGTTTAGCACTCTCTTCAAAATTCATTGCAAAGAAGGGGAGTAGAAGACATGGCTACAAAAAGAAAATGAAAAAAAAGGGCATGCTTACATCATAAGCATGAGAAAAAAAAAGAAAAGAAAAGTATCCATGCTTCGTCCCTGCAAAAGAAAGAGAGATTATACCAAAAAGGAGTTATCTCAAGTATCCGCATCCACTTCCACTCCATCACAAATGCACTAGTCTTGAATAAAAAAGTTTTGATTTGAATTCTTCTAAGGCTTACTCTTTTGACTTAGCAATATATGTGATGCAAATATGCCTACTTACTTTCCTTACCAAGCTCCACATACAAGCCATATTCAATGAGTAGGAATAGTAGATGCACAATGCTTTGGTGAGGAAATATTTCCACTATCACAAAGTAGTGATTGAGAGAATCAAATTGAGTTACTTAATATCTAAATTGAATTCTTCGGGATTTAAGTGGAACTTGATTTCTAGGCTATCTTTGCTCCATTTGCTATTCTACCTTTCAACTACTCATGAATATGAAAAAGCATAAGCCCCATGATAACTTAAGAAAGGTAGAGTATCACAGCCAATTTCTGCAATACTAGGTAGAGTATCTTGTTGTGCATTAGATACTTTTGAAAATAAGACATCGTAGCAACTCCTGATCATCAACCTAAAGTCTTGACTTTGCTCGGGACGAGCAAAGGATAAGCTTGGGGGATTTTGTTGACGGTTGTTATATACCAATTTCATCCGTCAATTTAACTTAATTATGTGAAGGATTTGTCATTTCATGCACACATCACCTTGTTATCTAACCCAATTCCACTTGGACTTGGAGAAATATGTGTATGCAGCATTTTATGTAGGAAATGAGGAAATGTAGAGGGACCAATCCTATAAAATATCATCCTAGCCAATCAGGCGACGACACGTGGAATCCCATGGATCAAATGGACCACAGACAGAAGTATCCGAGGAGATCCAACGGTGTATCACCCAGATACATCAAGGGGGCCCACCTAGTAGCCACCTTGAGGAAGCACTCCACGTTAGGAGTCTGACCAGGTCGGCCAAACCAGGGGTTCGGCCGACCCCTTCCTAACGCCAAGCGTGGTCAAACGACGCGTGTTGGCTCCTCCTGGCTTGAAGGAGTCAATGGTGACTGATTTGCGCGCTTTTGGTGGTGGGAACCGACCTCAACACTAGTATAAATAGGACCCCCTACCCCTCACTTGAACACACACCACTTGAGCTTCACTTCTATTATATACACTATCATCCATAATCTTAGAGGAGTTAGGTTGTAGAGAGGAGAGTCTCTAGTCCCAAGTCCCAATTGGGAAATGAGTAAGGAGTCTCTCTCTGCCCAATCCGACATTGGGAAAGTATGGCTCATGTATTCTTTCTTGTATTTGTGACTTTATGCATAATAAAGATAGTATCTTTAGTCGCTACTTATACATATACTTGGGCAAAGCGTTTCTTGTGTGATTGTGGAGTCCATGTATGTGGAAGGTATAGCTTCTATGACTATTTCATCATGAACATATCTCATTATCATAGAACCTATAGACCCCCACTATATTCTAGTTAATTATAACATAACTATGTTAGTATGGATAATTATGTTGTGTATCAACATTGGTTCAATGATGATTCAATTCATTGCCTTAGGATGGATTGTGCCTAGGCTCTTAAGGTAATTACTTAATATTCTAGCACGGTGCTAGGATAGCTAAGTAGCATTGGATGTCTCGTAGACCCACAAATTGAAGAGGTAGGCAGTAGGTGGTGAGAGCCCTATCTGTCCTTTGTAATCCTCCATGTTCGGCTATGCCACAGGCTCTTGGCGATAGTCGCCCTAGTATTACTAGGGGTAAGCCCGTGTCCGATGTGTTGAACCACATAGCGTAAGTATTCACTAGTAATCTAGCTTATGAATAATTAGTTTAGACTATGTATATGTACAATAGAGCATAGTAGGAGTACCTCCATAACTCTCAACCTTAACTAACCTCTAGGATCCTCTTACCCCCCTTAGACTTGAAAGCTTTTGTGTGTGTCACACTACCTCCACTATTATTTTATCCATCCTTACTAGATTCTTACCTATACCTTTCTACCCTTTCCACTCAATGATTGTTATATCTCTTCTCTGCGTTCCCTTGGGATCAAATAAATGACACCCTTGGGAATACTCTTGAGGGGAAATGCTACAATGATATCTCCGTGCGCTTGCGAAATTCACTCTGTGATCTAATAGAACCATTAACAAGCATTTCTGACATATTAGTTGGAGATGTCTAGTTAATGGTGCATAAGAAATACCAACAAGCATTTCTGGTGCTGTTGCCAAGGATGATTTGTTAGTATATCTTAGCAGCCGTCAACAGTCTGCAGGCTGAACAAATCCTTGTACGGTTTGAAGCAGGCACCCCGAGCCTAGTACAACCGGTTCGCCTCCTTCCTTGTCTCGTTGGGCTTCGTTGAGGCCAAGTTGGACATGTCGCTATTTGTCTATCGATGGGGGTGACACTGCTTACCTTCTCCTGTACGTCAATGACATTGTACTTACGGTGTCAAGTCCGGCTCTCCTTCAGCCTACTATCTCTTCCTTGCAGCAGGAGTTCGCTATGAAGGATTTGGGTCAGCTTCATCACTTCTTGGGGATTGCGGTCGAGATTCGACCAGGTGGCATGTTCCTTCACCAGCGACAGTACTATTTAGACATCCTCGAGCGAGCGGGCATGGCTAGTTGTAAGCCGTGCTCCACACTGGTGGATACCCAGGCAAAGGTCTCCACTGCCGACGGGACCCATCTGTGACCCGACTGCCTACAGGAGTCTTGCAGATGGACTTCAGTACCTCACCTTCACCAGGCCAGATATCTCCTACACAGTTCAGCAGGTGTGCCTTCACATGCATGACCCGCGGGAGCAGCACCTCACCACTGTGAAGCGGATCCTTTGGTACATACACGACACTCTCGACCACGGCCTCCTCCTTCGACGTGACTCGGGGTCTGAGTTGGTTGTCTACACCGACGCTGACTGTACAGGATGTCCAGACACCCGTCGGTCCACCTCTGGCTATGCCGCCTTCCTTGGCGGGAATCTCGTCTCGTGGTCCTCAAAGCGGCAGCATGTGGTTTCGCGTTCGAGTGCAGAGGCAGAGTACCGGGTCATGGCTAACGGCGTGGCTGAGGCGTCCTGGCTTCAGCAGCTGCTTCAGGAGCTCCACTCCCCCGCCGCCCGGAGCACGTTGGTGTCCTGTGACAACGTCAGCGCCGTCTTAGTCTCCACCAACCCCATCCAGCATCAGCGCACGAAGCATGTGGAGATCGACCTCCATTTTGTTCGTGAGCGGGTTGCACGTGGCGAGGTTCGAGTTCTCCACATTCCAACGACGTCGCAGTTCACCGACATCTTCACCAAGGGTCTCCCGTCATTGCTGTTTTCTGAGTTTCGATCTGGTCTCAACATCTGTTGTGGCTAGATGTTGAGACTGCGAGGGGGGGTGTTAGACTATGTGTGTGCAGTCTTTGTTTGGCTAGGCCCATGTACTAGCCCCTATGGGGCTATATATATGTACCTACCCCTATGGGGTTAATTAATCCACTAATTACCTTTCCATTAGTAATCATATTTACTCCTTCGGGTCCTATATATAACAAGGATGGTTACCTTAAAATTCGCGAAGAATATACATACAAAATGAAAAATGTCTACTCTTTCCATTCTAAAATATACAACGTTTAGGAAAAAAATTATTTAAATGTGAAGTAAATTAGTTGTTATAAACGTCATTCATTTCAGAATGGTGAGAGTATTAAGCTATATTTATGTTTTGTGGCGATGTTGAAAGAACCTTGACGCCGGGGGGGGGGGGGGGGGTGTTGACACGATCACGTCGTGTTCTGTTAAGCCTGGAAGACCTAGTCACATCATCATATCGTATTTGCATAGCACGTTTTCTGTTTCCCTGAAGCGCGGGCGAGAAGACCGGTTCTGTGGTCACCACGTCGAGCGCGGTGAGCTCTGCTCTGGTAGTTGAGTCATGGGCGTGATAAGCATTTTCAGCGCATGCGATCCCCACGTTGTTGCATGTTTTGATTCCATTGTAATGCATATAACTGATCAATACATTTAGAAAAGCAAGACATTCCCTCGTGCAAAAAAATTGCCTCGTGTGTTCTTCGATAGTCCGCATTCCTCCGGAGCTTGCTGTTGATCACCGGAGTCGATCTCGAGTCTAACAACTGGCATCAGAGCCAGGCTGCTCACTCGGCAATCATGGCAGGCGGACATTCTCACTCGCCAGGCGATGAGGATCGTCGCGGGAGGTCTCCGTTGCGTAGGGCACAGGGAGGACGCGGCGGCGACGAACGCATCATCGTAGAGCGAGTCGTGGAGAAAGTGGCGTCGGCTGAACCGGCGAACTATCCACTTCTCACCAAGACAAACTACAACGACTGGGCGTTACTGATGAAGATCAAGCTCGAGGCTCGTCTACTCTGGACGGCAATCGAGTCCGACAATGTGGATTTTCAGGTGGACCGCATGGCGCTCGACGCCATCCGCAGTGCGGTGCTGCCCGAAATGATCTCCACCCTGGCGACCAAGCCACCGGCGAAGGAGGCATGGGAGAGCATAATGTCCATGAGGATCGGGATCGATTGAGTCCAGAAGGCGAGCGCTCAGAAGCTTCGACGTGAATACGAGCAATTGGCACTCCGGGAGGGAGAGTCAGTTGAGGATTTTGCCATGCGCCTCACGGCCATGACAAATCAACTGGCCACACTGGGCGACCCCGAGCCAAATGACAAGGTGGTCGTGAAGTACTTGCGCGTCGCTCGATCAAGGTACCATCAACTCGTTGTGTCAATTGAGACTTTGCTTGACATCACTACGATGTCAGTGGAGGAGGTGACGGCACGACTTAAGGCTGTTGAGGAAGATGGAGGAGAGGGTAGTGGCGGGGGAGACAAACTCTACCTCACTGAGGAAGAGTGGCTTGCTCGCTACAAACAGTCTGCAGGCGGCCACAGTGGTGGGACTTCTGGAAACGGAAGTTGCGGGGGGGGGGGGGTGTGGGGGGGTGGGGGGGGGAAGTCGTGGTAAGAATCGTGGCGCGAAGAAGAGTGTGGCTCCTGGTTCAAATGGAGATCGCGCTCGGCCACCGAGTCGGGGCAAGGACAAATGTCGGAGCTGTGGCAAGACCGGGCACTGGGCCAGAGAGTGTCGCAGCCAAAACAAGAGGGAGGAGCAGGAGCAGGCTCATCTCGCCGAAGGCAATGAATCTACACTCATGATGGCAGAGGTACAGGTTTCTCATCCAAATTGCCAGACTCGATGTGTGCAGACGGGCATCGAGACTCAAAACGCACCTTCCCAGCATGGTGAGCCGAAGGAGGAGCGTGCGTACACCGTCCTGGCAGATGGTGGTGACATGAGTGTAGACAAGAAGCGATGAATCTTCAACACAGGGGCCTCGAATCACATGACTGGCCTAAGGGAAGCGTTCGCAGATCTTGATACAGGCATCGTCGGAACCATAAGGTTCGGAGATGGGTCTGTAGTGTAGATCGAAGGGTGCGGTACCGTGATACTCGCCTGCAAGAACAGAGAGCACCATCCTCTGCACAATGCTTACTATATTCCACGCCTCACAACTAACATTGTTAGTTGTGGACATCTTGATAAAAGCGGTTACCAAATTCATATTGAAGGAGGTGTCATGTGGAACCGTGATGAGCAAGGAAGGCTGCTGGCCACGTTACATCGATCTGCAGGATAACTGTATGTGCTCGGCATCGCCATTGCACAACCAGTTTGTCTTGCAGCACTCGCCGGTGAGGATGCTTGGAAGTGGCATGCGCGTTGTAAGACCTATGTGTGCTGAATACATTGTCTTGTAGTGAATACACTTGCTTTGATGATAAAGTTTTGAATATCACCAAAACACCTTTTTATTAAGGTCCGACTAGTTTTTGTTAGCTCCGACTCAAGGTCCGGGTTGCTCTAGCAAGGTCCAGAACTTGACCGCAATGCTTCTATTTTTCATTTGCAATGTTCGTACTTGTTTTACATCTCTGGAAAGATTTCTTAGTATTCATTTGCTAAGTTTTTGGTGCGTTTTGGTTGATATGGATAATATCGTGTTACTGTGGTTTTGCAACATGCTTATGTGAGGTTCTCACGTAAGGTGTTGTGTTCAGAACTAACTTGAGTCAAGTCGAGGACTTGGGCTCGTATGGATTGGTTTTTTATTCATGTGCAGGTGTTGCTTGAGTTCAAGACATGCCTGGTAATGGTATCCATTGGACTAGTCTCCGGTAGGAGATGAGGTTCCAACAACCAAATTCAGGAGGAATTGTGGTTGAGCTGATCAGGAGGTTGCGCATCATGATTGAATCAAGAACAATGCATGTGAAGGTACCGTGTACGTCATTGGAAGATGTTTGCACGTGTGCAAGGAGTGCATGGACGTGGCTACATGATTCCGAGACGTGATGAAGAGATGTGGACGTAGAGAGTTAGTCGGAAAGGTCCAGCCGACTAGGTTATAGACTTAGACTACGGATGAATCGGGTTTGACTCAAATATGGAAAGATTTGAGTTGGTTATGATAGGATTTCGTGTGGGTCACAAATTTGAGTTGTTTAGGAATGTGGGATATGTTCCTAAGGTGTTTGTAAGTCTTAAGATTGCTTCTATCTGCGTATAGAAGAATCCTAAGCAGTTATGGAAAGTTATGATTCGTGAACAGAGTAGGATTAGGTTCCTGATCTGAGTTGAGTTGGCTTTCGAGCTGGTTATATAAGCAAGGGAGCCCATAGCTCATAGTGCACGACTTTGGGGCTGTTCCTCTTGTGTTCTATTGAATAAAATTCGTAGTTTGAAGGAACTTTTGTGCTTTGTTCGTCCAACTTGTTCCAGACAACTTTTTCTCGTCGAGTTTCTGGACAGCACTACCTTTCGTCGGTGGTTTTATCATAACTCGAGTTTTACAGATCCAATTGACGTGATTCTTTTTGGGTTGTCTTCACACCTTGATTATCTATCATCTGTCAAAATTTCACGGTCATTGGATTTGTGGTCTATGATCTACACGAGTTTCTTTGCAGCGTTCTAGAACTGTTGTTTTTTCTCGGGTAGGGCAGATTGACCTTTGTTTGATCTTTCGATCATAACTTGAGTTTTTCTCGACGGATTTGAGTGATTATTTTTGTGTTGTCTTCGTGACTTGATTCTCTCTGATATCTATCACTTTTTTCACGGTGAAACACGTTTATATTATTCTCACGCACGATTTCTTTAACAGATCGTTTTTCTACCGAAGGGGTTGGGGTCTAATTGTTTTTGCTGCGTAAGATTTTTTAAGTCTACCATTCACCCCCCCCCCTCAGGTAGCTTTTCATGTGATCTTCGATCCAACAATTTTTATCAGAGTCACTGTGCTATAATCTTTGTGATTTGCGCGTGTTTTTGACTAATCATCATGGAGAAGTATTCTGTCAAACCTTGTGTGTTTGCTAGTATCGATTTTCAGGTTTGGAAGGCACGCATGGAGGCTTTCATCTAGGCACAAGGCTTTGCAATATGGGAGAAGGTATACAAGCCTTACGAAGTGCCATCAAACGATCAAGTTACAGCTACAAATCTGAGAGATGTCGACAACAACAACAAGGCTCGGAACTTGATCATACAAGGATTAACACAAAGCGACTTCGACCGTGTTGCACACCTCCGATCTGCATACGATGTGTGGAAAGCACTTTGTGACTACCACGAAGGGTCCAACACGATCAAAGAGGTAAGTCAAGACATGTTCAAGAAAGAATACATGCATTTCGAGATGCAACCCGGTGAGTCTATTGATGACCTTTTTGCTCGCTTTAATAAGATTCTCAGCAACTTGCGTAGTGTCAATATTAATTTTTCAGATGCTGAAAATGCTAGGAAATTGCTAAGTGCATTAGATATGTCAATTTGGGAGATGAAAGTAACATCCATTCGTGAATCTACTATCATGAGTTCACTTACTCTAGATGTGCTATATTCCAAGTTAAAAACTCATGAAATTGATATAATCTCACGTAAGAACCCCAACAAGTCTATTGCTTTTGTTTCTCAACGTGACATGCCTAGTTCCGGTCAAACATCATCTTGTGGTACACTTGCTTTGCTGTCCTCTTAACCCTTGAACAGATTGAGGAGTTTCTAGAGGGGGAGCTAGCGTTCATCTCTACCCGGTTCTCAAAAGCATTGCAAAATGTGAGAACTAGAAGGAGAGGAAGCTCCGAAACTCAACGATGCTTTGAATGTGGTAAGACAGGACATTTTCGTTCAGATTGCCCTAACCTTTCAGGTCCTACCTCCCGGGAAGAAAAACAATCAAGGATAAAGCACTCCTCAACAAACGATAAGAAGAAAAAGAAGGGCTTTACAGGACGTCAATTGGTGAGCAGTTTTATCTCAGCACTCCAGGAACTTGGCTCAAGCGACATAGACATTGGAAGTGATGAAGATGAAGATGATTTGGCAAACTTGTGCTTTATGGCGGGCAATTCAAGATCAAGTATGGAGGAGGCAGAACACAACAGCGACAATGAAGAGGTATGTCCTACTTGCGAAGAAATGTGTGATGCTATTTCTCATGCCACTATTATTGTTAAGAAAAAGGACAAAAATCTTAGGGATAGTGCTGCTAAAATTAAATCACTAGAATCTGAAATCGACCGTTTAAAAACTTTGATTCCTAGTGATGCATGTCCCTCATGTGATTTAATATATGAACAATTGTCCTCATTAAGAAACGCGCACACCTCCACACTTGATAAACTTGAGTTAGAAATTGAAAAGAACAAAGAGCTTGCTGCACTTAATGATAAAAACTTGAAAGATGCTAGCTGTTCTCTAATTGATTTGCATTGTTCTAGTTGTAATGATCTTGATAAGAAACTGCAAGATGCTATGAATGAAATCTCTATATTGAACAATGCTTTACGTTGTCATGAAGTTAAATATTGTTCCAATTGCAAATTAAAAGGAAAAACTTCATGTGAAAATTGTCTTGCTCTGTCCAATAAACTTGATAACATGCATAAGACATTTGATCGGTTTTGTAATGGGCATAAGAACCTAAACTTGCTGCTGAATTCATCCAAGTCTTGCAATGATAAAACTGGTTTAGGTTTTGATTCTCATGCTCATGCTAAGGCACATCCACCAAAAATTGTAAAGTCATTAGGAAGTGGTTTGATTCAAACAGTTCCTAAACAAAAAGAAGTGGTTTTCAAATCTGCAGGAGTATTGTCTCATTCGGTTTAAAATAAAAATGTTGTTTGCTCATCTAGACATAAACACAAAGTTAAATTTCATTGTACCTACTGTGGTAGATATGGTCATGTCATAGATTTTTGTTATAGACTAGCAAAACAACAGAAAAGGGAAAGAATGGTTGCTAGATCTCATAACTTTCGTGCAAAATTTGTTGCACATATTGAACCGAATGTACAACCTGTTGTTTTGAGTTAAAAACATTCAAGGTTTACCTCCGGACCTTCTGTTTTTGCCTCTGGAGCTACTGATTTTTTTGCTACACAAGTAACACCTTATAGGTCAGTAGTTAAGAATAAAAAATCTCAAACTTTGACTCATAAACCTGTTGTTTTGTCTCTAGCTCCGGCTTTTGGGTTTACTTGGTTATACTAGTTTTGGTAAGTTCCGGCGCTAGGTTCTACTAGCTTTTGTTAGCTTTTGCTGCATCTATTGGTTTTAAGCTATATCAAATGGATGTTAAAAGTGCTTTTGTTAATGGCTACATAGATGAGGAGGTTTATGTGAAACAACCACCGGGTTTTGAATATCCAAATTTTCCTAAACATGTTTACAAACTGTCCAAAGCCTTGTACGGTCTCAAACAAGCCCCTAGAGCATGCTAGGATAGGTTAAAAACATTCTTACTTGAAAAAGGGTTTACCATGGGCAAGGTTGATAAAACTCTTTTTGTGCTTAAGCATGGCAATGACTCATTATTCGTTCAAGTGTATGTGGATGATATTATGTTTGGTTGTGCTTCTCATGATCTTGTGTCTAAGTTTTCAGCAATGATGAATTCTGAATTTGAAATGAGTATGATGGGTGAACTCACTTACTTTTTGGGGCTGCAGATCAAGCAAACTAAGGAGGGTACCTTTGTGCATCAAACGAAGTATACAAAAGATCTCCTAAGATGCTTCAACATGGACAAAAGCAAGCCTCTTTGGACACCAATGGGAACAGCAACAACACTTGGACTTGATGAAGATGGTGAACCCGTGGATCAAAAAGAATATAGAAGTATGATCGGATCACTTTTGTATCTCACGGCATCAAGACCAGACATACAATTCAGCGTATGTCTTTGTGCACGGTTTCAAGCCTCCCCACGTGCCTCACATCGTCAAGCTGTCAAAAGGATTCTCAGGTACTTACATGGAACTCAAGAATTTGGAATTTTTCTTCCTTCTTCCTCAACCGTTACTTTGAAAGCTTTTTCGGATGTTGATTTTGGGGTTGTAGGATTGATAGGAAAAGTACTTCCGGTGGTTGCCATTTTCTTGGTAATTCTCTTGTTGCTTGGTCCTCTAGAAAACAAAATTCAGTTGCACAATCCACAGCCGAATCTGAATATGTAGCTGCTGCTAGTGCTTGCTCACAAATTCTTTGGACTGTTCAAACATTTAAGGACTATGGGGTTGATCTAGATAGTGTTCCACTGTTCTGTGATAACACTAGTGCCATTTGCATTGCTAAAAAACCTGTGCAACATTCTAGAACTAAGCACATTGACATTAGGTATCACTTTCTCCGAGATAATGTTGAAAAAGGAAATATTGTGCTTCACCATGTAGATACCGAACAACAATTGGCTGACCTTTTTACAAAACCTTTGGATTTCACTCGTTTTTGATACATTCATAGTGAAATAGGGGTTATGCATCCTCATGGCTTAAATTGAGGGAGAGTTTTGAAACATGGAAGTCTATGTGTGAATCTGAACTAAAATAATATGAGCATAGTATTTCATACATATATAACTTTGTGATTCCTTTTACATGCTAAAAGTTCTTACTACATTACTCGTGTTATACATTTTGTAGTTTTTGCCATGTCTAGTAATTGGAATAATTACTTACACTAAATTTGGTCATGGTCGAACTTTCTTGCTGTTTTGAACTTGTTACATGTTCACAAGTGCTTTTAATCATTAAGAATTAATCAAGTAATCAACTCACATGTTGAGTTTTTTATGAACAAATATAAATTGATAAAAGATCAAGAGAATATGCATGCATCGCACTTATTCTTTTGAGATGGTTTATCATTGCACTTAGATATGAACTTGGAAGAAGTTGTGTATGCCTAAAACCATGTCCTAAGCTTATGATTGTCTAATGACATAGGCTTGGCTTGGTTTGTTAGAATAAGGCAGATGCGCATATAATCTCTTGCAAATATCATATGATCTAAATTTATGCTTTGAAAAATAATAAAATGCAGCAACAAGTGTTATGCTTTTAGGTTTTGAAATAGCTAAGTTTGTGAGATCATGACCTGCAAAAATTGAAAATTACATTTGATCTCTAACATGGCTTACACTACTTTATGTATTTCATTGATGTGATAATGTAAGGTACTTGATAGTATGACTTGGATGAGCTTTGTTTATATGTATATGTTATAATATGCTCATAACAACTGAAGGGGGGGAGATAATTTGTTTATACTCATGACTTGTTGAATACATTGTCAAAGGGGGAAAGATAAGCATGAAGGAAAAGAGAATATGTGCTTAAGGAGAGATAATATGGGATAATTTTTGGATTTTCTTCTCATTTTAATTTTGATTTACAAAGAGGGAGAAATTGCCTTCAAAACTTTTATGTGAATAAGCTAATGTTTGGATTTTAAATGGTGTTGCCAATGCATTGATCAAGGGGGAGATTGTAAGACCTATGTGTGTTGAATACATTGGCTTGTATTGAATACACTTGCTTTGACGATAAAAGTTTTGAATATCACCAAAACACCTTTTTATTGAGGTCCGACTAGTTTTTGTTAGCTCCGTCTCAAGGTCCGGGTTGCTCTGGCAAGGTCCGGAACTTGACTGCAATGCTTCTGTTTTTCATTTGTAATGTTTCATACTTGCTTTACATATTTGGAAAGATTGCTTAGTATTAATTTTCTAAGTTTTTGGTGTGTTTTGGTTGATATGGATAATATCATGTTACTGTGGTTTTGCAACATGCTTATGTGAGGTTCTCACGTAAGGTGTTGTGTTCAGAACTAACTTGAGTCAAATCGAGGACTTGGGCTCGTATGGATTGGTTGTTTATTCATGTGCCGGTGTTGCTTGAGCTCAAGAAATGGCTGGTAATGGGATCCATTGTACTAGTCTCAGGGAGGAGATGAGGTTCCAACAACCAAATTAAGAAGGAATTGTGGTTGAGCTGATAAGGAGGTTGCGCAGCATGATTGGATCAAGAACAATGCATGTGAATGTATCGTGGATGTCATTGGAAGATGTTTGCACGTGTGCAAGGAGTGCATGGACGTGGCTACATGATTTCGAGACGAGATGAAGAGATGTGGACGTAAAGAGTTGGTCGGAAAGGTCCAACCGACTAGGTTATGGACTTAGGCTACGGCTGAATCGAGTTTGACTCAAAGATGGAAAGATTTGAGTTGGTTATGATAGGATTTCGTGTGGGTCACGAATTTGAGTTGTTTAGGAATGTGGGATACGTTCTTAAGGTGTTTCAAAGTCTTAATATTGCTTCTATCTGCGTATAGAAGAATCCTAAGAAGTTATGGAAAGTTACGATTCGTGAACAGAGTAGGATTAGGTTCCTGATCTGAGTTGAGTTGGCTTTCGAGCTGGTTATATAAGCAAGGGAGCCCATAGATCGTGGTGCATGAATTTGGGGCTGTTCCTCTTGTTTTCGATTGAATAAAATTCGTAGTTTGAAGGAACTTTTGTGCCTTGTTCGTCCGACTTGTTCCAGACAAGTTTTACTCATCGAGTTTCTGGACAGCACTACCTTTCGTCGGTGGTTTTAGCATAACTAGAGTTTTAAAGATCCAATTGACGTGATTCTTTTTGGGTTTTCTATCATCTCTCAAAATTTCACGGTCATTGGATTTGTGGTCTATGATCTACACGAGTTTCTTGCAGTGTTCCAGAACTGTTGTTTTTTCTCGGGTAGGGCAGATTGACCTTTGTTTGATATTTCGATCATAACTTGAGTTTTTCTCGACGGATTTGAGTGATTCTTTTTGTGTTGTCTTCATGACTTGATTCTCTCTGATATCTATCACTTTTTTCACGGTGAAACACGTTTATATTAGTCTCACACACGATTTCTTTGACAGATCATTTTTCTGCCGAAGGGGTTGGGGTCTAATTGTTTCCGCTGCGTAAGATTTTTTAAGTCTATCATTCACCCCCCCCCCCCTGGTAGATTTTCATGTGCTCTTCGATCCTACACGCGTTTTGCTCACATCAACCTTGGAGCATTGCGCAAGATGGGATGAGAGGGACTGGTGCACGGATTGCCGGTGTTGACACAAGTCAATAAAGTTTGTGAGGCCTGTCTTGCCGACAAGCAGCGAAGAACACCATTCCCGCACCAGGCGCTTCGGCGAGTGACAGAGCCACTTGAGCTCGTCCATGGGGACCTTTGTGGTCCCATTACTCCAGAAACTCCCAGTGGTAATCATTACTTTCTTCTGCTGGTAGATGATTTCAGCAGGTACATGTGGATCGTGCTGTTGTCTACCAAGGACGATGCACCGGCGGCCATTAAATGTGTGCTGGCTTCTGCTGAAAGAAAAAGTGGCAAGCAACTCCGTGCTCTGTGTACCGATCGCGGGGGCAAGTTCACTGCGAACCACTTCAACGATTACTTCAAGGAGTTGGGAGTGCAGCGACAGCTCACAGCGCCCTATTCACCCCCACAAAATGGCGTTGTGGAGCGAAGAAATCAAACCGTGGTCGGAGCAGCTCGAAGCATCCTGAAGGAAAAAGATCTCTCGGGCATGTTCTGGGGGGAGGCAGTCACAGCGGCTGTCTACACTCTCAATCGATCATCGTCAAAGGGGGCCGGCGGCAGGACACCCTACGAGCTACGGACTGGGAACATTCCCTCGGTTCATCACTTGCGCACGTTTGGGTGTGTGGTCCATGTCAAGGACACACCGCCGCACCTGAAGAAGCTGGATGATAGGAGCAAGCCCATGATCTTCGTCGGCTATTGTCGATACCCTGCGTACCAGATACCCCTTGGAACTACAAAGAGTACAAAGGAACTCCACCTATCTGAGTTAAAGACATCCGAAGGCCCCACATGTTACTCGTAACCGGACCTGACTCCCTCATATGGTTAGCCTCAGTGCCGCCACGTGTATCATAAAACCGGAGCTACAATCCATACATGGGAATGCTCCGGACTGGATACCTGTGTGGCACCCCTGGACCTAACCCCCGACAGAGGGAAGCTCCGGTACCGACATGTGTACAACGGCACCAGATCTACTCATCCAAGACGGTAAGCTTCGAAGCTTCCACACGTCCAACCACCAGACCTTCAACCTCAACAGGCAGATTGGTGGACCTTCAATGGCTCGGACCTTCAAGGGACATTTAAGGCTTCAAGACCTGATTATGTGTCATTAATGCTATCTTAATGACACACGATCAGAGGACCCTTAATACTAGTAACGCCACCATTAAGGCGCGTTACCACGCTATTAAGGTGATTTAAGTACATTAAATTGTGTCTTAGGCATCAGTAACTGCCAGAGCCACATGTCGGGTGAGGCTAATGATGTAACGGTCAGCCCTTGTACTATAAAAGGGTCGAGCGATACACGGGGACACTCTGGTCTGAGGCTCGTACTCAGGGGTCTTTGGTCTCTCTGACTGGCGCTCTCAGACTCTCATACACTCAATACAACAACAACACACCCGTGGAGTAGGGTATTACGCTCAGGCGGCCCAAACCACGTAAATCCTTGTGTCAAGTCACTATCTTGTTCTGAATCTCCGTGCGCCCTAACTGAACTAAGAAACTCCATGGGCTACTAACAGTAGTACCAGGAGAATTGCCAGAACAAGCATCCGACAGGTATGAACCTGGGTCCAAGGCTTACAGATCATATGATCCGAACATTGAGCAAATTTGCATCACACGCGATGTGGTGTTCGACGAAGATCGGAAGTGGAGCTAGAAGGACAGTGAAGTGAGCAAAGATTTCATTGTCGAAGGTGTTCCTGCTGATCAACCAGAGGCTGTGATCACTCGCCATGAAGATCAAGCTGATGCAGTGCCCGGGGTCAGAATGTCTGTGCATGACCCTTGGACACCCATTTATGCAACACCGGCAGGAGCACAGGCTTCACCTATGCCAAGGGTTGTGCATGCGACTCCACAACTAGAAGATAATTTAGAGCTGGATGCAGATCATGATGAGGAAGCACCGCTATGGTTCCGCACATTGCAGAACGTCAATGAAGCAGGGCCAGCGTTCGGTCTGCATCAACCCGATCTCGATGCAGACTTGATGATGGTGGTTGAGCCAGTGTCATTTCAGGAAGTTCAAGCACATGAATTTTGGCGCAAGTCCATGCTTGAGGATGTGATTGCCATCAAAGAAAATAGAACATGGAGACTGACTGAAGCTCCCATTGGTCATCGACTGATAAGTCTGAAATGGGTGTTCAAAACAAAGAAGGATGATGCGGGAAACGTTGTCAAGCACAAAGCTAGACTCGTGGCAAGAGGCTTTGTTCAGAGACCAGGGATAGACTTCGAGGAGGTGTTTGCTCCAGTGGCAAGGCTCGAGTCAGTTTGCTTCTTGCTGGCTTATGCAGCTGGACAAGGTTGGAAGACTCATCATATGGACGTGAAGTCCGCCTTTCTCAATGGAGATCTTCAGGAGGAGGTTTATGTCACTCAACCGCCGGGATTTGTTGTGTGTGGACATGAGAACAAGGTTCTTTGACTGTCTAAAGCACTATATGAACTTCGTCAGGCTCCTCGTGCCTGGTATGCGAAGTTGGATACGTCCCTGGTGGTGCTGGGCTTTCAGCGTAGCAAGTGTGAACATGCAGTTTACTTGCAAAGAAGGGGATCACAATGCCAGCGCACAATCATAGTCGGGGTCTATGTGGATGACCTTGTTATCACTGGAGACAATGAAGCAGAGCTTGCCCGGTTCAAGCATGAGATGCAGGGTAAATTTCAAATGGCTGATCTAGGATTGTTGAGCTACTACCTCGAATTGGAGGTAAAGCAAGATGACAATGGTGTGACTGTAAGCCAAAGAGCTTATGCTCTGAAGATTATAAATGCAGCAAGCATGGAAGGATGCAATCTAATTCATACCCTGTTGGAACCTCGGTTAAAGCTCAGTAAGTTCAGTACTGCTCCTCTAGTCGATCCAACTGAATATTGAAGAATTGTGGGTGCTCTGAGATACCTCGTCAACACAAGGCCAGACCGGGCGTTTGTAGTTGGATATGTGAGAAGGTACATGGAACGTCCGACGGTTGAACATTTGCAAGCTGTCAAAAGAGTGCTCAGGTATGTGGGCGGGATAGTGAACCTCGGTTGTCTTTACCAGAGAGGTTCAATGACTGTTAGCTTAATTGGATACAGCAACAGCGACTTGGCTGGAGATATTGACACACGATAGAGCACAACAGGTGTGTTGTTCTTCCTTAATGATAGCTTGATCACTTGGCAATCTCAGAAATAGAGGGTGGTTGCATTGTCAAGCTGTGAAGCAGAGTATGTAGCCACTGCAGCCGCTGTTTATCAGGGAACCTGGTTAAGCACACTCCTAGCAGAGTTTCAGGGAAGAGAAGAAGTAGAAGTATTCACCCTGAAGATTGATAATCAGTCAGCAATACAACTGAGTCGCAATCCAGTGTTTCACGAGCGAAGCAAACACATTGACACAAAGTTTCACTTCGTCAGGCAATGCGTGGAGGAAAACAAGGTCAGTGTTGAGCATGTGGACACTAATCAGCAGTTGGATGACATTCTAACAAAGCCACTTGGGCGAGATCGCTTCATCGAGCTGCGCACAAGACTTGGCCTTGTCAGAGTTGAAGAAGATCTCCAGGCTTAAGGGGGAGACCTGTTGACACGATCACATCGTGTTCTGTTAAGCCTGGAGGACCTAGTCGCATCATCATATCATATTTGCATAGCACGTTTTCTATTTACCTAAAGCGTGGGTGAGAAGACCGGTTCTGTGGTCACCATGTCGAGCGTGGCGAGCTCTGCTCGGGTAGTTGAGTCGTGGGCGTAATCCGCGTTTTCAGCGCATGTGATCCCCACATTGTTGCATGTTTTGATTCCATTGTAATGCATATAACTGATCAATACATTTAGAAAAGCATGACGTTCACTCATGCACAAAAATTACCTCGTGTGTTCTTCGATCGTGCACGTTCGCGCGTTGGTCCGGAGCTCGCTGGTGATCGCCGGAGTCGATCTCGAGTCTAACAGGGGGGCGGGGTGCGGCGGAACTGTAGGAAGTCCGTCATTGCCAAAGCTAAACGCCAAAGGGATGCTCGTACATGGAATCAAGGATGTATGGACACGGGCGCTTGCTTGTGACGCCTTTTGGAATCCGAGGTATGGCACTATGTGCAGTAGCAAGCGTCGGGCCGAATGAACGGAGCATGCGATTCCCAAATCTCTCGAGGAAACCTGGGCCGTTGCTCGTGAAATGTTCTATGACGCACTACATACGTATATACTCATGCAGATAGGGTTCTGAGCGAGTGATGCAAGGATCTCAAGCACACGATTTGTTTGCATGGATAAAAAGGGTCTCACCTTTAGATCCAAAGAAAAGCAGAGATTGAAATAGTGCAGTACAGCTAGATGGGTAATGAATGAGGGAGAATCTGATGAGTGGCGGTCGATCGACGTCCCTTGGTGGAGACTGCTGCCTCTGTGCACCAGGTTAGGAAACACTAGTCATGGCACTTGAGCCGCGTCAAAAGCACGCGATTTGAAATACCAAAAGGCTCATCTGAGATGAGTCCAAACGAAGAAAGGAGACAAACAAACAGTATGTTCGTAGTCGCGTCTTGCATTACTTAGTCATCAGAGACGGGCGGCGGGCACATCAATAATCAGCATAAGTGCAAGACAAGCTCAAAGATAGCGCGTCTCCTTTCTTTGAGTCATACCAGACGTGCTTTGCATATTCATCGGAGACGAGCAACTAGCTTGTCGCCCATCAGCATACATACGAGACAAGCGCTCATACACCGCATTGCAGATTTATTGACAGATCCGAGAAGGGCTTTATGGTAGCTCACTGCAGATTTGTTGACTGATCTGAAACAGACTTTAAGGAAGCTAGTCTCTATTATTTAGGTAATTCTAGACGATCTTTGTTACATGTCGCCGGTGATTGTTTATAGGCAGGGTCTCCCATTAGGTGTCCCCACTCTTGATTATCCTGGTTGCCAACTACATCCTGAAGCTAACCAGGATTTGGCTGCCGCATTGCTAGTGTTAGCAAAATACACATACATGAACATATGTATAGCCAAAAAGATCACACCTTAAATTATATTGACAAATCAAATATTAACAAAGTGTCAATTGTGGTTATCAAGAATACTAATTACACAAAGAATGCCCCCTGTTCATCTTGATTAAAAAGTAACTAATTACACACATCATGACTGTCATCATCTAATCCTGTATACCATAATAAAAATTCTCCTGATATATGACTTCATTAACAATGAGCCTTCATAGCCTCTACTGCTCCAACTAAAGCATCCACAAATTCAATAAAATCACTACAATCTCATAAAACATTATCAAATTGCAGTCACATTCACTTAAACTGTCACATAAAGGAGCAAATATCTGAAGGCTTAGGAACAGATTTGTATACAGTTGTAATAAACACAGGAACTGTCAATTAATACAGAACCGAGCTTACTTGTAGCACAGGCAGTTGGTGAGCATCTAAGAAGCACTAGCAGAGAAATTGTTCTCATCATAAAGGACATGGTAGTGAGCTAGTGTGCTTGTCCTTTGAAAAAACAAACGATTTACATTACAATGATGTATTAATAGCTTGATATCA
This sequence comes from Tuctoria greenei, assembly GCA_036927565.1. NCBI lineage: Eukaryota > Viridiplantae > Streptophyta > Magnoliopsida > Poales > Poaceae > Tuctoria > Tuctoria greenei. Next base: position 153,568,651 of record JAYESD010000006.1, on the reverse strand, counting down.
AGAACTTGTGAGAGCAACAGCAATTATCGCATAGGTATCTTGATTCCAGCATAGGTGCAAAGGTAGAAATCAAACTCACTGGGATGACAAATGCTAGTGTCACAATTCTTGTAGTTTCAAGGGTTTGTGAATCAGAATACACAATAAACATTGATAGTCAAAACAAATACATAACTTTTGCATTGGACACAAACAAAAAAGATGAATGTGCTCTAGTACACCAACCAGGGAGAACATTTCCACTTATGTGAAGGCGGCGGCGTGCTCATACTGATTACCAAGGTTGGGGTCGAGGTGGCGAAGTGCTCCAGAGACAGGGGACGAGGCGGCGTGCTCCAACATGCTCAACTCTCTAATGACAAAGGTCAGGGTCGATGGCGGGGTCGGGGTTGATGGCGGCAGCGTGACAATGACAAAGAGCGAGTTGAGGAAGAGGTACGACGGTGGCGTGCTCAGGAGCTGCGGTTTCTAGGTAAAGAAATTTTTGCCAAGTGTTGAGAGAGAGCGCGTGAGAGATAAAAATAGCAAAACTCGGAGACAAGCCTTTATAACACCCATTTCTCATTTGAGTGTCTCCCTTAGGTCGAGAGAGCACGATTAAGTTTTGCGCGAAAATTTTCACGAAAGAGCGCACGAGAGCTAAAAATTGGTCAAAAATCAGAGCCAAGCCTGTATAATGCCCATCTCTCATTTGCTCGTCTACCTTTTGCCGGAGGTCAAAATCAGCGATGGGCCTTATAAAGGGTGTCTCTCATTCGCCTATCTCCCTTTTGCCAGAGGTAAAAAATCAGAGATGCGCCTGTTTAAAGTTCGTCTCTCATGTGCTCATCTCCCTTTTGCTACTCCACGACATCGTGGGTGTCCGTTGCCACTCGCGTGCAAAGTTAACATCGTCAACGTCTGTTGCAGGGATAAACAAACGCAATGACATTGTAATATTGAGGGATATAATTAGAATTCACGGATAAATGAACGCAATGACATTGCAATTGGGAGATAATTTGCAACTCAATGAGTTTCATAGTTCATACACATTGCGTGCCCTCTAAACTATACGTTTCTAAACTTATTCCTATGAAACTCCCATCGATCAATCTAAATTGTACCGTCCAGCTTGCTCCCGAACGCGTCTTTTATATTTCCTTGGATCTTGAAGATGTTGACATTCTTTAAATTAACAATGTCGAGTGAGGAATAATATATATCCTACGTTGGTCACTAACACAAAGTTACTGACCTTGATAAGTAGATTATAGCAATCATTTCCAACATTGTGTGCGTTTGGCTGATGAAGAAAACACTGAACTTAAAGTAGTATAGTTTTGATTGTAAAATCAGACCACCATAAATTCAAAATATCAATTTAAGCAATATAAGAAACAAGTTCATATAAGATCGGCAACAATTACTAATTATTGAGCAAAATAAGTCTATCTTACAGTCTCATGATCAAGAACTCCAAGGCAAAGTGCTCCTGAGCGATGGATATTCTGGTGAAAGAAACCACGTGGAAAGGCTCATCTTGGAGGCACCAACGGATAGTCCTGTGAGAAGAATATTGTCAGGGGTAGTAACCACCTTCTCAGTCGGTCTACAAAGAAAATTCATTAATAAGGAGATGATGTTATACTGGATATGACTGTGCTTATTTTTCGTGACTTACCTCTTTTTTACCGTAGACGATGCATTGCCACATTAATAAATCTCCCGACTCATGCTTTGCAGAGAAACCCTACGCAGGGAAATTGGACAAACAAGTGACGCAATAGCGAGCCATGAAATTGTAAATACCTAAAACAAACAAGACGAAAAAACAAAACTACAGTTAAGTTTATCAGTCCATTGTAGAGCTACATACAACCATGCGACCGGTGTGCCATACGTACATACATGGGGATCATTATTGCGCCACGCCAGTGCTCCTCCTTCATTCGGTTACGCACCAAGTCGATATCAAACCCAGCCATGGCGAACAGTGACGACGATGGCGATGGCGAACAGAGGCAGCGGTCGCACAGGAGCTGGTCAAACAGAGGCGGTGGTCACACTAGAGTTAGTCGATAAGTAAAGGAGGAGGAGGTGCGGAGAAACTTAATGGCCAGTGGCGAAGAGACGCGGGATACAAAAGCAAGATGAGCAAGACTAAAGCGAGACGAGCGAAATATGAATGTGAGTCTCCATTGTTCACAGAGAGAGATGCGTGGCACGAGGACTGTGGGGATCTTAATTTAGGCGGCGGTGGTGCATAGACGCGTGTGACCAGCGTGCGTGACCTTTCATTTCCCCGAGGCGGTTCTGATGCGTCCCATCATCACATCAATGTGCGCGAAACCAACCGCCCCATCGTCGACTCCGCACCGACCTTATATAAGACGCGCTATCACCCATCAGTTCTCCATAGATGCATCTCTCCTTTTGCATATGTTTCTTCTTTATTGTCTTCTCCACGCCGATGACCCACCACCACCATGGCCAATATTACGCCGCCATGCCCGCCGAGGGAGCCACCCTATAAGAAACAGTGTTGCAGCTCTCCCTAGAAGCTCAACAACGAGCAATGCCATGTTATGGCACGCGAGGCGTAGAAAATTACGTCCCACACCATGAGTTTCTTGGGTCTAAGTACCCTTCCAGAGTTTACTGGAATGGGTACATCAGCCACTACCTCTACGCCCTCACGGGAGTGGCCGATCATCTCGACATTCTGTTCGAGACGATGGCCCAGGTGCTCGGCACTGAGGGTCGCAGTAACCTGGTGGCAGCGACGGATAGGAACCTCGATTGTGGGGTGGCACCATCGGTGCAGCCGAAGCAGCTGGTCCAGGCTCATGTTGTATCGGCACCGGAGTCACCGCCGGAGGAGGAGGCATAGGATTTAGTTTTTCTTTGTTGTTTTTAGTTGATGTTTTTCTTTCTCGTGTATTCTTGTACTTTTTTCTTGTGTTTTGTTATATATTATGTTAATGAATGCAATTTATCTATGTTTATCTGTGTGAACGAATATTATCTTTTGTGTTCAACTTAGTGAATGAATGAATGTGTGGTGTTTTCATCGTGTTCCTCAAGAATCATAAGGAAGGATTTGATTATTTTTTGGACAAATGAATGATTTAGTTATCAAGTGAATGTACTCTAAGTTCAGTGATCTGCGTGATATCAACAGTGAACTGAAGCAAAATAGAGAAAATCACGAAGCTAGAGGAGATGTGGGGAATAGGAGACACACTTTGCCGTTAAGCTCGTCTCCCTTTGGGCAGAAGAGAGGGAGACATCAAAATAGGAGAAGCGCTTCATTATTAAGATCATCTCCATTTTGTATCGTGTACTACACATAGACCTTATATAAGGCGTGCTATCAATTCTCCACAAGTGCATCTCTCCTTTTATATCGGTCTCTCCTCTTCTCTTCTTCATTCGTCTTCTCCGTGCAAACAACCCACCATGGCCAACGTTCCGCCGCCAAGCCTGCCAAGGGAGTCACCCCGCAAGAAACAGTATTGCGGCTCCACTGAGAGGCTCAACAATGAGCTGCTCAAGATGATGGCCCAGGTGCTCGAGAGGCTATTCGACAGGCTGTTCGAGACGATGGCCGATCTGCTCGGCGTCGGGGGCCACAATAACCTGGTGGTGGCGATGGCGAGGAACCTCGGTCGCGAGGTTGCACCGCCGGACTAGCCGGAGCAATCGGCAAAGCAGCCAGAGCAGTCGGCCAGGACTCCTGTTGCACCGGTGTCAGAGTCGCTGCCGCAGGAGGAAGAGGAGGAGGATGAGGAGTAGGATTTATGTTTTCTTTTGTTGTTTTTAGTTGATGTTGTTTCTATTTTTTGTGTCTTGTACTTTTTTCTTATGTTCTATAACATATTTGTTAATGAATGAATGTGTTATCTATGTTCATATGTGTGAATGAATATTATCTATGTGCACAAACTGTCGGCACAGCTCAGGACATGACCCGTCATGGAAGACTGTACCACGGGTTGTGCGGTGCCGAGAATTGGGGCACGGGCGGCAAGGCCAAGCAAGGTCCGGTTTCGGCCCAAAAAAATCTTGGATCTACCGAGTGTGGGAAAACGGTCAGAGGCGCACAGGCTGTGCAAAGTAAGGCCATGACGGAGTCTAAATATTCGGGTGTCTGAAGTCTACAGTTGGTCTGGCCGATCCCGGATCAACAGCGTCGGGCGAACCTAGGTCCTATTGGTGGAATCGCCCCTACTCACAAGCCCGGGCGGTTGAAAGAACGATCTTACTGACCCCGGTCTGATAAGATTTCGTGCCCATGCAGACGAGTCCCGACTAAAAGGGTCAGGATCATATCCACCGGGTCTCCGCATAGGAGACCGGGCTAAAGCCACTGCTATCTCCCTGCACGCCCTGTCTAGTCTTGTCATGGACAACACGCCAGAATGAATGTCGAGGCACTGACGAGGGGCTTGAAGTGATCGAACAAGGCAGAAGCTCATGCAGGCGCCACAGTTCAATCCCGCCCTGATGCAGGCTGAACATTAATGAAGTCATTGATCCAAAGGGAGAATTTTCATTACGGTACAGAGGATTAGATGATAACAGTTATGATGTGTGTAATTAGTTACTTGGCAATCAGGATAAACAGGGGGCATTTTTTGTGTAATTAGTTACATTGCTAACAATGATTGACACTTTGTTAATATTTGATTGGTCAATATAATTTATGTGTGATCTCCATTTGGCTATACATATGTTCATGTATGTGTATGTTGCTGACACTGGCTATGCGGCTGTCAAATCTTAGCTAGCTCCAGGATGCAGCAAGCAAGCAGCATAAACAGGGGGTGGGGAGCATCTAATAGGAGACGAGCATTCAACATGGTACGTCTCCTCTTAGTGCCACAATGTAACAGCTAGTAGATACCTCAGCGACGTGCTAAGAAGAAAGTTCGTCTCCGATATTAGAAGTAAAGGAGACAAACACACTTAAAGCCCGTCTCAGATTGCTTAAAGAAGGGAGACGAGCATTTGTAGCGACTGTCTCAGATTTTCTATATAAAGGAGACGGCCTCCTTAAAGCTCGTCTGGTATTACTCCAAAAAAGGAGACGCGCTTTCTTAGAGCTTGTCTTGCATGTATGCTGATCCGCAACGCGCCAGCCGCGCGTCTCCGTTGACTCCGTAATGCAAGACGCGATGACGGAGACGAGCGGTTTGTTCATTTCCGTTCTTCATGCGGGCTCGTCTCGGATGAGCTTTTCTAACGTAGTGTGTTTGCCTGTCTGCTCTGTTGCAACCTGTCGTCGATCGTGTAGTAGCTTGCGATTTCTTTATTTCTTGCAGTTTATTTCTTTGCTGATGTGCAAAAAAATTATGCTTCACAGAAGTGTTAGTGAAGCTTGTAATACAAATGTTTCATAAGTAAAGATGTTGAGCATATGTGTTGTACATTGAAGTACCTCATGCATTCTGCCACCGAATGCAGTAACTTATCCAGTTCAGCCAAATAATTGATTGCTCGCTAATACTAATATAGTTTATGTGTTCAGTTTCCCAGTGGGTTTTAGAATAAAACAGTTCTAAAATGACCTGAGATTTTTAATTGTATATTCTATCCATAATGGAAAATGAAATGTTCTATGTAACTGTATTATGCTATTCTAGGATAGAACTATATTTATTTATGCAACTGACCAGTAACCAGTTGATGGAGGCTTCAATTCTCCACCAGAAGCATATTTTCCCATGACTCCATCATACCTGCAAATCTTTACAGTTATGTACCATCAGGAGTAATCAATCTCTAACTTTAAAGTAACCACTTTAAAGTGCTGCCAATAAATTGTGTCCAGAGTTATTTGGTTATGATTCAGAGTACTATTGATATTTTATCTCATAATTATTAAATCTGTTACATTCTTTTTCCCATTTCCGTCAACAAGCCAGCAAATTTTCTTTTGGTAAATTAATCATGTACTGTTTACTGTATTATTTACAATGAGCTACATTTGTCATATAATGTACTCATTTTTTTAACACTCAATTTATTGGTGATCTTTTTTGTAATACCAATTTCTGAAATTTTCAGCCATTATCTCTATGATTGAGTGGTGTTAAATGCTGCCTACCTGGTAAGATGAACTCTGGTTTGATACTCATGTTGATTGTATGTTTCAACTTATATTACATATGCAGTAGCAATTTTGAAGTAACAACTTACAGTGCTTGTGTTCTACTTTGATCTATTAAGCTGAGACTTGTTAGATCTAAGAAATATGGTGTAAGACAGTAATGGATTTGGTATGGTCCAGGTGCTTCTGCATGCAATGTTGTATGGTCCAAGTGCTCCTCCAGGTTCAAATATGGTTCCAATGCTATTCCTACCTGACGGTCTTACTGTATATGTTCTGCAGGTTCTTTGATCTTTTATAGACCTGAGAGTTGTTACATCTGGATATCGTATATGTACCTCCAGGTTCAACTATGGTTCCAGTGCTCTGATATTGTATATGTACCTGAGAGTTGTTACTTCTGGACGCTGTTTTTATCTAGTAGTGTTGCTTATTGATGAAATTATAGAGAGATGAAATGCCCTGATCAGTGTGATCAATACGCTTCGACATTAGCTTGTGATGACAGTAACAATGGGAAAATAAGTGTAATGTACCAAACAGTGTGATCAATATAACGTACTATGGAACAGTCAGTGTCATTTGATTTGTTTTTTTTTCCTGATTTTTCTGAGTTCCTTTTTACATTTTCATAGTGTATTTTGGAGTTTTCTATAAATTTTTAGCATTTTCAGATTTTTGAGTTTTTACGAATTTTCAGTGTGTATTCTAGAATTTTCTGAATACTTTTTAATTATTTCCTGATTTTTAGTTTTTCGAATTTTCTCAATAAATAATTTTCTGTTTTTTCCAAGTTTTTGAATTTTCTGTGTATTTTTGAGTTTTCTGAGTTCTGTTAGTATTTTCTGATTTTTCTGAGTTTTTATGAATTTTCAGAATGTATTTTCGAATTTTGTGAACATTATTATTTTTTTTTTAATGCTCCAAAATTATTTCCCTCTACCGACCAAATGAACCCCTGACCCTAGGGGAGGGCAAACCCTGGGAAGCAAGAGGACAGGGGACATGAGGAAAGGAATTTGCTTCTCTAAGACAGCGTTTGGTTCGAGGGATAAAGCAGGACGGGATAGAGCGAACCCACTTTGTCCTTTGTTTGTTTGAGAGACATGTGCGATGAGACCATCCTCAAATGAAATATTCTGTTGAGATGCGGGACGGATTGATCCTGCAGAAAAGTGACAGACGAGTCCATCCCAACTCCGTTCCGAACACGTGAGGCGTGCGTGAGGCTATCGGGTTACCAGCTCCTCCCGAACGAAAATACCACAGCCGAAAAAAAAGCGGGGGGCGACTGCGAAGGGCTCCGGCGGCGCCTGCTCCCGACTCCAGCGGCGTCCAGATCCCGAGACCGCGGCGCCCCTTCGCCAGATCCGCCGCCAGGCGTAGACGACGCGCTCTTAGCAGATCCGGTTCGACCCCCACCAGTTCTTCCACTGTGCTGCACATCCGTGTCACAGCGGCGGATCCTGCATCGGCGAGGGCGGAAGGGGTGGTCGGGGAAGAGGCGGAGGAGCCGAGGGAGGAAGACGAATCTGATGGATAGCGACGAGGCAGTCGAAAGGAAGACGAGTCAGTACGGGCTGAGTGCGATGGCGTGAGTGCGGTGTGATATTTTTGTATCCGAGCTGGCAGGTGGGTCCAGCGCCGTGTGTGGGGCCCGCTATCAGGGTAACCCCTTTTGTAACCCAGACCCGTGTGGAGGAGGGCATCGAAGAATCCAGAAACCATTCATCGAGAGCCCTCTCGTTTCGTCGTCCGCGCGCGCGGCTCACGCCGTGTCGACGCTGTTGCCGATCTCACGCCATGGGGCTCGACGACCACCGGCTAGGGGATGTAACAGCTGGTATCAGAGCCATCTCTCTGCTCTTCTCTGTTTCTCGCAGGGGAGGAGCGGAGAAGTGGAGATCGGGGTACGTAAGAAGACACGACGGCGCCAATTCTGATGCCCTTGGTGCAGACCAAGTTCGTGCTCCAGGCCATGGCAGAAGGAGCGAAGGTGGAGGAGGAGCGTTGGGGAAAGGTGTTTGAGTTGCTGGACAAGTTGGCGCAAGGGTGGAAAGAGTTGCAAGGCCAGCAAACGCTAACTACGGCGATGGTGGATCAGGCGGCACAGGAGCAGGATCGATTGGCGAAGGAGATGGAAGATACGGAGAAGAAGATCGCAATGCTTGGTGGGGAAGGAAGGAGGATCGATCCGGGGCGGCGGGAGGTTGGTTATGGCGGATCGGGGCAGAGAGGTGTAGGAGGTGACAAATCCTTCATGAAGCTAACGTTCCCAAAGTTCACAGGGGAGAACCCGACCATCTGGATCGATAAGTGCGAGGACTAATTCGCCATCTTCAACGTACCTGAGATGATATGGGTGAGAGCGGCGAGCATCCACATGGAAGGGAAGGCGTCAAAATGGTTTCAAGTGTATAAGATGACTGTGGGGCTCAGATCGTGGGGAGAGTTCGTCGGAGCGGTGAAGGAGAAGTTTGGAGAGTACGAGTATCCGCAGGCGATGCATGATCTGATCCACTTGAGGCAGACAGGGGATTTGGAGGATTATATTACTGGGTTTGAAGAGGCCCGGTATTCCACTTCCATGCACAACCCGTACCTGGATGAGGTTTTCTATGTCACTCAATTCATGAAGGGGTTGAGGTTGGAGTTGCAGGGACCGGTGAAATCACAAATTCCAACCACGGTGAACAGGGCGATTGTGTTGGCTAGAGTGCAGAAGGAAGTGCAGGAGAAAGGGAAAGTGAAGGCAAATCGGAGTAACCTAGGAAGCAGAGTGGGAGGCTGGAGAAACATCGAGGGTAAGGCAGGGCCTGGAGGTGGGGAGTTAGCGAAGGAGAGGCAGCTGAGGGATTTTAGGAGATTGAATGGGTTGTGCTATGCATGTGGAGAGAAGTATGAGCCGGGACATCAGCAGAGGTGTCCCAAAAGATCAATGGCTCAGGAGAATGTGGTCATGTTGAATGAAGAAGAGGTGGTTCTGACAGATGAAGTGTTGATGAAGCTGGAAAGAGAGGAGGAAGGAACCGAGGAGTGTCTCCACATATCAGTGCACGCAGTGGCAGGAACTCAAGGGGAGAATAGCCTGAGACTGAGAGGCATAGTTCAGAACAAGGTATGCGTGATACTGGTGGACTCAGGAAGCTCGATGTCCTTCGTGAATTCAACCTTCGTGGAGGAGTTGGGATTGGTGACGGAGAAATGTAGCCCAGTGGAAGTGAGGGTGGCATTAGGAGGATTGATGAGCAGTACGAGGATCGTGAGGGGATTCGAGTGGTGGAATGGAGGGCAGGTGTTCAAGGGAGATGTCCGAGTGCTGTCCTTAGGAGCCTATGACCTATTGTTGGGGTACGATTGGTTGATGCGATATAGTCCAATGAGGTGCGATTGGAGGAACAAACAAATACAATTCAAGGTGAATGGGAAGCAGGTGGAGTTACAAGGAGATCAGGAGAGCAGGAAGGAGGGAGTTACAGTGATGTCACTAGATGAGTTGGGCAAACTGGTACAAAGGGATGAAGTGTGGGCGATGGTAGTGGTCGAATGCAGGGGGAAGAATAGGGAAGAGGGCGTAGTGGAAGGAAGGAAGGAAGATCTGGAGATAGTGCTGAAGGAGTTTCAGGATGTGCTCGAAGACCCAAGGGAGCTTCCACCACCAAGACCCTTTGATCACGCCATACCTTTGGTGCCAGGGGCGGTTCCAGTGAATGCTAGACCCTATCGTTACTCACCGCTGCATAAGACAAAGATCGAGAGGCAGGTAGCAGAGTTGTTGGAGGCAGGCCTAATCGAACACAGCGTCAGTCCCTTTGCGGCACCGGTGCTGTTGGTAAAGAAGAAGGACGGAAGCTGGAGGTTTTGCGTCGATTATCGGCGGCTCAATGATCTCACCATCAAGAACCACTTCCCTATGCCAGTGGCTGAGGAGATACTGGATGAGCTTGCGGGGGCTAGATTTTTTTCAAGTCTGGACTTGAAGGCTGGGTATCATTAGTTGAGGATGAGGGAGGGAGAAAAGTTGAAGACCGCCTTCAAGACCCATTGCGGGAACTACCAGTTCAAGGTCATGCCGTTCGGTTTGACCAATGCGCCGACGTCGTTCCAGTGCGCGATGAACTCAATACTGGGACCATATCTTCGGAAGTTTGTGCTCGTGTTCATTGACGACTTGTTGGTGTACAGTGCCATCTGGTCTGAGCATCTTCAACATCTGGCTAAAGTCCTGGAGGTGATGCGTCACAATCGATTCTTCATCAAATGGTCCAAATGCAGCTTTGCTCAAGAAGAGCTGGTGTACCTCGGGCACGTGATCTCCACGGAAGGGGTGAGGACAGAGGACCAGAAGGTACAGGCTATGAAGGAATACCCCGTACCCATATCCTTTACCCAGTTAAGGGCGTTTTTGGGATTGACTGGGTACTACCGGAGGTTTGTGCAAGGTTACGGAGTGATAGCAAAGCCACTGACCAATATGCTGGGACAGAAGGCCTTTGCATGGACGCGAGAGGCACAGGTGGCGTTTGAGCAGCTCAAGGAGGCGATGACTAGGGCTCCGGTTCTGGCCTTGCCGGATTTCAATGAACCCTTCGAGGTGGAGACAGACGCCTGTGAGAATGGGGTGGGGCGGTACAAATGCAAAAGGGAAGACTAGTGGCATATTTGAGTAAGGCGATCGCAGAACAGCACAAGCACTGGTCCATATACGAGAAGGAGTTCCTAGCCCTTATCCTAGCAGTAGACAGATGGGGGAAGTATTTGGAGAGGTCTACATGTCAGATCCGGACAGATCATAAAAGCCTCACCTTCTTGGATGAACAAGTCCTGCAATCAAATTTGCAGCGGAAAGCGATGACCAAGCTGATGGGTTTGGACTTCAAGATTGTCTACAAGAAAGGCAAGGAGAATATAGTGGTTGATGCTTTATCTCGGGTGGAACATGTGATGGGGATGGAGGTGGTACAGGAGATTACCCCTCTGTGGGTGCAGGAGGTCAGGAACTCCTATGAAACTGATCAGGCAGCCCAGAAATTGTTAGCTGAACTGTTAGTGAATAGTCCTAATGAGCAAGGTTTCACAGTGCAGAATGGGTTGATCGGGAAACAAGGCAGAATTTGGGTGGGTGAGAACTCAGCACTACGAGCCAAACTGACTGCAGCCTGCCACAACAGTGCGGTGGGGGGGCCACTCTGGAACTCAAAACATTTACCAGGGGATGAAAAAAATGTTTGTGTGGGAAGGGATGAAGAAAGATGTGGAGGAGTGGGTGAAGAAGTGTCAAGTGTGTCAGCAGGGCAAGAGTGAAAGAAGCCTCCCAGCAGGGCTCTTGCAACCTCTAGAGATTCCTAAGGCTCCATGGCAAGACATCACTATGGATTTCGTGGAGGGTTTGCCCAAATCAGAGGGATTCAACAACATATTGGTGGTGGTGGACAGGTTCTCAAAGTATAGCCACTTCATTCCATTGAAGCATCCCTACACGACTATACAAGTGGCTACTTCCTTACTGGATCAGGTTGTCAAACTACACGGGCTCCCTAAAACCATGGTGCCAGACAGAGATAGGATATTTACTAGTGCAGTGTGGAAGCAAGTATTCAAGAGCATGGGCATTAAAGTGCTAATGAGCACATCATACCATCCCTAGACGGACGGCCAAACAGAGAGAGTTAACCAGTGTTCGGAGGCGTACCTGCGGTGTTCTGTACAGGAAGCTCCCACAAGATGGAAGGTTTGGTTGCCACTGGCAGAGTATTGGTACAACACCTCGCATCATTCCGCCCTGGGGTGTTCACCCTTTCAGGCCTTGTATGGGTATCTTCTGAATCCCTTCTTGGCTCCCATTGTACCTCAGACAGAAGACAAGACAGCAAGGGAACTGTTAGAGGAGCGCACGGCGCATCTGAATCTGTTAAAGGAAAAACTTGCAATGGTCCAGAACCGAATGAAGCAACAAGCCGACAGGAAGCGCAAAGGTCGGATTTTTTCAGTGGGGGAGCAGGTCCTAATCAAGCTGCAACTTTACGCCTAGTCGTCGGTGGTGAATAGGCCTTACCCTAAGCTGGCCTACAAGTTCTATGGACCCTTCAAGATCTTGGAGCGAGTGGGAAGGGAGGCTTACCGCCTGGATCTGCCAGAGGGAGCCTCAGTGCATCTGGTATTTCACACTTCTCAGCTGAAGCCCTTCACCCTTAACTGTGCGCCGGTGTTCGCAGATCTGCCAAAGGTGGTGGATTTCTCCACAGGTGAACTCAAACCAGTGAAGATCTTGGAGAGGAGGTTAGTAAAAAAGGGAACAAAGGAATCATTCAAGTACGAGTGGCCTGTTTGCTGCCGGAGTACGCCGAGAGCTGGGAGGACTGGAGCGTCCTGCTGCGGAAGTTTTCGAAGGTGTCGGCCAGGGGATAAAGCAGGACGGGATAGGGTGAACCCACTTTGTCCTGTGTTTGTTTGAGAGACATGTGCGATGAGACCATCCTCAAATGAAATGTTCAATTGAGATGCGGGACGGATCGATCCTACAGAAAAGTGACAGACGAGTCCATCCCAACTCCGTTCCGAACACGTGAGGTGTGCGTGAGCCTATCGGGTTACCAGCTCCTCCCGAACAAAAATACCACAGTCGAAAAAAAGCGAGGGGCGACTGCGAAGGGCTCCAGCGGCGCCTGCTCCCGACTCCAGCGGCGTCCGGATCCCGAGCCCGCGGTGCCCCTTCGCCAGATCCGCCGCCAGGCATAGACGACGCGCTCTTAGCAGATCTGGTTCGACCCCCGCCAGTTCTGCCGCCGTTCTGCACATCCGACGCCGGTGGCGCCACACCGCGCTTCCTGCACATCCGATATCGGTGGCGCCCACTGCCAAGCCGACGACGACCCTGCCCCAGATCCGCGCGACCTCCAGGTTCTGGCTTCGTGCACATCCGCAGTGTTCGTTATTCCTCCTCTTCCCTCACCCCCCATTGGAGATTATGGATCCTACTGTTTCCTCCGTCTCCGATCCATTCCTCACGCTATTCATCTTCGATCTACGCAGGAAGGATCCGATCTAGGCAGGAAGGAACGGCATCAACCCTTTCTCTTCAGATAGTCGCCAATGGAGGTATGTGGCTCCGCTATGTGCTTCTTTCTTATGAAACTGAACATCATAGGAACTTGATCATGTTTAAGCTCTTCATAACATTATTGGTTTTGCATCAAAATCACTACTTGTCTGCAAAAGGATGGAATTGATGTTATTTGCACGTATGCAACTTCTTTTGATCACCAGAGCACCATGAAGAATCAAATATCATTTAACTATAACATCACAAGACGTGTGCACGCACTACTGAAGCTTACTCCACCTATCTTTAGCCACTGGTATGGCATATAATAATGAATCAAAAGCAAATCACTGAAACACAGGGACAGGTCCAGTTGTTCATCACAAGATACACATTTCTGACAGTCAGGACCAAACACAATGTTATCTGTTCATCATTTTAATAAGAATGCTGTTGTGTTTGTTTCATTTTATTTTGTTGCAACAGTTGTGAGTAAACTTCAGTTTTTTAGTTTGTATTTTTCAATTCAGTAGCTGCAGGTTTGTATTTTCAGTTCAGTTTTTTAGTTTGCATTTTCAATTCAGTATTTCCAGGTTTTTATTTTCAGGTTTGTATTTTCAGTTCTGATATCAGTTCTGTATGTAAATCGATTCTCACAAAATTGATTCTCAGTTCTGTTTCATTTTTCTATCAAAAAAATGGATTCTCAGAATATGGGAGATCAAGGCGATGGATGCTGAGGGGATTTGGACATCGTAAATTCATTATCTGTTGGCAACATGGCAAGCTCTGTACCTTGGATGTTCTTTTATCATTTATTCATTATTGTCAGAAGTGTAAGCGCCTGCACTTCTTGGCGGTAGGAAGACCAGATATTGTATTATAAGGCACATGTATTTGCATGATTTTGGTTCAGTTGATACGGTTGTACAGTTATAGAGTTGATAAAATGTTCGACCTACCAGTTGATTTGTAAATGAAAGGGTGGTCAAGTTTTTGCATGATGGTGATGACCAGAAATCATGTCTCCTGAATATTTTCTTGGTTACATATCTTGTTACAGAATATGTGGACTAAAACAATGATCAAAAACACACTGTTTGATAGATCTTGGAACAGAAAAAGATTTTTGCTGTTTTAAATCATCGTGTTTTGGTGAATAAAAGAGATCAAACGAGAGTATCATCATATTTCTACTGTTACAGTAGTGCAGAAAACTAAAAAGAAAATAATTCATTTCAAATAAATATAACAAAACAATAATAAAGAGGTAACCTCACCAACATTACAAGGAGGTAACCATAACCATATGGGTCTGTCCTCTCCCTTCAATCAAACAATAGATGGTATCATTTCATCACTCATTATCCCTAAAAAAATAAAAAAACAGGGACCGTCTCATCCATGCAAACAAATAAAAAACGGGATCGTCCTATACCTAAAAACTAGGATGGATCCAACTCATCCACCTTGTCTCCGAACCAAACACTACCTAAGTTACCCTTCTCTTGTTACCAAAAGAGACCTAAGTGTGAACTTGTACCGTGTGTCAACCGTGTGCCAGCTCTAACAGTTTTGTTTATAAGGTTGTCCCCAACAATACAGCCGAAAATAGCCGAGCCTTTAGGCTATGTAGCTGGAACTATGTACAACCTATTTTATAGGATCTCCAGCAGACTTCATAGATGAGAGCAACTGTTTTTAGCGGGCAATAATATCACGTCAGCTGTTCCCGCGTAACAAGGACACCACAGCGCACGATCCAAACAACCATCCCGGCGAGTGACTGGGCAGGGGCGACGGCGTCGAGGTGCCGGCAGGGGTGCGTGGAGCTGCGCGGGTGCGGGTGCTATCGCTGTGCCGGGCGGCGCGCGTTGAACAGCATCGGGAACTGAGAGGCTCGGGCGCAAGGATGTCATCTGGCGAGCCGCGGCCGTCTAGCTACAGGCGTCCTCTCTCCCGACTGAGTTGCCTTCTCGCCAGAAGATTCGATTCAGCAGCTCTACTAGCCTGTGCCTTCCGTGTTATTTATTCCTCAAAGCTTCATCTCTGAACAGGTTTCACTAAGTACCCGCAGGTTGTTGCTACCGATGCTTTAATCAATTTAATTGATGTTTGTCCTGTCTGAATGGTTAGCTATATGTTTCTTAATTCTAGTTGTCCATATATGATGATTACGGCGTTGGCATGAACAGACAATATCTTTTGTATTTTTGATTTTTTTGTCATTTATCTATATATATGCAGAGTTTATATCCATGCCATTTAGATATTATATGAGAAATTGGTGTGGAAGTACAACAGCGTTATCGCGAAAGGATGCCGAAGAAACGTCGTTCGGGAGGCTCTGTTCCTGGCCATAAAACAATCTACCGTCAACGTATGGCTACTGATATTCGTTTGAGAAATGATTACTTCATTCCTAGACTGTTGTACAACGAGGAACACTTTTGTTGAAGGTAAGTTCTATCAAAACATGTTGTACCATGAACTATAATAATTATTATGACATAAATTTTTTTGCAACTATTATACAGGTTTTGTATGCGACGATCATTGTTCTTGAGAACTGTTGATCGGCTGACATCCATGAACATTTTCTTCAAACAGAGAAGGAATGTTGCAGGTGTCATAGGTTTCTCACCTTTACAGAAGTGTATCGTGGCAACAAAGATGTTGGCGTATGGTGGGCCAGCGGATTCTCTAGATGATGGACAACGTACGGGAGAAAGTTCGATGCTAAAAACTTTGCAAGAGTTTGTTACCACAATCTTATTGGAGTTTGGAGATGAATTCCTTACACCGCCGATAGAATCTGAATTATAACATATTCTTTCCATCAACGAGGCTCGTGGTTTTCCTGGTATGATTGGTAGCATTGACTGGATGGATTGGGAAAGGGCGAACAGTTCGACAGGTTGGGCTGGAATGTACAAGGGCCATAAGGGCAAGCCAACAATCATATTGAAGGTAGTAGCAACTCAAGATCTACGGATTTGACATGCATTTTTTGGGTTGCCCGGGTCTCACAATGACATAAATGTGTTGCAATGATCTCATGTTTTTGATGATTTGACTAATGGTAGCACACCACCGGTTGATTTTATTGTTAACGGGAATCCATACAACCTTGGATACTACTTATATGATGTGATCTATCCTGATTGGGCTACTTTGGTTAAGAATATTAGCGCGCTAGTTAGCAACAAGCAAAAGATATTTGTAGTGCAACAAGAAGCTTACAGAAAAGATGTTGAGAGATCTTTTGTGGTGCTCCAGTCGAAGTGGAAGATTTTGCATAGACTAGCACGTCTATGGAATAAAAAAGACTTGAACTCCATTGTGCGTGCATGTGTAATTCTTCACAACATGATAGTAGAGGACAAACGTAATCTCTAACTCCTCAATATACACCCCTCAGAGTGGCCAGGTAATAAGAACCTCAAAATCATACCACTATAATATGTTGCTGAAATTGAAGAGTTTATTGAGGCATACTCGATAATACAAGATAAAGTGACGACGCTTTCCTTAAAAAATGATCTTCTTGAGCACATGTGGGCGCTTTTTGGAGCTGCATCTGGACCATTTGCTGCCAAGTGAAGATTTGTAATGAATTATGCTATTATCGTATTTTGTAGTTCCTGTTTTTTTAATGATATTTCCATAGAAAACAGTATTGGAGTGTTCTATTATTTTTATATGGCTCATGTGTGACAAGTGACATGGCCACCTGTGGTGCACTGCCCGAATGATGGTGTAAAATGCGGGCATCATCACAGTACGTAGCTAAATGCCAAGTTATTAGCTTTAGTCTGTTGAGCATAGCATCCAACAAATGTTACTTGTACATTTGGTTTGTAAAAGCTAATGAAAATTTTGACGTGGGTCTCAGTTATGAGGTGGAAGAGTTCATCCATAGATGTGGCACATCGGACTGCTGATTACAACTCCTGACTTTTTCATGTGTCTGTAAACCAGGATAATGTGGTCTGAGAGTTGAAATTTTAGCTGTGTACGTTGCCGCATCGTATGGCTTGATACTTACATGTTCCTCTCATTTTCATATAAAACAACTGTATAGTTAAAACACACATGAAAGGCATAATCTCATCTAATAGAATAGAACCTAGTTTCTGATAATGCAATACCAGAACATAACACATAACTGGGTAGGTGAAAACAAAAGAAATTAATGTCTCATCATAGTCTCATTAAATAGAATAAAACTAGTTTCTGATAGTCATACCACAACATAACACATAACTAGGTAGATGAAAAACAAAAGAAAATTAATATCTGATGATAACATATTAAACATAACAATTAGCATAATTGTTGAGTTCCCCGGAACAGAGATGACTCGTCGTTCTATAATCTCCTGATGCATTGTAATGTAGTAGATCCTTACAGAGGATAAAAGCTTCTCTAAGTCAACTTCCATAAGGCCAAGCTCACCCATTAGCAGTAGCCCTTCGTTTCGTTAAGCCCTTACTTCTATGTCTTGTTTACCTTGTTTAGTTAGAATGAGTTGCTCCTCGTTCAATTTATTTCTCTTCTCCATATCTTCCTTCCTCTTCTGCATATCTTCCTTCTGCAGTTTCATTTTCTCTTCTTTCATGCTAAGAGTTGCCTTCATCTGCTCTTCTTGCTTCTCTTCGGCCTTCCTATTCCTTTCATGAATTTTCTGCAACACATCGACCACAGTGTTAGAGGAAGCCGCGTCTCCTCCACTTGACCTTCTTTTTTTTGCACTGTCACGCCCCTCAGGCCTTGTGATTGGATCATTGTCATTCTCTGAGGGGCTGCAGATACTGTTGCAGCATTCATTGAAGGTGATAGTCGGTTGAGTTCAAGCATCCGATCACTCCACTTCGCCTCTTTATGCAGTATCTTCCAACAGTGCATGAAATGTAAATGCTCCTTCTTCTCATACATAAACACAACATCATCTATCTATTACAAATAAAAAATTATTGCAAATTGTACTGTTGGTAGAATATGAATTAAAAACAAATTGCAACATACTAACCCTATTCTGTTCGCACTTGCCGCTCTCATTTCTCTTATCCACTGCTGATTTGCATGCACAAAATTTGTTAACAGCCTTTTGAATATTCAGCCACCTATGTTGGATGACCATCTGACTTCTTGATGAACCTTCGGGTTTGTGCTGACAAAAGTACTCATAAATTCTTTTGTAGTATTCACCAGTACTTTGATTCACTCCAGTTAAAGGATCCTTGCTAATGTTGAGGAAAGCTGAGCATAAAATCCTATCCTCCTCTTGTGTGAAATGATGAGTAAGGGTTTAGGCCCAATCTTCCGAAAGGTAATGGATAAGTCGATTGATGTGGAGATCTCGATGTTGATGATTCGAGACTCTCGAGTAGAACACGAACAACCACTGCAATCACTACACCATTGCTCCGTTGGTTATCAACCGTGCTTCACACGATTGACCTCGCCAAGAAGGCTAATTCCTGCAAGTGCAACCGAGAACACAAGCAAGAACAAGGTAGAAGCAATCTGAATTGCTAAGTTGGGGTCTCACAAACCGATGAATGGCGAAACGACTGTGTATAGCAGATTAATCTAAGCAAAACCCAATTGTTCATGGCAGCTACTATGGAGTATATATAGGTGGGAGGACGTCCAAGGGGGTGTTGGGGTCGTGACCTAACCCTAACACACAAAACAATGGATTTTGACTCGATACAAGGCCCAATGGCCCAATACGGTGGCGCAACACCCTCACAAATTTTGAACTTGATTTTTTTTGACGATTACCGTCGACTCCAAAGGGATTTTGACATGGAACTAGCGCCATTAGAAAGTTTATCCTCTACCCTTTCCATGCATATGTAGAACGTCCAAAACAGAATTCGTATGCGTCTCTGGCGTCCGTTTTAGTGCGTACTGCTTTAGACTCCGAGTTGGACACGATTTTGAGTCGGGGTCGATTTCCATCTTCTTTGAACGTATCCTTTGGTCCTCCACGCCCCTAAACCTTCCTCCATTTACTCCTTGAATCACTCCATGTATCCTAATCACAATTAAATTATTAGGTAACAATCTATTCTCAAAAATATATAAGGAAATGAATGTAGCCTAGAGGGGGGTGAATAGGCCTTTTTGATATTTGTCGGAACTTGCAACACTTAACAACCAGTTCACAACTAGAGATATCGGACTAGTCCGGTAAAGTGCGGACTAGTCTGGTGTGTACCGACTAGGTTGATTAAGTTTGATCGATTAATTCGATTCTTTGATGTATGCAGCGGAAATATACAGTCAAATGAAGTGTTGCAAGATTATGGACTAGGGTATACCACAACTCAATTTTATATTTAATGATTCAACGTAAGGTATGCAATAATGATTGAAACCCTAGATTGTTGTTATTAATAAGAACGATGAACACCAAAAAGGACACAAGGATTTATCTTGTGGTTCGGCTCCCACAAAGGCAACCTACGTCCACGTTGAGGAGTCCACAAAAGGACCGGGTCTTCTCCAACCCTACCCTCTTCGGATCGCTACGAAGGCCAATCCTCTTCCACTTATCACAAAGGGGTGAATAACCGAATTCAAAGGGGCCTTCTCACACGTTGAGGGCTCCCTTAGATTACAACACGAAATACCACCAAGAACACACTCAAAAGATTATAATGAAATCATAAGAGTGTGTTAAAGAATCAAACCAAGAGCTCAATGAGTGTTGAACGTGTCTCTCCAATGATCTAGAGTGTATCCTCAAAGGATTGATCTTTGTTGCACTTAATTTCATGGAGAGATGTGTTTTTGGAGGCTCTTGGGAGGTGTGACGGTGCTAGGGTTCGAGAGAGTTTAAAGTTGAGTCGTGCACCTCTATTTATATGGGGTTTCTAAAAGTGACCGTTAGGGTTTAGAAAGATCGGACTAGTCCGTGGTGGACACCAGACTAGTCCGTTGTGCTGTGTGTAGCAAACCCTAAGTGTCCCGAAATATCGGACTAGTCCGGCTAGGAGCGGACTTGTCCGATTTCTCTTCTGGAAATCTTTGGACTAGTCCGATGGACATCAAACTTGTCCGTGCAGTGAAACCCTAAGTGGTTATGGGGACAAGTCTGCACTTGGAGGACTTGTCCGATTTAGGTCAGAGAGTTTTTCAGACTAGTCCGTGCTAATATCGGACTTGTCCGATTTAGAGCAGAATGAATATGTGACTAGTCCGGTGGTGATTGGACTTGTTCGATTTTGTGTGACTTGTGAAGTGTTTTGAGGACTAGTCCGCACTGGGGAGGACTAGTCGGATTCTAGTCAGAGAGATATCGGACTAGTCCGATTGATATCGGACTTGTCCAATTTTGTGCAGAGAGGATATCGGACTAGTCCGATGACATTCGGACTAGTCCGGTCCTGTATAACTTTGTGCAATGTGTGTGTTTAATTGTGATTGAGCTCTTGGGGTGTGTTTCCTTAACACACTCCATACACAATGATCTACTATTCTTCTTCCTTGAGCTCATTTCCACTTTTCTCCTCATTCTCCCTTCTTTTTGGCAGTTTGCTTATTTTGCTATTGAAACCTGTGCTCATCTCAACAAATAGGTTAGGATCTCATTTGCTTGTCATAAATCATCCAAAACCCACAAGGGATTCCTAGATGCACTTTTAATCTCCCCCTTTTTGTGATTGATGACAACCAATTGAGATTTCACAAAATATGATAAAAATTGAGATTTTCATAAAGTATGCACATATGAGTCTAAAATACATCAAGCAGTGAAAACATAATCCATATGTGCATTCTTTATGGTGGGATGAATAACTAAGTACATTTAAACAGTGAGAATGACATAATTGACATTATTTAACCAAAAGCAAGCATATATGACATTCTAGGAGCAAAATCACAGATTTCAACAAATACTTCTCAAATTGATCAAGCATTGCATCACAGAACCACAATTAACTTAAGAACATAGTTAAAACTTTACAACTCGCAAAATAGTCAAAAAGCATACAAGAGAGCTCTCTCCTCACATCCTACAGATAAGGCTAAGACTCCCCCTCAATCTCTCCCCCTTTGGCATCCAAAAACCCAAAAAGGAGAGGAGGGACCTAAAGTTTTCACTCCTCGCTGTCGGTCCTCTCATCGTCTTCATCGTCGTCTTCGGGCTGATGAGGAGGAGGAGGAGGTGTGGAGCCACTCGAGTCCCCAATGCCAAAGTAGGCAAGATCGGAGGGAGTCAAGGGCCCGGGCTCGGTGAAGTATGAATCGGAATCATCAGAGATCACTGGAGATCCAATGGGTTCGATCTCCAGTTTCTGGCATATTTGCTTCACATTTGCCTTGACATACTTCATGTCTTCCTTTCTCTTCTTGTTCAGCTTATGGGCCCTCACTTTGGCCTTTTTGCAGGAGGCGAAGATGGCAGCCAAGTACTTGAAAGTACCACTAGCAGATCCTTTTTTAGGGGCTGCCCTAGGGGCAGGGGCAGTCCTAGCATCTTCACTTCTTCTCCCCAGAGCTTCAGGACTGGAGGCTGGAGATGGAGCAGCCTGTATACTTGGCTTCCGAGGCATCTGGGGCCTCAACAGAAGGTGCTCCACGTCTTTCACAAACTCTATGCCAGTGACTTTCTCAATCATAAACATAAGATAGGGATCATAGCCACAAGACCTGTTGGGTGTGCAAGATATGTTGACCATGTCATTCCAAATGTAATCAGCCACATCAAACTGACGATCCTTGCTTATGACTCTCATCAGGGTCCGGAGATAACCCTACACACTCCCAGCATTTCCATCCCTGGGAGCAATAGTCTTCCTCAAGAGGGAAGAATCGGGAAGAGGGCGTAGTGCAAGGAAGGAAGGAAGATCTGGAGATAGTGCTGAAGGAGTTTCAGGATGTGCTCGAAGACCCAAGGGAGCTTCCACCACCAAGACCCTTTAATCACGCCATACCTTTGGTGCCAGGGGCGGTTCCAGTGAATGCTAGACCCTATCGTTACTCACCGCTGCATAAGACAGAGATCGAGAGGCAGGTAGCAGAGTTGTTGGAGGCAGGCCTAATCAAACACAGCGTCAGTCCCTTTGCGGCACCGGTGCTGTTGGTAAAGAAGAAGGACGGAAGCTGGAGGTTTTGCGTCGATTATCGGCGGCTCAATGATCTCACCATCGAGAACCACTTCCCTATGCCAGTGGCTGAGGAGATACTGGATGAGCTTGCGGGGCTAGATTTTTTTCAAGTCTAGACTTGAAGGTTGGGTATCATCAGTTGAGGATGAGGGGGGAGAAGAGTTGAAGACCGCCTTCAAGACCCATTGCGGGAATTACCAGTTCAAGGTCATGCCATTCGGTTTGACCAATGCGCCGACGTCGTTCCAGTGCACGATGAACTCAATACTGGGACCATATCTTCGAAAGTTTGTGCTCGTGTTCATTGACGACTTGTTGGTGTACAGTGCCATCTGGTCTGAGCATCTTCAACATCTGGCTAAAGTCCTGGAGGTGCTGCGTCACAACCGATTCTTCATCAAACGGTCCAAATGCAGCTTTGCTCAAGAAGAGTTGGTGTACCTAGGGCACGTGATCTTTGCGGAAGGGGTGAGGACAGAGGACCAGAAGGTACAAGCTATGAAGGAATACCCCGTACCCATATCCTTTACCAAGTTAAGGGCGTTTTTGGGATTGACTGGGTACTACCGGAGGTTTGTGCAAGGTTACAGAGTGATAGCAAAGCCACTGACCAATATGCTGAGACAGAAGGCCTTTGCATGGACGCGAGAGGCACAGGTGGTGTTTGAGCAGCTCAGGGAGGCGATGACTAGGGCTCCGGTTCTGGCCTTGCCGGATTTCAATGAACCCTTCGAGGTGGAGACAGACGCCTGTGAGAATGGGGTGGGGGCGGTACTAATGCAAAAGGGAAGACTGGTGGCATACTTGAGTAAGGCGATTGCAGAACATCACAAGCACTGGTCCATATACGAGAAGGAGTTCCTAGCCCTTATCCTAGCAGTAGACAGATGGAGGAAGTATTTGGAGAGGTCTACTTGTCAGATCCGG
This sequence comes from Tuctoria greenei, assembly GCA_036927565.1. NCBI lineage: Eukaryota > Viridiplantae > Streptophyta > Magnoliopsida > Poales > Poaceae > Tuctoria > Tuctoria greenei. The sequence goes on along the minus strand of JAYESD010000006.1, from coordinate 153,545,463 downwards.
ACAGATCATAAAAGCCTCACCTTCTTGGATGAACAAGTCCTGCAGTCAAATTTGCAGCGGAAGGCGATGACCAAGCTGATGGGTTTGGACTTCAAGATTGTCTACAAGAAAGGCAAGGAGAATATAGTGGCTGATGCTTTATCCCGGGTGGAACATGTGATGGGGATGGAGGTGGTACAGGAGATTACCCCTCTGTGGGTGCAGGAGGTCAGGAACTCCTATGAAACTAATCAGGCAGCCCAGGAATTGTTAGCTGAACTGTTAGTGAATAGTCCTAATGAGCAAGGTTTCACAGTGCAGAATGGGTTGATCAGGAAACAAGGCAGAATTTGGGTGGGTGAGAACTCAGCACTACGAGCCAAACTGACTGCAGCCTGCCACAACAGTGTGGTGGGGGGGGCACTCTGGAACTCAAAACATTTAACAGGGGATGAAAAAAATGTTTGTGTGGGAAGGGATGAAGAAAGATGTGGAGGAGTGGGTGAAGAAGTGTCAAGTGTGTCAGCAGGGCAAGAGTGAAAGAAGCCTCCCAGCAGGGCTCTTGCAACCTCTAGAGATTCCTAAGGCTCCATGGCAAGACATCACTATACATTTCGTGGAGGGTTTGCCCAAATCAGAGGGATTCAACACCATATTGGTGGTGGTGGACAGGTTCTCAAAGTATAGCCACTTCATTCCATTGAAGTATCCCTACATGGCTATACAAGTGGCTACTGCCTTACTGGATCAGGTGGTCAAACTACACGGGCTCCCTAAAACCATGGTGTCAGACAGAGATAGGATATTTACTAGTGTAGTGTGGAAGCAAGTATTCAAGAGCATGGGCATTAAAGTGCTAATGAGCACATCATACCATCCCCAGACGAACGGCCAAACAGAGAGAGTTAACCAGTGTTTGGAGGCGTACCTGCGGTGTTCTGTACAGGAAGCTCCCACAAGATGGAAGGCTTGGTTGCCACTGGCGGAGTATTGGTACAACACCTCGCATCATTCCGCCCTGAGTTGTTCACCCTTTCAGGCCTTGTATGGGTATCTTCTGAAACCCTTCTTGGCTCCCATTGTACCTCAGATAGAAGACAAGACAGCAAGGGAACTGTTAGAGGAGCGCACGGCGCATCTGAATCTGTTAAAGGAAAAACTTGCAATGGCCCAGAACTGAATGAAGCAACAAGCCGACAGGAAGCGCAAAGATCGGATTTTTTCAGTGGGGGAGCAGGTCCTACTCAAGCTGCAACCTTACGCTCAGTCGTCGGTGGTGAATAGGCCTTACCCTAAGCTGGCCTACAAGTTCTATGGACCCTTCAAGATCTTGGAGCGAGTGGGAAGGGAGGCTTACCGCCTGGATCTGCCGGAGGGAGCCTCAGTGCATCTGGTATTTCACACTTCTCAGCTGAAGCCCTTCACCCTTAACTGTGCGCCGGTGTTCGCAGATCTGCCAAAGGTGGTGGATTTCTCCACAGGTGAACTCAAACCAGTGAAGATCTTGGAGAGGAGGTTAGTAAAAAAAAGGGAACAAAGGAATCGTTCAAGTATGAGTGACCTGGTCGCTGCCGGAGTACGCCGAGAGCTGGGAGGACTGGAGCGTCCTGCTGCGGAAGTTTCCGAAGATGTCGGCCAGGGGATAAAGCAGGACGGGATAGGGCAAACCCACTTTGTCCTGTGTTTGTTTGAGAGACATGTGCGATGAGACCATCCTCAAATGAAATATTCTATTGAGATGCGGGACGGATCGATCCTGCAGAAATGTGACAGACGAGTCCATCCCAACTCCGTTCCGAACACGTGAGGCGTGCGTGAGGCTATCGGGTTACCAGCTCCTCCCGAACGAAAATACCACAGCCGAAAAAAAAGCGAGGGGCGACTGCGAAGGGCTCCGGCGGCGCCTGCTCCCGACTCCAGCGGCGTCCGCATCCCGAGCCCGCGGTGCCCCTTCGCCAGATCCGCCGCCAGGCGTAGACGACGCGCTCTTAGCAGATCCGGTTCGACCCCCGCCAGTTCTGCCGCCGTGCTGCACATCCGACGCCAGTGGCGCCACACCGCGCTTCCTGCACATCCGATACCGGCGGCGCCCACTGCCAAGCCGATGACGACCCTGCCCCAGATCCGCACGACCTCCAGGTTCTGGCTTGGTGCACATCCGCAGTGTTCGTTATTCCTCCTCTTCCCTCACCCCCCATTGGAGATTATGGATCCTACTGTTTCCTCCGTCTCCAATCCATCTCTCACGCTATTCATCTTCGATCTACGCAGGAAGGATCCGATCTAGGCAGGAAGGAACGACATCAACCCTTTCTCTTCAGATAGTCGCCAATGGAGGTCTGTGGCTCCGCTATGTGCTTCTTTCTTATGAAACTGAACATCATAGGAACTTGATCATATTTAAGCTCTTCATAACATTATTGGTTTTGCATCAAAATCACTACTTGTCTGCAAAAGGATGGAATTGATGTTATTTGCACGTATGCAACTTCTTTTGATCACCAGAGCACCATGAAAAATCAAATATCATTTAACTATAACATCACAAGACGTGTGCACGCACTACTGAAGCTTACTCCACCTATCTTTAGCCACTGGTATGGCATATAATAATGAATCAAAAGCAAATCACTGAAACACAGGGACAGGTCTAGTTGTTCATCACAAGATACACATTTCTGACAGTCAGGGCCAAACACAATGTTATCTGTTCATCATTTTAATAAGAATGCTGTCGTGTTTGTTTCATTTTATTTTCTTGCAACAGTTGTGAGTAAACTTCAGTTTTTTAGTTTGTATTTTTCAATTCAGTAGTTGCAGGTTTGTATTTTCAGTTCAGTTTTTTAGTTTGCATTTTCAATTCAGTATTTCCAGGTTTTTATTTTCAGGTTTGTATTTTCAGTTCTGATATCAGTTCTGTATGTAAATCGATTCTCACAAAATTGATTCTAGTTCTGTTTCATTTTTCTATCAAAAAATGGATTCTCAGAATATGGAAGATCAAGGCGATGGATGCTGAGGGGATTTGGACATCGTAAATTCATTATCTGTTGGCAACATGGCAAGCTCTGTACCTTGGATGTTCTTTTATCATTTATTAATTATTGTCAGAAGTGTAAGCGCCTGCACTTCTTGGCGGTAGGAAGACCAGATATTGTATTATAAGGCACATGTATTTGCATGATTTTGGTTCAGTTGATACGGTTGTACAGTTATAGAGTTGATAGAATGTTCGAGCTACCAGTTGATCTGTAAATGAAAGGGTGGTCAAGTTTTTGCATGATGGTTGTCACGCTCGGTCATCGTAAAGATGAACAGACGCTTATCACATGTACGCCAGGATCAGTTGAATCGTACATGCGTCGACGAAAGCGAATTATCATTACATAGCCATGTTCGAGTACATAAATAGTCTTACAATACGACCCGAAGGTCTACAAATACACATCACAACTATTTACATCAACAACAATATTAACATAGTTCAAACTACAGCAGAAGACTAATAGGTAAGAGAAGCTCCATCTCCACAGGCAGCAGTTGCGCGCATGGTCGCCAGCCTAGTCCAAGTCCTCTGGATTGACGAAGAAGTCCTCCGGTGCCGCTTCTTCTTCTTCATATTCTAACGGAAAATTAAACGCTTGAGTACATAGAGTACTCAGCAAGTGCGGGAAGTGATGACATGATTGGCTAAAGCAAGGGAAGGCCAAATATGGCGTAGCACTATGCTTAAAACCTAACCTTAGCTTTCAATTATCAATATCAATATTCAAGCAGTAATCAACAGATGAGTAATGATAATGAATGTAACTTGAATCAATATTAATCACCATTTCCCAACCAAAGACTAATTATGAACTGGCCCCAAGCCGCTCTTGTCCGTGAGCACGGCTGTCATGACAGTTTTACCAAATCTCTGCAGAGAGTGTACCCTTTCCCCACAAGCAGTGATTTCATCCCCTGTTGCCAGGTGGACTAGCGAACCTTCCCGAATGCCCGTGGTAGCTAACCACATTTCACACTTCCTTTGGTGTGAGGCTAGGAGATCACTACATGGTCTTTACAAAGGTACTCCTGACTAGTGCTAGCCCTCTAAGGTTTCCACCACTGGGGATTCTCGGAGTAACCCTCCGCCCCAGAGCCCCCTCTTGAGCCTTGCGGATCTCAGAGCAGATCACCCGCATCATTCCCGCACCATTCAACTACTAGCATTTCATCGGGGGAAACCTAATTAATTGACCAAGCTGCCCCATCTCAGTCTCGTGGTGGTACTATAAAGCTTAGTGGCTTCCTCCATAAACCGGTCCTTAAAATCCGGTGGTACCAAACCCAATCCCGGGTCTCGTGCAAACTGCACCATGCCAAAACTAACCAACCACCAGATTCCTATCCACTACAATTGTGTAATCACCACAAGTTCAAGTAACCATAAAGTTTAACATAGCACAATTGTATGACATCCCAATCCCAATGTCTAAGCATGGCTAAGCATAGATAAGACCTATCTACTTCCCAACCCAATTCAGGTAACAAGGAATTATGTGGAACAGGGCATGTAAACATGAAATAGGACATCAATTTAATTAGCATGCATCTATCTAAATCCCTAGAATTGGTACAAGATGGTCAAGGGCACTTGCCTTCGTTGAAGACTTGAGTGTTGGTGAAGTCTTGGTCTTGAAGGTTAAGATTAGGGTCGTAGAACGACTCTAAATATATTGCCCAAGCATGGCAAGAATAAAATAAAGCTAAATAAGTAAAGAGCGCGCAAAACAGTACATCACAACATACACATAGGCATAAAATCCTATACTAATGCATCCCTACGAAGTATTTATTACTTAACATGGCCAAGGTATGTATTTTAGATTCATTCTACATTTTTGGGATATAATTATAGCCTAAAACTATTTTTATTGAATTTTCTATGGCCAAAATGTATTTTTAAACATTTATAATAATTATTCCATGGACAAAATATATTTCATAAGAAATCTACAATTTATTCACAGCATAAAATAGTTTATACCAATTTTCCTAACATTTCTACACTTAATTACCATTTTTATCTATTTTCTACACCTCAAATACACCTAAAGACCATATTCAGCAAATAAATAAAAGTCTAGGGACTAATCTATTAGTTTACTACACTGCACAGGGGCTAAATACATGATTCTACAAATTTACAGGGGTTAGATTGCTTATTTAAATGATTAAATCCAATTTTTAGGGGTCCAGGGGCTAGTCTGCAATTCTGGGGGCTAGATTTGAATTCCAGCAAAGTCCAGGGGGTAGCTGGCAATTCTCTGAGGACCTAGGTGCAAAGTCTGCGGCGGGAAAAGGGCTTTTGAACTTGGGCCGTTGGATTCCGATCGGATGGCTCGGATTTAATGAAGCGAAAGGGTATGCCGATCTAATCGTGGTCGTTGGCGCCAGCCGAGGGCCACGATTGAGCCACGTCGGCACTTGGCCGGCGCCAGCGCTCTGCGCGGCGGCGCACGGCGCCGCACGGTGGCGGGCTCGCCGGACTAAGTACAATCAAGCGAAATCTGCCCTAATTCTCAGATCTATGCACGGTAAAATGAAGAGGGAGGCATGGCGATCTCACCAGAGGCGTTGATCAGGCTCGGGGATGAGAGGAAGACGCCGGCGACGGTCGGAGGCGGGTGGAGCTCGTCGGGGTTCGGCGAAGTCATCGATGCAGTGATGATCTACCCGAGCAAACTCATCCGGCATGCTCCTAGTGATGCAGTGAACGTGTTAGACCAACAATGGTGGAGAGTAGAGGGTGGAGCCGTCGGGAACGTGGGGAACGGCAGCGACTCACCGTCGGCAAGGTGCTAGGGTTAGAGAGGCTCGGGGAGAGAGGAAAAATGGGGGCGCCGGTCTTTTTAAGCGCTGAGGGTGGAGGCGGTTGTGTAGCTCGGCCGAATTTGGAGCGGGGGAAGTGGTTCCGAGGGGGGGAGTCGTGGGCGCGGGGATCGGCGTGGCGCGGGGTGACAGTTGCGTGCGGGAGAGGAAGGGGGAGGGAAGAATGTGCCGATAGGTGGGGTCCACGGCGCAGAGAGAGAGAGAGAGAGGGAGGGGTTCGGTTGGGCCGCGAGAGAAAGGGGGAGGGAATTGGGCCAGGGGAAAGAAATCGGCTCAGGGTGGGGTTTTACCTTTTTCTTTTTCCTTTTCTTTTCTTTTGATTTGAATTCAAATTCAAATTTAAATCGTTTGCTACACGTTTGGAATTCAAAAATCACCCAATAATGCATACAACAATGTTCAAGGGTTTGAGCAAATTTTTATACATGAAATTATGGGTGTTACAACTCTACCCCCCTTAAAAAGAATCTCGCCCTCGAGATTCGGACGTTCTAAGGGAAAAGATGAGGGAAATCGGCCTTGAGGGTTTCTTCTCTTTCCTATGTTGCTTCTGCCTCTGAGTGATGCTTCCATTGCACTTTACACATATGAATGACTTTGTTCCTTGTGACCTTTTCTAGTATCTCAAGTATCTTGACAGGCTGCTCCACATAAGACAAATTTTCCTGTACATCCACTGCTTCCATAGGCAATTGCTCCTCAGGCACTCTTAAGCACTTCTTAAGCTGCGATATATGGAACACATTATGCACATCTGACAAGTGTGGCGGAAGCTCCAGCTGATATGCCACTTCACCTCGTCGTTCCAGTATTTTGAACGGGCCAATGTAGCGGGGTGACAACTTGCCTCTTACTTTAAATCTTCTCAATCCTCTCATAGGTGACACCTTCAAGTACACATAATCACCAACCTCAAACGTTAGATCACGTCTTCGAGTATCCGCATAACTCTTCTGTCTTGTTTGGGCTGCCTTTAGATTCTTTCGAATTTCTTGCACTTGTCTTTCAGCCTCTTTCAATACATCAGGCCCAAAGACTTGACTTTCCCCAGTTTGATTCCAAAACAATGGTGTCCTACATTTCTGCCCATACAATGCTTCAAAAGGAGACATCTTCAAACTGGCTTGATAACTGTTGTTGTAAGAGAATTTGGCATATGGTAGATTCTTGTCCCAACTTTTGCTATTCTTTAAAGCACACGCTCTCAACATGTCTTCTAATATCTGGTTGGTGCGTTCAGTTTGACCATCAGTCTGAGGATGATACGCCGAACTAAAATTTAGATGGGTATCCATTGATTCATGCAACTTCTACCAGAAGCTTGAGGTGAATTGAGTGCCTCTGTCTGAGATGATATTTTTAGGAACTCCATGTAAACATACAATCTTGGAGATGTACAGTTCCGCCGACTTGGGGCCATTGTATGTTTCTTTCACGGGAATAAAGTGAGCAACTTTAGTCAAATGATCCACAATAACCCATATAGAATCATATCCAGACTGTGTTCTTGGTAGTCCCACAATGAAATTTATACTAGTTTCTTCCCACTTCCATTCTGGCACTTTGATTGGTTGCAATAACCCTGCTGGTCTTTGATGTTCCGCCTTAATCAATTGACATGTATCACATATGGCCACATATTCTGCTACATCCCGTTTCATTCCATGCCACCAATATCGATCTTTATGGTCTTGATACATCTTTGTGCTTCCAGGATGAATGGAATATGATGAGTTATGGGCTTCCCTTAGTATCAACTCTTTAATCTCCTTGATATCTGGAACACAAATCCTCTTTCCAAACCATAAGGTTCCTTGTTCATCCTCTCTAAAGTTCGGAGCTTTCCCCTTCTTCATCAACTGCTTGATCTCCTTGACCTTCTCATCATTCTTTTGTCCTTCTCGTATATCACGTTCAAGGGTTGAGTCCACTTCCATAGCAACTGCTTCAGTGCTAGACACTAGACATAGGTTTAACCTTGCAAACTCTTCACATAACTAGGGTTGAAGAGCTTGTACTGACAAGTTATTACATTGTCCCTTCCTGCTTAGAGCATCAGCGACCACATTAGCCTTTCCTGGATGGTAGTTGATTCCCAAATCAAAGTCGTTTATTAATTCCAACCAACGATGTTGCCTGAGATTAAGATCCGGTTGTGTGAATATGTACTTCAAGCTCTTGTGATCTGTGTATATCTCAGTCCTTTTTCCCATTAAGTAGTGTCTCCATATCTTCAATGCATGAACAACAGCTGCCAATTCTAAATCATGAGTTGGATAGTTCCTCTCATGTTTCCGAAGCTGTCTTGAAGCATAGGCTACCACATGTCCTCCTTGCATTAAGACACATCCTAAACCATGACCAGATGCATCACAATAAACCACAAACTCCTTCTGCATATCAGGCATCACCAATACCGATGCACTGGTTAACCTCTTCTTCAACTCGGCGAAGCTTACTTCACATTCGGGGGTCCACTTGAAGGCAACTCCTTTCTCAAGCAACTTGGTTAGTGGTCGAGAGATCTTTGAAAATCCCTCGATGAATCGACAGTAGTAACCAGCCATACCTAAGAATCTTCGTATATCATGCACACTCTCGGGTGTTTCATACTTAAGAACATCTGCCACTTTGCCTGGATCCACTGCTATACCTCCTTCTGATATGACATGCCCCAAAAATGATACCTCCTTTAGCCAGAACTCACACTTACTAAGCTTGGCATACAGTTGATGTTGGCGAAGCTTCTGTAGAGCCATCCTGAGGTGCTCTTCATGCTCCTCTTCAGTCTTGGTGTAGATAAGTATGTCATCGATGAATACCACTACAAACTTGTCCAAGTACTCCATGAATACCTTGTTCATTAGATACAGAAAATATGTCAGAGCATTGGTCAATCCAAATGACATAACTGTATACTCATATAATCCATATCGAGAGACAAATGCCGTCTTGGGAATGTCTGAGGGTCTAATCTTCAGTTGATGGTAGCCCGAACGAAGATCAATCTTGGAGAACACACATGCTCCTCTCAATTGATCAAACAAATCTTCAATCCTTGGTAGTGGATATTTATTCTTGATTGTTACCTCATTTAAGGCACGATAATCCACACACAACCTTTGAGTTCCATCCTTCTTAGGTACAAATATAACTGGTGCTCCCCAAGGTGATGAGCTAGGACGAATATATCCTTTTGCCAATAACTCCTCAATATGATCCTTTAGTTCAGCTAATTTTTTAGCATCCATTCTATATGGCCTCTTATATATTGGGGCCGTTCCAGGTACTAACTCAATGACAAATTCAATCTCTCGATCAGGGGGCATACCTGGTAAGTCATCTAGGAATACATTCGGAAATTCCTTCACAACCCTGATGTCTTCGGTATTCTCAAGATGGTTGAGTTGTACTACTGCCTCTTGTGTCTGATCTGGCTTGAACTCCACTGTAGTGCCATCCGATTGTGTTAAGCAAACTATTCTAGTTGCACAATGAATTACTCCCTGATTCTTCGTCAACCAGTCCATTCCCAGAATGATGTCTAATCCTTGTGAGTCCAACACTATTAGGTTGGCCCAAAAGACTACCCCCCTTATGTTTATACTCACTTTTCGGCATAGATGCCTTGCCACCATCTCTCCTCCAGGAGAGTTTATCAACAGTGGTCGATTCAAGAATGTAACTACCATGTCATGCTTCTTTATGAAATCCTTGGATATAAATGAATGTGTAGCACCCAAATCAAACAATACGGTGGTGGGGTGGGAGTTAACAGAAAACATACCGATCACCACATCAGGCGCTTCCTGTGCTTGCTCCAGTGTCACATGGTTGACACGGCCAGGTGGGTTTTGTTGCTTCTTTGGACAACTGCTGGCGTAGTGTCCCCATTCTCCGCACTTGTAACATTGAACTCCCGCAGCATTACTTTGGCCCTTGTTGCCTCCTGATTGGTTTCTTGGGGTTGGCCATTTGGAAGGTTAGCTGGAGCTGAAGGGCGGGGTGGCTGCATCTGCTGACGTGGGGGTTGCATTGGCTGGCGTGGTGGCTGTTGTTGCTGGCGCATTTGCTGGTTGTAGGGAGTGGGTGGCCTGTAGTTGGTGTTTGGAAATTTCTGTCCCGAGTAGTTCATAGGACGAGTCATCTGGTTTGCAGGCGGAGGGTTAAGACGGGGGCGTACATTGCTGCTAGAGGCATGTGCTATAGTCAACTTCCTTTTTCTTTCCTCATCATCCAGTTCCTTTTTAGTCCTCTCCACTTCAAAGGCTTTGTCAACCAGCTTCTGAAAGTCGTTGTAGTCGCTGGAAGACATGGCAAACTTCAACTCCTTATCCAGTCCATTCTTGAAACGGAATTGTTTCTTGGAGTCAGTATCCACATCGGTTGGAGCATAGCGGGACAACTGAGTGAATGCATTCAAATAGGCCCTCACAGTCATACGACCCTGCTTCAACATAAGGAACTCTTCGCGTCTTGCTTGTATTTCTCCCTCAGGCACAAAGTGATTGCGGAAGTTGGTCCTGAATTCTTCCCCGGTAATGTTTTCTGGGTCCTGGTGAGCTTCAGTAAAGGCAGTCCACCAGTCGGCTGCCGGTCCTTGGAGTTGATGGGAGGCTAATAGTACTTTCTCTCTTCCTTTACAATGGATGAGCCTCAACTTGCTTTCAACTGTACGGAGCCAATCATCGGCATCCATGGGTTCAATGACTGTGGCAAAAGTGGGTGGATGAGTGTTTAGGAAGTCCCTTAGAAAGGACCTAGGTGGAAAAGGTGGTGGTGGCGGAAGGTTGTAATTTGGTGGTGGTGGGGGTGGGGCTTGGTGCATGTTGGTGACAATCTGGGTAAGGTTGTTAAGCAGCTGGGTTTGGATGGCCATCATCTGCTGCATTTGCTGTGCGGCTGGGGCTCCTCAAGCACCCCTACCATTCCATCCTGGCACACCTCCAAGTCCTTCATCTTGGGGCACAACGCCCCTTCCACGACCTCTACCTCTACCTCTTCCAGACATCTGTATAGGGAATAATTGAAATTTTTAGGACAATGGATAAGATATAGAAGGGTACGCTATGGCAAATGGTACCAACTACATGCATCAAGGGAAACATATATATATATATATATATATATATATATATATATATATATATATATATATATAAAGCAAGCAAATTCATTAACCAACTAGTGCGGATTTGGACAAGATGCTAAAGCATTCCACAACTCGCACGACACACTAACAGGCCTATATACAAATGACATGGATGTGGACAGGATGCCGAAGCATTCGACAACTCATGTCGCACACACACACAACATAAAGCAACTACTAGCACGACATCATAAACAACACAACTCAAGACTAAAGAGGGCGTAGCTACACGCTCCTACAAACTAAGGATAGGTGTCCTAAGTCGTCCAGCGGGGAAACAAGTCCACTCCTACTCATCGGAGTCCTCCTCAACCTCCATCTCCGGGTCTTCTTCTTCCGAGTCCTCTCTTGATTCCTGAGGGGAGTTCATACGGCGATCTGGAGAGTTCGGGTCCCAAGGCTCAACGTCCGAAGCGTACTAAGGGGAGTTCGGATCAGCTGCAGTGATCCTCGCGTAGCGTCGGCGAAGTCGCTTGTAGCGGTCAACCAGGTCCCTGCTGTCCTGTAGCTCCTGCTGACAACGCTGGAGTCGCGAAGACAACTCCACAACGTCGTCCACAAGCCTCTCGCACTGAGGGTGAGTCAAAGGCCCCTCGACATCACGACCAGTGAAGTCGGCCGTGCCACTAGGGCGCTGAGGGGTGTACGCGTGCTCCGTGCACCCAAGGCGGAACCTGTGGGCGTGACTCCAGTAGGTAGTCGCCTCTCACGTGGCGTCCTCCTCAGCCGCACGCTGGGAGCTCCTCCAGGCTGGAGAGAAGTGTGAGTGCGGTAGCTCCGAGTCGTAGTAGATGGCCAGCTGAGAAGTCCACTCCAGTCCACCAGTATAGGGTGCAAAGACCCTAGTGGTGTGGTAGACTAGGCGAACACGGTACTCACGGTACCCCGTAGCACAAAGAAGAGAGCGAAGACAGACAAGCATCCTCGAAGCAGCACTCCCAGTGGAGAACAGTGTCGTCTCCCTCCTGGGGGTGTGAGGTGCGGAGCGACTGGCTAGGGCGTGGTGAGGAACACGACCCCCAGTCGACTTACGAGCCGTCTGCTTGGTTCGCACCATCTACAAACATTTGAAAAGAAGAGAGTGAGATCAATAATCAATAAATTAAATTAGAATAAAGCAAATAGCACAGCAAGATAAGAAGCACAAGGGTTGAGGTGGAGAGCACAAAGTTTTGATAATACTATTTTATAAGAAAATAGTATAGTCCTTAATTTTCGGCCATTTCTAACTAGGCTTGCGTCCTACGAGCAACACGACTCTGATACCACTTTGTCACGCCCGGTCATCATAAAGATGAACAGACGCTTATCACATGTACGCCAGGATCAGTTGAATCGTACATGCGTCAACGAAAGCGAAATATCATTACATAGCCATGTTCGAGTACATAAATAGCCTTACAATACGACCCAAAGGTCTACAAATACACATCACAACTATTTACATCAACAACAATATTAACATAGTTCAAACTACAGCAGAAGACTAATAGGTAAGAGAAGCTCCATCTCCACAGGCAGCAGTTGCGCGCATGGTCGCCAGCCTAGTCCAAGTCCTCCGGATTGACGAAGAAGTCCTCGGGTGCCGCTTCTTCTTATTCATATTCTAAGGGAAAATTAAACGCTTGAGTACATAGAGTACTCAGCAAGTGCGGGAAGTGATGAAATGATTGGCTAAAGCAAGGGAAGGCCAAATATGGCGTAGCACTATGCTTAAAACCAAACCTTAGCTTTCAATTATCAATATCAATATTCAAGCAGTAATCAACACATGAGTAATGATAATGAATGTAACTTGAATCAATATTAACCACCATTTCCCAACCATAGACTAATTATGAACTGGCCCCAAGCCGCTCTTGTCCGTGAGCACGGCTGTCATGACAGTTTTACCAAATCTCTGCAGAGAGTGTACCCTTTCCCCACAAGCAGTGATTTCATCCCCTGTTGCCAGGTGGACTAGCGAACCTCCCCGAATGCCCGTGGTAGCTAACCACATTTCACACTTCCTTTGGTGTGAGGCTAGGAGATCACTACATGGTCTTTACAAAGGTACTCCCGACTAGTGCTAGCCCTCTAAGGTTTCCACCACTGGGGATTCTCGGAGTAACCCTCCGCCCCAGAGCCCCCTCTTGAGCCTTGCGGATCTCAGAGCAGATCACCCGCATCATTCCCCGCACCATCCAACTACTAGCATTTCATCGGGAGAAACCTAATTTATTGACCAAGCTGCTTCATCTCAGTCTCGTGGTGGTACTATAAAGCTTAGTGGCTTCCTCCATAAACCGGTCCTTAAAATCCGGTGTACCAAACCCAATCCCGGGTCTCGTGCAAACTGCACCATGCCAAAACTAACCAACCACCAGATTCCTATCCACTACAATTGTGTAATCACCACAAGTTCAAGTAACCATAAAGTTTAACATAGCACAATTGTATGAAATCCCAATCCCAATGTCTAAGCATGGCTAAGCATAGATAAGACCTATCTACTTCCCAACCCAATTCAGGTAACAAGGAATTATGTGGAACAGGGCATGTAAACATGAAATAGGACATCAATTTAATTAGCATGCATCTATCTAAATCCCTAGAATTGGTACAAGATGGTCAAGGGCACTTTCCTTCGTTGAAGACTTGAGTGTTGGTGAAGTCTTGGTCTTGAAGGTTAATATTAGGGTCATATAACGACTCTAAATATATTGCCCAAGCATGGCAAGAATAAAATAAAGCTAAATAAGTAAAGAGCACGCAAAACAGTACATCACAACATACACATAGGCATAAAATCCTATACTAATGCGTCCCTACGAAGTATTTATTACTTAACATGGCCAAGGTATGCATTTTAGATTTATCCTACATTTTTGGGATTTAATTATAGCCTAAAACCATTTTTATTGAATTTTCTATGGCCAAAATATATTTTTAAACATTTATAATAATTATTCCATGGACAAAATATATTTCATAAGAACTCTACAATTTATTCACAGCATAAAATAGTTTATACCAATTTTCCTAACATTTCTACACTTAATTACCATTTTTATCTATTTTCTACACCTCAAATACACCTAAAGACCATATTCAGCAAATAAATAAAAGTCCAGGGACTAATCTATTAGTTTACTACACTGCACAGGGGCTAAATACATGATTCTACAAATTTACAAGTGTTATATTGCTTATTTAAATGATTAAATCCAATTTTTAGGGGTCCAGGGGCTAGTCTGCAATTCTGGGGGCTAGATTTGAATTCCAGCAAAGTCCAGGGGGTAGCTGGCGATTCTCCGAGGGCCTAGGTGCAAAGTCTGCGGCGGGAAAAGGGCTTTTGAACTTGGGTCGTTGGATTCCGATCGGATGGCTCGGATTTAATGAAGCGAAAGGGTATGCCGATCTAATCGTGTCTGTTGGCGCCAGCCAAGGGCCACGATTGAGCCACGTCGGCACTTGGCCGGCGCCAGCGCTCTGCGCGGCGGCGCACAGCGGCGGGCTCGCCGGACTAAGTACAATCAAGCGAAATCTACCCTAATTCTCAGATCTATGCACGGTAAAATGAAGAGGGGGGCATGGCGATCTCACCAGAGGCGTTGATCGGGCTCGGGGAGGAGAGGAAGACGCCGGCGACGGTCGGAGGCGGGTGGAGCTCGTCGGGGTTCGGCGAAGTCGTCGATGCACGGACGATCTACCCGAGCAAACACATCCGGCGTGCTCCTAGTGATGCAGTGAACGTGTTAGACCAACAATGGTGGAGAGGAGAGGGTGGAGCCATCGGGAACGCGGGGAACGGCAACGACTCACCGTCGGCAAGGTGCTAGGGTTAGAGAGGCTCGGGGAGAGAGGAAAAATGGGGGCGCTGGTCTTTTTAAGCGCTGGGGGTGGAGGCGGTTGTGTAGCTCGGCCGAAATTGGAGTGGGGGAAGTGGTTCCGAGGGGGTGCGACGTGGGCGCGGGGGTCGGCGTGGCGCGGGGTGACGGTTGCGCGCGGGAGAAGAAGGGGGAGGGAAGAATGTGCCGACAGGTGGGGTACACGGCGCAGAGAGAGAGAGAGAGAGAGAGAGAGAGAGTGAGGGGTTCGGCTGGGCCGCGAGAGAAAGGGGGAGGGAATTGGGCCAGGGGAAAGAAATCGGCCCAGGGTGGGGTTTTACCTTTTTCTTTTTCCTTTTATTTTCTTTTGATTTGAATTCGAATTCAAATTTAAATCATTTGCTACACGTTTGGAATTCAAAAATCACCCAATAATGCATACAACAATGTTCAAGGGTTTGAGCAAATTTTTATACATGAAATTATGGGTGTTACAATGGTGATGACCAGAAATCATGTCTCCTGAATATTTTGTTGGTTACATATCTTGTTACAGAATATGTGGACTAAAACAATGATAAAAAACACACTGTTTGATAGAGCCTGGAACAGGAAAAGATTTTTGCTGTTTTAAATCATCGTGTTTTGGTGAATAAAAGAGATCAAACGAGAGTATCATCATATTCCTGCTGTTACAGTAGTGCAGAAAACTAAAAAGAAAATAATTCATTTCAAATAAATATAACAAAACAATAATAGAGAGGTAACATCACCAACATTACAAGGAGGTAACCATAACCATATGGGTCTGTCCTCTCCCTTCAATCAAACAATAGATGGTATCATTTCATCACTCATTATCCCTAAAAAAATAAAAAAACAGAGACCGTCTCATCCATGCAAACAAATAAAAAATGGAATCGTCCTATCCCTAAAAACTAAGATGGATCCAACTCATCTACCTTGTCTTCAAACCAAACACTACCTAAGTTACCCTTCTCTATGCCAGTGGCTCAATGATCTCACCATCAAGAACCACTTCCCTATGCCAGTGGCTGAGGAGATACTGGATGAGCTTGCGGGGGCTAGATTTTTTTCAAGTCTGGACTTGAAGGCTGGGTATCATTAGTTGAGGATGAGGGAGGGAGAAGAGTTGAAGACCGCCTTCAAGACCCATTGCGGGAACTACCAGTTCAAGGTCATGCCATTCGGTTTGACCAATGCGCCGACGTCGTTCCAATGCGCGATGAACTCAATACTGAGACCATATCTTCGGAAGTTTGTGCTCGTGTTCATTGACGACTTGTTGGTGTACAGTGCCATCTGGTCTGAGCATCTTCAACATCTGGCTAAAGTCCTGGAGGTGATGCGTCACAACCGATTCTTCATCAAACGGTCCAAATGCAGCTTTGCTCAAGAAGAGCTGGTGTACCTGGGGCACGTGATCTCTGCGGAAGGGGTGAGGACAGAGGACCAGAAGGTACAGGCTATGAAGGAATACCCCGTACACATATCCTTTACCCAGTTAAGGGCGTTTTTGGGATTGACTGGGTACTACCGGAGGTTTGTGCAAGGTTACGGAGTGATAGCAAAGCCACTGACCAATATGCTGGGACAGAAGGCCTTTGCATGGACGCGAGAGGCACAGGTGGCGTTTGAGCAGCTCAAGGAGGCGATGACTAGGGCTCCGGTTCTGGCCTTGCCGGATTTCAATGAACCCTTCGAGGTGGAGATAGACGCCTGTGAGAATGGGGTGGGGGCGGTACTAATGCAAAAGGGAAGACTAGTGGCATATTTGAGTAAGGCGATCGCAGAACAGCACAAGCACTGGTCCATATACGAGAAGGAGTTCCTAGCCCTTATCCAAGCAGTAGATAGATGGAGGAAGTATTTGGAGAGGTCTACATGTCAGATCCGGACAGATCATAAAAGCCTCACCTTCTTGGATGAACAAGTCCTGCAGTCAAATTTGCAGCGGAAAGCGGTGACCAAGCTGATGGGTTTGGACTTCAAGATTGTCTACAAGAAAGGCAAGGAGAATATAGTGGCTGATGCTTTATCTCGGGTGGAACATGTGATGGGGATGGAGGTGGTACAGGAGATTAACCCTCTGTGGGTGCAGGAGGTCAGGAACTCCTATGAAACTGATCAGGCAGCCCAGGAATTGTTAGCTGAACTGTTAGTGAATAGTCCTAATGAGCAAGGTTTCACAGTGCAGAATGGGTTGATCAGGAAACAAGGCAGAATTTGGGTGGGTGAGAACTCAGCACTACGAGCCAAACTGACTGCAGCCTGCCACAACAGTGCGGTGGGGGGGCCACTCTGGAACTCAAAACATTTACCACAAGATGAAAAAAATGTTTGTGTGGGAAGGGATGAACAAAGATGTGGAGGAGTGGGTGAAGAAGTGTCAAGTGTGTCAGCAGGGCAAGAGTGAAAGAAGCCTCCCAGCAGGGCTCTTGCAACCTCTAGAGATTCCTAAGGCTCCATGGCAAGACATCACTATGGATTTCGTGGAGGGTTTGCCCAAATCAGAGGGATTCAATACCATATTGGTGGTGGTGGACAGGTTCTCAAAGTATAGCCACTTCATTCCATTGAAGCATCCCTACACGGCTATACAAGTGGCTACTTCCTTACTGGATCAGGTGGTCAAACTACACGGGCTCCCTAAAACCATGGTGCCAGATAGAGATAGGATATTTACTAGTGTAGTGTGGAAGCAAGTATTCAAGAGCATGGGCATTAAAGTGCTAATGAGCACATCATACCATCCCCGGACGGACGGCCAAACAGAGAGAGTTAACCAGTGTTTGGAGGCGTACCTGCGGTGTTCTGTACAGGAAGCTCCCACAAGATGGAAGGCTTGGTTGCCACTGGCGCAGTATTGGTACAACACCTCGCATCATTCCGCCCTGGGGTGTTCACCCTTTCAGGCCTTGTATGGGTATCTTCCGAATCCCTTCTTGGCTCCCATTGTACCTCAGACAGAAGACAAGACAGCAAGGGAACTGTTAGAGGAGCGCACGACGCATCTGAATCTGTTAAAGGAAAAACTTGCAATGGTCCAGAACCGAATGAAGCAACAAGCCGACAGGAAGCGCAAAGATCGGATTTTTTCAGTGGGGGAGCAGGTCCTACTCAAGCTGCAACTTTACGCCTAGTCGTCGGTGGTGAATAGGCCTTACCCTAAGCTGGCCTACAAGTTCTATGGACCCTTCAAGATCTTGGAGCGAGTGGGAAGGGAGGCTTACCGCCTGGACCAGAGGGAGCCTCAGTGCATCTGGTATTTCACACTTCTCAGCTGAAGCCCTTCACCCTTAACTGTGCGCTGGTGTTCGCAGATCTGCCAAAGGTGGTGGATTTCTCCACAGGTGAACTCAAACCAGTGAAGATCTTGGAGAGGAGGTTAGTAAGAAAAGGGGACAAAGGAATCGTTCAAGTACGAGTGGCCTGGTTGCTGCCGGAGTACGCCGAGAGCTGGGAGGACTGGAGCGTCCTGCTGCGGAAGTTTCCGAAGGTGTCGGCCAGGGGATAAAGCAGGACGGGATAGGGCGAACCCACTTTGTCCTGTGTTTGTTTGAGAGACATGTGCGATGAGACCATCCTCAAATGAAATATTCTATTGAGATGCGGGACGGATCGATCCTGCAGAAAAGTGACAGACGAGTCCATCCCAACTCCGTTCCGAACACGTGAGGCGTGCGTGAGGCTTTCGGGTTACCAGCTCCTCCCGAACGAAAATACCACAGTCGAAAAAAAAAAGCGAGGGGCGGCTGCGAAGGGCTCCAGCGGCGCTTGCTCCCGACTCCAGCGGCGTCCGGATCCCGAGCCCGCGGTGCCCCTTCGCTAGATCCGCTGCCAGGCGTAGACGACGCGCTCTTAGCAGATCTGGTTCGACCCCTGCCAGTTCTGCCGCCGTGCTGCACATCCGACGCCGGTGGCGCCACACCGCGCTTCCTGCACATCCGATATCGGCGGCGCCCACTGCCAAGCCGACGACGACCCTGCCCCAGATCCGCGCGACCTCCAGGTTCTGGCTTCGTGCACATCCGCAGTGTTCGTTATTCCTCCTCTTCCCTCACCCCCCATTGGAGATTATGGATCCTATTGTTTCCTCCGTCTCCGATCCATTCCTCACGCTATTCATCTTCGATCTACGCAGGAAGGATCCGATCTAGGCAGGAAGGAACGGCATCAACCCTTTCTCTTCAGATAGTCGCCAATGGAGGTATGTGGCTCCGCTATGTGCTTCTTTCTTATGAAACTGAACATCATAGGAACTTGATCATGTTTAAGCTCTTCATAACATTATTGGTTTTGCATCAAAATCACTACTTGTCTGCAAAAGGATGGAATTGATGTTATTTGCACGTATGCAACTTCTTTTGATCACCAGAGCACCATGAAAAATCAAATATCATTTAACTATAACATCACAAGACGTGTGCACGCACTACTGAAGCTTACTCCACCTATCTTTGGCCACTGGTATGGCATATAATAATGAATCAAAAGCAAATCACTGAAACACAGGAACAGGTCTAGTTGTTCATCACAAGATACACATTTCTGACAGTCAGGACCAAACACAATGTTATCTGTTCATGATTTTAATAAGAATGCTGTCGTGTTTGTTTCATTTTATTTTGTTGCAACAGTTGTGATTAAACTTCAGTTTTTTAGTTTGTATTTTTCAATTCAGTAGTTGCAGGTTTGTATTTTCAGTTCAGTTTTTTAGTTTGCATTTTCAATTCAGTATTTCCAGGTTTTTATTTTCAGGTTTGTATTTTCAGTTCTGATATCAGTTCTGTATGTAAATCGATTCTCACAAAATTGATTCTCAGTTCTGTTTTATTTTTCTATCAAAAAAATGGATTCTCAGAATATGGGAGATCAAGGCGATGGATGCTGAGGGGATTTGGACATCGTAAATTCATTATTTGTTGGCAACATGGCAAGCTCTGTACCTTGGATGTTCTTTTATCATTTATTCATTATTGTCAGAAGTGTAAGCGCCTGCACTTCTTGGCGGTAGGAAGACCAGATATTGTATTATAAGGCACATGTATTTGCATGATTTTGGTTCAGTTGATACGGTTGTACAGTTATAGAGTTGATAAAATGTTCGACCTACCAGTTGATTTGTAAATGAAAGGGTGGTCAAGTTTTTGCATGATGGTGATGACCAGAAATCATGTCTCCTGAATATTTTCTTGGTTACATATCTTGTTACATAATATGTGGACTAAAACAATAATCAAAAACACACTGTTTGATAGATCTTGGAACAGAAAAAGATTTTTGCTGTTTTAAATCATCGTGTTTTGGTGAATAAAAGAGATCAAACGAGAGTATCATCATATTCCTGCTGTTACAGTAGTGCAGAAAACTAAAAAGAAAATAATTCATTTCAAATAAATATAACAAAACAATAATAAAGAGGTAACCTCACCAACATTACATGGAGGTAACCATAACCATATGGGTCTGTCCTCTCCCTTCAATCAAACAATAGATGGTATCATTTCATCACTCATTATCCCTAAAAAAACAAAAAAACAGGGACCGTCTCATCCATGCAAACAAATAAAAAACAGGATCGTCCTATCCCTAAAAACTAGGATGGATCCAACTCATCCACCTTGTCTCCGAACCAAACACTACCTAAGTTACCCTTCTCTTGTTACCAAAAGAGACCTAAGTGTGAACTTGTACCGTGTGTCAACCGTGTGCCAGCTCTAACAGTTTTGTTTATAAGGTTGTCTCCAACAATACAGCCGAAAATAGCCGAGCCTTTAGGCTATGTAGCTGGAACTAATGTACAACCTATTTTATAGGATCTCCAGCAGACTTCATAGATGAGAGCAACTGTTTTTAGCGGGCAATAATATCACGTCAGCTGTTCCCGCGTAACAAGGACACCACAGCGCACCATCCAAACAACCATCCCGGCGAGTGACTGGGCAGGGGCGACGGCGTCGAGGTGCCGGCAGGGGTGCGTGGAGCTGCGCGGGTGCGGGTGCTATCGCTGTGCCGGGCGGCGCGCGTTGAACAGCATCGGGAACTGAGAGGCTCGGGCGCAAGGATGTCATCTGGCGAGCCGCGGCCGTCTAGCTACAGGCGTCCTCTCTCCCGACTGAGTTGCCTTCTCGCCAGAAGATTCGATTCAGCAGCTCTACTAGCCTGTGCCTTCCGTGTTATTTATTCCTCAAAGCTTCATCTCTGAACAGGTTTCACTAAGTACCCGCAGGTTGTTGCTACCGATGCTTTAATCAATTTAATTGATGTTTGTCCTGTCTGAATGGTTAGCTATATGTTTCTTAATTCTAGTTGTCCATATATGATGATTACGGCGTTGGCATGAACAGACAATATCTTTTGTATTTTTGATTTTTTTGTCATTTATCTATATATATGCAGAGTTTATATCCATGCCATTTAGATATTATATGAGAAATTGGTGTGGAAGTACAACAACGTTATCGCGAAAGGATGTCGAAGAAACGTCGTTCGGAAGGCTCTGTTCCTGGCCATAAAACAATCAACCGTCAACGTATGGCTACTGATATTATTTTGAGAAATGATTACTTCATTCCTAGACTGTTGTACAACGAGGAACACTTTTGTCGAAGGTAAGTTCTATCAAAACATGTTGTACCATGAACTATAATAATTATTATGACATAAATTTTTTTTGCAACTATTATACAGGTTTCGTATGCGACGATCATTGTTCTTGAGAACCGTTCATCGGCTGACATCCATGAACATTTTCTTCAAACAGAGAAGGAATACTGCAGGTGTCATAGGTTTCTCACCTTTACAGAAGTGTATAGTGGCAACAAAGATGTTGGCGTATGGTGGGCCAGCGGATTCTCTAGATGATGGACAACGTACGGTAGAAAGTACGATGCTAAAAACTTTGCAAGAGTTTGTTACCACAACCATATTGGAGTTTGGAGATGAATTCCTTAGACCGCCGATAGAATCTGAATTATAACATATTCTTTCCATCGACGAGGCTCGTGGTTTTCCTGGTATGATAGGTAGCATTGACTGCATGGATTGGGAAAGGGCGAACAGTTCGACAGGTTGGGCTGGAATGTACAAGGGCCATAAGGGCAAGCCAACAATCATATTGAAGGTAGTAGCAACTCAAGATCTACGGGTTTGACATGCATTTTTTGGGCTGCCCGGGTCTAACAATGACATAAATGTGTTGCAATGATCTCATATTTTTGATGATTTGACTAATGGTAGCACACCACCGGTTTATTTTATTGTTAACGGGAATCCATACAACCTTGAATACTACTTATTTGATGTGATCTATCCTGATTGGGCTACTTTGGTTAAGAATATTAGCGCGCCAGTTAGCAACAAGCAAAAGGTATTTGTAGTGCAACAAGAAGCTTGCAGAAAAGATGTTGAGAGAGATTTTGTGGTGCTCCAGTCGAAGTGGAAGATTTTGCATGAACTAGCACGTCTATGGAATAAAAAAGACTTGAACTCCATTGTGCGTGCATGTGTTATTCTTCACAACATGATAGTAGAGGACAAACGTAATCTCTAACTCCTCAATGTACACCCCTCAGAGTGGCCAAGTAATAAGAACCCCAAAATCATACCACTACGACATGTTGCTGAAATTGAAGAGTTTATTGAGGCATACTCGATAATACAAGATAAAGTGACGGCGCTTTCCTTAACAAATGATCTTCTTGAGCACATGTGGGCGCTTTTTGGAGCTGCAGCTGGACCATTTGCTGCCAAGTGAAGATTTGTAATGAATTATGCTATTATCGTATTTTGTAGTTCCTGTTTTTTTTAATGATATTTCCATAGAAAACAGTATTGGAGTGTTCTATTATTTTTATATGGCGCATGTGTGACAAGTGACATGGCCACCTGTGGTGCACTGCCCGAATGATGGTGTAAAATGCG
Source organism: Tuctoria greenei (assembly GCA_036927565.1). Lineage (NCBI taxonomy): Eukaryota > Viridiplantae > Streptophyta > Magnoliopsida > Poales > Poaceae > Tuctoria > Tuctoria greenei. Next base: position 153,522,702 of record JAYESD010000006.1, on the reverse strand, counting down.
GGCATCATCACAGTACGTAGCTAAATGCCAAGTTATTAGCTTTCGTCTGTTGAGCATAGCATCCAACAAATGTTACTTGTACATTTGGTTTGTAAAAGCTAATGAAAATTTTGACGTGGGTCTCAGTTATGAGGTGGAAGAGTTCATCCATAGATGTGGCACATCGGACTGCTGATTACAACTCCTGACTTTTTCATGTGTCTGTAAACCAGGATAATGTGGTCTGAGAGTTGAAATTTTAGCTGTGTACGTTGCCGCATCGTATGGCTTGATACTTCCATGTTCCTCTCATTTTCATATAAAACAACTGTATAGTTAAAACACACATGAAAGGCATAATCTCATCTAATAAAATAGAACCTAGTTTCTGATAATGGAATACCAGAAAATAACACATAACTGGGTAGGTGGAAACAAAAGATATTAATGTCTCATCATAGTCTCATTAAATAGAATAAAACTAGTTTCTGATAGTCATACCACAACATAACACATAACTAGGTAGATGAAAAACAAAAGAAAATTAATATCTGATGATAACATATTAAACCTAACAATGAGCATAATTGTTAAGTTCTCCGGAACAGAGATGCCTTGTCGTTCTATAATCTCCTGGTGTATTGTAATTTAGTAGACCCTTACAGAGGATAAAAGCTTCTCTAAGTCAACTCCCATAAGGCCAAGCTCACCCATTAGCAGTAGCCTTTCGTTTCGTTCAGCCCTTACTTCCATGTCTTGTTTACCTTGTTTAGTTAGAATGAGTTGCTCCTCGTTCAATTTATTTCTCTTCTCCATATCTTCCTTCCTCTTCTGCATATCTTCCTTCTGCAGTTTCATTTTCTCTTCTTTCATGCTAAGAGTTGCCTTCATCTGCTCTTCTTGCTTCTCTTCGGCCTTCCTATTCCTTTCATGAATTTTCTGCAACACATCGACCACAGTGTTAGAGGAAGTCGCGTCTCCTCCACTTGACCTTTTCTTTGCACTGTCACGCCCCTCAGGCCTTGTGATTGGATCATTGTCATTCTCTGAGGGGGTTGCAGATACTGTTGCAGCTTTCATTGAAGGTGATAGTCGGTTGAGTTCAAGCATCCGATCACTCCACTTCGCCTCTTTATGCAGTATCTTCCAACAGTGCATGAAATGGAAATGCTCCTTCTTCTCATACATAAACACAACATCGTCTATCTATTACAAATAAAAAATTATTGCAAATTGTACTGTTGGTAGAATATGAATTAAGAACAAATTGCAACATACTAACCCTATTCTGTTCGCACTTGCCGCTCTCATTTCTCTTATCCATTGCTGATTTGCATGCACAAAATTTGTTAACAGCCTTTTGAATATTCAGCCACCTACGTTGGATGGCCATCTGACTTCTTGATGAACCTTCGGGTTTGTGCTGACAAAAGTACTCATAAATTCTTTTGTAGTATTCACCAGTACTTTGATTCACTCCAGTTATAGGATCCTTGCTAATGTTGAGGAAAGCTGAGCATAGAATCCTATCCTCCTCTTGTGTGAAATGATGAGTAAGGGTTTAGGCCCAATCTTCGGAAAGGTAATGGATAAGTCGATTGATGTGGAGATCTCGATGTTGATGATCCGAGACTCTCGAGTAGAACACGAACAACCACTGCAATCACTACACCACTGCTCCATTGGTTATCAACCGTGCTTCACACGATTGACCTCGCCAAGAAGGCTAATTCCTGCAAGTGCAACTGAGAACACAAGCAAGAACAAGGTAGAAGCAATCTGAATTGCTAAGTTGGGGTCTCACAAATCGATGAATGGCGAAACGACTGTGTATAGCAAATTAATCTAAGCAAAACCCAATTGTTCATGGTGGCTAATATGGAGTATATATAGGTGGGAGGACGTCCAAGGGGGTGTTGGGGTCGTGACCTAACCCTAACACACAAAACAATGGATTTTGACTCGATACAAGGCCCAATGGCCCAATACGGTGGCGCAACACCCTCACAAATTTTGAACTTGATTTTTTTTGACGATTACCGTCGACTCCAAAGGGATTTTGACATGGAACTAGCGCCATTAGAAAGTTTATACTCTGCCCTTTCCGTGCATATGTAGAACGTCCAAAACGGAATTTGTATGCGTATCGGGCGTCCATTTTAGTGCGTACTGCTCTGGACTCCGAGTTGGACACGATTTTGAGTCGGGGTCGGTTTCCATCTTCTTTGAACGTATCCTCTGGTCCTCCACGTCCCTAAACCTTCCTCCATTTACTCCTTGAATCACTTCATGTATACTAATCACAATTAAATTATTAGGTAACAATCTATTCTCAAAAATATATAAGGAAATGAATGTGGCCTAGAGGGGGGGGGGGGGTGAATAGGCCTTTTTGATATTTGTCGGAACCTGCAACACTTAACAACCAGTTCAAAACTAGAGATATCGGACTAGTCCGATAAAGTGCGGACTAGTCCAGTGTGTATCGACTAGGTTGATTAAATTTGATCGATTAATTCGATTCTTTGATGTATGCAACGGAAATATACAGTTAAATGAAGTGTTGAAAGATTATGGACTAGGGTATACCACAACTCAATTTTATATTTAATGATTCAACGTAAGGTATGCAATAATGATTGAAACCCTAGATTGTTGTTATTAATAAGAACGATGAACACCAAAAAGGACACAAGGATTTATCCTGTGGTTCGGCTCCCACAAAGGCAACCTACGTCCACATTGAGGAGTCCACAAAAGGACCGGGTCTTCTCCAATCCTACCCTCTTCAGATCGCCACGAAGGCCAATCCTCTTCCACTTATCACAAAGGGGTGAATAACCGAATTCAAAGGGGCCTTCTCACACGTTGAGGGCTCCCTTAGATTACAACACGAAATACCACCAAAAACACACTCAAAAGATTATAATGAAATCATAGGAGTGTGTTAAAGAATCAAACCAAGAGCTCAATGAGTGTTGAACGTGTCTCTCCAATGATCTAGAGTGTATCCTCAAAGGATTGATCTTTGTTGCACTTAATTTCGTGGAGAGATGTGTTTTTGGAGGCTCTTGGGAGGTGTGATGGTGCTAGGGTTCGAGAGAGTTTAAAGTTGGGTCGTGCACCTCTATTTATATGGGGTTTCTAAAAGTGACCGTTAGGGTTTAGAAAGATCGGACTAGTCCGTGGTGGACACCAGACTACTCCGGTGTGCTGTGTGTAGCAAACCCTAAGTGTCCCGAAATATGGGACTAGTCCGGCTAGGAGCGGACTTGTTCGATTTTGCTTCTGGAAATCTTCGGACTAGTCCGATGGACATCGAACTTGTCTGTGCAGTGAAACCCTAAGTGGTTATGGGGACAAGTCCGCACTTGGAGGACTTGTCCGATTTAGGTCAGAGAGTTTTGCGGACTAGTTCGTGCTAATATCGGACTTGTCCGATTTAGAGCAGAATGAATATGGGACTAGTCCGGTGAAGATCGGACTTGTTCGATTTTGTGTGACTTGTGAAGTGTTTTGAGGACTAGTCCGCACTGGGGAGGACTAGTCCTATTCTAGTCAGAGAGATATCGGACTAGTCCGATTGATATCGGACTTGTCCGATTTTGTGCAGAGAGGATATCGGACTAGTCTGGTGACATTCGGACTAGTCCGGTCCTGTATAACTTTGTGCAATGTGTGTGTTTAATTGTGATTGAGCTCTTGGGGTGTGTTTCCTTAACACACTCCATACACAATGATCTACTATTCTTCTTCCTTTAGCTCATTTCCACTTTTCTCCTCATTCTCCCTTCTTTTAGGCAGTTTGCTTATTTTGCTATTAAAACCTGTGCTCATCTCTACAAATAGGTTAGGATCTCATTTGCTTGTCATAAATCATCCAAAACCCACAAGGGATTCCTAGATGCACTTCTAATCTCCCCCTTTTTGGTGATTGTTGACAACCAATTGAGATTTCACAAAATATGATAAAAATTGAGATTTTCATAAAGTATGCACATATGAGTCTAAAATACATCAAGCAGTGAAAACATAATCCATATGTGCATTCTTTATGGTGGGATGAATAACTAAGTACATTTAAACAGTGAGAATGACATAATTGACATTATTTAACCAAAAGCAAGCATATATGACATTCTAGGAGCAAAATCACAGATTTCAACAAATACTTCTCAAATTGATCAAGCATTGCATCACAGAACCACAATTAACTTAAGAACATAGTTAAAGCTTTACAACTCGCAAAATAGTCAAAAAGCATACAAGAGAGCTCTCTCCTCGCATCCTACAAATAAGGCTAAGACTCCCCCTCAATCTCCCCCCCTTTGGCATCAAGACACCAAAAAGAAGGAGAGGAGGGACCTAAAGTCTTTACTCTTTGCCGTCAGTCCTCTCATCGTCTTCATCGTCATTTTCGGGCTAATGAGGAGGAGGAGGAGGAGGTGCGGAGCCACTCGAGCCCCCAATGCCAAAGTAGGCAAGCTCGGAGGGGGTCAAAGGCCCGAGCTCGGTGAAGTCTGAGTCTGAATCTTCAGAGATTCTTGGAGACCCAATGGGTTCGATCTCCAGTTTCTGGCAAATTTGCTTCACATTTTCCTTCACATACTTCATATCTTCCTTTCTTCTCTTGTTGAGCTTATGGGCCTTCACTTCGGCCTTTTTGCAGGAAGCGAAGATGGCAGCCAAGTATTTGAAGATCCCACTGGCGGGTCCACTTTGAGGGACTGCCCTACTGGCAGGGGCAGCTCTGGCATCTTCAGTTCTTCTTGCCAGTTTGAGGGAGCAGCATGTACACTTGGCTTGTGAGGCATGTGACCTCAAGGGTAGATGCTCCACATCCTTGATGAATTCAATCTCGGTGACCTTCTCGATCACAAACATCAGATATGGGGCATACCCACAAGACCTGCTGGGTGTGCAGGATATGTTGACCATGTCATTCCAAATATAATCCACCACATCAAACTGACGGTCCTTGCTTATGACCCTCATCAGGGTCCGGAGATAACCCTGCACACACCCGACATCTCCATCCTTGGGAGCAATAGTCTTCCTCAAGACTCTGTTGAGCACCACTAAGAATGACTTCATGTTCTTTGTGGATGGGGGGTTGAACTTGGAGTTTAGCTCATATAGGAACTTCATCTTATCCTTCTCAATGACACCTATGTTATGGATGATTAAGTTGTCACGTCCGGAGCTGTCAAGATGAAGCATACTCGCAAAATCTTCTTGAGTGATACTGTACTTGGATCCATGAGTCATCCAAGTAACACTTTCCTCATCTTCACTTGATAAATGGCATGTTGCAAAGAATTGTGATATGACCTCATCATTCCAGTTGCTCCTGAAGGTAAATAGATCCTTCAGGCCATGCCTCTCGATAGCTTCCACCACTTCAGTGAACGGGGAGCAGCCCTTGTTCTCAATGTGTGCCCAATCAATCCATTGACTGCGCACAACCGGTGTCTTCATTGGGAGATACACAGATTTGTAGAAATTTGCATGGAAGTTGCACCAAAATCTTCCATCGGCAGCTTGCTTTTGTCGGCCATACCAGTCAATGCTTCTAAACTTTGCTGCCGAATCACTGCCTTTCCCGTTGAACTTCTCTACAGTGGGGTCCTGGACCCCTTCCCTCGGAGCATGGAGCTTCAACGGGCCAACTGGACCCATCGCTATCCCTTTGCCCTTGCCTTTGGCTAGGCGAGCACTTGCTGAGCTAGGGCCACCACCGGTGGTAGCCCTAGAAGATGGCACCTTGGAGGCTGACTTCTTCGCTAGCACTTTCCTCCGAGCCTGTGGAGGAGACAGATCTGGCTCGGAAGGTCTCTCTTGGCGCTTCTTGCCAAGACCCATCGAGGTCTGAGGTGCCACCTCGTGGTCCATCTCGGCCTCAAAGTCGGAAACTTCATTGTTCGAGATCGACATGACCTAAGAATGAGTGGCATGAATGAGAATGAATGGTACAAGGCATATGGGTGAAAGGATAGAAAGGAATTGCATTGAGAAATTGAAAAGTTAGGTTTTGAGTTCAGAAAAATCAGACTTGTCCGTGCGTGGGCCGGACTAGTCAATTATTCATCCTCAAAAACCTAACCGACTGGACAAATGTTGATTCCTAATGCAAAACTGGCTTAGAATAAACGTAATACATCAAGGAGGCATGTATATAGTGAAATATGCTAGGTCTATTTGATCAACAATGAAGAAATTTTGGATTTCTAGGGTTAGGGTGAAAATTACCAAAAAAACGATTGATTCTCGAAGAGGGGGGTGTTGAAGTCTGGACTTGTCCGAGAATTTCAATCTTCGAGCAAGGATGCTTGATATCCACCCAAATGCAAAGATTTTTGGTGGAGGGTATGCAAAATCGCCTTGGGAGCTCGAGGGAAAGAGAGAGAACACGTGAGGCAAGAGTGGAGGTGAAGAAATTAGGGTTTGGCGGCGGCTAGGGTTAAGGACACGAAAAATCGGACAAGTCCGGAGATGATCGGACTAGTCCGAACTTTTCCAGAGGCTATATCGTACTAGTCCGTTATCTACCGGACTAGTTCGACCTAACCGGCACTCCGCGGACTAGTCCGGGTAACCACGGACTAGTCCGTGGTCACCAGGAAAGAATTGCTTAGCCCATTCATATATATTTGAAGGTACATATTTAGAAAATAGGGAGGCAAATCAAATCAAATAATCTTGATGAATATGATCAGTAAGCACACAACAATCAAGCAATGATCATAATTCACCAAAATCTAGTAATTGACATAGTTTTCTGGAGAAAATTGAGAGAGATGATTTTCACAATCCAACCAACATATTTTGAAGAATTCGTACAGGTATGCAACATTTCAAGCCACACTCCAAGCATCAAGGATATTTAGTTCATTTCGGAGTTCACAAAAGCGCTTTTCATCAAGTGGCTTGGTGAATATGTCGGCCAATTGCTTTTGGGTGTTGACATGGGAAAGGGCTATATCTCCTTTCATGGAGTGATCTCTCAAGAAGTGATGCCTTATGTCTATGTGTTTGGTTCTACAGTGCTCAATGGGATTATGGGCAATTTTAATGGCACTCTCATTGTCACAAAGGAGTGGAATACGGTTCATATTGTAACCGTAATCCCTTAGAGTTTGTCGCATCCAAAGGAGTTGTGCACAACAACTCCCGGCTGCAACATACTCTGCTTCGGTTGTGGATAAGGCAATGAAATTTTGTTTCTTGGAGGGCCAAGAAACTAGGGATCTACCTAGGAATTGGCATGTACCGGAGGTACTCTTTCTATCTACCTTGCATCCGGCATAATCTGCATCTGAGTAGCCAATGAGGTTGAATTTGGAGCCTTTTGGATACCAAAGACCAAGGTTGGGTGTATGAACTAAATATCACAAGATCCTTTTTACGGCTGTCAAGTGACACTCCTTAGGATTGGCTTGAAATCTTGCACACAAGCATATGCTAAACATAATATCTGGCCTAGATGCACATAAATAGAGTAGAGATCCAATCATGGAGCGATATACCTTTTGGTCGACACTAGGTCCATCTTCATTGAGATCCAAGTGGCCATTTGTTGCCATGGGAGTCTTTATGGGCTTTGCCTTGTCCATTCCAAACTTCTTGAGTATGTCTTGCATGTACTTGGTTTGGCTTATGAATGTCCCTTCCTTATGTTGCCGCACTTGGAATTTGTGAGACCTATGTGTGCTAAATACATTGGCTTGTAGTGAATACATTGGCTTTGATGATAAAAGTTCTGAAATACTGCCAAAACACCTTTTTATCTAGATCCGACTCTAGCTCCAAGCTACAGCAAGGTCCGGCGGTAGGTCCGGCTTGTTTTGGGTAGCTCCGGGTACGTTTGATGCTAGGTCCGATTTGTCGGCAAGGTCCGACTAGTTTTGGTTAGCTCCTGTTAGCTTTGTCTTTAGCTCTGACATGTCTTTGATAGCTCCGACATGTCTTTGCTAAGCTCCGACTTACTTTGTGTAGCTCCGGGTTTTGGGTCAACTAATTTTGTCTAGTTTTAGTAAGCTCTAGCACTAGGTTCTGCTAGTTTTGTAAGCTCCGGCGGAAGCTTGATTATACTAGTTTTGGTAAGCTCCAACTCAAGCTCCGGTTTGCTCTGGCAAGGTCCGGAACTTGACCGCAGTGCTTCTGCTTTTCATTTGCAAAGTTTTGAACTTGCTTTACTTAGTATTCATTTGCTAAGTTTTTGGTGTGTTTTGGTTGATATGGTTGATATCGTTTCTATTGTGGTTTTGCAACATGCTTATTTAGGGTGCTCACATAAGGTGTTGTGTTCAGAACTGACGTGAGTCAAGTCGCGGACTTGGGCTCGTATGGATTGTTTGTTTATTCATGTGTAGGTGTTGCTAGAGTTTAAGTCATGGCTGGTGACAGGATCCCTTGGACTAGTCTCAGGGAGGAGATGAGGTTCCAACAACCAAGTTCAGGAGGAATTGTGGTTGAGCGGGTTAGGAGGTCGCGCAGGATGATTGAATCAAGGGCAGTGCATATGAAGGTCAAAGGAAGGTGTTCGCACGTATGCATGTGGTACATGACGTGGCAACATGGTTCTGGAGACGGGTTATGGAAGGGAGATCTGATTGGAAGGATCGGATCGTACTGGATGGAGACTTCGGCTGCTGGCTGAGTTGGTTATGGCTCGGTATGGAAATATCGAGTTGGTTACGGTAGATTTCGTGTGCTGCATGAAAGTTGAGTTGTGTTTGGGAATACAGGATGTGTTCTTGGTTTGTTAAGAAGTCTCGAGATTGGTTCTATCTGCATATAGGAAGATCTTGAGCAGTTATGGTTAGATGGTATTCGTGATCAGGGTAGGATCAGAATCCGGATCCGAGTTGAGTTGGCCTGCAGGCTGGTTATAAAAGCAAGGTAAGGCCAAGACTCATGTAAGAACAGAGAGGGGGTTGCACGATGACTTTTGGGCTGTTCCTATTGTTCTCTATTGAATAAAGTTCGTGGTTTAAAGGAACTTTTGTTCCTTGTTCGTCCGACTTATTTCAGACAAGTTTTACTCGTCGAGTTGTCTGTTTAGTACTACCTTTCATCGGTGGTTTTGTCAAAACTCGAGTTTTACATATCCAATCGACATGATTCTTTTTGTGTTGTCTTCACAACTTGTTTTTATATCATCTGTAAAAATTTCGCAGTCATTGGATTTGTGATTTTGTATCTACACGAGTTTCTTTGCAGAGTTACAGAACTGTTTTCTACTCGATAGAACAAATTGATTGTTGTTCGATCTATCGATCATAACTTGAGTTTCTCTCGACGGATTTGAGTGATTCTTCTTTTGTTTTCTTAGTGACTTGATTCTCTCTGATATCTATCACTTTTGTCACGGTAAAACACGTTTTGATTAGTCTCACATATGATTTCTTTAACAGATCATTTTTTTGCCGAAGGGGTTGGGATTTAATTGTTTCCGCTGCGTGAGATTTTTAAATCTACCATTCACCCCCCTCTGGTATCTTTTCACGTGCTCTTCGATCCTAAAATTGGTATCAGAGCCACGGTGCTATAATCTTTGCGATTTGCACGTGTTTTGACTAATCATCATGATGAAATACTTCGCCAAACCTTGTGTGTTTGCTGGTATTGGTTTTCAGGTTTGGAAGGCACGCATGGAGGCTTTCACCCAGGCGCAAGGCTTCGCAATATGGGAGAAGGTGTACAAGCCCTACGAAGTGCCACCAAACGATTAAGTTACGTCTACAAACCTACGGGACATCGACAACAACAACAAGGCTCGCAACTTGATCATACAAGGACTCACTCAAAGCGATTTTGATCGTGTCGCGCACCTTCGATCAACATACGATGTTTGGAGACCTCTCTGTGATTATCATGAAGGCTCCAATAGAATCAAGGAGGTAAAACAAGATATGTTCAAAAAGGAATATATGCGTTTCGAGATTCAACCCAGTGAGTCCATCGATGACCTCTTTGCTCGCTTCAATAAAATTCTCATCAACTTACGTAGTGTCTTCTGATGTTGAAAATTCTAGGCAACTTCTTAGTGCATTAGACATGTCATTCTGGGAGATGAAAGTAACATCTATTCGTGAATCAACTTTCATGAGTTCTCTTACTTTAGATGTGCTTTATTCTAAACTAAAAACTCATGAAATTGACATCTTGTCACGTAAGAACCCAAACAAGTCTATTGCATTTGTCTCACAACGTGATATGTCTAGCTCCGGCCAATCATCATCTTGCAATACTCTTGCTTTGTTGTCCTCACTAACCCTGGAGCAGATTGAAGAATTTCCAGAAGAGGAGTTGGCACTCATCTCTACTAGATTTTCAAAAGCATTGCAAAATGTGAGAACTAAAAGGAGAGGAAGCTCCGGACCTCAACGCTGTTTTGAATGTGGTAAGACAGGACACTTTCGTACAGAATGCCCTAATCTTTCAGATCCGACTACCCGTGAAGAAAAACAGAGCAAGGTCCGAACCATCTCTGGAAATTCAAACAAGAAGAAGAAGGGTGCCACAAGACGCAAGATGATTAACAGCTTCATCACCGCGCTTCAAGAGCTCAGTTCAAGTGACATAGACTTTGAAAGTGATGAAGATGATGATGAACTAGCAAACATATGCTTCATGGCGAGCAAAGCAAGATCAAGATCAAGTCAGGAGGATGCAAAACACAACAGTGACGATGATGAGGTATGTTCTACCTGTAACGAAATGTGTGATGCTATTTCTCGTGCAACTGTTATTTTCAAGAAAAAGGACAAAAAGCTTAGGGATAATGCTGCTAAAATTGAATCACTAGAATCTGAAATCAGCCGGTTAAAATCTTTGATTCCTAGTGATGATGCATGTCCCTCATGTGACTTAATCTATGAACAATTATCCACATTAAGAAGTGCACACTCCTCCACTCTAGATAGACTTGATGAAGAAATTGAAAAGAACAAAGAGCTTCCTGCACTTAATGATAAAAACTTAAAAGATGCTTCTTGTTCTATAGATGATCTGCATTGTTCTGCATGTGATACTCTTGATAAGAAACTAAAAGATGCAGTGAATGAAATTTCCATTCTGAATAATGCTTTACGTTCCCATGAAGTTAAATATTGTGCAAAATTCAAATTAAAAGGAAAATCTTCATATGAAAATTGCTTTGATCTGTCCAATAAACTTGATAACATGCATAGGACATTAGATCGGTTTTGCGTTGGGAACAAAAATCTAAACTTGCTATTGAGTTCATCCAAATCTTGTAATGATAAAACTGGTTTAGGTTTTGATTCTCATATTTATTCTAAAACACATCCACCTCAAATTGTAAAATCATTTGGAAGAGGTTTAATCAAAACTGTCCCTAAACAAAAAGATGTGATTTTTAAATCTGCAGGAGTGCTTTCTAACTCTGTTTTTAATGTTGGGTGCTCATCTAGACATGAACACAAAGTGAAATTTCATTGTACCTACTGTGGTAGAGATGATCATGTCATAGATTTTTGTTATAGACTAGCTAAACAAATTAAAAAGGATAAAATGTCTTCTAGATCTCATAAGTTTCATGATAAACCTAAAATTAGAAACTTGCAACCTGCTTTAATGAGTCAGAAATTTGAAAAGGTAGTTTTCGGACCTTCTGGTAAGAAATCTGCAAAATCAGCTCCGGTAGTTCCGATAGCTCCGAGAGCTCCCGGACCTTCTGTTGTTCCCTCTGGAGCTTCAGTTTTTGTCTCCGGACCTTCTGCTTTTACCTCTGGTGCTACTGGTTTTCGCTCTAAATGAGTAACAACTTCTAAATCAATTGTTAAGAATAGAAAACCTCGAACCTTGATTGATAAACATGTTGTTTTGTCACAGCTTTTGGGTGTTGTTCCTATTGGACGTCGCATGGCTTAGTACTGGATTCCAAAATGCTTATTGACTAACCCCAGTATTGAGTCATCGACGTATTGTCCTTCTGTGTAGGTTTCACGCTTGAGGAAGGAGAACATTTGGATTGTGGATTCAGGTTGCTCACGCCACATGACCGATAACAAAGATTGGTTCTCCTACATCTCCTTTGTGTCACGTGTAGAGAATGTTACTTTTGCCGATAATTCTTCAACTCCTATTCTTGTTAAGGGTTCGGTTAGAGTAAATGATCACTACACTTTGAAGGATGTGGCACTTGTTAAAAATTTGAAGTACAACTTGCTTTCTGTTTCTCAAATGCTTGATGAGAATTTGGAAATAACTTTCACTAAAAATTGCGACAAAGTTGTAAATTCAAATAGTGAGCTTTTGTTTAACATGTCTCACTTTGGAAGTGTTTTTAAAGCTGATTTCGATTTGTCAACTTCTGAGCATAGGTGTCTCATTGCAAATGATTCAAAAGAGTTATTTTTCTGGCATCGTAGACTTGGTCACGTAGGCTTTGATCACCTCACTCATATTAGTGCTCTTGATTGCATACGTGGTTTGCCTAAACTCAAAGGAGACAAAGATATTGTATGCTCTTCGTGTAGACATGCTAAGATGGTTGCAGGTTCAGATGCTCCTCTCACGATTACTATGGCAACTGGACCTAGTCAACTTTTGCACGTTCACACCATTGGTCCGGCACGAGTTCAATCCGTTGGAGGAAAATGGTACGTGCTTGTAATTGTTGATGACCATTCCAGATATTCTTGGGTTTACTTTATGGCATCTAAGAATGAAACTTTTACTCATTTTAGGGCTTTAATTCTTAGACTATTAGTTGATCACCCAGGATCTTTAAGAGCAATTAGAAGTGATAATGGAACTGAATTTAAAAACCAACTCTTTGATAACTTTTGTACTGAACATGGAATAGAACATCAATTTTCTTCACCATATGTTCCTCAACAAAACGGTGTTGTAGAAAGGAAAAACAGAACCTTAGTGGAGATGGCTAGGACTATGCTTGATGTATACCAAACTCCTAGAAAATTTTGGACAGATGCGATTGCAACAGCCTGTTATGTTTCAAACCGTATTTTCTTGCGTACGAAGCTAGGAAAAACACCATATGAGCTTCGGTTTGAACATATGCCTAGTGTCTCACATCTTAGGGTCTTTGGTTGCAAATGCTTTGTTAAGAAACATGGTAATCTTGATAAATTTGAAGCTAGATCAGAAGATGGCATGTTTCTTGGTTAAACATCCCACACTAGGAGATATCGTGTGCTTTTGCTTGGAACTAACAAAATTGTGGAGACGTGTGAAGTTTGTTTTGATGAAGCTAGCCCAGGTACTAGCTCCGGTATTGCAGGACCATATCCATATCCTCAGGGGGAGGATATTTTCAAAGAAGAAGAAGAGCCGGTGATACTACCTGATAGTTCCGAAGCTGACATGTGTCCAGCTTCGAACATTGAACAAGCTCCGGCTATCACCGATGCTGGTCCTGATCGACCATAAGCCACAAGCTCCTCAATCTGCGATGAAACTAATGAAGAAGAAGCTTGTGATATATATGTTCCCCCATGGATTAACAAAGATCATCCCTCACAACAGATTATTGGAAGTTTGCATGAACGAGTCACACGGTCCAGGTTTTTCGATCCAAACTCTCATGCTCATTCTGCTTTTGTTGCTTCTTTTGAACCCAAAGATATATCACACGCACTCACTAATGAATCTTGGATTATTGCCATGCAAGAAGAGTTAGAAAATTTTGAAAGAAATAATGTTTGGAAACTTGTACCTCCACCTCAAGGTCACACTTCAATTGTAACTAAATGGGTATTTAAAATAAACAAAGTGAGGATGGGGTTGTGATTAGGAATAAGGCTAGATTGGTTATTCAAGGTTTCACTCAAATTGAAGGTCTAGATTTTGATGAAACTTTTGCTCCTGTTGCTAGATTAGAAGCCATAAGAATTTTGTTAGCCTTTGCTGCATCTAAAGGTTTCAAGTTATATCAAATGGATGTTAAAAGTTCTTTTCTTAATGGCTACATAGATGAGGAGGTTTATGTCAAGCAACCACCAGGTTTTGAAAATCCAGATTTTCCTAATCATGTTTACAAACTGTCCAAAGCCTTGTACGGTCTCAAACAAGCCCCTAGAGCATGGTATGATAGGTTAAAAACATTCTTATTTGAAAAGGGGTTTACCATGGGCAAGGTTGATAAAACTCTTTTTGTGCTTAAGCATGTCAATGACTCATTATTCGTTGAAGTGTATGTGGATGATATTATCTTTGGTTGTGCTTCTCATGATCTTGTGTCCAAGTTTTCAGCTATGATGAGTTCAGAATTTTAGATGAGTATGATGGGAGAAATCACGTACTTTTTGGGGTTGCAAATCAAGCAAACCAAGGAGGGTACCTTTGTGCATCAAACGAAGTATACCAAAGGCCTCCTAAGATGCTTCAACATGGACAAAAGCAAGCCTCTTTTGACACCAATGAGTACAGCAACAACACTTGAACTTGATGAAGATGGTGAACCGATTGATCAAAAAGAATATAGAAGCATGATTGGATCACTTTTGTACCTCACGTCATCAAGACCAGACATACAATTCAATGTATGTCTCTGTGCACGGTTTCAAGCCTCCCCACGCGTTTCACATCGTCAAGCCGTCAAAAGGATTCTCAGGTACTTACATGGAACTCAAGAATTTGGCATTTTTCTTCCTTCTTCCTCAACCGTTACTTTGAAAGCTTTTTCAGATGCTGATTTTGGGGGTTGTAGGATTGAGAGGAAAAGTAATTCTGGTGCTTGTCATTTTCTTGGTAACTCACTTGTTGCTTGGTCCTCTAGAAAACAAAGTTCAGTCACACAATCCACAGCTGAATCTGAATATGTAGCTGCTGCTAGTGCTTGCTCTCAAATTCTTTGGATTGTTCAAAGACTTAAGGACTATGAGGTTGATCTAGACAGTGTTCCACTGTTTTGTGATAACACTAGTGCTATTTGCATTGCTAAAAACCCCGTGCAACATTCTAGAACAAAGCACATTGACATTAGGTATCACTTTATCAGTGATAATGTTGAAAAAGGCGGCATTGTGCTTCACAATGTAGATACCGAACAACAATTGGCTGACATTTTTACAAAATCATTGGATTTCACTCATTTTTGTTACATTCGTAGTGAAATAGGGGTTATGCACCATCATGGCTTAAATTGGGGGGAGTTTTCAAAACTTGGGAAGTCTATGTGTGAATCTAAAATTAATACAATATGAGCATAATATTTCATACATATATGACTTTGTGTTTCCTTTTATATGCTGAAAGTTCTTACTACATTACTCATGTTATACATTTTGTAGTGTTTGCCATGACTAGTAATTGGAATAATTACTTACACTAAATCTGGTCATGATCGAACCTTCTTGCTGTTTTGAACTTGTTGCATGTTCACAAGTGTTTTTAATCAAGTTATCAACTCACCTGTGAGCTTTTATGATCAAATGAAAATTGAGAAAAGATCAAGAGAATATGCATGCATCGCACTTCTTCTTTTGAGATGGCTTATGATTGCACTTAGATATGAACTTGGAAGAAGTTGTGTATGACTAAAACCATGTCCTTAAGCTTCTGATTGTCAAATGACATAGGCTTGGCTTGGTTGGTTAGAATAAGGCAGATGCGCATATAATCTCTTGCAAATATCATAATGATCTAAATTTATGCTTTGAAAAATAATAAAATGCAGCAACTAGTGTCATGCTTTCAGGTTTTGAAATACTTAAGTTTGTGAGATTATGACTTGCTTAAATTGAAAATTACATTTGATCTCTAGCATGGCTTACACTACTTTATGTATCTCATTGATGTGATAGTGTAAGTTACTTGATAGCATGACTTGGATGAGCTTTGTTTATATGTATATGTTATAATATGCTCATAACAACTAAAGGAGGAGAGATAATATGTTTATATGCTCATAACATTGTAAATTTTGAATCTTGCTGAATACATTGTCAAAGGGGGAGAAATTAATCACACATTGGCATGATTCTTCTCAGAGGGAGAAGTATGAAAGGGGGAGAGATAATGTGCAGGGAGAAATTGTTTTCATTGACAAAGGGGGAGAAATTGTTCTCGAAATTTTTTCATATACATAAGCCAATGTTCGGATTTTAAATGGTGTTGCCAATGCATTCATCAAGGGGGAGATTGTGAGGCCTATGTGTGCTGAATACATTGGCTTGTAGTGAATACATTGGCTTTGATGATAAAAGTTCTGAAATACTGCCAAAACACCTTTTTATCTAGATCTGACTCTAGCTCTGAGCTACAGCAAGGTCCGACGGTAGGTCTGGCTTGTTTTGGGTAGCTCCGGGTACGTTCGAAGCTAGGTCTGATTTGTTGGCAAGGTCCGACTAGTTTTGGTTAGCTCCGGTCAGCTTTGTCTTTAGCTTCGACATGTCTTTGATAGCTTTGACATGTCTTTGCTAAGCTCTGACTTACTTTGTCTAGCTCTGGGTTTTGGGTCAACTAATTCTGTCTAGTTTTGGTAAGCTCCGGCGCTAGGTTCTGCTAGTTTTGTAAGCTCCGGCGGAAGCTTGGTTATACTAGTTTTGGTAAGCTCTAGCTCAAGCTCCGGTTTGCTCTGGCAAGGTCCGGAACTTGACCGCAGTGCTTCTGCTTTTCATTTGCAAAGTTTCGAACTTGCTTTACATTGTTGGAAAGGTTGCTTAGTATTCATTTGCTAAGTTTTTGGTGCATTTTGGTTGATATGGTTGATATCGTTTCTATTGTGGTTTTGCAACATGCTTATGTGGGGTGCTCACAATAAGGTGTTGTGTTCAGAACTGACGTGAGTCAAGTCACGGACTTGGGCTCATATGGATTGTTTGTTTATTCATGTGCAGGTGTTGCTTGAGTTCAAGTTATGGCTAGTGATAGGATCCCTTGGACTAGTCTCAGGGAGGAGATGAGGTTCCAACAACCAAGTTCAGGAGTAATTGTGGTTGAGCGGGTCAGGAGGTCGCGCAGGATGATTGAATCAAGGGCAGTGCATATGAAGGTCGAAGGAAGGTGTTCACACGTATGCATGCGGTGCATGAAGTGGCAACATGGTTTTGGAGACAGATTATGGAAGGAAGATCTGATTGGAAGGATCAGATCGTACTGGATGAAGACTTCGGCTGCTGGCTGAGTTGGTTATGGCTCGGTATGGAAATATCGAGTTGGTTACGGTAGATTTTGCGTGCTGCACGAAAGTTGAGTTGTGTTTGGGAATACGGGATGTGTTCCTGGTTTGTTAGGAAGTCTCGAGATTGGTTCTATCTGCATATAGGAAGATCTTAAGTAGTTATGGTTAGATGGGATTCGTGATCAGGGTAGGATCAGAATCCGGATCCGAGTTGAGTTGGCCTGCGGGCTGGTTATAAAAGCAAGGGAAGGCCAAGACTCGTGTAAGAACAGAGAGGGGGTCTCACGACGACTTTTGAGGTGTTCCTAATGTTCTCTATTGAATAAAGTTTGTGATTGAAAGGAAGTTTTGTGCCTTGTTCGTCCGACTTGTTCCAGACAAGTTTTACTCGTCGAGTTGTCTGTTCATTACTACCTTTCATCGGTGGTTTTGTCATAACTCAAGTTTTACATATCCAATCGACGTGATTCTTTTTGTGTTGTCTTCACAACTTGTTTTTATATCATCTATGAAAATTTGACAGTCATTGGATTTGTGTTTTTGTATCTACACGAGTTTCTTTGAAGAGTTACAAAACTGTTTTCTACTCGGTAGAACAAATTGATCATTGTTCGATCTATCGATCATAACTTGAGTTTCTCTCGACGGATTTGAGTGATTATTCTTTTGTTTTCTTCGTGACTTTATTCTCTCTGATATATATCACTTTTATCATGGTAAAACACGTTTATATTAGTCTCACATACGATTTCTTTAACAGATCATTTTTTGCCGAAGGGGTTGGGATTTAATTGTTTCCGCTGCGTAAGATTTTTAAATCTACCATTCACCCCCCTCTGGTAGCTTTTCACGTGCTCTTTGATCCTAAGGAATCCCAAGAAGTACTTTAGTTCTCCCATCACTGACATTTCAAACCTATCTGTCATGATTTTACTAAATTCCTCACAAAAAGATTGATTAGTTGATCCAAAGATTATATCATCAACGTAAATTTGACAAATAAAAAGATCATTGTCAAAATTCTTTGTAAATAGTGTATAATCTACTTTGCCAATCTTAAAACCATTTTCAATTAAGAAATCTCTAAGACAATCATACCAATCTCTAGGAGCTTGTTTGAGGCCGTAGAGAGCCTTACGCAATTTAAATACGTGGTCGGGGAACTCTTCGTCTTCAAACCCGGGGGGTTGCTCCACATACACCTCCTCCTTGATTGTTCCATTGAGGAAGGCACTTTTCACATCCATTTGATAGAGCTTGAAATCATGGTGAGTAGCATATGCAAGTAATATTCTAATAGATTCAAGTCTAGCTATGGGAGCAAAGGTCTCATCGAAATCCAAACCTTCGACTTGTTAATACCCTTTGGACACAAGTCGTGCCTTGTTCCTTGTCACGACCCCGTGTTCATCTTGTTTGTTGCGAAATACCCACTTGGTGCCGACAATGTTCGCATTGGGTCTTGCCATGAGTTCCCACACCTCGTTCCGCTTGAAATTGTTCAATTCTTCTTGCATTGCCACCACCCAGTACGGGTCCTTCAATGCATCCTCAACCTTGCACGGTTCCAAAAAGGATACAAACGATAGTATTCACAAAAGTTATCTATACGAGATCTAGTGGTTACTCCCTTTTGGATGTCATTGATGATATTGTCGATTGGGTGATCCCTTTGGACGCATTGGTGTACTCTTGGGTGTGGCACTTGAGGCGTTGTATCTTCATGATCATCTTCTTCTCCCCCTAAATGGTTGCCTTCGTTGACTTTTTGATTATCTTCGTGTTCTTGTAGATGATCTTGTGTGGAAGCTCCCCCTTGATCGTTGACCTCCTCTTGTGGTTCATCTTCCTCATGCACGTGTAGAGGTGACTCTTGTGGTCGAACTTCACCTAAGGCCATTCTTTTCAATGCTTGAGAAGGAGCTTCTTCTTTACCTAGTACACATGGATCAACTTGCTCCTTTTGGGGGCCATTAGTTTCATTGAACACTACGTCACGTTCTACTTCAACAAGTCCGGAGGTCTTGTTGAAAGCAAGATAGGCGTAAGTGTTCGAATCATAACCAAGCAAGAAACCTTCATCGGACTTCGAAGCAAACTTTGAAGTCCTGGGCTTCTTGTTTAAAATATAACATGGAGAACCGAAAACTCAAAAATATGAAATATTAGGCTTGTTACCGGTGAGTAGCTCATAGGATGTCTTCTTGAGTAGTCGATGAAGATAAAGTCGATTTACGGCATGGCAAGAGGTGTTAATCGCTTCTGCCCAAAATCGATCCGAGGTCTTGTACTCATCGAGCATTATTCTTGCCATCTCTATGAGTGTTCGGTTCTTTCTTTCGGTAACTCTGTTTTGTTGTGGGGTGTACGGAGCTGAGAACTCGTGCTTTATGCCTTCTTCATCAAGGTACTCCTCCACTTGTGTGTTCTTGAACTCCGTGCCGTTGTTGCTTCGAATGTTCTTGATTGTTAATGAGAATTCATTTTGAGCTCGCTTGAAGAACTTCTTGAGTATTCCTTGTGTTTCTGACTTATCATGCAAAAATAAAACCCAAGTGAAGTGAGAAAAATCATCAACAACTACTAAACCATATTTGTTACCGCCGATGCTTATGTAGGAAATTGGACCAAATAAGTCCATGTGAAGTAGTTCGAGCGGTCTTGTTGTAGTCATGACGTTCTTGGCGGGGTGAGGTGCTCCAACTTGCTTCCCAGCTTGGCACGCGCTACAAGGCCTGTCTTTCTCAAACACAACATCTTTTAAACGTCCGATGTGATCGCCCTTGAGGAGTTTTTGAAGGTTCCTCATACCAACATGCGCTAGCCATCTATGCCACAACCAACCCATGTTGGTCTTTTCAATCAAGCATGCGTCAAGTTCGGCTTTATCCTTGTTGAAGTTAACAAGATAGAGATTTCCCTTTAACATACCCTTGAATGCAATGGAACCATCACTCCTCCAAGAAACGGTCACACCCTCGTTAGTGAACAAGCAATTATAACCTTTGTCACATAATGGAGATATGGACAACAGGTTATAATCTAAGGATTCAACATGTAAAACATGAGAAAGTGTGTGTTTAGAAGATATTGCAATTTTACTGGTATCGAGCACCTTTCCTAGACTATTATCTCCAAAGTAGATGCCCTCGTTTGGATCCTCATTTTCCTCATATTCAATGAACATTCCTCTTTCTCCGGTCATATGCAGCCACTGTCTAGTATCCATTTAGATCCACCGGAGGAATAAGCCTGCAAAAACAAATTATGCTTTGATTTTAGGTACCCAAGCTTGCTTGGGTCCTTGAAGGTTAGTTACAAGACATTTGGGCACCCACACATGAGACTTGGTGCTCTCATGGCGTGGCGCAACATAATGAGCATAAACTTTGCCAAAATTATTTCTCATTAAGACATACGAGACATCGAAAGTTCTAAACAATAATTGTTGTTGTTTATGTACGGGACTAGTCTGGGAGGTCATACTTGTCTGGCGGACCGGACTAGTCCGGTGTTCATGTGTGATTAATGTTTTAATCTTTGACTTTCCAGTTTGAGAGGGTCTTCCCTTTACAAAGGTAATCCTCTCCTTGTTATTCTTATGGCTTCTAGAATGTTGCTTTTCACCATAAGAGTAACCAATGCCATATTTGACATTTGGAGGTCTTTTGACCAAGTATGCACTACGTGCATATTTGATCTTCTCCTTGTTCAAATATACCACTTTGGGTAGGATGTTTATCTTTTGTAGAGGTTGGCTTGTCTTTCAAACTGGTGTCAACTTTATTACATGTACAAGCATAAGCAACCTAAGTTTTAGTGGATTGAGAAGGTGAACTTGAAGAGGATGAAGGTTCACCTTGCTTGAGTCACTCAACTTGCACTTCAAGGATCTTGTTAACCTTGATCAGGTCAGCAAGTTGATCCTTGATTGTAGCATTTGAGTCGGTTAACTCCAAGCAAGTTTCCTTGCTTGAAGATAACTCAAGCTCTAGTGAATTGCTTCGTTCCTTTTTAAGTTCTAGAAGCTTGTCAAGTTCGACATATTTCTCCTTTTGGGAGATGACCATGTCCTCTTGACGATGTATCAACCTCTCCTTTTCAACAAGTTGATCAAGTAAAAATTTCATGTTTGTGGCAGTTTTCCTATCTAGTACAATAAGCATATCCTCATTATCACTATTGATTTCATCATCACTAGAATAGGAATGCACGGAAGGGAGTTTAATGGTTACCTTGCGTTTACCTTCCTTTGACATAAGGCAAGTGCCATCTCCCTTCCATGCGCCAAGTGTAGGGAAGAGAGTAGACTTCTGGGATGTCTTCTTGATGGCTATGCTAGCCATCTCTTCTTCTTCGGATGATGAGGACTCATCATTTGAGTCCCGCTCTTTCCCAATGTGCGCTTGTTTGGCTTGTTTCTTCTTCTTGAATAATTTTTTGGGTTGAGGCTTGGCTTCTTTGGTCTTCTTCTTGTTCTCTTCATATGGGCAACCAACTATAAAGTGGCTATCCTCACCACAATTATAGCATGCCCGCCTCAACTTTGGCTTTGTTCTTTCCTTGCACTTTCCTTCGCTTGACTTTGTACCTTGTCTCTTTTTCATTATTCTCTTGAATTTATTCATGAACAATATCATGTCTTCTTCGTCTAATTCACTGCTCTCGTCGTCACTGTCTTCTTCTTGTTGTGCTTCTCTAGCTTATTTAGATAGGGGATTGAGGGTGGACTTCAAAGCAACCCTTTTATTCTTTGCCGAGGTGAGGTCGACAATCTCCTTGACATGCTTTGCTTGTTTTTCCATCATCTCGAAGTTGATGATCTTTCCAAGAAATTCATCCGGAGTCATCCTTTTGTATCTGGGGCTTTCACTGATCATGGAGCATAGGGTGACGTTGCAAGGCATGAAAGCTCTAAGGATGAGCTTTACCACCTCGTGGTCATTCCACTTATTACTTCTGTATGATCTGACCTTGTTGACGAGTGTCTTTAATCGGTTGTACATGTCTTGGGGTGACTCGTCTTCTTCAATTGTGAATCTTCCTAATTCGCTTTTGATCATTTCGATCTTTGTTTCACGCACATGTCGGTCACCTTCATGTGCAGTTTGCAGTGTGTCCCATATCTCTTTAGCAATTTCGAGTCCATCCACCTTGGTGAACTCGTCCCGACTGAGCGAAGAGGTAATTACTGCTGCGGCTTGAGCATTTTCATGAATAGCCTGCTCTTGGCTTGGTGTGAGCTCTTCATCGTCGTCCAGGATATCTATCCCTGTGCACACAATATGCCATAAACTCGGATTGAGGGAAATTAGATGCATTTTCATATTTTGCCTCCACATTGAGTAATCACTTCCATCAAAATGTGGGGCTTTTCCAAGTGGGATAGACAAATAATGATTATTATTGGAATTGAGACGATCATAGTTAAAAGGATATCGGGAGTAGTCGGTGTGACTACTCCCCTTCTTCTTTTCTTCAATCTTCACTTTCCCTTTGGAAAGTGTCTTCTTTCATAGGAGCGCCTTTAGTTCTAGCGTCTCCTCATTGTCGTCCTCGAAGTCTTGAATGGCTTCGAGAAGCTTCTCCACCTTTAGGTTCTTGTCATCATCAACCTTTTCTTGGTTGTTGCTCTTGTGGATGTCCTTCATGTCCGACATGATCTTCTTCGAGCGGTTAGTCTCTTTCTTGAAGAACCTTGCTCTGATACCAATTGAATGTGGCCTAGAGGGGGGGTTGAATATGCCTTTTTGATATTTGTCGGAACCTGCAACACTTAACAACCAGTTCAAAACCAGAGATATTGGACTAGTCTGGTAAAGTGCGGACTAGTCCGGTGTGTACCAACTAGGTTGATTAAGTTTGATCGATTAATTCGATTCTTTAATGTATGCAGCGGAAATATATAGTCAAATGAAGTGTTGCAAGATTATGGACTAGGGTATACCACAACTCAATTTTATATTTAATGATTCGATGTAAGGTATGCAATAATGATTGAAACCCTAGATTGTTGTTATTAATAAGAACGATGAACACCAAAAAAGGACACAAGGATTTATCTTGTGGTTCGGCTCCCACAAAGGCAACCTACGTCCATGTTGAGGAGTCCACAAAAGGATCGGGTCTTCTCCAACCATACCCTCGTCAGATCGCCACGAAGGCCAATCCTCTTCCACTTATCACAAATGGGTGAATAACCGAATTCAAAGGGGCCTTCTCACACGTTGAGGGCTCCCTTAGGTTACAACACAAAATACCACCAAGAACACACTCAAAAGATTACAATGAAATCACAGGAGTGTGTTAAAGAATCAAACCAAGAGCTCAATGAGTGTTGAACGTGTCTCTCCAATGATCTAGAGTGTATCCTCAAAGGATTGATCTTTGTTGCACTTAATTTCGTGGAGAGATGTGTTTTTGGAGGCTCTTTGGAGGTGTGACAGCGCTAGGGTTCGAGAGAGTTTAAAGTTGGGCCGTGCACCTCTATTTATATGGGGTTTCTAAAAGTGACCGTTAGGGTTTAGAAAGATCGGACTAGTCCATGGTGGACACCGGACTAGTCCGGTGTGCTGTGTGTAGCAAACCCTAAGTGTCCCGAAATATCGGACTAGTCCGGCTAGGAGCGGACTTGTCCGATTTCGCTTCTAGAAATCTTCGGACTAGTCCGATGGACATCGGACTTGTCCGTGCAGTGAAACCCTAAGTGGTTATGGGGACAAATCCGCACTTGGAGGACTTGTCCAATTTAGGTCAGAGAGTTTTTCGGACTAGTCCGTGCTAATATCGGACTTGTCCGATTTAGAGCAGAATGAATATGGGACTAGTCCGGTGGTGATTGGACTTGTCCAATTTTGTGTGACTTGTGAAGTGTTTTGAGGACTAGTCTGCACTGGGGAGGACTAGTATGATTCTGGTCAGAGAGATATCGTACTAGTCCAATTGATATCGGACTTGTCCGATTTTGTGCAGAGAGGATATCAGACTAGTCCGGTGACATTCGGACCTGTCCGGTCCTGTATAACTTTGTGCAATGTGTGTGTTTAATTGTGATCCAGCTCTTGGGGTGTGTTTCCTTAACACACTCCATACACAATGATCTACTATTCTTCTTCCTTGAGCTCATTTCCACTTTGCTCTTCATTCTCCCTTCTTTTTGGCACTTTGCTTATTTTGCTATTAAAACCTGTGCTCATCTCAACAAATAGGTTAGGATCTCATTTTGCTTGTCATAAATCATCCAAAACTCACAAGGGGTTCTTAGATGCACTTTTAGGAAAAAATAAGAACGAGCTCACCTCTGAAATTAATTGTTGTGTGCGACTTCTATTGATTGCATCTTTTATGTTCAATGGAGTGCTGTGTATATCCATAGGAGTGATTTCCTCATCATCCTCCCCTTCTTGAATTGGAGTCATCCTCGACTCAAGTTCATCTTCCCTCATGTGTTGGTCCAAATGTGCAACGCCATCAAATCTTCTTGTATGCATGAAAGGAGGAGGCCAAGGTGGTGGACGACATAGTACACCATCTTGATCTTGTCCATCAAATAGGAGTGCACATTCACTTGAGCCAGGATCCCAAACAAATAAACATTGTACCATGTTTGTATATGCATTTATAATGTGCATGATCTCATCATTCTCCCTGTCGGTACCCTGTGTACCGTATACCCCTTGGGACTACAAAAAGATCAAGGAGACTTCACCTGTCTGAGTTGAAGACCTGCAAAGGCCCCACATGTCATACGGGACTGGACATGCCTCCCATCTATGTTTAGCTCTGGTACTGCCACGTGTACACTGCAGCCGAAGCTACACCCCACACATGGGATAGCTCCAGGCTAAACGCTTGTGCGGCACCCCCGGACCTAACCTCCGACAGAGGGAAGCTCCAGTATCGACACGTGTACATCTTCACCGGACCTACTCGTCCTAGACGAATAGCTCCAAAGCTGCAACGTGTCCAACCACCAGACCTTCAACTTCAAAAAGCCGACTGGAGGACCCCGAACGACTCGGACCTTCAAGGGGCAATCAAATACTTCAAGACCCGGTTAAGTGTCATTAATACCGTCTTAATGACACACGATCGGAGGGCCCTTAATACCAGTAACGGCATTGTCTAGGCCCGTTACCACTCTATAAAGGGTAATTAAGTTCACTAATTGTGTATTAAGCATCAGTAACCGCCAGGGCCACATGTCGGGCCAGGCTAACGATGTAATGACCAGTCCTTGTACTATAAAAGGACTGATCGACGATACACAGAGAGGGACGCTGGGACGCCCTCATACACACACAGTCTCCGACTGAAAGCTCTTAGACACTCAATACAACAGCTACACACCCCGTGGAGTAGGGTATTACGCTCAGGCGGCCCGAACCACGTAAACCCTTGTGTCCATTCACCATATTCTTTGGAATCTATGCGCACCCAATACCGAACTACAACTCCTTGAGCTACCAACGGAAGTATCGGGAGAATTGCCGGAAAAACGCTCCGACAGTTGGCGCGCCAGGTAGGGGGCAGTGCCCGAGATTTCAAGAATGGTGAACTCAGCTGCTGGATCATCCAACGGCAACCTCATTGCACAACCTGCTTGAGGCAATCCCTCCAACATGCAACAACCAGCAGGTGCCGTGGCTCCAGCAGGAGTCATGCCTCCACCACCACCGTCTGCACCAGCAAATCGAGCTGGACAACGGGACGGAGCATCCGCGTCAGTCACAGTGTCGGCGAATAACAACAATCCTGAACACGCGTTCCATGCAGGACATGCTCTCCACCAACGCCACCACCTCCCGATGCATCCCAGGGTGCAATGGAGCTGTGGAGGGCTGATGTGGAACATTTGGTTGCAGCAGCAGCCGATCACAACAGCAACCAAGGTCCTCCCTTCTCGGGGCGGGCCCCATCGCAGCATCGGACTTTGTCGGGCAGACTTGGTCTGCACGCTTCCCAAAATAGGAGGCGTGTTGCGTCTCAACAAGCGATGACGCTGCCTGCCGGGGCGCGACGCACCCATACAGTAACCAGGCTATCAACTCACGACCTCCGAGCGGAGGTTGATTGCCGTTACCGTCAGCAGGACGACCGCGTCCATATCGAGTGTGCTCGTGAAAGGCGAGAAGCTCGAGATAGTCCTGTTCCTGAGGGAATAGGAGGAGGTTGTTCTGCCCTGGATATGCACTTGCGCATGGTCAGATGGCCACAAAAGTTCCGGCCTCACCTGCTGAAGAAATTTGATAGGACTGTCAATCCCGCTGAGTTTCTCCAGATATTCCACTGCAATCCTCGCAGCCGGAGGTAACGAGGCCGTAATGGACAATTACTTCCCAGTGGCTTTAACTAGGACTGCCAGGTCCTGGTTCATGAGCCTCTCGCCCAACTCCATCAATAGTTGGGCGGAATTGTGCCAACAGTTCACCGTCAATTTCGGGAGTTCATACACCCGACCAGGCACCGAACTGGACCTTTTTGCTGTAACGTAGAAGGGGGGAGAATCCTTGCGTTCCTTCATCCAGAGGTTCTCCCAGGTACGAAAAACTATTCCTTCTATCTCTAGCACCTCTGTTATTGTGGCATTTAGACAGGACGTACGAGACAAGAAGATGCTGGAGAAGTTTGCGATCAAGGAGATCACCAGCGTCACAGAGCTCTTCAGCTTGGCAGACAAGTGTGCTAAAGCTGTGGAGGGCCATGAAATGCACTCCGAACCACCTCCGGAGGATAACAAAAAATCCTCCAAGGGCGAAGCCACTACCTCCGGGAGTGGCAAAAAGAAGAAAAAGTCCAACAGCAAGAAAATCCGTCGGCTGGCACACCAACTGCTGCAGCTACTGCAGCTCCGGGTGGTCGGGGGCCACGCCCCGAGAAACGACCTCGACCTTCATCTGAAGATGGAGGCAACCCCAAAATGTGGTGTCCTATTCATAAGTCGAACAACCACAACTTGGAAGACTACCGAGAGGTCCAGAACCTTGTCGAGCGCTACAGCTAGCGTCGGGAAGAAGTTCGTTTCCGACAAAGGGAAGGAAAACAGAAAGTCGACGAAGCTATGGCTGAAGAAGAATTAGGCTTTTAGGACCCTAAAAAGGTCTTGAAAGCTGTTTACACTTCCGTCTACGATGACTCCGACGTCTCTGACAATGAACGTCGGAAAACCATGAACACCATTTTTGGTGGTTCGTGGGACATCACCTCCCGCCGTGTCCTCAAGACCAGGGCGGAGCCGCATCGGAAGTGGATGGATACTGCCATCACTTTTGACGCGTCAGATTTCCCTCAGAATATGATCGGAGCTGGTCAACTCCCATTGATGGTATCTCCGACCATCAACAATATTCAACTCCACCATGTAATGGTGGACGGAGGTTCGGGGTTGAACCTCATAAGCTTCGAAGCTTTCGTCAAGCTTTAGCTCCAACCTTCATATCTTCGCCCCTCCCGACCTTTCTCTGGAGTAGGTCCGGGGGCCATAACCCCGCTTGGTGCCATTACACTTCCCTTGACCTTCGGGGCTCGGGAGAATTACCGCACTGAGAAGTTGGTCTTTGACGTTGCTCAGATTAACTTACCCTTCAACGCCATTCTGGGCAGGTCAGCCTTATACAAGTTCATGGCTGCTGCTCATTATGGCTACCTGGTGTTGAAAATGCCAACACCAGCTGGTGTTCTCCGGATCCGTGGAGACCGCACTGCCAGAGTGACTGCACTGGAAGAACTCCACGCGTTTGCTACAGCGCAGGAGGAAGAGTCCAGGCAGCAGCAAGCTCTGAAACCCTCGAGCATTTGTCATCGAGGCTCAACCTCCGCACCTCGCGTGCAACCAAGCGGCGACACCGATATTCCCGTCAAAGTCATCCAAATTGGTTCCGACGCCACTCAGACCACCCGTATATTGGGAGGTCTGAATGACAAATAGGAACTCACGCTCATCACTCTGCTCCGGGCTAATGTTGACGTGTTTGCCTGGCAACCGTCACAAATTCCTGGGATCCCTAGGGAAGTGATCGAGCATAATCTAAAGATCTATCCCAACGCCCGGCCTATACACCACAAGCCTCAGAAGCAATCAGTAGAGCGATAGAACTTCATACGGCAAGAAGTGAAGAAGTTGCTCAAAGCTGGATTCATCCGAGAAGTCTTCCACCCAAAATGGCTGGCAAACCCAGTCGTTGTACCCAAGGCCAGTGGGAAGCTTCGGATGTGTATCGACTACACAACACTGAATAAGGCAAGTCCAAAAGATCCATTCCCACTACCTAGAATAGATCAGATAGTGGATTCCACCTCTAGGTGTGAATTACTGTGTTTCCTAGATGCATATTCTGGGTACCATCAAATCAGAATGTCTAGGGACGATGAAGAGCATACTTCTTTCATCACAGTAGATGGATTGTATTGTTATACTTCCATGCCATTTGGTCTCAAGAATGCAGCCTCAACATTTGTACGAGCTATGTACAAAACCTTTGGAGAGCTCATCAGAGACGTAGTGGAAGTGTATGTTGATGACATCGTTGTCAAAATTAAGGACAAAGAGTCACTTCTTGACACCTTGCAAGCTGTCTTTGGCAATTGCGAGTCACTCGCACGAAGCTAAACCCAGACAAATGTGTCTTCGGGGTTAGCTCCGGAAAGCTTCTTGGTTTCCTTGTAAACCACCGAGGCATAGAGGCAAATCCGGCGAAGATTAAAGCCATTGAAGATATGCGGCCACCAGCCCGCATCAAGGATGTTCAGAAGCTGACTGGATGTCTGGCCGCCCTCAGCCGGTTCATCTCAAGACTGGCAGAATGGGCACTACCCTTCTTCAAGCTATTGAGGAAGTCTGAACCTTTCCAGTAGTCTGAAGAAGTAGAAAAGGCCTTCCAGGAGCTGAAGCAGCTCCTCACCACTCTACCAACCTTGGTAGCTCTGAACCCTGGTGAGCCTTTACTGCTTTACATTTTGGCAACTGACGAAGTTGTCAGCATGGTCCTGGTTGTGGAGAGACAAGAACCGTTACAAGCTCAGGAATCTAGACCTCTCCGAGAGAGTTAGGAGGTCCCTGAAGGTGAGTCTGGGTCCCATCCCCCAAACTCGAGTCAACAAGGAGTTACTCTTGTTGAGCAAGAACCCGACGATCCTCGAAGAAGGTCCGGACCCCTCCGGGAGGGTCCGGGTCGATGAGGAGGAAGCTCCGGGCCCCTCTGGGAGGGTCCGGTTAGTCCAACGCCCAGTGTAATTCATCAGTGAAGTACTCCACGATGCTAAAACTCGGTACCTGGAAGTACATAAACTGCTATACGCAGTTCTTATTGCTTCTAGGAAGCTCCAACACTATTTCCATGCTCACAAGATCTTGGTGGTGACTTCATATCCACTATGAGAGATTTTGCATAATCCCAACTCCACTGGGAACATTGCAAAGTGGGCAGCATAATTGGCCTAGTTTGACCTTGAATTTGTCCCAAGATAGGCAATCAAAAGTCAAGCATTGGCGGACTTTGTGACGGAATGGACCCCCTCTCCATCAAACCCTGGGGGGCCCAGTGAGCAGAAGCCGGAACTCAAGGCTCCAGTCTTCACTAAGCCTCACTGGACTCTCTACATCGACGACTCCATGCAGAAGCAGGGGGTCGGAGCTGGAGTCCTTCTCCTCGCTCTGACCGGGGAGAAGGTTAAATACATGGTGCACCTTGACTTCAAGGCGACCAACAACATGGCGGAGTATGAAGCACTCATTTACGGACTAAAGGTGGCACTATCATATGGTGTCAAGCAGCTGCTGGTCAAGGGAGATTCGCAACTCATCATTAAACAGGTGAAGGGTGAATGCTCCTGCAACAATCCCCAACTAGCTGCTTATCTCCTCGAAGTCCAGAGGCTTCAGAAGGACTTCGAAGTCCTGGACCTCCACCATGTACAACGTCTCTATAACGCTGAAGCTGATGAAATCTCAAAGAAAGCGTCAACCGGAGCTCCGGCTCCTGATGGAACCTTCATCTGGAGGTTGTCTAAACCGACAGCTCAGCCTGCCGAGCTGAGCGAAGGGGGTGAGACCAGCATCCCGAAGCTGGCGGTCCCGATGGCCCTGTTACCATGGCAGCCATCAAGGGTCGTAGGTACTGCCGGAAGCTCTGAGCAACCCAGCACGCAAGACTCAAATGCTCAAGCTACCTCTGATGCATGGATCTCAGAGATTCGGAGCTACTTGAAAGACAATTTCCTTCCTAACCATGATGTACTCGCTGACCGGATAGTCAGATTGGCTAAAAGATACACGTTGGTAGAAGGGGATCTCTACCAGCGCGGTGCTAACGGCATCCTAATGTGGTGCATCACAAGGGAAGAAGGCTGCGAGCTCCTCGCAGAAATCCATGGAGGCGAGTGTGGGAACCACGCATCTTCCCGCACGCTGGTCGGTAAAACCTTTCGGCATGGCTTTTACTGGCCTACAGTGCTCCAGGATGCAACTGAGCTAGTGAAGAAATGTGAAGCATGCCAGTATCATGCAAAACAAATTCACACACCGGCCCAACCTCTACAAATGATACCTCCTACATGGCCTTTCGCTGTGTGGGGGATGGATATCTTGGGACCTTTCCCAAGAGCCGTCGGAGGTTACAAGTTCCTGTACGTCGCCATTAACAAATTCACCAAACGGCCGGAAGCAACTCCAGTTGTGACAATAAACAAACAATCAGCTATCAACTTCTTACAGTCCATCGTATGCAGATTTGGAGTCCCAAACAAAATCATAACCGATAATGGGACCCAATTTACAAGCTCTGCATTCCAAGGATATTGCGAAGACCTCAGCATCCAAGTCAACTACTTCCGTAGCTCACCCGGCAAGCAATGGCCAAGTCGAGAGAGCAAATGCAGAAATCCTAAAAGGACTCAAGATGAGCACATATGAGCGTCTGAAAAAACATGGAGCCAACTGGATTGAAGAGCTTCCGCCCACTCTATAGGCCAACAGGACAACTCCAAACCGGTTAACTGGAGAGACACCCTTCTTCCTGGTGTATGGAGCTGTAGTTGTCCTTCCTCCAGAAGTCACCTTGGGGTTGCTCCGGGTCTGGACCTTTGACGATGCCGCACAGGACTAGCTCCGGCGTGAAGACCTTGACCTCCTTGAAGAGGGAAGGTGCCGAGCAGCTGTTCGGAATGCCCGATACTGCCAAGCTCTCCGGCGCTATCACCAAAGGCATGTTCACAGCCGACAGCTCGAGGAAGGCGTTCTGGTGCTACGAAGAATACAATCTAGAGAGGGGTTAAACAAACTCTTCCCCTAGCTGGGAAGGACCCTTCCGAGTGATTAAAGTATCCCGTCCCGGATGCATTCGCTTGGCAACCGAGGATAGGACACCTCTCCCTAATCCTTGGAACATTGAGCACCTCTATAAGTTTTACGCTTAATATCACAGAGGTGAGTCTGTAGTCACACATGATGTATGTTATAGAGTCATTGTACAGAGTCGGGTAGCTCCTCCGGAAGAACAGTCGGACCTTCCCCAGAAGGTTCGCAGAGTTTAGGCAACACTTGTCACAGTTTTAGAAATAAAAGTGTAGCTAGCTACCTTGGATCAAATAAGAAACAAAACACACTTAGCCTGGTTCCGTACCCTAAGGGTGTACTTGTTTCCCCTGTACCCCAGACCTATAATGAAAGACATCTTTGTGTGAAAACAGACTCCACGTGCATTTACTTTGTACAAGCTCAATATTTTTTATTTCTCTCTTTCTTGTCTATAACAAAGTTGTGCGATTCTCAAGAATTTTTTAGATCGACTAATTCAGGTACAACTCGAGTCGCATTGTTACTTCCTTCGGGTTTTCACATGGTTGAATGGTTCACTTGCCTGAATGCCGCCAGCTAATCTAGGTCCGGAGTGTGCTATCGACTTAGCCTGGTCCTGCACCCTAAGTACGCCACTCTACCTACACCTCGGCAGGCCGAAGTAAGGTGGGTCCTGAAAACAGTTGGACCTAGAGAAAACAACTCGGTGCACTTGATTGTATGAAGAGTTGCGCTCGGCCTAAATATTTCTTACGAGAATAATAAGTCGCAATTGAGTTATAGATAGGAAATGAATTTTACTATTTTTCTTGACTTCAGTGTGCAGGAAAAATAAAAATCTCATGATGATGGTGAATTCAGCCGGAGCTACTAAAGCTTCGACATTCCCTAGAAGGCTTGTAGTCGATGTTTTAAATATTATAGCAAGCATCGCTGGAGCTACTCAGCTTCGGTAAAACCATGGGGCTAGCCGTCAAAATGAACAAAAGATGGTGAGAAGACTCCAGAGGACTAACTGTCGACACTACGCATTGATGGAGACCATTGCTGGAGCTACCAAGCTCCGATGATGGTCAAAGCCAGAGCCCTTAAGCTCCGACAACCTTAGGGAACCTTCACTAATAAAGACTTTGGACCTATGCTCTACAAGTCCGAAGCACACAAGTCTTCAACAGTAGTTACATCCTCTTGATACATGTTCACAATCAAATTGTGCACATCTATCAGGGGGCCAAGTGAGACAAAAGTGTTGAAGACAAAAAATGAAATTCATAAAAAACATGGATTTCATTCATCTGGAGATAAGAGATTACAAAATTGGAGAAGAAGAAGAGAGAATACAAGCGGGAGCTACAAAGAGATGGTCCTAGACCGTATGGAAGAATGAGGTAACCTTCTGGGCAACCTTAGAAACGCTGCCTGACCAGCTTCTCCCTCTCCGACGATGGGGCCTTGGAGCACCGGGTCCAAGGGGAATTGGGGGTCCCGACTTGTGTAGCACGACAGAATAAATTCTATGACACTCTTGGCCAGGGATTGTCCCTCAGTTTCCAGCTGGTCCGCAATGACATCGCCCATCTTGGTGAGCTTGTGTCCTGCCGAACTCAGCGCCTACAACGGCTGGTCTAGCTCTAGTTCCGGATCATCCGGAAGCACGGGACTAAAAACCATTGGCGTCAGCGCGTCATTGGCTTTGCCCAGGAAGTCCCAAACTTGTTGGGACTCCGTAACCCTGCCGCTTCACATCTCTTCCAAGGATCTTCTAGCTGCCGCAAGCTCCGAGTTCTCCCAAGCAAGACGCTCCACCTCTTTGGCATTCTGTTGAATCTTTTCAGCAACCTGTCTTTCGAGTTTACTGAGCTCTTACTTCCGGAGGTGGATCTCGTTCCGGCGGTTGACAAGGTCCTTCTCTCGACCCCACACCTTCTTCTCCCAGGCAGCAACGTCAGTTTCCCTCCTGTGGAGTTCCTGTCCTTGCTGCCAGGCCTTCTTCTCCTCTCTCTCGCAGTGCTCATCCAATTTCTTGGTGCGCTCCTAGAGAATCTTGTCACCCAGAGTTAGCCTATGAGTAAGCTATTCTTCCCTCTTCACGACGTTGTCTCGCAGCTCCAGGAGTTTTTGCTCTTCATCCTCGAGCTTTCTCTCCCGCTCCTCAAGAGCCTCCCGGCGCTTAACGAGACTAGTGTGGATGGTGTCGAGCCTCTCTAGGCGATCATCCGCTGTGCTATTAGCAGCCTTGTCCTGCTCATAGATGGCCCGGGACTGGTTGTCAAGGGATCACGTCATGCTTTCCCTCTCATCCAGCAGCTTACCCCAGTACTCCAAGCGGATCTTCTCCTTCCTCACCCGCTCTTTGTCTTCAGCCAGCCTCGACTGCGCCAGCTTGGTCTCAAAGTGGAGCCTGTTGCGCTACCTCCTAAGAGTTTGACGCTCCTCCTCGAGAGTCTTACTGTCGTGGTAAAAAGCTAGCTGAAACTGGTGAAGACTGGAGCAGTCGTTGTCAATAGACAATGACAGAGGGATCGGGTCCGAACCTCTCGGGGTCATCTCCTCCAGTTCCAGTGGATTCTCTGTGAAAAATATTGGGTCCCACTCTACAAGAGCGGTCCCCTGAGCTTCTGCGGCACTGGGGCCACCCTCCAGAATAACCTCGACCGCCGTCGAGGAAGATCCTGCTACAGAAGCTTCAACCTCCAGAGTTAGCTCCGAAGGCCCCGCCGCCAGGTCGTCAACAGCTGGTCCCTCAAGCGGGGGGCCAACAACTTCATCTCGGCATCTTGGCTCGGGCGCGGGCACCTCCGCGATCACCACCTCCGGGGCAGGTGTTGAAGGTTCGGTCGGAGCTGAAGCCATTTCCAGCTCCAACGCTGGCGCCTCCTCCACCATCGGCCAAGGCGCTGATGCTTCGACCATCATAGGATCGGGCACCGGAACCACTGCAGCGATTTGTTCAGGCGGCAGAACCTCTCCGACCACTAGCTCTACCGCCGGAACTTCTACAGCAACCGGCTCTACCGCCAGAACTTCTTCGATAACCGGCTCAGGTGCCGGAGCTTCATCAACCACCGGCTCTACCGCCGGGGCAGCATCAAACACCGGCTCCACCGCCAGGGTTTCAACAACATCCGACTCTAGGGCCAGAGTCACAGATATCTCTGGTTCTGAAGCCAGAGCGTCCACCATTTCAGCATCCAAACCCGGAGCTCCAACCTCCGGGGCAGGTGCCGCTGGTGCATCTTCACTCCCGTGGTCTGGCGCTACCAGGGAGCCTCTGGGATGAGTCAAGGTCCAAGACCACGACAACCGGCGCTGGAACTGTCGCAGCCTCAGCCACCCCTTAGGGCGGCACTAAAATTGGAATCAGAGCTTCCGTCTCCACATCATCAGTTGCTGTCGCAGGAACCGGAGCTTCTGCCCTTTTCTTGGGGACACTGCAGATGAAGGACGAAGAAACTCAAAACACAGTTACAACACAAAACAACTACCTGAGGTAAAAAACAAAAATTACCTCGGAAGGTTTCCGCACCAGTTAGCACGGAACCTCTTCTCCGGACGCTCAGGACTGGATCCAGGCGCCACTGGCATATCTGTTCCGGAAGGTTCCTCGGAGCTCGCTGCAATCATCGGTGCTGCTTTGGTCGAGGCTCCCCTCGATCCAGAAGAACTTCCGGACCCAGAACCTTCAATTGGTCCTAGTACTGTAGCCATACGGCCGAAACTGGCACCCCAAGGAGATGCTAATGCTGGAGTGGATGTCGTTGTTGAAGACCTCCCTCTCCAGGGAGAAGGAGCTGCTGGGGAAGGCGCACGCCTGACGGACCTCCCATCAGAATGCTTCAACTTCCTTTTCTGGCTCGAGGGCTCGGCCAACTCTTTGCCCTTTCCCGAGACTTCAAATCTCTGTTCCGGGACAGATGGGGGGCCACCCTCGGAGGCCCCGGAGATCACCAACCCGGTGGTCGAACGCCTCTCGACGACACCAAGGTCATCAAGCACCGACATCTTACGCCGGAGCTCCATACCGAACTCCGCTTCCATGTTTAGAGGGAGAAAAGCCGCCGGCGGAGACAAGT
The DNA here is from genome assembly GCA_036927565.1 of Tuctoria greenei. Lineage (NCBI taxonomy): Eukaryota > Viridiplantae > Streptophyta > Magnoliopsida > Poales > Poaceae > Tuctoria > Tuctoria greenei. Next base: position 153,487,241 of record JAYESD010000006.1, on the reverse strand, counting down.
AGTCGCCCTCGATGTCGATGCCGTGCTGGAACTTCTTGAGGTGAAGCTCCAAGGTTGTGCCTTCCAGGTTGGACTTCAAACCGGTTTCGATCCGGTCATCGTCCATCACGCTGTTGAGGGCCCAAGCAAGCTTCTCCCTCTTCTTCAGCGGAGCCCACCTGTTGGCCAGGAAGTTGCAAAATATCGCCTGAGGAGTCACCCCTCCTTCCACGCACTGGCGAATCCTGGTCAGAGCAGGGTTGAAAGCGTCCGACAACATCGGAACTTTACTCCAAGCTTCAGTGTCGACGTTGGTTAGGCATGCGGGCAACTCCAGCCTCTCATGCTCCTCTACCCTGATGACGATCCAATCCTTCTTCTAGTCGTCCTACTTGCCAGAAGGGAACGACCGCAAGTACTTGTGCGGGCACTTCTTGCGCTTCACAAAGTAATAGAAGCCAAGGTACTCGTCACTCTTGTCGGTGGTGTGGATGGTGAAGAAGGTGCGGAAGAGCTCGACGCAGGGGGAATACCCACCCTCATCTCGCAGAAGTGGACAAAGATCGACACCAAAAGAATGGAGTGGGGACCGAGCTGGTACAGCTGCAGACCATAGAAGTCTAGTAGCATCAAGAGAAAATAAGAAAAGGGTGGGATTGGGATCAGTCCCACCATGGCATACGTGGAGAAGTACACCATTTCGTCGGCGTGCTCCTTCTCGAACAGAAGCTTGCCGACGCGGACCTGGTGATTGAAGAAGTCACTAGACCACCCCATGAGGGATTGGACCTTCTTCAAGTTGCCGTCGGTCTTTAGTCAGCTCTCGCGGAGACCCAAATCCATCGCATCACAAGCGGGGCTAGACACGAAAAGCAACCGAAAGTTTGGAAGGTTTGAGCGCAAGATCGAATGAAGGCGTAAAGAACCCCCAAACGGTGCCTGCTTTCCTTCTTAAGTAAGCCCCCGCAACGCTTGGATGGAAATCGCGGAGGAGCCGACGTTACAAGTCAAAAACTTCACCCTGCCAATGACAAGGGGGCCTGGGGCCACCCTAACGATCAAGTCGAGGTCCTTACCCAGGCGAACGTTTGTCATCATGAAAGGCGCGAAACCCGAAGGCGGCGGCCTGACAAGGCGCGCGGAAGTGATACGATTTTCATATCGGGAACCAGCGACCTTCAATTGCGTGAGATCCACATGCTAAGATCTCACCTGCTGCATCCAGGATATGCCACGCGGCGGTGGTTTAAGTACGAACTACTGCCAACGGCACATCCAAAGATCTTTGAAGACACGACACAAAAATCGAAGGATGGACCCACCTCCGGCAAAATGACTCCTTCCAAAAGGTCTCTCCTGGAGGTGGGCACAGGGGGCCACTGTCGGTACCCTGCGTACCGTATACCCCTTGGGACTACAAAAAGACTAAAAAGACTTCACCTGTCTAAGTTGAAGACCTGCAAAGGCCTCACATGTCATACGGGACTGGACATGTGTCCCATCTATGTTTAGATCCGATACTGCAACGTGATGAGGACATCACAACAGCGGAGACCACATTGAACTACAAGGACCAATCACAAGAGCACGAGCACAGTTATTAAATCAGCAGGTGAATTCGTTCCTAACTTCTTTTGCGTGTGAGTTTGAGAATAGATTGCAATGTGATGATTTAATTGTTATTAGAAATAATGGAGAAGACCAAAAAGTGAAGCAAAGAGGCCTTGGGAGCATGGAGAACTATCTGGGACGTCCACAAGTTGATGGAAATAGTTTACAACTCGTACTCGAGTTCAACTCGGAGTCTAGGAGCAGTCCACCTTAAAATGGACGCCCAGGAGGCATACAGACTCTGATTTCGACGTTCTACATATGCACGGAAAGAGGAGAAGATAAAATTTCCAATGGTTCTGGTCCCACCTCAAAATTCCCCCGGAGCAATTGGGAATCGTCGAAACAAGTCAAGTCCAGATTTCTATCCGGTGCTGCACCACTGAATCGGGCCTTTGGGCCTTGTATCCCGTAAGAGTCCATTAGGGACGCATATAATCGTGTTTTGGTCGAATCCTAGCCTATAAATACTGTAGCCGCCGGTCATATTCGGTGGGTTTTGCTTAGATCAATAATATCACCGTTCTACGGTTTGTGAGACCCCAACTTCGCGATTTCCGATCGTGTCTTTGATGTTCTTGCTCGTGTTTCCGGTTGCACTTGTAGGGATTAGCTTTCTTGGCCAGGTAAGAACATCTCTAATATATTCTCAACATGAAATATGCATTTTACAATTTTACACCATTTTTTTAATATTTATTTCTATGTGTAAATTAATTTCTATGGATTAAATATACTTATAAAGCATTTTATACATAAATAAGCAATTTAATTAATTATTATAAATAATACAAAACTGCATATTATTTAAAAATATTTATAAGATTGTTTTTATGGTATTTTATGCAAAAACAGAATTAATCCAGAGGCTATAAATCATTTTTATAAAGTTCAGGGGTTATTTTATAATTTTCCAGTATTTATTTTACTATTTCTAATATTCCAGGGGCTTTCTACCAATTTTTACTTTTTTATTCAGTCACAACATAATTTCCAGAGAGTCTAGGTTTAGTTTTATAAAATTCTGGACCAAACTATAAATAGTTTAAAATGTCTAGGGTGTTATCTGTGAATCTGCCAACGGCTATACCTATTTGAATATGGGTCGTTGGATTTAAAGGCGATGGCTTGGATTTAATGTAACGAAAGGGTATCCTACGATCTAATCTCAGCCGTAGGAAAGAAATGGAAGGCCAGGAAGTGGCCACGTTGTCCGATCGGCATAGGCGGCGGCGCACGGCGGCTCGCGGTAGCGCCCGGCGGCGATCTCGCCGGCGATGGCCAAAACGGCAAAAAATGATGCCAAAACTCCGGTGCTAGAGTGGAAAAGAGAGAGGGGGGTGTGGAGAGCTCACATAGGGTCGTCACAAGGTCGAAACCAGAGTGGAAACAAGGCGTCAACTGTGAATGGCGGCGGGACTCAGCGGCGCCCGATGAAATTGGCATCTCGTCAGTGTTCCTCCGAAGAGATGATGTTCGGCGGACTCCTAGTGTCACGACGAACTTGTTAGCCAAAGAAGCACAGAGGATAATCGGCTAGAATGGCGGGAACGAAGATGCCATTACCGAGGTCGCCGGCGGCTAGGGTATGGGTGTCGGGGCGACGAAATGTGAGGGGAATCGGCCGGGTTTTATAGGGGTTCAGAAGAGAAACGCTCGGCGCCATCATAGGGCACTTCCCCGAGCTTGATTGAGGAAGAAACTGCCGACATTGAATCGAGGTGAGTGGACGACGCGGGTGCGTGCGAGCGTTACAGCGCGCAGCACAGCGGTTCGCGGGAAGACGAAGCTGACGCGCGGGCCCCGGCTGGCAGCGAGTGGAAGAGAGGGGAAGCGCAGGCGGGCCGGCGCAGAGAGGGAGGGGGAGTTGGGCCGGGGAAAGGATGGGACGGCCCAGGTACATTTTTTTCCTTTTTCTATTTCCTTTCTTTTTTTCTCTTTTTTTTTCTTATATTTACTGTTTTGAATTTCAAAAAAAAATTCTAATGATTTGAAATTTCAAAATTTTCACACAATCAATAAACATGATGCACTTGCCTTATGTGACTTTTATTCCAAAAGAATTTTTTTATAGCTCTTCAAAAATTCATTTTACACATTTTTTATTATTATTATTTTTTCCTTTCCAAAAATTGGGTGTTACAACAACCTACTGAAGTGGATATAGTTACTCGCCCTTCAAAGGTTACTCTCTTTGCCACTTCTGAGAGTAGCCCACCTTACCTATTTAAAGGTAGAAATAGTAGGTTAAGAACACTTCAAGATGAGAAACTTGAACCTTTGCTATTGCATAGCAATTCATATTTCTAAGTGGTGGTTAGAAGGATCAGGAACTTCTTTCTAACACCCTTATCCTGACACCATCAAACTTGATCGAGACATGAAAGTAGCATTCCTTGTTTAGCATCTTTCATGACCAAGTTACTCAATCCTTGTGTACCTGGGATACTTCTTATTGTTGGAATTGTGTTACCTGTTCTTGCTCAAACTACAAAAATGAATGTGCCATACCTTATGCATAATTCCCCCGGGGATTGCGTTGTGTTTGCATAACATCATCTAATTTGTGATGCATCATGATACATGAGTAATATTAACTTTTGAGCAAGAATATGTAACCCCATTCATATACTTAAGTAGTGTTTAATATTCTTGAGTTGTGAACAACTTTCTCGTTCACAACGCCATAGACTTGGATCATTATCTTGAGTGATACAAGGGAAACCATACTTGACACCCTTGTGACCAAATTACCATTGATCCTTTACCTTTGACTTGTTGAGACTCAATGTCCTTGATTGATGTAAATTGAGTATTTTTAGTTCGGGAGGAGTCTTCTTATAACTCCTCAACCTCTCGAGAACGTTGCATTCTCTCTACTCGCGAGATTATCGCTTGATTGCCAAGCTGACGAAACTCCTTGATTTGTAATGCATGGTGGCATTGCTTTGTCCAACAATCTTGTACTCACTATGTATTGAGCGTCTTTGTACTTTGATGACATGATAGAACAAGACCTTAATTTCTCTTATGTCAATGCAAAGTGATTCCTCTTTTGACCTACTTGTTGAGATAATCATTTTTTTGTGAGTTAATCATTTCATGTTTGAATCTCACAATACACCTTGATGCCTCTTAGAGCAAAATACCCAGCCAAATCCATAAGGACTCACCCAGAACAAAGTAAGTAGCAGGGATAGATACACCATCTATTGTGGGTCATCTTTGAGATCGAGATAAGTAGGGAGCAAAGATTTGATATTGAGAATCAAGATAAGGACAATAACGTCTTCAAGAGAGAACACCAATTACTAAAGCCAAAAATTGTAGAGTTGAATGCGTCTTCCATATAGAAATTAGATACATCATTTAAGAGTGAAGAAGAAGACTTCAGAACATCGTCAGAGATGTACAGGGAGAAGACATAGACTTACAGTTCCACCTCGTGTACATCAAGTAGCTAACTTCAAATTACTTGGAAGGAGACTCATATAACTAGGAAATATGATTCTTTTTTACATGGATGGCAAGAGCCTCAAGTAAATCCTTAATCATAAGGAGTTTGATTTGAGACAGTAAAGATTGTTGGAGTTGATGTAAGGTTATTAACTTGAGATTCAATATCGTCCGAGCATGGCCAACGTGGTGAACTATACATTAAGATACAAAGCTCATATGCATAACGTGACCCTCATATCGACGGAAAAGGAAAAATCCAAGTATAGACTTGGTTCCCCATGGATCATTGTGTCAGCTTACCTATACCTACACTCCTAGCGAGGATAGTAGAGGTTCAGAAGAAGGATAAGGCAATGTCTACTATTGGAACGGAAGTTAAGAAAAAAAAATGTTATACTTCGGGAGGATGAATAAGGAATTGTACGTTGTAGTTTACAAGGTATTTTGAGATAACCACATCGTTGAGTGATTCTCATAGGAAGGTGATGAATTGCAATGGAAGATGAAGAATATCTTCTTCCAGTAATTCGGACATGTTATCGTCATACTTACGATAACATTGTTTACCACCTCAGTTCTTGACTTCGAATCTCGGGGCGAGATTTCTTTAAGGGGGAAGGGTTGTAAAAGTGCACATTTGGAAAAGAGCAGGAACGCAAAAATACAAATTTGAAATTTTAAAGTTGAACTAGAAAGTCAAATATAATGAATAATGTTAATGAATACGTGATGCCCAGAATATGAACCTTAAAAACTTTATAAACAGTTTGGAGAATGATTAGCGTATGAGTGGAATTAAAGAATTAGGTACATAATCATGGAGATTCAAGAGGTCCAAGTAAATCAAAGTTAGAAGTTAGGTTCAAGTTTAAACTCTTTTCAGCTTAGAGGAAGCAAGTTCAAGTTTGATCTATGGCGTAAAAGAAATTATATTTGACTGCAACTTAATGTTGAAATTTGGGACAGTCAAATTGCAGAATGGATTGCACCATTAGATTCGCCATATTCAAATTAGTCAACATGTAAATTTTGGGGATTTTTAGACTTCGTTTAATATTACGAATTTCTATACGAAGTGTGCCGCAGTCATGTCTATGACAGGTGGGGCCCACCTGTTAGCAGGGCCCGCCGGTCAGCCTTATCATGACCGAGTCCTTAGCCTTTGATTCAGCGTCAAGGCACTTCACGGCCCACCAGACCGCTCACGCTGGTTTCTATCTTTCTTTTTCCTCTGCTAGCTTCTATCGGAAGGAAACCTGCTCGTCTCCATCGTGAAGCAAGCAGCACCCCTGCCGCTCATTTCTTTCAGCTCCAGCGCACACCATGACTGCGCTTCACCCATCGCCGTGCTGCCCCCATTGCTTCCCGCCTCCTGCCGGCACCCCAGTTTGAGCCCGCGCCCCAGCTCGAGCCCACGCTTTGCCTGCCCCTACCACGGCGAGCACGTCGCCCGCCGTGCGCGGTTTTCCCCGCGCCACGATACGCGCCCTGGCACCCGATCCGGTAGCTCGCCGGCCTACTGCTCGCGCAAGCTGGCCCCTCCCCTCACCTCGCCCGTGCTCCGGTTTGTCGCCCTCGCCTTGCTGCGCCCTGGCGCTGCTGCTGCCGCGCCCGCGCATATGCTGTCGCGCGCCTTGCTCGCGTCCCGTCCTGCCGCTGCTGCGCTCACGCCGGGCACGCGCCGCCGTGCGCCTTGCTGCTCCAGCGCCCGGCTTCTCCCCAGCTCCGCCAGTACACCATGGCCGCGCCGCTGCCTTGCTCGTTTCACCTCAGCTCCAACCCATCGCCGTTCTGCCCTTGCTGCACCACCGCCCTGGCCAAGATCCGCCTTGCCGCCACCGCGCCCACGCGCTGGGCCTGCTGCTCTCCGGCCCTTTCTCGCCCCTCGTCCGGCCGCAGCTGCGCTGGCAACTCGCGTTGGGCCGTCCTGCACCTTGCCGCGCCGCGGCGTCCACTGCAACGGCCGTCCGCCACTGCTCGCGCCATGCCTGCCGCTCGCCCACGCGACGCCAGCCGCGCGTCGCCTCGCCAGCGCCCTGCCTCGCCAGCGCCGACGACCCTCGATTTGTTCCGGCCCTGGCCGCCGTCGACGCCGTCTTCTAGGGCGTCGCCACAGTTTCACGTTCAACTGCGACTCGTATTCATCTTCCGCCTCTGCGCATTTGCCCAGTTCCTCCGCAACCAGTATAAGGCTTTGATGGACCGCCGATGGGAGCTGTGCTCTCAGTTTATCGACCTGAAGAAGCATCCTCTGGGTTTGAGTGGATTACATGGAATGGGCACCAGGTGCTCGCTATTGTTCTCTTGTTGGTGATTTAATCAGTGGTCACCAACTGGTAACTGTGCACGACAAGGCCATTTGGGACATGATGATTTTTGGTACTGGTTTATCGTTCTTGAAGATATGCTCAGAGAAGGGGAAGAAGCAGGTGACTAGTTTGTTTCCATGAGAATAATGATGTGGATGATTATGATAAAGGTGACAATGGTGTTGATGCTGAAGAATTAAGGCGTAGATCTAAAGAAGAATACTGGGAACCTGGAGAAATTCGGCCACACGAGTCTCAGTTAGAGATGGTAGTCAGGATATATGAGCACATATTTGGCACGAATGGTCCACAAACAGAGGAGCTTGGTGAAATACCTGATGCTCAGACAAGATTCAATGAGTGGAAAGCCTCACAGAAGACTGACTCGAGAAGTCTGTCGCCATCGTATGATATCATTGTTCATTGATGCTGGTCAGCCCTTTGATATTTTCAATATTGCAACAGATCGAGGTTCCTTTGAGAAGTTCCAATCAAAAAGAAACCGCCCACTTGCTTACTGATTTGAAATGAGGAAAGGGAGAAAGCATGGCTTGAGAAATATGTCCCGAGGATTTCTCGTAAGGACAAGTACAGAATTTAGTGTAATGCTGCTGATGGTGCTTTGGTACGTGTTCGTGATGCTGAAGGGAAGTCATCCTATGTAGTTCACTGGGACCCCCTCCTAAAGAAAATTACAAATGGAGGTTCGGAAGACTGTAAGTGAAGAATGGTTCTCTTAGGTCATCTCAGCGTTCAGGAAGGCACTGTGAGGCGGTCGCCTCCGCGCGCCCCAGCGCTAGGCGCAGCCGTCGCGCCTCGCCTAGAGGGGTAGGCGGTCGTTCTGCACGGGGGGGGGGGGGGGGGGGGGGGGGGGATTCCAGTGCGGGAGCAAATCGCGTTCCACGGGCGGGCGGAATCCCACGAGAGGAGTGGCGGCGCAGGCGAACCGCACCTGAGGAGGAGAAGCGGGGTGACAGGGGCAGATCGCGATCTTTCAGGGACGGAGGCGGACCAGATCGAAGCAAGCAGTAGGGGCGGTTCATTTCTCCGAAGACTGGAAGGAGGGGGTGGCGGGGGTGGGGGCCCTCGATTGATATGACTAGGGAAGGAGGCATCGGGGTGCAGGTTGATCTTTGGACTCGGAAGACTGGGGGAGGCCTGCTATGTGTGGGCTACTAGCCTACTAGGAAAGTGGGTTCAAATGAGTCCATAAAAGTAAAAACATACACATATTTCTGTATTTTCAAATTTTTACAAGACTTCTTTGCTACAGTGCATAACGCCTATGCGTCGCCTTGGATCGCCTAGGCACGCTCAGGCACTAGGCGGAGGGTCATCGCCCGCCTAGCGCCCAACGCCTTTTGGAACCTTGGGACATATGAATGTCATATCGGCATTAATGGATCAAAACAAAAAGATTCATCTTTGTAGGAGTTCACATCCAAAGTCCTACCTCATATAAAGAATGTTGGATATAATGCAATCCAGATAATTGGAATTGTGGAGCTCAAGGATTACTCATCTGTTGGCTATAAGGTTACAAATTATTTTACATCAATAGCAAATTTGACACCCCAGATGACTTCAAGAAATTAGTGGATGAGGCACATGGCCTTTGGGTTATTGATGCTTCTTGATATTGTCCACTCCTATGCATGGGTGGATGAACTAGGAGACGATGCACAAGAACTGGTGAAAGAGAGTATCGTTCTGATGACAACACTTATATCTCACTGATTGAAGAACTTACCACTGAAGATGAGCAGACAAATCCTTGTGCTAGGCTCTAGGGCACTCGGTTGACTAGCAACAGTTTCCTACATTGAATACTTATTCAACTTTGTTTAGCTGTTAACGATTTTCTACTTATTAGGCACTATATTATGCCATTCAAGCTCCACTTTTTTCTTGAGCATAACAGGTACCTTTGCAATCACCCCACGCTTCATTGGTTCATCTCACCGTCCACACCACTTGCTGTGTCGGTAAAAACACTTGTAAGAGCGTGGTAAGACGCTTGAGCGAGAGAGATTGTTTTCTTCACCTTCCACATTGTCACTGTAGTTGATAGGGATAACATATTTTTTTTGTTGTCTTTTGTTTCCTACTAACAATGGCAGGAGAAGACAATGATGACGAATATGTTCAACATGCTGAGTTACGTAATATGATGAAGAGCGTGACAGATATGTTCGCCAAATACAACGCAACAACGGAGGAGTCATTGGCGAACTTGACTCGCCAACTGAATGACCTTGCTCTTCGGATGAATACTTTTGAGGCTCGGTTGCCTCTCGCTGGAAGACAAGAAGACAATGCTTATGATGAATTGGAAGATCACAATAATCAGCTAAGACTGCCACTTTATCGTTGAGGTATGGGAGGTAATAATCATAACAATTATAATCGTTCTCCTGATGATCCTTTTGCTAAAGTGAAATTTACTATACCCTCTTTTTCTGGTGCTTATGATGATGAGGCTTATCTTGATTGGGAGATGACAGTAGAGGAAAAATTTAATTCCCATCTTGTTCCTGAACAACATAGAGTTCGTCAAGCCATTAGTGAGTTTAAGGACTTTGCTATCATATGGTGGAATGAACTTGTTAAAACTAGAACTGATCCTCCAACATGAGATAGATTAAAGGAAGCTACGCGCAATCGATTTGTTCCTCCATCTTTTCAGAGGGACCTTCGCAAAAAATTGCAGCGCTTAGACCAAGGTAACATGTTCGTAGAGGAGTATTATCAAGAGTTACAAAAAGGGTATGCTGCGTTGTGGGGTAGTAGAGGACATGAATCATAAAATAGCTCGTTTTTATGGGGGGTTGAGGCGTGAAATTCAGGACATTGTTGATTACAAGGAATATGATATTGTTAACAGATTTTTTCAGTTTTCTATGTTAGCAGGAAAAGAATTGCAGGGCCGACAACAACAGCAACATCGCACGAGGAGCAACTTAACGCCGCGTGCAGCGACTACACCATCCAAAACAACACCATCTTTGACCCCCCGTGCAGCGACTACACCACCAAATGTGGGCCAATGAACTATACCTGCTGCTCCACCTTCTCGCGTGCCGGAAGGCAGCAAGGCGACATCATTCAATCCTTCGTCGTCCAATCCTTCTACGGGTCGTACATCCGACATTAAGTGTCACTGCTGCTAGAGACTTGGTCATATGATGAGAGATTGCCCGAGCAAACAGCATACATAGCACGCGACGATGGCGGGTATGATAGTACTTCGGATGTTGAAGATGAATATTCTCTTGCTACTGATTTTAAAGATCCAAATGACGAACAAACCGAAGAAGAGGTACTTGGTACAGCGGCAACAGAGAACTATAGGAGCATCATTGTGCAGCGTGCCTTGAGCTCCAAAGTGGAGACCGACGACAAGCTACAACGACATAACCTCTTCCACATGTTTCTCGTCGTCAAGGACTGCCATGTACACACTATAATTGATGGAGGTAGCTGCAATAACTTGGTGAACACGGACGTCGTCAAGAAACTCGGTTTGACAACAAGATCACACCCTCATCCGTACCACATTCAATGGTTCAACAACAGCGGTAAGGTTCGGGTAACACAAACAGCGAGAATACATTTTTCAATTGGTTCATACCATGATTTTGCTGATTTTGATGTTGTTCCTATAGATGCTTGTTCTCTTTTATTGGGTCGTCCTTGGGAATTTGATACAGATACTATTCATCATGGTAGAACCAATAAATATACTTTCATGCATAAGAGAAAGAAAATCACTTTGCTCCCCATGACTCCTGCTGAAATTGTGCATTTTGAGAAGAGTAAAATTCGTGATGGCAAAGCAACAAAATTAGAATACGAAAAACAACAAGTTATTAAGTTAAAATCACCATCGTTGCTCGCAACTAAATCTGAACTTGTTGATTTATCCGATGCTAAGGGGATGTGCTATGCTTTAGTTTGCAAAGAAGCCATGTTTTCACTTCATGAATTGTCTATTGCATTGCCCCCTGCTGCTGCTAACATTTTGCAGGAGTTTGAGGATGTGTTTCCCTCCGAGATACCCTGTGGTTTACCACCGATGAGAGGCATTGAACACAAGATCGATTTGATTCCAGGAGCAAGTTTGCCAAATTGTGCAGCATACAGGGCGAATCCACAAGAAACTAAGGGAATTCAGTGACAAGTCCAAGATCTTTTGGACCGCGAGTACATTCGTGAAAGCCTTAGCCCTTGTTCCGTTCCTGTTCTTTTGGTTCCTAAGAAATATGGTAGTTGGCGCATGTGTGTTGATTGTTGAGCGATTAATAACATCACCATTCGATATCGTTATCCTATTCCTCAATTAGATGGCATGCTTGATGAATTGAGTGGTGCTATCATCTTCACAAAAATTGACTTGCGTAGTGGTTACTACCAAATTAGAATGGCAATATCGTTATCCTATTCCTCGATTAGATGGCATGCTTGATGAATTGAGTGGTGCTATCATTTTCACAAAAATTGAATTGCGTAGTGGTTACCACCAAATTAGAATGGCACTAGGAGATGAATGAAAAACTGCATTTAAAACCAAGTTTGGACTTTATGATTGGTTAGTCATGCCTTTTGGTTTAACTAATGCACCCAGCACCTTTATGCAATTAATGAACGAGGTTTTACGTGCTTTCATTGGACAATTTGTGGTGGTTTACTTCGATGATATCCTCATTTACAGCAAGTCATATGATGAACATCTTGATCATTTACGTGCTGTTTTTACTATTTTGAGAGATGCACGTTTGTTTGATAACCTCAAAAAGTGCATCTTTTGCACCAATCGAGTCTCGTTTCTTGGCTATGTCATTTCCTTGCACGAAATTGAGATGGATGAGTCAAAAATTGAAGCAATCACCAGCTGGCCAGCTCCAACAACCGTCACACAGGTTCATAGTTTTCTTGGTCTTGCAGGTTTTTATCGGCGCTTTGTGCGGGATTTCAGCACCATTGCAGCACCTCTACATGAGCTAACGAAGAAGGGAGTTCCATTTCGATGGGGGGAACAGCAGCAACAAGCTTTTGATGCTCTCAAATCGAAGCTTACACAAGCACTGTTGCTACAACTTCCTGATTTTGACAAGACCTTTGAGCTAGAATGCAATGCAAGCGGCATTGGTATTGGAGGCGTTCTCATACAAGGAGATAAATTGTTGCTTTCTTTAGTGAAAACTTCATGGTCCTTCTCTGAATTATTCTACTTATGATAAGGACTTGTATGCCTTAGTGTGTGTATTACAAACTTGGTAACATTATCTTTGGTCTAAGGAGTTTGTCATACATTCCGATCATGAATCATTGAAGTATCTTAAGTGTCAAACCAATCTGAATAAACGACATGCTAAATGGATTAAGTTCATAGAGTCGTTTACATACATCATTAAGCATAAGAAAGGGAAGGAAAATATCATTGCTGATGCATTATCTAGGTGTTATACCATGTTGTCCCAACTTGATCATAAAATCTTTGGTTTGGAAACAATTAAAGCATTATATCCTACTCATTTGGACTTCAAAGATGCTTTTGAAAATTGTAGAGAAGGAAGAATTTGGAATAAATATGTGCTGCGAGAGGGTCTCCTCTATCATGCTAACAAGCTATGCATTCTAGCTAGCTCCGTTCGTCAATTACTTTTGCTGAAAGCACATGGAGGAGGTTTGATGGGACATTTTGGAGTGAAGAAAACTGAAAACGTGTTGTCCACACACTTCTTTTGGCCAAAGATGAGGCGTGATGTCGAGCGCTACATGTCACGATGCACTACTTGCAACAAAGTTAAGTCTCGCCTTAACCAACATGGTCTTTACACTACTGGAATCCCGACGATTTACGACGGCCACGGCCGTCGCAAATAAGGCATATGCCGTCGCAAATAAGCTATTTGCGACGGCTTTCTTTATTTGCGACGGTTTTTGGCCGTCGCAATTAAATCGTCGCAATTAAGCTTATTTGCGACGGCCACCGTCGCAAATAAGCTTAATTGCGACAGCTAGGTTCGGCCATCGCAAGTTACTGCCGCGGGCCGGTGGGCCCCGCAACGTTATTTGCGACGGCCCGGCTGTCGCAATTAAAGCTTATTTGCGACGGCCTGGCCGTCGCAATTGAGTGCTTCTATTTGCGACGGTCGGGCCGTCGCAAATAAGTTCAGTGGGCATGGCCCACATGTCCCCCTCCGGGACCCACTCTGCTATTTGCGACGGCCGCGCCGTCGCAATTAAACCTTATTTGCGACGGCCAGGCCGTCGCAAATAGCAGTGGCTTATTTGCGACGGCTTTGTACCTTATTTGCGACAGTACTGTATAAAAAGCCGTCGCAAATAAGGTTTTTTATTTTTTTAAAAAAACAGAAAACACTAACCGGCTCGATGGCCAGATTCACAGAACATTCACAGAACACATACATCACAACAGTTTCAAAACACATCATACAAACATCGCATCAGCATCAACAAACTAAACATGGGCTCACTCGCCGGTTTGACCTCCGTATCCACCTCCGTAGCCACCTCCGGAGCCACCTCCGAAGTCGAAGTCCTCGTCGCGCCTCATTCCAGGCGGTGGTAGCGACGGTGACGGCGTTTGTGCAGCCGTCGCGGATCCCTGCAATTAATGAAACTTAAAGTTAGAATATAAATGCATCAACATTTCTCTCCCTCCCTTCCTCTCCCTCTATCTTCATCTAAATCCCCCTCTCTTCTTCTCTTTTCATTTCTCTCTTTGTCTCTCACTCTATCTTTCTTTCTCACTCTATCTCTCTATTGCTATCCTTTTCCCTCTATCTTCCTCCCCTCCCTCTATCTCCATCTACATCTCCCTCCCTCTATCTTCCCCTCTCTCTATCTCCATCTACATCTTACTCTCTCTCTTCATTCCCATCCTACTCTATCTATCTTTCACTCTTTCTTCTGTCTCCCTTCCTTCTATCTCTATCTTTCTTCTATCTCAATCATTTAATTCTATCTAACTATCTCTCTCTTTCATCTATCTCGATCTTATTACACTGGAGAAGAAGGATTACATAGAAACTTACCTGACCCGCTGAAGAAGGATCGCCTGGGAGGACCGGTGGTAGTACTGGTAGCTGGATTCCCAGACCTTGCGCCCGAGCGATGGCCTGCCATTGCAAACATTAAATGCTACCTATTAGTAAGTCATTTACACTGAATTAATGAAAATTTTAGTTTTTATTTTGTTACCTCCATTGCTTCCCGCATCTACGCCAACGCTGCTTCCTGGGTTTGGATCGTGGCCTCCATCGCCCTCCTTTCCTCCTCATGTCGTCTTTCGTTTTCTTCTACAGTTTCTCGGAGGGACTGCATCTCAATGTCCCTCTGCGATACGCGGCGACCTCCCGTGCCCGAAGCCTGCGTGGAGCTGCCTCTCGCAGGTCTACCCGCCCTCGAGTCGACAACTCCGTCGAATATGGCGAGCCTATAAAAAAGAGAGTCAGTAATATGAAATTGAAATATCTTGAATACTTTGAATTGAAAACGATAAAATGACTTGTAAACTCACCTTCCGTGTGCTTTTCCACCACCGGTTGCATACGCGGCTTGAGGATCGATCGGTTGACGTTCCCAATCGAAATCCTCGCCGTGTATCTTCCTAGCCTCCTCCCCGTACTTAGCCTGCAAAACAATAAAACCGTGTAAGTTGAACAATCTATATAGTTATATTTAATATGAATGATTTCTAAACTTACCAACGGCTCGGCTGCAACCTGACTGCACCCCGTCGGCTGAGAAGGGTCCCTGTGACCTCTCTTCCAGACCTCAGCAGGGGTGGGCGGCACCCCCGTCTCGTGCTCCTGTCAATACGTGTTAGTACGAACAATATATTATTAATATATAAACATAAGTTACACACATTTACCATGTGTTTAGCTAAACGCAAGTGGTTATCTTGCCCGTGCCTGCTCTTCCCCTCCACCCCTCTGCAGTCTCGAGCCTTCTCAGACTTAGCTTTAAACTCGTCGCTAGCCCAGTAGCGACAAAGGGCCCGAAATGCATCGGTCCGACCCTACAACCAGCTCACGTGGCCCTGCACATAGTTCGAAGTCGTTAAAAGTACCATCGAGGAAATTATGAGAAAAAAAATACTTACTACACTCCACGTACCTGCGCGTACTCCTCCTCCGTCAGGTGCCTCTCGCTCTCTTGCCGGAAGTGTAACACGTGCTGCTGGTTCGCCTTCAAGTGCTCATTAATAATTTGAACACGGGCGTTCGACAAAGCTTGTCGAAGCGCCTTGGCAGCGTTGAAGTGAAACACTCGCCTCGCATCCACAAACATGCGACGGTCGTTCGGGTCCTCTAAAGTATATCTTGCCTGCGATAAAGAATATATTGAAGAGATGTTCACTAAAAGAGTTTAAGAGTTGTAACTTAGAAACTTTTTTAACATACTTACCATAAAATCGGCCCATACGGCCTCCTGAAGGTTGCCGTGCTCCTGGTGATGGACGCATGCGTAGTCCTCCCACGAAAGAGCAGGCACCCCGTCGATGCTCCCGGGATAGTGCAAACACACTATAGACCCGAGGACACCGTTCACCGGTCTTTGGTGTTTCTCACCGGTGAAAGACAAGTCGTCCCAAGCCCTGTAAGATATTTATTCATTCATTCATTACTTAAGTAATAAAAAGAAACTAAAATTGAAAACTATAATTTTTATTACCTATCTCCGACTGGACGAATCACGATCCTCTGTGAAGGGACCGCGGGAGGACTGACAAAGTGAGTCCTCCTCGTCCTCCGCGTCTACTGGGGCGCCACGTCAGGTGACACAGACGGCTCCTCACCAGCCGAGTCAAAGGCCTCAGGAACAAACTCATCGCCAGCCGGGGGCTGGCTGGCCGAGGGCTGGCTCGCTGAGGGCTGACTCGCCGAGGGCTGCCTCGCCGAGGGCTGGCTGGCCGAGGGCTGCCTCGCCGAGGGCTGCCTCGCCGAGGGCTGGCTCACCGAAGGCGCCGCAGCCTCTGAGTCAGCCGGTGAAGACTACAACAATCAAATGATTCATAAGTAAGTTTAATGTGAATTTGAATTTAAAGAATTTGTCAAAAACGAGTGACATTTACCTGTGACGAAGCTCTAGAGCTGGTCTGAACGTGCCCCAGCAGCTGAGAGCGTCTGCTGCCAGTCGACGAGGCACCAACGAAAGCGTCCTCAGGTCTAGAGGGGTAGAACCCCCTCGTCGGCGGCACCTTCTTACCCTTCTTTGATGCCATCCTATTGTAATTAGATAATTAGTAAATATGCAAATAAAATATATAAAATTCATGTTACTATCTTCAAGAAAACATTACTTGTAGTCACTTTCAAAATTCATCAACATCATTGTCATGTGCCTGTGCCCTACTCCTTAAACCAGCCCAACGATCTTCCATCGTGGCCTGTTCTAATTTTCGTTTTCGCGTATCATCTGCCTCTACATTTTCAACGTCTTCAACATCTCCAACTAATTGATCGAGTCCTGCACCAAGCTCGATGATAAAAGTGTCTGGCAACTCTTCTTCTTGGTACACTTCTTCAACGTCTTCGCTATCATGGTAACCATCATCCCCAGGAGTATATAGCCGCTCACGAGGATTCACCTTATATACCACCCACCAAGCACTGAGCTTCGTGCATGGATAAGGTAGATAATACACTTGTTCAACTTGATGCGCAAGAACAAATGTATCGTAACCTCGTAGTCGGTCCTTATGTTTCACTTCCACCATTCCAAATTTGTTTTCTCGAGTTCCATGAGTACGATCAAACCAGTCACAGTCAAATAAGACAACTCGAAGGGTCTTATTTCCGGTAAAAGTAAATTCAAGGATTTTGTTAATGATACCATAATAATCAGTTAAATTCCCTTGAGTGTCCATTGCTCTCGTCACAACACCGGAATTTGATGTTGCCGCGAGAGGACGATGAGCTTCAAAATGAGTTGTACGGAATCGAAAGCCATTTACGTCATATCGACCATAGCTTCCAACATTCACCAATCCATAAGATAGCTGCCGCTGCCGCAAATCTTCATGGACATTGTGAGTCCGACACTGTTATAAAAGACGAGAGAATATTACATAATACTTCTTTAATAATAGTAATTTATAATACATAGAAGACGAGAGAATATTACATATTCTCGAAACCAAGATAGAAAACTCTGCCCCCCATTTATTCCTTCCTTTCGCATCGCTTCTACTTGTTTGGCCGTAGGTTGATGCCTATGTGGCCAATATTGTCTGTGGAACTCGCTGAACATGAAAAAACATCTTTTAGAGTACATGTGTAGCAAAATATGTAGATTAGCATAAACATAGGAGAAACACTTACTCGAAGTATTCCTGCATGCCTTCTATATTTGCGTACATGTAGAGTAAAGCAACAGTCCTTTCCTGTTCAGATAGCTCGTAGGTCGTGTAGCTATAGGTTACGTTGCTCATTTTCATTTTCAGGTCATTTAAGAGAGAGGAAAGAACTAGAGAAAGAGTGAGAGGAAAGTTGGTCTTAGATGACAATTCCACATCCATTTCCACCATCCACGCAATCGCGGGTCATTGACGTCCTTACCAACTTGTTCGCTTCCGTGTCGACTTGATGCATACGGTACCACTACAATGGTCTACACGGCACGATCACACTTATTACGTGTCGTGCCCTTCCGGGTTGGTCCGAGCCGACCTAAAACCCCTTTATTTATATATATTAAGTAGTCACTCAAGAACATTATATGAATGCACTAAAGTCCAAACATACACTAAACAGAATAGAAATTCAGAATGACAGACCAAGCTATAGACAAAAATATATAAAGCATATAAAGCATTTACAAAATATAATTATGCATTTACTACAAAATCTGAATAAAAAACATATTAGCCACAATGGACAAGTGTGAAATCACAAGTGTAATACAAGAGAGCATATAAAGCATATTAGTCAATTATGCAAGACAAAAAACATATTAGCAAAAAAGGTAGCCTAAAATCCAATCCATTTTTTGGATAGTGGACTAACTCAACCCGACCAGGACCTGGACTAAACCCAAACCCAATCCATTTTTTCTGTATCAATCAACCTGGCCCAACCCAGCCTGTAAAATAAACATACAAAACCAATGGAGACGATGTTCGCCGCGCAGGCACCAATGTTTTCAAGTCGCCTAATCGACCCTAGTCGCCTAAGGGTCGATTAGGTCGATTAGGACGATTAGTCGTCGATTAGGGCGACTAATCGATCCTAATCGATGCCTAATCGATGTCCAGCCGTCCTCTACTTTTTTAGAGATGTAACAAGTCGATAAAGAGCAGGGGAGAGGCGGAGACGGCGAGCATGGGAGAGGCGGAGGCGTTGCGCAGGGGAGGGGCGGCCATGCAGTAACCAGACGACGGCGGCGGGCGTCGGCGAAGACTGGCGGAGGCCGCCGCGAAGCGGTGACAGAGGTTGGAGACTGGAGGCGGGCACCGAGCGGCTACGGAGGTGGAGGGGCAGCGGCGTCACATAGAGGACGGGCGTCGCTGCGATGGCAGCACACACGGGCGGCCAGACGGCTGGCGGCGTTTGGAGCAGATGAAGGGCGAAGGCGGCTTGGAGTTGGGTCGAGGTGGAATGGATCGGACTGGACCTGATCTGTTTAAGTCGGATGTACGTGAACCATCGATCTCGATCCGACGGTCCACATTGTAGATGGGCTATATAAAACTGTATCCCAACTTTACCCTAACCCTAACTCCTCACTTCACTCCTCTACGGTGGCGTGACGGCGCTAGCAGGCGGCGACGATGGCGTCCAGTCCCGCGGTGGCGGCGATGGCATCCAGGCCCGTGACGGCGACGCCGTCCAGGCGCGGCGGCAACGTTGGCCAGGCCCGACGGCTAGGCGCGGCGGCGACTTTTGTCAGGCGCGGCGGCGTCGGCCAAAGTTTGTGGTCGCTAGACCCCCTAATCGGACGACTTTGTTAGTCGAGACACATCTGCACTGAAGATTTAGCCTTGTATACTTAAGCTATCCAATGTAAATAAGGGCACATGAATCATATTTCCTATCCTATCATACAAGGATTAAAATCACAGCTTTAGCTTAATTTCCTAAAAAGTTTGAGGAAATCACAGCTTTAACTTGGTTAGGCCCACATGAAACTACAACCCTGAGAGAAACTCCACTATGATTTCTTCCATGAGGTCACCATGTTCAAAAATGACACAACACTTAGACTGAATTTCTACAAAAAGGCAAATACGCAGGGGTATTAGGGTTTACAGGGGGCGCTCACCTCGGAGGCGTCGGGGGCCGGGGGCGCAACGGGGACGCGGAGCTCCGGGGCCGGCGAGGCCGGCGGCGGCGACGCCGGGGGCGCAGCGGGACGGGGCGACGAGGGCGCGGCGGGCCGGGGCGTTGGGGGCGCGGCGGGCCGGGGCGGTGGGGGCGCGGCGAGCCGAGGCCAGGGGAAGCGACACCGGGGCCGCGACGGACCTGGGGCCGCGAGCCGGGGCGGCGGCGGGGCGGCGGCGGGGCGACGACGGCGGGCGCAGCGGATGGTGAGTGAACGAGTGAACGAGAATGAACTGTCGGGTCAGGATAAAGGCCCTTATTTGCGACGGCCCTTTAAATTGCGACGGCCAGACCATACGGCCGTCGCAATTAATGTTACTTGCGACGGCCTTTTTAGCAGCCATCGCAAATAAACCTTTATTTGCGACGGCTACCTTATTTGCGACGGCACTAGGGTTGGCCGTCGCAAATAAGTTGTTATTTGCGACGGCTCTGTGGCTGGCCATCGCAAATAAGTTGTTATTTGCGACGGCCATTTTATTTGCGACGGCCAGAGGCGTGCCGTCGCAATTTAATCTATTTGCGACGGCTGGCCGTCGCAAATAAATCTAGCCGTCGCAAATGGTCGCTTTTCCTGTAGTGTTATATGCCTCTTTCTGTTCCTAGTGTACCTTGGGAGGATATTTCTATGGATTTTGTTTTGGGATTTCCTATGACTAAGAGGGGGAGGGATAGTATTTTTGTAGTTGTTGATCATTTTTCCAAAATGGCACACTTTATACCTTGTCATAAGAATGATAATGCCTCACACATTGCTGATTTATTTATAATGGAAATTGTTCGTTTACATGGTGTGCCAAATACCATTGTTTCTAATCGTGATGCAAAATTTTTAAGTCATTTTTGGAGAACTTTGTGGTATAAATTGGGAACCAAGTTGCTATTTTCATCTACATGTCACCTACAAACGGATAGACATACCGAGGTAGTTAATCGTACTTTATCCACTATGTTGCGGGCTGTCTTGAAAACAAATTTGAAGTTGTGGGAGGAGTGTTTACCACATATAGAATTTGCTTACAACGGATCCGTTCACTCCACGAGAAAGGTAAGTCTATTTCAGGTAGTGTATGGTTTCAATCCCCGTGCTCCTATTGATTTACTGCCTTTGCCTCCTTCTGAAACTATAAATTTGGATGCTACACAACGATCTGAATTCATTCTTAAGATGCATGAAACTACAAAGAAAAATATTGAAATGATGAATGAGAAGTATAGGATTGCAGGTAGTAAAGGTAGAAAAGAAGTAAAACTTGAACCGGGTGATTTGGTGTGGTTACATTTGAGAAAGGGCGATTTCCCGACTTGAGAAAATCTAAACTTATGCCATGAGCTGCTGGTCCTTTTAAGATCGTTGAAAATATTAATAATAATGCATATAAGCTTGAATTGCCTCCCGATTTTGGGGTTAGTCCTACATTTAACATTTCAGATTTGCGACCGTACTTGGGAAAAGAAGATGAACTTGAGTCGAGGAAGACTCCAATTCAAGAGGGGGAGGATGATGAGGACATCACAACAGCGGAGACACACATTGAACTGCAAGGACCAATCACAAGAGCACGAGCACGGTTATTAAATCAGTAGGTGAATTCGTTCCTAACTTCTTTTGCATGTGAGTTTGAGAATAGATTGTTATGTGATGATTTAATTGTTATTAGGAATAATGGAGAAGATCAACAAGTGAAGGAAAGAGGCCTTGGGAGCGTGGAGAACCAGCTGGGACATCCACAAGTTGATGGAAACAGTTTACAACTCGGACTCGAGTTCAACTCGGAGTCGAGGAGCAGTCTACCTTAAAACGGAAGCCCAGGAGGCATACAAACTCCGTTTTTGACGTTCTACATATGCACTGAAAGAGGAGAAGATAAAATTTCCAATGGTTCTGGTCCCACCTCAAAATTCCTCTGGAGCCATTGGGAATCGTCGAAACAAGTCGAGTCCAGATTTCTGGCCGGTGCTGCGCCACCGAATCGGGCATTTGGGCCTTGTATCCCGTAAGTGTCCATTAGGGACGCGTCTAATCGTGTTTTGGTTGAACCCTATCCTATAAATACTACAGACGCCGGTCATATTCGGTGGGTTTTGCTTAGATCAATAATATCGCCGTTCTACGGTTTGTGAGACCCCAACTTCGTGATTTCCGATCGTGTTCTCGGTTGCATTTGCAGGGATTTGCCTTCTTGGCGAGGTCAAGTGTGTGCAACACGGTTGATAACCTATGGAGCCGTGGTGTAGTGATGGCAGGGGTACTCGAACCGCTCGAGTGCCGCAGATCATTAACGTCGAGTTCTCCACCCCAGTCGACATACTTTTCGGAAGATCGGGCCTAAACCTACTCATCACCACGTGTACACCGCAGCCGGAGCTACACCCCACACATGGGATAGCTCCGGGCTAAATGCTTGTGCGGAACCCCCGGACCTAACCTCCGACAGAGGGAAGCTCCAGTATCGACACGTGTACATCTGCACCGGACCTACTCGTCCTAGACGAATAGCTCCGAAGCTGCCACGTGTCCAACCACCGGACCTTCAACTTCAAAAAGCCAACTGGAGGACCCCCAACGGCTCGGACCTTCAAGGGGTAATCAAAGACTTCAAGACCCAGTTAAGTGTCATTAATACCGTCTTAATGACACACGATCAAAGGGCCCTTAATACCAGTAACGACATTGTCTAGGCCCGTTACCACTCTATTAAGGGTAATTAAGCTCATTAATTGTGTATTAAGCGTCAGTAACCGCCAGGGCCACATGTTGGGCCAGGCTAACGATGTAACAACCAGTCCTTGTACTATAAAAGGACTGGTCGGTGATACACAGCGGGGGACGCTGAGACACCCTCAGACACACAGTCTCCGACTGAAAGCTCTTAGACACTCAATACAACAGCTACACACCCCGTGGAGTAGGGTATTACGCTCTGGCGGCCCGAACCACGTAAACCCTTGTGTCCATTCGCCATATTCTTTGGAATCTCTGCGCACCCAATGTTGTGCCTTACCTTCTGTATTAGTAGAATGTTGTGCCTTACCTTTATCCTTACTTTCAGTAGTAATTTCGAGTGCATTATGAGTTGATCCATCTAAAATTTCACAAGTGTTGTCGAAAACCTTATTTACTTTTGCATCAACATTTATTTGTTCATGTTCCCGGAAAAGGTTAGGCATAGGAGGAGGTACAACAAGAATTTTTTTTCTCAAGTTCATGTATTTCATCTTTGCAATTAGATACATTGGCAAAAGTTTCTCGCATAAGAATTTTCATATCTTTCCATGTTTGAGGTTTTTCTAGATCACTTAAGTTGTCCCACCAAGTTAATGCACAATCAACTAGCGCACTAGCAATATTTCTAATCTTTCTCATCTCACACATATGCCATTGTCCAAAATTTTATCCAACTCTATTTCCCAAGCAATATATTCATCGTAACCAAAACCATCATCAGAAGGAAGAGATGAGAGAATGTAATTACTTCTTGTGGAAGGTGTTGTAAAGGTGGTCTGAATGTCATGTGAAACATTGGTTGATGTTCGATTTTGAGTAAGCAACTCCATCGCCGTCTTCATCATGTCAATCATCTCAGCATATAATGCATAATTCTTGCTTTTACCTGACATTGTTAGTAGCAAACAAAAGACAACAAAAAGATATGTTATCCCTATCAACTACAAAGGATAATGGCGAAGTGGAAGTGAAATCACACACTCTCAAGCGTCTTACCATGCTCTTACAAGTGTTCTTACCGACACTGCAGGTGGCAAACGGTGGACGGTACGAAGAAACCAATAAAGTGTGGGATGATTGCAAAGGTGTATCGATTCTGCTCAAGGGTAAAGTGTAGCTTGGATGGCACTTTATATGTAGCAAGGATTAGCAACAATGAAATCAGATAGTAAAGTTGAATAAGTGTCGAAAGTACTTATCAAAGTTGCTGGTCTAAATATGTTCCTAGTAGTTCAAGTAAGCAAGACATGAGGCAAAACTAGATGACACAAAGGATGCAAGCACTTCTGTTTGTTTTTTTTTTCTCCTCTTTTTTTTTTGTGCGGCTTTTGTATCTTGTTTTGCACTTGCCTTTTTATTTTTTTCTTCCTTTTCTCATAATGTGCTGCAAAAAAACACAATAAAAAGTAATCAATGATATCTTGTGTGTCTATCGCAGATTTTCTGCTCAATCTTCCAAAGATAAATAGGCACACTTAGAGGCTCCAAATAGAAAAACTAACAACAGAGAGATCGTGGAGATATCTCTCCTCTTTAATTTCAATATATGGAAGACCTATTTTCGAAAAGAACCATTGGAGATATTGTCCCTGAAATACAGACTGTTCAGAATTTCTAGGTCAATAACAGATTCGGATCTAATGCAATTTTGACATCGATAACTGTATTTTCTGGGAAAAGGATGAATACGAAAGTTATAGAGAACTTCAGAAAGTACAAGCACATCACAATCCGAGTTCGTATGAGCAAGATATGATGAAAATACCGAACTCGACAGAGATGAATCTAACCTGGACGTGATGATGTGATTCAAAAGGATGAATCACACAATGCAAAACTCAAACTAAGACCAAAAAAACTTTATAAACCAGTAATATGACTCAACAAAGGACACAAACTCAACAAAACAAAACTGAAAACAAAAGTTGTAAAGGCTCAATGGTGATTTGGACAAAGTAATAAATAGATCTACTAAACTGCAAGTTTTTTTGTAACCTTTTTGTGGATTCTAGGTATGAAAAACAAAACTAATGTAATGGATAGATTAATTACCTAACGCCTGGAAATTTGATATCAATTGATGAGTAAGGGTTTAGGCCCGATCTTCCGAAAGGTAATGGATAAGTTGATTGATGTGGAGATCTCGATGTTGATGATCCGAGACTCTCGAGTAGAACACGAACAGCCCCTGCAATCACTACACCACTGCTCGGTTGGTTATCAACCGTGCTTCTTACACAGTTGACCTCGCCAAGAAGGCTAATTCCTGCAAGTGCAACCAAGAACACAAGCAAGAACAAGGTAGAAGCAATCTGAATTGCTAAGTTGGGGTCCCACAAACCAATGAACAGCAAAACTGTGTATAGCAGATTAATCTAAGCAAAACCCAATTGTTCATGTCGGCTACTATGTAGAATATATAGGTGGGAGGACGTTCAAGGGGGTGTTGGGGTCGTAACCTAACCTAACACATGAAAATAATGGACTTAGACTTGATACAAGGCCCAATGGACCAATACGGTGGCGCAACACCCTCACAGATTCTGAACTTAACTTTGTTTCGACGATTCCCGTCGACTCCAAAGGAATTTTGACATGAGACCAGCGCCATTGGAAATTTATCCTCTCCCCTTTCCGTGCATATGTAGAAAGTCCAAAACGGAGTTCGTATGCGTTCTAGGCGTCCGTTTTAGTGCGTACTACTCCTGGACTCTGAGTTGGACACGATTTTAAATTGGGGTCGGTTTCCATCTTCTTTGAACGTATCCTCTGGTCCTCCACGCCCCTAAACCTTCCTCCATTTACTCATTGAATCACTCCATGTATCACAATCACAATTAAATTATTAGTAGCAATCTATTCTCAAAAACATATAAGGAAACATATAAGAACGAGTTCACCTCTAAAATTAATTGTTGTGTGCGAATTCTGTTGATTGCATCTTTTATGTTCAATGGAGTGTTGTGTATATCCATAGGAGTGATGTCCTCATCATGAAAGAACCTCCTCGATAAGCAAGGTTTTTCTGCTTCACTTGTTTTTTAGGACCTGTTTCGGATGTTTGGCCGACAACGGTAGGTTGAACAGTACTAGCTTGAGTTCCATTCATATACTATACAAAGAACAACAACATTCATTGAGATACACTTATTTGCTAAATTAAAAACATGAAACAATGGTACTAAAAGGAACCTGAAATTCAGTCATTTGGTTTATTTCTTCAATAGAGGCTGAGTACTAAGAGTTCAACTCGGCCTGCTCGTAGTATTGCTCGGGTTGGTGTCCATAAAAATCATCAACAAGGAGCATCTCATCCATCCTATACACAAGACAAGAAAATACAAACACAAACAGTAAGATAAAGTTATAACTAGAGCAACTACAAATGGCTTGGTGACTAGATCAAATTTAACCTCATATACTCACTGATCGGTTATTAGATACACATACACTCAGGTCAGCGAATTTAACTCAGGTCTCTGGCCTGCCGTTGGAAGGAGTCGGGATGCCTCCGCCGGGATGCCTTCGCCGACGCCGCCAACGCATGGGAAGAGGACTGTTCTGATGCGTTTTTCTTTCGCGAAGAGGTGGTAGTTGGTTTCGGCGTCCTCGCTCGGCTGCCTATGTTTGGGGTGTCGTGGCGAGCACGCCTCCGATGGGCCTGGTATATGGGATCGCTGGAGGGTGTTTTAGAAACCAATTAATGATTAGGCTGTCCAATAGGGTGTCTGTTGGAGACAGGCTAAGTAGGATTATATGGTACCCACTCTCGTGGATGGAGGCGGTGGCAGAAGTTGGTGGCATCAGATAGCCGGTTTTAAATGTGTCTATAGATTGTTTCTATTATAGTGGATAAAACTGGTCCAAGTATTTATATGGTTCACAACTAGAATCGGTACACATACTATAATTATCAATATCAGTTCCTCTCATGAACCAGTGCAAATGCTATATACATAAAAACAATCATTTTAAATGAGGAATTATACAGAAATATCAAGCCACCTTAGTGGACATTCTTTTATTTTTTCTGTTCTCTCTCTTTTCATTTCTATCGATATCTTCAGTGCTGTGTTTGTATCATTATGAATTGCAAACTCAAATTCTCCAACTTTGCATCGTCACTATGCAATAGTGATTTGTCATTTTTACATGCATCTATGTTCTCTAATTCCAACCTCAAATAGACAAACAATCTTTTTAGCTTGATACATATTTTTAAGGTAGCATTTTATTGAACGGTATATTGAACAGCACGTTGGCCTTTGACCGTGTAGGTTGAACGGCACGTCTCGCATGCTGCGCATGCGGCCGTTTGCCTACCTGCCCGGCACCCTATATGTGCCACCGTGTTTGACCAATAGAAAGCGAAGATCCCCTTACACATGGTATCATCCTAACCACAATCTTCTTCCACCTTCCGTTAACTCGCCAGGGCCACAAGCCCATCCTCGTCCAGTGCTGCTTCATCGGCCTCTCATGCCAACCCCTTTGCCGACTCATCTCCATCCCTTACTGTCGCATCAATCCAACAAAGTAACATCTGTACTCATGTTCCCATTGTACTGGATTACGATGAGTCAAAATTCTCGATCTGTAGCTCCTTCTTCCATGCGACGTTCCACAAATTTGGCCTGCTGGAACACACCGATGGCACCGTCGATGCGCAGGCAATGTGGCACAATGGCAATTTGTTACAGATAGACCAATGAATTGTGTCTTGGCTGTATAACTTAATTATGCCAAGCCTCATGAAGATGATTTGGGCACCGTACCCGACGGCATACCGGTTATGGACGGTCATCCGTGGTCTTTTCTTGGACAACACCGACCAACACGAGGTGTACGCCTTCTAAGAGTTCCACGGGCTCTATCAAGGTGAGCTCTCCATCACCGACTACTTGAGCCACCTCAAAGAGCTGACCGATCTCTTACGCGACATCGTCCACCCTGTCTCCGAGTCGTCGATGGTCATCAATGCCCTCCGTGGTCTGTCCTCTAAATACAGCCACACGATCTCCATGATCATGGTGTCCAAACCGCTGCCGACATTTTTTTATGTCCGTTATTGTCTCCTCCAAGACGAAGCTCGACAGGCCCACACTACCAAGATGGAGGTGAACATTGCGCTCCTCGCGACGGCTAACCACACTGCCACCAACAACTCGTCGACGGCTCCTCCATCGGCTTCAACTACATCCATTCAGGATAACCTGTCGTGTTGGGGCCACCGTCATTATCGCCAGAATGGTGGTCGCCGCGGCCACGCGTCAACAGCTGGACAACCCGGCGCTCCTCAGGGCACGGTGACCAGCAACGCTGGTCCTCAGCCTGACCTCCCCAACGCCTCAACTTGGACGGGTGTTGTACAAGCTTGGCAAATGCCGTTATGGCACCCATACACTACCAGCCTGCTCGGACCACGCCCGGGCTGCAACCAGCAACAAGCTCTCCATGCCACCTACTCCTTGTGCTACATTGACATGAACTTGTACGGACAACAGCAAGTGGCTGCGCCACTAGGGCTAGTCACGGCCCTTCAAGGAGTGCCACCACCCAGCCAGTACACTGACACTGACATGGTGCTTGACACCGGCGCTAGCTCCCACATGGTGAATAATACCGTTACACTCTCCTCTTTCAATGTACCTCGTTTCTCGTCCACAATCATTGTTGTCAACGGGGCTTCCCTATCGGTTCACTGTGTCAGCCACACCATTATCCCCACCTCCAACTCGCCCATACACCTTAACAATGTTTTGTATCCTCCAAACTTGGTCAAAAACCCCATCTCTGTTCGTGCACTAACACGTGATAACAATGTTGCAGTCGTTTTTGACACCTTTAGTTTTGCCATTAAGGATTTTCGCTCGGGGACGACTCTTCTCCAATGTGACCCCACCGACAACCTCTACTCCCTTCACCAGAAGGTAGCATTGATCCTTGGTAGCCACATTGATGACTCCGATCTGGCACACTCGGTTAAGGCATCTGGGTCATGGACTACTGCATCGTATGCTGTCTTCTTTGAATTTCCATTGTGTCAAGGCGGATAGTCATACATGTACCTCTTGTCAACTTGGCAAACATGTCCGACTACCCCTCACAACCTCCAGTAGCGTTTCCATTTTTCCCTTTCAATTGTTACATTGTGATGTTTGGACCTCGCCAGTTCCATGTAATTCTGGGTTTAAGTTTTATCTCGTGTTTCTTGATGATTTTTTACACTACTCACGGACCTTTCCCCTGTGAGACAAATCAGATGTTCTCCCCACACTCATTGTGTTTCATGCATTCATCCAAACCCAGTTCTGCCAACAAATCGCATGTCTCCAAACGTACAACGACAAGGAGTTCAATAACACAACCGCCCGATCCTTCCTTTCCTGGAACGACATCGTGTTGCATCTCACATGCCCCTACACCTCACAACGGAATGGACATACGGAACGGGTCCTTCACACGCTCAACAGTAGCATGCGTACCACACTATTGCATGCCTTTGTGCCTCCCTCCTTTTGGTGATGCCCTAGCCACAGCTACATATCTCTTAAACTGCAGGCCCTGTCGTGTTGTGTCCAAGATCACGCCTCATGAGATCCTTCTTGGCCGGCCCCCTACGTATGATCACCTTTGTACGTTTGGCTGTCTTTGTTTCCCGAACACAACATCTACCATGCCCCACAAACTATCACATCGCTCTATTCGTTGCATCTTCATTTGGTATCGCACTGACAACAAAGGATACTGATGCTATAATCCGTCTATTGGGCGTGTCATCACCTCTAGACACGTCACATTCAACGAGTGTTATTTTGCTTTCACGCACCGAAGCTCGGATGCAACAACTGCAGCGCCCAGCGCTAACTCAACGCGGTTCAAAGAATCATATCCGATTTTTGTGCTGCTTCAGCCTCGTGGGCCACCATGCCGTCAGAGTCATCCGCAGCAACCAGCTGTGCCGGGATCTGCGCCTGCGGATCAGCACACTTACCCGAGTCCAGCGCC
This sequence comes from Tuctoria greenei, assembly GCA_036927565.1. Classification (NCBI taxonomy): domain Eukaryota; kingdom Viridiplantae; phylum Streptophyta; class Magnoliopsida; order Poales; family Poaceae; genus Tuctoria; species Tuctoria greenei. The sequence goes on along the minus strand of JAYESD010000006.1, from coordinate 153,457,794 downwards.
TCATCTGCATGGCACTGTTGCGCACGAGGGGCCCGGCGTACGTGTGCATCCTTTGGCCCCTCCACCTCACAACGCCCCCGCTACTCAGGCGCATGCAGCCTCGCCATCCAAAAACCCCAACACATCCAATGCCCAGATGCCCGTCTCTCCTGACCTCTATAACTCTGGCCGCAGCACGAGTACATCCACCCACCATGCACCAGCCGCACCTCCTCCTCTAGTCCCTATGGTCACTCGTGCGCGTGCGGGTATTATCCACCCAAACCCAAGATACGCCGCAACAACCATCTCCCAGCCATCTCCAGTGCCCACCTTAGTTCGAGCGGCCCTCCGCGATCCTGAATGGGTGGCTGCCGTGAAGGAGGAATATCAAGCGCTCATCAACAACAAAACCTGTTTCAACATCATCACTAGAAAGTGGGTATTCAAGAACAAACTCAACACTAACGGGAGTCTCTCTCGTCGCAAGGCACATTGGGTTGTCCTCAGGTTTCACCAACAGCAGGGGATTGACTTCAACTAAACGTTCTTCCTCGTCGTCAAACCAGCGACGATCAGGACGGTCCTTCATCTTGCTGCCACAAAACACTGGCCCGTTCACCAAATCAATGTCAAGAATGCTTTCTTGCATGGCGAGTTGTCCGAGCATGTGTATTGCAACCAACCTACAAGCTTCGTCGACAAAGTGCATCCCGACTTCATGTGCCTCCTGTTGAAGTTGCTCTATGGCCTCAAACAGGCCCCATGGGCGTGGTTCCTGACCTTCGCTTCTGCACTGCACTGCATCGGCTTCCGGAGCGCTAGCTCCGATTCTTCTCTCTTTGGATACAGATGCGGCGACGACATGGCATACTTACTCTTGTATGTCAACGACATCGTATTACTGCCTCCAGCACGCCGTTGATCCGGAGCTTCGTTCAACAACTTAGCACAAAGTTCGCCATGAAATATCTTGGACACTTGCACTTATTCCTTGGGATACATGTGCAACATTCTGAGTCAGGTTTCTTCCTCAGGCAATATGCATATGCCGAAGACATACTGCACCACGCCAACATGCTGAACTGCAAACAGTCGGCGACTCCCGTCAACACCAAGGCAAAAACTTCGGCACATGATGGCGAACTCGTACAGGATGCTTCGTTCTACAGGAGCATCACAGGAGCGCTCTAGTATCTCACGCTGACATGACCCAACATCGCCTACGCCGTAAACCAAGTGTGTCTCCACATGCATGTGCCTCATGATGTGCATTGGTCCCTGGTAAAACTGATGCGGTACATCAGAGGCACTCTTCATCACGGCCTGCAGCTGGGTTTTTCATCAACACTCACCCTGACTGCATACTCGGACGTAGACTGGATAGGCTGCCCAGATACGCGTCGATCTACATCGGGCTACTATGTCTACCTCGAGGACCTCTTGTCTCGTGGTCCGCCAAGAGACAAACCACAGTGTCCCGATCTTCCGCTAAAGCAGAATATCGGGTTGTTGCTAATGCAACAGCCGAGTGCTGCTGGTTGCGCCAACTTTTGCAGGAACTCTATGCCACTATACCAAAGGCGACTGTCATGTACTGTGACAACATCTCGGCGGTATACCTCTCCCACAACCCGCTCCATCATCGTCGTACAATTCACGTTGAGCTCGACATTTATTTTGTTCAGGAGAAGGTGGCGCTTGGAGAACTCCGTGTCATGCACGTAACACGCAGATGCAGTTCGCCGACATAATGACGAAAGGACTACCTACTTCATTGTTTCAGGATTTCAGGGACAGTTTATGCATTACAAGTAACCAGACATAAACTGCGCGGGATTATTGAACGGTATGTTGAACGACACGTTGGCCTTTGACCGCGTAGGTTGAACAGCACGGCTGCACACGCATGACCAGGTAGGTTGAACGGCACGTCTCGCACGCTGCGGGTGCGGCCATTTGCCTAACTGCCTGGCGCCTATATGTATCACCGTGTTTGATCAATGGAAAGCGGAGACCCCTTCCACACATTTTATCCTTTAGATGCAACTTGCTGAAAAATTATAATAAATTGCTGTAATCTTTATCAGACCAACCATTGCCAGCCTTTATTTGTAGACTGTGAGTATCATGTACACCTTATTGTGTTCTTTCTTATACATCGAAAACATTAGTATGTTGTAGTCCTTTATCATCAATATCTTTAACATATTGATTTTCACTAGTGAACTCACCATCACATTGCACAACATTTCATCTAGGTCATTGGTAATGTAGTTGACTAAAGTTTCTTTGAACTTCCATATACCAATGTCTTTGTTAACCATCTATCCACATATAAAAAGAGAGCGACTAGGATATAATTATTATTTTAGTGCAATCATGTAATTAGTTCCACGATCTTCATCCTACAGTTACAATATTTTTTCAATAAACCTCCTCCAATACGACGCAACTCGTCACAATACGTACATGTGCGTTTCTATTCATAGCAACTTTTATAGTCATTTATTTACTGTACTCAGACCATCCGCAGTGATGTACTGTAAAACATACTAGATACACTGTTTTGCAGTGTAATTTAGAGTACGTATTGTAAAAACTGAAGAAGAATAGTATATAGAGTATACTCTGCTGCGGATCATCTCAAGCGGGTCACGGTCCCCGAGCCGAGCAGCGCGTTTTCTTTTCTGGTCGCAGTTGGTCGCCGTCGGTGTCCGTCCAGCTCATCAAAGAGGACTGCGCGTGCCGTGAGCAGTGGCCCGAACGTTCGTGAACGTTGCTCCTGCACAGGGTTAACTTGGACCTGCACGTTCATCCATACTCCTTTTTCCCTGCCTCGGCGGAATATGCCCTGCCTCCAGCAGAATATTCTCCGGACAGGTCACTGTTATATTTTTTTTTTAATAATGACTCGTTCCGTGCTATAGCTCCTGGACAGACAGAGCGGCAATTACACCTCATGTTGTTTACTCTTTGGGGATTAATAATTGGAGCAAACGAGAATGGTGATCCATGGATCCCTATCATGAATGGTGTGCCCCTTGACATTTAGCCCATAGTCCTAGTGATATATGGCGACAAGCAACGTCCTACACCATACAGTTATTCTTTATTGCAAATACTAATATGCACACTCTCAAAAGGCTGTAACGAACTGTAGTGAAGTAGTGCATCAGTGCTGAAATATGCAACAAAAATAACTTTGTAGTAGCAGCATGACGCCGGAGTACATCCTAAAAATAACTCCCTCCGTACATGATGTCGGAGTACTGATCAAACTAAGAAGTGTTAAATAAAATGAAACGAATGGACTATATTTTCACAAGCAAAATTTCTAGGGCGCCAATTAAATAAACGAGGCCGGTAAGAAATATTGTTGCTGTTGAACTCATTCTGAGCTGTTCTGCTTCTCTCACCGACGAATGAAGACCCATACAACCCTCACCTACAGGGAGCCACTCCCAACAACCCACGGAGATGCGTGTAGGCATGCATTTGCACGCTGCATCTGCATACACGAGTCTTGCCACTTGCGACTTCGGACCGCGTACGTAGTTTTTGTTCAGTCATAGGTTGAGCGTGATCGAGCTAGTTGTGTTTTCTGGGGCCCTTGTTCGCTCACCTACCTGCTGCAGCCAGCTAATTGCTTTTGTTCCAATGAGAAGTAAACTACTGAAAGGTTTACAGACAGGTTGGACTTGTCTTCACTACAGGAATCCCGACGATTTGCGACGGCCAAGGCCGTCGCAAATAAGCCATATGCCGTCGCAAATAAGCTATTTGCGACGGCTTTCCTTATTTGCGACGGTTTTTAGCCGTCGCAACTAAATCGTCGCAATTAAGCTTATTTGCGACGGCAACCGTCGCAAATAAGCTTAATTGCGACAGCTAGGATCGGCCGTCGCAAGTTACCGCGGGCCGGTGGGCCTCGCAACATTATTTGCGACGGCCGGGCCGTCACAATTAAAGCTTATTTGCGACGGTCAGGCCGTCGCAGTTAAGTGCTTCTATTTGCGACGGTCGGGCCGTCGCAAATAAGGTCAGTGGGCAGGGCCCACATGTCCTCCTCCGGGACCCACTCTGCTATCTGCGACGGCCGGACCATCGCAATTAAACCTTATTTGCGACGGCCCGGCCGTCGCAAATAGCAGTGGCTTATTTGCGACGGCTTTGTACCTTATTTGCGACAGTACTGTATAAAAAACCGTCACAAATAAGGTTTTTTATTTTAAAAAAAAAAACAGAAAACACTAACCGGCTCGATGGCCAGATTCACAGAACAGATTCACAGAACACATACATCACAACAGTTTCAAAACACATCGTACAAACATCGCATCAACATCAACAAACTAAACATGGGCTCACTCGCCGGTTTGACCTCCGTATCCACCTCCGTAGCCACCTCCGGAGCCACCTCCGAAGTCGAAGTCCTCGTCGCGCCTCATTCCAGGCGGCGGTAGCGACGGCGACGGCGTTTGTGCAGCCGTCGCGGATCCCTGCAATTAATGAAACTTAGAGTTAGAATATAAATGCATCAACATCTCTCTCCCTCCCTTCCTCTCCCTCTATCTTCATCTAAATCCTCCTCTCTTCTTCTCTTTTCATTTCTCTCTTTGTCTCTCACTCTATCTTTCTTTCTCACTCTATATCTCTATTGCTATCCTTTTCCCTCTATCTTCCTCCCTCTATCTCCATCTACATCTCCCTCCCTCTATCTTCCCCTCTCTCTATCTCCATCTACATCTTACTCTCTCTCTTCATTCTCATCCTACTCTATCTATCTTTCACTCTTTCTTCTGTCTCCCTTTCTTCTATCTCTATCTTTCTTCTATCTCAATCATTTTCCTCTATCTAACTATCTCTCTCTTTCATCTATCTCGATCTTATTACGCTGGAGAAGAAGGATTACATAGAAACTTACCTGACCCGCTGAAGAAGGATCGCCTGGGAGGACCGATGGTAGTACCGGTAGCTGGATTCCCAGACCTTGCGCCCGAGCGATGGCTTGTCATTGCAAACATTAAATGCTACCTATTAGTAAGTCATTTACGCTGAATTAATGAGAATTTTAGTTTTTATTTTGTTACCTCCATTGCTTCCCGCATCTGCGCCAACGCTGCGGATCGTGGCCTCCATCGTCATCCTTTCCTCCTCATGTCGCCTTTCGTTTTCTTCTACAGTTTCTCGGAGGGACTGCATCTCAATGTCCCTCTGCGATACGCGGTGACCTCCCGTGCCCGAAGCTTGCATGGAGCTGCCTCTCGCAGGTCTACCCGCCCTCGAGTCGACAACTCCGTCGAATATGACGAGCCTATAAAAAAGAGAGTCAGTAATATGAAATTGAAATATCTTGAATACTTTGAATTAAAAACGATAAAATGACTTGTAAACTCACCTTCCGTGTGCTTTTCCACCACCGGTTGCATACCCGGCTTGAGGATCGATCGGTTGACGTTCCCAATCGAAATCCTCGCCGTGTATCTTCCTAGCCTCCTCCCCGTACTTAGCCTGCAAAATAAGAAAACCGTGTAAGTTGAACAATCTATATAGTTATATTTAATATGAATGATTTCTAAACTTACCAACCGCTCGGCTGCAGCCTGACTGCACCCCGTCGGCTGAGAAGGGTCCCTGTGACCTCTCTTCCAAACCTCATCAGGGGTGGGCAGCACCCCCGTCTCGCGCTCCTGTCAATACGTGTTAGTACGAACAATATATTATTAATATATAAACATAAGTTACACACACTTACCATGCGTTTAGCTAAACGCAAGTGGTTATCTTGCCCGTGCCTGCTCTTCCCCTCCACCCCTCTGCAGTCTCGAGCCTTCCCAGACTTAGCTTTAAACTCGTCGCTAGCCCAGTAGCGACAAAGGGCCCGAAATGCATCGGTCCGACCCTGCAACCAGCTCACGTGGCCCTGCACATAGTTCGAAGTCGTTAAAAGTATCATCGAGGAAATTATCAGAAAAAAATACTTACTACACTCCACGTACCTGCGCGTACTCCTCCTCCGTCAGGTGCCTCTCGCTCTCTTGCCGGAAGTGTAACACGTGCTGCTGGTTCGCCTTCAAGTGCTCATTAATAATTTGAACACGGGCGTTCGACAAAGCTTGTCGAAGCACCTTGGCAGCGTTGAAGTGAAACACTCGCCTCACATCCTCAAACATGCGACGGTCGTTCGGGTCCTCTAAAGTATATCTTGCCTGCGATAAAGAATATATTGAAGAGATGTTCACTAAAAGAGTTTAAGAGTTGTAACTTAGAAACTTTTTTAACATACTTACCATAAAATCGGCCCATATGGCCTCCTGAAGGTTGCCGTGCTCCTGGTGATGCACGCGTGCGTAGTCCTCCCACAAAAGAGCAGGCACCCCGTCGATGACCCCGAGATAGTGCAAACGCACTATAGACCCGAGGATACCGTTCATCGGTCTGTGGTGTTTCTCACCGGTGAAAGACGTGTCGTCCCAAGCCCTGTAAGATATTTATTCATTCATTACTTAAGTAATCAAAAGAAACTAAAATTGAAAACTATAATTTTTATTACCTGTCTCCGACTGGACGAATCACGATCCTCTGTGAACTCTGTGAAGGGACCGCGGGAGGACTGACAAAGTGAGTCCTCCTCGTCCTCCGCGTCTGCTGGGGCGCCACGTCAGGTGACCCAGACGGCTCCTCACCAGCCGAGTCAAAGGCCTCAGGAACAAACTCATCCATCAAAGAACTTCAGCTCCTCGAAGAACTTCTCTGCCTCATTTGTAAGAGGATCCTCCACTTTAAGAGCTTCTAACATCTCATCCATCCTATCAACCTCTGTTATATCATCATCCTCATCCACTTCGGCTATGACTCGAGAATTAGTCTCGCCGTGGAAGGTCCACACTTCATATTGTGGAGTGAAACCGTTTCGACATAAGTGAAACGAAAGCTCCAATATTCTCAAAAACTTAGTGTTCCGGCATTTTGTACATGGGCACCACACCATATCTTCCGTTGACAACAAAAATGCTCGATCCAAAAATTGATCTAACTTGATAAACCACTCATCGGAGTGACCACCATTTCTGCTCTTACAGCCAGTATACATCCAACTGCGGTCTTCACCCATGTTTGACTCTGTAGTTTAATGCGAAAGAAATTGTCGTTAATGTATTGTTGTGTTATGTCACGGCCCTACAACCTAGGCAGATAGATCCTAAACCCACCCAAGAGTGACCGAGCAGAGCGTGCTCATGACGAGACGCGTGATCCGGATTCGAACGAAATTTCGGCAGCATAACCCCGCTGTTCTCCACTGCACGCCCGAAAATGGTGCAGCAGAGAACAACAGGGTTACGCCACCGAAATCTCGTCCAAATCCGGACCCGCGTCTCATCACAAGCCACGCCCCCTCGGTCACTCCGAGGCTGTCCAAAAAGGGACAATTCCGAACCTGCACGTCTCACATGCCAATGGCATGTGAGACGTGCCGATCCGAAACGGGTAATCAATTGCTATATGTTACGTTGCTCATGTTCATTTATAAATCATTTACGAATGAGGAAAGAGAACGAGAGTGAGGAGAAAAGTGGGTCAGAGTTGAAAGTTTCATAGTCAGGGCCGTCCACGATAATATTGTCTATATATATGCACGCAAACCCAACTCGAAAGATCAACGAGCCAAGCATCCACAACGACCTTCTAGCTTTCTGCAACAAAAGCTCTACCACAAGCTAGGTTTTGACCGGGTAGCAGCTCTGCTCGATCGCCCCTTCCAGCTAGAACGAAGGCAACAGTTGCCATGGCGAGAGCTCTTGCAGTTGCAGTCGTGGCCTTCATGGCCGTGGCCGTGTTCGACATGGCGTCGGCGGCAACGTACAACGTCGGCTTTTGATATTTCTTCTGATACATTATCGTTTTAACCCGCTTATATATATATATACATATTTATATTTATATATTTATATATATAAAGAACATTAAACATGCTAAAAGAAACATAACAATTAATCAAAATTTGAACATTTAATAACTTAATTCAATAACGGTAAGCAGCAATGAACATAAACATTAAGAATACTAAAGCAAAACATAAGCATGCTTAACATCTACATAATCAACAACATTATCAACAAATTTGCATAACCAACATCATTAACAACTAAGCATAATTAACATCAAGATCGAGCAACAATTTCTACTCATTCGATCAACAATCATTCGAAGATTGAACAATCCATATCAAATATCAAGAAATCCACAACACATTTGCATAATCTACATCATTAACAACTAAACAAGGGGGTTAGTTGACGATCGGCGACGACGAGGAGGCCGGGGTGCGCGGACGGCAGGGAGGCCGGGGCGCGATGGCGGCGAGGTCGCCGGGGCGCGCGGGCGGCGACGACGGGGAGGCCGGGGCCGCCGGGGCGCTTGGGCGGCGAGGAGGCCGGGGCCGCTGGGGCGCTCGGGCGGCGGCGGCGGAGCGCGCTGCGGCGGCGGCGCGGGGAGGCGGAGGGCGGCGGCGCGGCGCGCTCGGGCGGCGGCGGCGGGGCGCGCTCGGGCGGCGGCGCGGGGAGGCGGAGGGCGGCGGCGGGGCGCGCTCGGCGCGGCGGCGCGGCACGCTTGGACGGCGGCGGCGCGGGGAGGCGGAGGGCGGCGGCGGCGCGGGGAGGCGGGGGCAATGAGTGGGGAGTGGACGAGAAAGAAGGGTCGGGTCGGGATGAAGGCCCTTATTTGCGACGGCCCTTTAAATTGCGACGGCCCGGCCACGTGGCCGCCGCAATTAACTTTACTTGTGACGGCCCTTTTAGCAGCCATCGCAAATAAAAACTTATTTGCGACGGCTACCTTATTTGCGACGGTATTAGGGTTGGCCGTCGCAAATAAGCGTTTATTTGCGACGGCTATGTGGTTGGCCGTCGCAAATAAGATTTTATTTGTGGCGGCCATTTTTTTGCGACGGCCAGATGCGGGCCGTCGCAATTTACTCTATTTGCGATGGCTGGCCGTCACAAATAAATATAGCCGTCGCAAATGATCGCTTTTCCTGTAGTGCTTGTCATGGAAGGCGATGCTAATCTCCCGCAAATGATAATATTAATCCTCAAGTTTATTTAACTTGTGCCGTCCGTCCCCAATCCTGATCGAACAACAGATTCCAAAGAGAAGCTACGAAAACTGTCATGGAGTACGACCAGCTGCGTCAAAGATTTCTGATTGCGCGGTTGAGACAATTCGGTGCTCGCGTCGACCAAACGACTCCATATAGTGTAGTGATATCATCCAGTTTTGTCATAACATATAATTAGGCACTGATACTAAAACAGTAGCATCTGTGTGATGCAAGGAATCAAGGGTATCAAATGTTATGCTAAAAGAGAGGTTATCCAATGTTATATCGTCCACCAATAGGTAGATCAATGCTGACATATGTATCTAGATGCTTGGCCAGACCTAACAAGAGACCAAACAGGTCTCCGTTTTCTCTCTCAAATTTCGAGGCCAACTGCTAACACTTTTTGTCATAGAGATGACAAACAAGTCATGTGACGGCCGTATGGATAAGGATGGACCGTCAGCATAAAAACAACATAACTTGCTGGTGTCAGATCTGTTCGGCTCCTTATTTCAAAAGGAGATGGTAGGAAAAAAGGACCAATGCTTGGTGAAGAGGACCAATCTACAGGTTGTTTGCACTAGCCACGCACCGTGTCTTCCGGTGATCCAGAGCAAACTACAATTTAAGAAGCAAGATTAGCATAAATAAAGGGTCCTACAAGCGAAAGGAGACTTAACTTAGAGGTTAAGTACTCTGACTAACACTACTCAGATTTTGAGTTTGATTTCCGGTGTGAGTGAATTTAAAGCTGAACTTCATATAATACCAAATTCATGGATATCGAACCTTGGAACGGTGTGCTTAGTTATCCAGTTATAATCACCTTATTTTAAATATTAGGTTATGAGTGTCTGCATTTGTATTCGTTTGTAATAAGCTTACTATAACCTTCTTAGAGGGGAATATCGGGACTTTACTCATCATAAAAAAAAATCCTACAAAGTAGGTACACTCCTTGCGCAGCAATACTCCCTCCTTTTTAGATCTAGAGGTCAATTAGTTGGTGTTTTGAGAGTGATGGGGTTTCTGTAAGATGCAAATGAATTCGATCATGGATGGTGGATGGACACACATCAATTGACGGCACAACATATTTTACACGATTGGTTTCTTGAACTTAAAGCCAAGCAAGAGATGTGCATATCAACATGAAGCAACAATTAAGGTACTCAGCATTTATTTCAGAAGGGAAAAAAGTGAAACAATCTATTTGCTGGAGCTACAACTCTTCATGAACAAAAAACTCATGTAAATCCTCGGATCTGGCGACTGAGGTTAATTGAGTCGTGGAATGTTTAAGCTCAACTTGCAAAAAGCCCATGCCAGATTCAATCGATCCCTGCTTTATGCTGTTTCAGTCTGGTTAAACGAAGTGTGGCCAGTCCAAAACGGACCTTATTCATAGCACAAATAAAAGATCATCGAGTAACATATCTCGCTTTTTGTTTTCTCAAATTCTGGTCACATGTCCTGCCGATTGTTGATACGTGCTACTAAATCGAATTGGTACTCACGAAGACGGCATTTAAATTCCTAGATGAAAGCACCTCTCCTGATAAATATGTACTGCATCTAGTCAATTCACTCAATCAATCTATCTCTCCCAAGAAGTTGTCATTCTACGTCCAGGTACAACTGTTAGAAGTACCGGACAAGTCCGGTATTGAGACCGGACTAGTCCGGTGCTGTCCAGTAACTGTCAGTTTGAACTCGAAATTAACATATGCTCTAATTGAAATGAGACAATCCACCGAATGGTATGTCCCTAATCAGGGGACACAACTATTCCTAAAGGATGGGAGACCCCATCTTGTGTCTCTTGGTCAAGTATGAGAAGAGAGTCAAGTGTATGATCAAGAAATGCTGATGCATACACATACACACACTTGAACACTCTTAATTCTCACACTGCTACAATAAGCTTCATCTCATGCGGCTCCAAATGTATTATCACACGCAGTTTCTAAAACTGCATGAAACCAAGAGCCTGTGACAATCTGCAATTTCACAGGCGAAGAAGTGAAGCTGCCTATGATAATGGCTTTATCACAGGTGGTTCTTTACTTACGACTAGCCGCCTATGAAGACATTTTATCACATGCGGGTCGTGCAGCATATATAACCGCATGTGATAATGTTGTTATCACAAGCGGATCTTAACATATGAAAAGCCGCCTGTGGAGTAAGTGTATCGCAACCGGTTTGTACATAACAATAATCGTCGTGATAACTAGGTTATCACAGATGGTTCTTTACCTATATCTAGTCGCTTGTGCTAATGATATTTCACAGGCAGGTCTAGCCGTAGGTAAATAACCACCTGTGATAAGGTATACCCTATACAGTATTACCTGTTGTTATTTTTAATTTCTAGGTCAATTCAATATAATCACAGAAGTCAATAATATAATCACAGAAGTAAACAATATAATCACAGAAGTCATCTCACAGAAGTCAATTTCACTAAAGCAATATACATATGTAAAAGTTACACATACAAGTCATCTCATAGTTTATAAGTTTCACTAAAAACTGTTTCTATTGTCATAGTAGCAAATTTCTGTCACATTAGCTATTGCACCATTTTCATCAAAGAACTCCCCTCTTTTGTGCAAAATTTCGCGACACATGTATTGACGCAGTTCACCAGTAATCTTGTCGGCTCCTCCACCTTGAATACCTCTACAAATCGGCCATTTTCTTCATTCACATTCTTCGTGTGCTGCAATGAAACACATAACAAGATTTAAAATGTGTTGGTTTGAAAAATCTCAATGTATAGATCAAAGTCAGAGTATACAAGAATTTATTTGGTATTTTTGGAGCAGTTGTACTACGAGCAATTGAATTTTGAAGTTGGAATCAAAATCCGAAAATAATGTTTCTGGTAATATTGAACAGCAAAGAATATAAGTATTAAAATACGCTAGTTACAATGAAAATGAAACTCAAAAGTAGGAAAATAAGATATCAACATTAAGGATAACTTACATCCTCACGATTCACTCTATATTCGCCGGCGGTCCGAAGATGCTCACATACATAATACCGCATAAGACACTCCTAGCAGGCTGCTTCAAACAAGGATAATATGTGTTAATGTCCAATGCATTCTTATTAGGAGGTCTCTGACCGCCAAGATGTTCCGCGTAAAACCGCCAAGCGCTGTAATACAAGAAATGTCATATAAAACTTATCAACACATTATAAATCTGTATAAATTAAAAGTATTGAATAAATATACAATTTCAAAATGGAAAGTAAATCTTTGTAGCGATCTGGTGGGTAATCGGCTGAGTCCAGAACTGTTGCCAAACCCTGTGTTGGCTTGATGAAGATCATTATGTAGTATTTACTACACACTTACAAACACACGTGTTAAGTTAACAATCAGAATATTTGTCATTTCAATGTCATGTGTCGAACTTACTCGAAGTGGTATGGAGCCTTTACGGGGTCCTTGCCATCTTTGACAAAGTTAAAGATGGCATGTCCTATGTAAGCTGCAACTTCTGTCCTTTTATCCTTCTTTTAATTTGCAATTGGTTTATCAAATTCTTTTTTTCATGTGCTTGTACTGTTCTAAGTCTCGATCCACATTAACGTTGAATAGCATCTTTGCAATCCGTGTAGGGTCAAGGATACTTGTCTTGCGTTTCATCTTTTCATTATCCATGTATTGCATCCGATTGAAGAAGTCCAGAATTGTTATAATCTCATGAAATGTGTAGGCATGTAGTAAGAAAAGCAAATGAAAATAGTAGAGATACTTAAAAGCACCAGACGAGTAGCAGGTTGATTTCGAGCATGCCCCGATGGAAAAGGGTATGCAACTCATCAGATAAAATGACTCGTTTATCTGCTCCAGTGCTCCAGAATGCATCTTTTGGAACACGAAATGTGACACAAGAAACTTCATATTTTGTGCTGGCAGTGATGTACCACTCGTGCATTCTTTGAGCAAGACAGATTGTTTGCTAAGTTGTACGGATGTCATGAACGACTTCCCATTCTCAAATTCTGGAGGAACATCCTCAAGCATGTATATTAGAACTCCTGATTAAGTAAAGCCATCCACAATTATACATGACACCATCTTCTTCCCACTCCTTGATATATTCTAATGCTGGCTTATGAGAAGAACGAGATGCACTCGATTTTTAATATTTTCCTTCATATTTTCCAAATACTTTGACACTTCTAATGAAGGTTTCTTAATTTCGTATGAGCTAACTTTGATAGGCACTGATGATCGAGAAGTAGTCGTCGAAAGTTGGACACTATCTTGTTGTTGAACCTGTTGTTCAACTGATTGCTCTTTTATACCAACAGCTGGCTCTAGTACTACTTCAAGTTGTTGCTCAATTGGTTGCTCTTTACTAGCAGCAACTTGCTCTGGTACTACTTGAAGCTGTTGTCCAAATTGTTGCTCTTGGTTATCTTTACTAGCAAGGTTACTATCATCTTTGCTGAGATATAGGGGGAGTGGATCTTCCTTGACTGGGAGTGGATCTTACTGGACTTTTGCCTTAGAAGACGAGGTTGCAGTATTTTGAGATGCGACGGGGCTAGAAATTGACTCATCGTCTAACACGATATTACGTCGATGCCAAAGTATTAATTGGTTGACAATCTGCCCCAGAGTCGCGATCCCCTCATGTGTGATGTGGTCTATTTCATAATCTTCATAATCATTATCAATGATCTGAAGAACATGCACCACAACATAATACAACAAAAGTAGATTGCCGTTGAAGTCACGATCAGGCTTTTCCATAGCAGTGGCAACCTGTTTCGTTTTGTTCCCTGCTCTACTGATCGAGACAAGAAGGCGACAAGATTTGTCCTTAGCAATATCATCGACAGCGAACTTATGGGTTGACCCTGAGCCTAACACAGAACCTACGCTGCTAGGGTAGGTAGTTGGAGATACCAAATGCTCCTTTGGCATGGGAACCATCGCTGTACTCAATGCCACTAATTGTCCCAATTGTCTAAGTTGTTCCATTATTTCTTGCACATTTTCCTTAACCTTCTGAGCAATCGTTTCATCAAGTATTTTCTTGAACTTCTCACAGCTTCTGTATGTCTCTTTATCTTTTGGGAAACCATCTAGCCAAGACATTTGAGAAGAGATTGCTCGAACCCTTCCATTGTGTTCAGGGTTTCCTAGGATAGTGGTAAGTTTGTCATTCTCTCTCTTCGTCTTGGAGACCCTTCTGTTGCTTTTCAATTACTTCTTTCATTTTGTGCTCTACTTCATTCATAGAGTCAGACTTTTCAAGTTTGCCCTTGCTGGTCAAACCTGACCGAGCAAAGACCCACCGCTTAGTTCTCTCATTGCAGCCTTCTAACGGGTGAGGATTGCCCTTACTAGTAATTTTGTCTAATATCTTATTCAATTTCTGGACTTTAGGGGCATATCCGGCAGACCCCAAGCGATGATGGTATTTGTTCTTTTTCGCAAGCTCTAACCTAGTTGCACTTAGGGATTTAGCATCAGGTGTGGTCTTTTGACGAACAAATTCTTGCCAATGTGTGATTTTTCCCATCTTCATGAGGCTAGGGACGTTATTGGCCTTAACATAAGCATTCATTCCACTCTTCCAGCCACAAAACTTCTTGACACAAGAGACAAATTTTGCTTTCTTTATAGCTTCTTCCGCGCCTTTAGGGAACTTGAATTATTTCTTTATCCTTTCCCACAACTCATTCTTGGACTCATCGGGGAATTTTCTCCAATTCTCGGTTGTGATCGGCAAGAGCTCTCTAACAAGAAAACCGCATGCATTTCGGTACTTGGTAACTAAATCCAGTTATTCTTGGGGAAGCCCACCTGGACCGACCCTTGTTATGTACATGACACGGTCCAATGGACCCTTATTGAGACCTCGTTGCCCTCGTTTCCGCTTGAGTGAACCTGAGGATTCATCCATTGGAGAACCTTTTGCATTTTTAGGAGCCAAAGTCACCTCGTTGTCTTCACAATTAATCTAAGTAGAAAAGAATTATAAGACTTCATATACTTGACAACCAACATTAACTTGAACTGCTGAAGTTAAGATTCGTGATCCATACGTCGTCTGCAGGATCATATTCCAGGTCGAGATCCTCTAAAGTCTTTTTAATTTTTATATTCGTAAAAGGATCCGATGGACTATGAAAGGAGTGTGGTCTGTTGGAGTCACTAAACTCTATATTGCCTTCTTTATTATTACTACCATCAACAGTCTTCTTAGTGCTTTTCATGCTAGAACTAATAAGACAAAAAATATAATGAATGGCATATTGAATCTACACGAAGTGTTGCATGAAGAAAAAGATGGAAGCATTCTAGGGTTTGATAACGCATTCTAGGGTTTAAGGCGTCTGGCCAAGGTGATTGACCAAGTCCCATTCTAGGGTTTAAGGCGACTGACCAAGGTGATTGACCAAGTTCCATACCTTTATATTCAACCCACATTTCCTCTTATTTTTAAAAATATTTTCCCACTTTACTAGATGGTATTTCTTTTTCATCTGACCTCCTTGCCATAAAAACCTTCTTCTAAGTACATCCAACTTTTCCACAGTAGTTTTTTGCAAAAGAAACATTGACATATGATAAATTGGAATGCTAGAGAGATCGGCATTAATCAAGAAAACCCTCCCTGCCATAGACAAGTTCGACTGTTTCCAACCAACCAATCTCTTAGTCACCTTTTCTTCTAATTTATTCCAGTCTTTTACATAGAGCCTACCGGCAGACACTGGAACACCTAAGTAACAAATAGGCATACTACCCACTTTACAATTAAAAATGTCAACAATATTTTTGGCTAAATTCTGGTCACCTCGAATGTTGTAAACTTCACATTTTCAAAGTTTATTTTAAGACCTAATAGCTTTTCATACAAAGCTAGAAGTACTTTCAAATTTCTAGCCCCCATTAAATCATTTGTGATACATACAATTGTATCATCTGCATACTGTAAGACTGCCACACCATTATGCACAAGATCATCAGCTAAACCTGAAAACAATTTATTTTCCTAGGCCTTATATATCATCCTAGCAAGACAATCAACAACAATGTTAAACAAAAGAGGTGACAAAGAATCACCTTGTCTAACCCCCTTGAAGCTTTTAAAGTAAGGACCAATCTCATTATTGATTTTAACACTCGAGGACTTACATATATAATTATATATTAGGAGCATAAACCACTAATAATGTTTCTATAAGGAAATTAACCACTGATAATGTTTGGAACAATAAGCAGATAGAGCATAAACTACTGATAACGCTTCTATAAGGAAATCAACCACTGATAATGTTTGGAACAATAAGCAGATAGAGCTAGGGTTTGAGGCCACTAACCAAGGCCCTGAACAACCACTGATAAACCACTGATAATTCTTTGATTAATGAAAATTAGATAGGAACCTAGGCTTCAAAAACTTTGATTAAGGAAATCTAGGGTGCAGCGGCGACGAGGACATCACTCGGCCGGCGGCGAGGGCCAGGAGGGAGGCAGCACGGGGACGAAGGAGGAAAGGAAGCGGCAGCGTACCTGGCGGCAAGGTCGAATCTCGGCGGCGACGGTGAGGGCAAAGCTCGGCGTACCTGGATGGAAGGAAGTGGCAAGGGCGAAGCACGACGATAACGCCGAAGTTCGACAGCGACGGCGAAGCTCGGCGGCAAGAGCGGTGAAGACTTGGCGGCAAGCAAAAATTTGGCAGCCTAGCGACATCTAAGTGATTTCGCCCGGGTTAGGTTTTTCTAACGCAGCCAAAGGCTATATAGACGCCTATCTTCACAGGCGGTTATTAGGTACCGATCGCCTAAGAAGATGATTATCCCAGGTGGTTGGTAATTACCACCCGCCCGAGAAGATTTATTTATCTCAGGCGGTTGATAAGTAATAACCGCCTGCGATAAGCTTCTTCTCAAGCGGTTATTCAGTACCAACCGTCTGAAAAGATTTTTATGTAAGCTTAATTAATATTCTTGATTAAATGTGGGACCTTTTAAAAGCCCAAATTCCACTTCATTGTAATAGGATTGAGTACTAAAGGTTACCATTAAATTTCACTTCATAAAGCCTTTGAAATTGGTAAGAACATAAAAAACAAATAACAATTGCTATTTGTCATTTTTCTATATTGACGAATATAATGATTTTTTTCATTTAGTTTTTGTAGTCATCATACCAACCTCTATGAATTTTTCAGATTTTCTTAAAAAAGTTTTGAATCATTTGTGTCCAAAATTTGATGAATGCCTCATATGTATATGAGCATTTGGTTAGAATGATGGATAATTTGAATTTTGACATGTTGGAATGCTTTACAAAATTAACAAAACTCATACATGTATAAATAATACAAATATGTTCATACAAACAAATTTTAGTGAAGAATCCTTTTTTAGGAGATACACAAATGTGAATAATATATGAGTATAAATTAATTTTATATTTACCAAAACATTACAATGTTAGATATACATGTTTTAAAATATTTGGCCCAGGTGGTAGATGTTAATTTTTGAAAAATATAGAAGAAAGAATCATCGAATTTGGACTCAATTTGCAATATCTATACATGTTTGAGTATTTCTATTGGAATCTAAATAAAAAAGAAGCAAGAGAAAAGAAAACTAAAAAACAGGCTCGGGCAATTATCCCAGGTGATTGGTAAGTAATAACCGCCTGAGATAAGCTTCTTCGTAGGCGGTTATTCAGTACCAACCGCCTGAAAAAATCTTTATGTAAGCTTAATTAATATTCTTGATTAAATGTGGGGCCTTTCAAAAGCCTAAATTCCACTTTCTTGTAATATAATTGAGTATTAAAGGTTACCATTAAATTTCACTTCATAAAGCCTTTAAAATTGGACAGAACATAAAAACAAATAATAATTGCTATTTGTCATTTTTCTATCTTGATGAATATAATGATTTTTCAATTTGTTTTTTAATGGACCTTTTTAGTCATCATACCAACCTCTATGATTTTTTCAGATTTTTAAATTTTTTTTGAATCAATGTGTGTTCAAAATTTGATGAATGCCTCATATGTATATGAGCATGTTGGAATGTGTATTCTTGGTTAGAATGATGGATAATTTGAATTTTGACATGTTGGAATGCTTTAAAAAAATTAAAAAAAATTCATAAATGTATAAATAATACAAATATGTTTGTACAAACCAATTTTAGTGAAGGATTCCTTTTTTAGGAGATACACAAATGTGAATAATATGTGAGTATAGATTAATTTGATATTTACCAAAACATTACAATGTTAGCTATATAAGTTTTAAAACATTTGGTCCAGGCGGTAGATGTTAATTTTTGAAAATATAGAAAAAGAATCATCGAATTTAGACTCAATTTGCAGAATCTATACATGTTTGAGTATTTATATTAGAATCTAAATAAAAAAGAATACCCACCTGAGATAATTGAAGAAAATTGAAGAACAGGCTCGGACAATTATCCCAGGCGGTTGGGAAGTAATACCCACCTGAGATAAGTTTCTTCTCAGGCGGTTATTTAGTACCAACCGCCTGTGAAGCAGTTAAAAACCGTCTGAAACAACCACCTGAAGTTTATTATTTTTTATCACAGTCGGTTGTTTAGTTAAAAACCGCCTATGAAAACCGACGCCTAAATAAAAACCCCTCGGGCACCACAGAAAATTTAACCCTGGAGATTTTCCATCAACGCCACTAGGTTGCCAAAATTTTCTACTGTGCGCGGGCTAGTACTACATTCATCAGTTGATCAAGCTTCGAACAGAGAAAATGTTAGAAGAGACTTATTCTTCACTATCATGTTTTCAATTGGTTCTGTTTTCAGTTTCGTTTTGTTGAGTTTGCATATGCCCCCAGCCCCCCCCCCCCCCCCCCCATCATTCGAGATTTGTAGTAGATTTGAAGGATTAAAGTTTGAAAGATGTAGTTGAGTCTCCCCTTGAGCTCACCCATGAATTTTACAGAACAAGAAGTAGATTTGAAGGATTAAAGGTTGAAGATGAATACAAGCACATCACTTGTTCGATGAAATGTTTCAATGAATAAGCCTAACTTCAAAAATCCAGTATGGCCACTAGGAACCTGAGAAAATTATGAAACAAATTTTCTTAGAACCCTTATGAATAGACCTACCTGATACCAGTATTCACTCATATGATACAGGTTTGTTATGTCTTTGTAAATTCATTTTATAGAAGACCTTTAGGGAATATCTGTGGTCAAATTTTGTTAATCTTACAAAAAATCTATTATTGAAGCATGGACCGTCGAGCGTGGATGTATGACATGCCAAGACCCTATCCTATGTACATTCATAATGTTGAAAATTTTGTTGAAGCATCCAAGAGACATGCAAAGTTGCAAAAGATAGATGACATATTATGTCCATGTATCGATTGCGAAAATTAGATTGCTTGGATAGATACTATAGTATTCCAATCTCATCTGGTGAAAAGAGGTTTCAAAAAAACTACACAATATGGACAAAGCATGGTGAGTTAGATACACATGAAGTGAATAAAGATGATGAGAGAGGTTCAGATGACGATAATGTTCATATCGATCATGGCAGTGACAATCAAGATGGTAATGATGATGATGAGTTCGATTGTGAGGAGATGTTGCGTCACATTGAACCATATGTATTGACTTCTATGGGAGCAAGTAAAGGTTTAAGTAAAATGAATACATTGTAGAATGCGATGACGAAGCTTTTATATGATGAATCAAATGGTTGTGATAAAGAGTTTACTACATTGCGTGCAGTCCTAGAACTCCTAAACTTGAAAGCCACACACGGATGGTTCGATTGTAGTTTCTCGATCTTTTGAATCTTTTGGCAGAAATTCTTCCAAATCCAAATAAACTGCCTAGAAGCACTTATAAAGCGAAGAATTTTGTTTGCCCGATGGTACTAGGTGTGACAAAAATACATGCTTGTGTGAACCATTGTATTCTGTATCGCAAAGAGCATGAACTCGCAACTAGATGCCCCATCTGTGGTGTCAATAGATATAAGAAGGACTACAATCACCAGTATGTTACCAACATAAAAAAGTCTCAGAAGAATAAGAAGTTTATTATTGGCTCTGAAGGTGACGATGATGATACTTCTGGCGATGCAGGCGGGAAGAATAAGCAAAAAATTCATGCCTTGGTGATGTGGTACCTTTTGGTAATTGATCGCTTAAATTGTTTGTTCTGAAACCTTAGGGAGGCTGAACTTATGCGTTGGCATTCCGAGCAGCGCAAGAAGAATGAAAAACATATTCAAAATCCTGGTGATGCAACACGGTGGAAAAATTTTGATATTCAGTATCCATAATTTGCAAAGGAAATCAGAAATGTAAGGTTTGCCTTGGGTACAGACGAAATGAATCCGTTTGGTGAAAAAGGAGCATACCCAGCAGATGGCCCATGGTCTTAACGATGTACAACCTACCGACGTGGTTGTGTCACAAAAGGAAATATATCTTATTATATATTCTTATCCAAGGTACGAAACAACCCGACATCGAAATTTGTGTTCTTGGAACCTTTATTGGAAGATATGGAGAAATTGTGGAATGAAGGAGTACATACATGGGATGAGTACAAGCGGGAGTATTTCACGCTAAGAGCAATGATATTCGTTACTGTGCCTGATGATCCCGGATTGTTTACATTATCGGGACAAATGAATGGGAATAAAGGTTGTGTAAGGTGCGTGGATAGAACTGGATTTCTATACCTCACTTCATCCAGAAAGACGGAGTACATGAGACACCGGCGGTTCTTGACAGATATACACAAGTATAAGAAGATGAAAGAACAATTTGATAACAAAATTGAAAAAGATACTGCACCAAAACCTTACAGTGGAAAACTCGTGTTCGAGATGGTCAAGATCATTCATATTACTTTCGATAAAGACAAAAAATGTAAAGGAACAAAGAGAAAGAAAAGTACATCTTCAGGTGATACATCTTACATGGCTTTCAAGAAACAATCAATTTTTTTTAAGTATCTTCCGCATTGGAAGAATCTGGAATTTTTCTATAGTATTGATTTGATGCACGTTACAAAGAATGTATTTGACAACATCATCAGGACCTTGCTAGACACGCCAAGGAAAATAAAGGACAGATTAAATTCACGTATGGACCTAGTAAATCTTGATATAAGACAAGAGCTTCATCCAGTAGAAAAGGCGAACGGATTACCTTCCCCCACCTAGTTACAACTTGACACTAGAAGACAAAAAAGCAATTTGCGAATGCTTGCGTGGGATCAAAGTGCCCACGAGTTTCTCATCCAATATCCGCAAACTAGTCTCGATGAAAGACTTGTCTTTATTCGGCTATAATTCTCACGACTGTCACATGATGATGACAGTGTTCCTTGCCATTGCAATAAGAGTCATCAAACCTGAGCATATAAAAGTTGTCATCACACGTTTGTGTTACTTCTTAAATGCAGTATCGCAAGAGGTGATAGCACATGAAGATCTAGACTATCTGAAAACATACATCGTCGAGACTATGTGCAAGCTTGAGATGTGTTTCCCGCCATCCTTTTTTGATATGCAGGTACACCTAATCATACATATTGTTGATCAGATAATAGCATTGAGGCCACTATATTTACATCATATGTTTTCGTTGGAGAGATATTTAGGAGTATTAAAAGGTTATGTGCGAAACCGTGCTCACCCAGAGGGTTCAATTATGGAAGGATACACCACTGAAGAACTGATTGAGGGTTGCGCTGATTACATCAAAGATGGAAAACCGATAGGTGTGCCTATCGCAATTGTACATGAGGGTAGACTACGTGAGAGAGGCAAAATGGGTAAGAAAACTTTTATCGTTCAAGATTACAAGAATGTATACCGTGCACATTTTGGCGTACTACAACAGCTCGCAATAGCTGAGTCGTACATCGAGGAACACCAAATTGAGCTTCGCCAAAAAAAACCAAGACCGCATAGAGGACTGGATCATGAAAGAGCACATAAGATGTTTCACTAAATGGTTAATGGATAAAAATATACCATACAAAAACTCTGTAGAAGAGAAAACAATAAAAAAGTTAGCTTCTGGCCCATCTGCTTTGGTGACATCATGGCAAGCATATAACATCAATGGTTACACATTTTACACTAAACAAAAAGACGGTAAGAGTGTTGCACAAAATAGTGGTGTTCGTATTGAGGCTTATGATTCACTAGGGTAGAAGACCACATACTTGGGGTTCATAGAGGAATGGGAACTCGATTATGGATAAAAAATGGTAATGCCCATATTTAAGTGCCAATAGGTCAAACATCCTGATGGTGTGAAAGTTGACAATTACGGGATGATACTGGTAGACTTGAACAAAGTGGGTTATAAAGATGACCTGCGGGTTCTCACCGATCGTGTTGCACAAGTTTTTTATGTACAAGATCCAGAAACTGAGAAGATGCATGTAGTTGTTTCAGGAAAGAAAAATATTGTTGGGGTTTAGAATGTGGGTGATAATGAAGATGAATATAATCAGTATGAAGAGATGTACCTTTTTACTGAACCAGAAAATATCAAGCGCGTAGAGAGAAGCATTAAAAAGGATTTGAAACCCTATATGCGAGAAGATGTCAATGCTGGAAAAAATATATGATATATATTGTATATATTTGTATCCTCTGAAATCAATTTAGAATAATGCCCCTTTTCAGCTTTAGATAGCATATTTCAAACATTATTAAATTCAGCTTCTGTAGAGAAGACTAATTTGGACAAGTGATCCTTTTTGGCTTGTTGAATATCATATTTATCACCTTCACTTGTTACATAAGTTATCAAATTGTATGTGTATATAAATTTCTTCTGACTTATGATGATCTGGCTTGCCTTCCAACAGCTTGGTTCCAAACAACATCTAGAAGCACAAATCTTGAAGCTCCTGTCAAGCTAATCCCTTCACATCAAGCACTTATAGATGCAAGTAACACTCGAGACTCATCATTTGGATTGTTAAAAGATTCAATTGAAGTCTGACAATACTTCCCATCCATTTGAGGGCTTGTTTGGATAGGAGTGGATCCACTTCAATATAAGTGGATTGAGGAGAAAATTAGTTCACTCTTCACTCCAATCCACTTCAATCCAATTATATTGAGTACACCAAACAGGCTCTAAAAGATTTATTTCTCTTCTCTGCATTTTAAAAACTTATGAAGATGCTACTTTATCAATTCTAATGGCTGAACATATTGACTACAAGTCAGTACCATCTATCTTAGTGCTTCACACAAGCGACGAAGTGAACAACTTCAATCACAAATCTTGTTTTTACCCTTTTCATAGGAATTTGACCTTAATCTTTCAAGCGTAGATTTATCAATAAGTGAAGCTTCCTTATCATACATGTTAATGACAGTTACAAGTGAAGGGTGTGTCAAAGATAACGAATGTGTAAAATCCCACACTTTCCTTCATATGAGGTTCAGTTGTAAGTTGGTTGTTAACCCTAATGGAGACCAATTATAGCCATGCTTATGAACTTGATCTCATCAAATCTTTTCTTCTACCCATGCTTAAATTTATTAACATGAGGAATGCACTTCACCAATAAACTTAGATTAATTCTTTTGACCTCTCTTCAAAGTTTGGAATTATTTGAAGAAAGATTGCTAGGCCAAATTATTATGCAGTACCAAATAGATATTCAAATCAATATAAATTAAATATATACTATTGTATATTTGGCCCTGTCAAAATTATTCAATTCAGAGGCCATAAATTTTTCTATGGTTTTCTAATATTCCAAATGGACTTCCTGCAAAGTTTCATAAATTTTGAGCTCCATTTGCTATTTTAATTGAGACGCTTAGAAAATTCAAACCATGTTTGAAATTCAAATTTTGAATTCTATTCAACTAGTTTGAACATTAAGATTTGAACACACTCTCATGGTCAGCATAACTTACTTGACTTATCCTCATAGTTTCACAATTTTTGGAACTCAATTGCTATTTAAATCAGTGACACCATTGAATTTCATCCAAATTCAAATTTGAATTTGAAATTCAATTGCAACTTGCTCCAATTCAAAATCCAATTGCAGAATCAAATTCTAGATATTTATTTGAGCCTCCCCACAAAAATCTAGAATTTTTGGACAAAATTTGGTAGGAGAATTGAAGTTACAGAGAAGGGAAGTAGATAAGAGGAGGTGGGGCCCACTGTCAGCCAAAGCGCTCGAGTGAAACCCACGGGGGGTGCTCTGTCTCCAGCTTGCCCCGCTGATTGACGCCGGCAGTGCGCGACACCGCGACGTGCATGCATCCACCGAGCTACTTGCTTGCTTGACGCCGTGGCGCGCTCCCCTCTCCCCTCCGTCCCTATAAATACCCCCCTTGGCCGTCGCCATTGGACTCCATCCCGGTTCACGCCATTTCCGCCGCCCCTGTTCGATCGAGCTCTCGCCCACGATTGCAGCCGTTTCTTCCCGAGCTGTAAGTAGATAAAAGGCTTGTCACCAACTCCTCTACGTATTCCATTTGGTCATTGATCGTGAAATAGCTTCTGCTTGGCATATTTTGAAGTTTCCCTATCGCCGTCGAGGAAGCCGCCGAGAACCTTCACTGTCTCGCCGTCGTACACCAGTTCTAGACCAACTCCAGCCTCGATCCTTTAAGAAAAAAGGTTTGAAATCCTCTCTATTTCATGCTCACAGAATCTAAGCTTAGGACATGAAGTGTAACTTGAGTTCTTGTTTGAGAACCGAACGGTTTCTCAATAGAATAGCAAAGCTTCATGCTTAAATTCATTCCATTCTTGCAATCATCCTTGAATCTAGTTAGCAGATAGTTTCTATGTGTACTAAGGAAGTTCCATGCCGAAAAACCCTTAAAGTTATCAACCGGACATCTTAGATTTCAAGTTTTCGCGGCCGTCGGTTGAAAAACCGCACTTCACCGGCGAACTCAGCCTTGCCGGCGATTTCACCCCAATCTGACCCCCAAATTATACTCCTGGTGCTCCCAGGAACCTTCCCGAGTTTTTCCCGAGCCTATTGAGCCATTCCCGAGCATTTCCGACGAAGGCCGAAACCCTAGCTCTGCCATCACCGTCGCGCCGCCGTCTCCGGCCATCGCCGACCTGATTGGACACCACCATCGACTTGCACGGTTGATTTTAGGGTTGAGCGGTCATAGCGAGGCCGAAAGGAGGTCGACGCCCCTAAGTCCGGCGAAGCACCGCCGCAGTTCCAGCGAGAAGCGCCATAGCGTCGCGAGGTAGACGAAGGCCTATGGGCCCCACTTGTCAGCGCCTATTCGAATGCCCAAGATCAGCTGCGACACTAGATCCGGTGTGGCTGCACAGTTGAACCCCGTGGCCCCCGGTGTGGCCCAGATGCGATTGGCCTATTCAAATAAAGTAGGACCGGCTATTTGAAATTTCCAATAGGAAAATAAATCTAGATTCAATCCAAACATAAAAAATCCATAACTTCTAGTAGAATTATCCAAAAATTCCCAAATAAATTTTGTTAGAACCAGAATGAAGAATACAGTCCAGTGGTTCACTTGGATTTGTATGAAAAGCCATAGAAATTCCTCCATAATTCAGATAATGAAAATCCTTAAAGAATTTATTTCCACAGTTTTGTTAATTGGAAAATTTCCAATTTTGGTCAGGACACTATTGTTAATACCTTGGATCTCCAGTAAAAGTTTCAAGCTCTTTAGACTTAAAATACTAGGTCGATCCCAATTCCAAATATCTATGTAGTTATAAATTGAGAAAAATGGAAAAAATCAATTTCTAGAAATTTACCCAAACTTGAAAAATCAATTTCTCCCTGTAGGAAGCCCAGAAAATTATGACACAAATTTTCCTAGAACCAGTGAGACCCCCTCTACATGATACAACCCTTGGTAGCCATAATACATCTCCAAAATTTCAACCAAAATTTAGAGAAAATTATTGCTTACCATAATTGTTAAGAACAACAAACATCCTTTATCATCTCCTGTTCTTTGCAAGAGTTTTCTATATAATCTCTAGTATCCACCATAAAAATCCCAAAGTCAATTAAGATAATTATCTTATTTTATCTTCATATACTCATCCCACCTTAAGCATCTTAATTATTCAAAAAATCATTTATACCTAGTATATGCATATCGTGTAGTAGCTGAAATCGAGGAGCAGCCGAAAGCTTTGGAGGTCCAGCTGCCAGAAACTAACATAGACTCAGACTCGCATTCAGGCAAGCCCCGATTTGCATTTAATTTCCTTACAGTGTTTTGCAGTTTTATTTCACCTTACGTCTTCAGATGATTGTGCATTACATTTAAGGTGTTTGACATCCACTTGCATGGCCCACAAATCCTATGGAGTCTTGGTTAGGTCTACGGCCCGTTGAGTAGACAGTGCTATGCTTCTGCTCATAGCAATTCAGTAGAAGTCGAGTAGTTGGAATCTACTCGCGAGATAGGAATTTTATAGCACGGGAGATTCTGGACTAAGAAAATGGTTTATGAATATGAAATTGAGACCGAGCAGTGGATAGGATGCAGTGAGATGTGGTCTCACGTGCGTAGCCCTGCTTGTGTCGATTGAGGACTGTTTCGTGTGCGGTCCTGTTGGACAAGCTTGAATTGTACTGGCGACATACCGGAGGAATGGGCTCCAGTAAACTGACGTAGCTTGATACTGGTTTTTCGAGGCATTCTGTTGCGTTTTATAGGTGTGGGTTGAGGGCAGCAAGGTGTAAATCAGCTGGTGGGCACGTCAGAGTACGCCCCATGTAGTGACCTCCTGCTCGTGACAGATCGACCGGTTCGACATTCGAGTGTTTAGTGAAAGGTATCCATATACGACTAGTACCGAATTGTTATATAGGTACTGCTGAAAGTACTCCCTGGCATTTCTAAAAGTGCGTATGTGTCGTGTTGTTCCAGGTATGTCCTGATTGCAATCACTGTCCCTCGCGATAATAGAGTACCACTTGTTCACTGCGCCGTGACATAGTAAATACTAAAGAAGTCAGGAGAATATGATATATTGGTTTATAAATTGCTTGGACAACCTTGTTTGGCTTAGAGATAGTACAATTAAAAGTTTATAGTTTCCCCATACTTTACCTGTAATAGCATTATGTGCTTTGTGCACGTCATATCATCGGCAAAGCGTTTCTTGTTTGATTGTGGAGTCTATGATGTGTCATGCCTGAGGAATGCCATTTGCTAATTAAAACATGACTATAAGGATCCACTTGTAGGCGAGTCCTTTATGCTATTCCTTACCTATGCTTAGTATTCATCCCTGCATATGTCTAGTGAGACGGGTTAGTCTTGCTGAGCCTTATGCTCACGTTTGCAGTCAATGAGTTTTTGCAGGTTATACAACTGATGACGGGTTTAATGACGAGGCTACACCCCCTCCAGGGTTTATAGCCGAGTGGGAACCCTGCACGCCGCCGTGAATTGTGTGTTGCTAGTGCAATGTATCTAGGGCATGGATGATTTTGCTTTTGCATAGCTAGTGCTGAGAGCGTAGCTATGATGTATAGTTCTCTTTACTTCCATTAGTACTTTTAAAATTCCACTGTGCTTGTCAATAAAGACTTGGTATTGTAAATTTATTCTCGTTATATTCTTGTATACTGTTGGGTGTCGCATTGCATGACACCACCCAATGAGATCCTTGGAGGTCGGGATTCCGGTCCCCACAAAATGAGTGTCAGATTTCGTTAGCTTCGGCGCATCCTTCGCTTATAAATGTCATTAACATGTGTGATAAGGAAGCTTCACTTATTGATAAATCTATGCTTGAAAGATTAAGGTCAAATCCCTATGAAAGGGTAAAAACAAGATTTGTGATTGAAGTTGTTCGCTTCCTCACTCGTGTGAAGCGCTAAGAGAGTAGGTACAAATTTTTAGTCAATATATTTAGGCATTAAAACTGAGAAAGGAGCATCTTCCCAAGTTTTCAAATGGACAGGAGGGAAATAAATCCTTCAAATGGATGGGAAAATCCTTCCAAGAATCGTCACGCTTCAATTGAGGCTTTCAACAATCCAAATGATGAGCCACGAGTGTTACTTGCATCTACAAGAGCTTGCTGTGCAGGGATTAGCTTGAGAGGAGCTTATCGGCGTCACATGTGGTTCTTAACTAACAAGCAGCCTGTGTAAACAATGACTTTACCCAGACGGTTCTTCAACAAAAACCGCTTGTGATGATTGAACCAGTACATACGGTGCTTAAATAATGACCGCACATGAAAATCATGTATTTATCCAGGCGGTGGTTAATTAAGAACCGCTTGTGAAGTTTGCTATAGTACAGGCGGTTCTTAATTAATAGCCGCTGAGAAAATCATGTATTTACACATGCGGTTGTTTTTTAAAATCTGCCTGTGATGTTCTGTCATCACAGACAATTATTGTATCATTCGTCATCATAATCGCATTTTTTACGGACCGCCTGTGTTGGTGGTTTTGATCCGGCAGATCTCCCGACACTACTAAAGTGTTAGAGGAGTTTGAGGTTCGGTGTGGGCGCGCGGAGATTCAAGAAGGTGAAGTGTAAATGACACAGTAGACACGAAGATTTACGTGGTTCGGGCCGCCTGAGCGTAATACCCTACTCCACGGGGTGTGTTGGTGTTGTATTGGATGTATGAGCTCAACGTGAGTTCAGGGTGTATAGTGAGCGTGTCTCTGGAGAGTGTTCCGAGTGTGTGTCTCATAGTGTCCTATGTATCGTCGGCCTGTCCTTTTATAGTACAAGGGCAGGCCGTTACAAGTTAGCCTGGCCCGACATGTGGCCCTGGCGGTTACTGACATTAATACACATTCAACACGTTTAATTGCCCTTAATGACCGAGTTATGGGCTTTGACAGCACCATTACTGGTAATTAAGGTCGTCTGATTTTGTGTCATTAATGTGGTATTAATGACACTTAATTGGGTCTTGAAGTCCTTGATTCCCCTTTGAAGATCCGGACTGTTGTGGAGTCTTCCGGAGGTTAGAGGCTGAAGATCTGACGGTTGGACACGTGGCAGCTCCGGAGCATACTGTGGGAAACAGATAGGTCCGGAGCTGCCTGACACATGTCAGTTCTGGAGCTTCCCTCGGTCTGGGGTTAGGTCCGGGGGTGCAATTTCGGTACATAGACCGGAGCTTCCCCCTTCTGGGCGGTAGCTCCGGATTGATAGTACACGTGGTGACCCTGGGACTAACCATGTTGGAGAAGAGGGTCCGATTATGTCTGACATGTGGGCCTCCGAAGGTCTTAAAATCAAGTAGATGACTTTCCCTTGAGATCTTTGCAATCCCAAGGAGTATATGGTACCCAGGGTACCGACAGTGGCCCCCTGGGCCCACCTCTCGGGAAGACCCCTTGGGTGAAGTCATTCCGCCGGAGGTGGGTCCATCCTTCGACTTTTGAACTGAGTCTTCAAAGGTCTTCGGATGTGCCATTGGCGATAGTTTAGAGTTAAATCTTCGCCGCGTGGCATATCCCGTATGCGGCAGATGAGATCTTTGGCATGCGGATCTCACGCAATTGAAGATCGCCGGTTCCCGATACGAAAATTGTATCGGTTCCGCGCGCCTTGTCTGGCCGCCGCCTTCGGGCTTCCCGCCTCATGATGACAACCGTTCGCCTGGGTAAGAACCTTGACTTGATCGTTCGGGTGGTCTCGGGCCCTCTTGTCATCGGCAGGGTAGGATATTTGAGTAGTATCTTTGACTTCCTCGCGGTTTCCATCCAAGCGTTGCGAGGGCTTACTTAAGAAGGAAGGCGCACACCGTCTGGGGTTCTTTATGCCTCTCATATGATCTTGCGCTCAAACTCCCAACTTGTGCTTGCTCTTCCTCTCCTGCCTTGCTGTGCTGCGATGGAGTTGGGTCTCCGCGAGAGCCGTTTGAAGACTGACGGTGACCTGAAGAAGGTCCGGGCCCTCATGTGATGGTCCTCGGACTTCTTCAACCGCCTGGTCCGCACCGGGGGAGAGCTCCCGTTTGAGAAGGAGCACGCCGGCGAAATGGTGTACTTCTCTTCGTACGCCATGGTGGGGTTGATCCCACGTTTTTCCTCCTTTTTCTTGATGCTGCTAGACTTCTATGGTCTGCAGTTGTACCACCTTGGCCCCCACTCCATTCTTCTTGTGTCCGTCTTCGTCCACTTCTGTGAGATGTGGGTGGGCATCCCCCCTGCATTGAGCTCTTCCGGACCTTCTTCACCGTCCATACCACCGGTAGGAGCAATGAGTATCTTGGCTTCTACTACTTCGTGAAGCGCAAGAAGTGCCCATTCAAGTACCTCCGGTCATTTCCCTCTGGGAAATGGGATGATTGGAAGAAGGACTGGATAGTCATCCAGGTGGAGGAACACGAGAAGCTGGAGCTGCCCGAAGGCCTCCCCAACATCGACACTACAGTCTGGAGTGAAGCTCCGATGCTGGCGGATGCCTTCAACCCTACTCTGACCAGGATCCGCTAGTGCGTGGAGGGAGGATTAACTCCTCAGGCGGTATTTTGCAACTTCCTGGTCAACAGGTGGGCACCGCTGAAGAGGAGAGAAAAACTCGCTTGGGCCCTCAACAGTGTGATGGACGACAACCGGGTCGAGACCGGGGTGAAGTCCAACATGGCAGGGACAACCTTGGAGTTTCATCTCAAGAAGTTCCAGCACGGCATCGACGTCGCGGGTGATGACTTGACTCTGCCATCAGCTTTTCTCCCTCTGAACGTGGAAGTAGAGTTCAGTAGGGAGCTCCGGCGGAAGATGCCTGTGCTTGACGACGTTGGTGTCGTCAAGAGAAGATCGACCTCTAGGGTGGTGATCCCTGGGGCTTCCGAAAGTGGCTCCGACCCTGCCCCGAAGCCAAGAATCGAAATCATCGGCAAGGGCAAGGAGCCGGTGGACGAACCTTTGAGCCGAAAGAGGAAACTGCAGCATGCCGACGGAAGGTCTATCAGGCCTGCAACCTCTGCATCAGCTCCTTCTCCCCGGAGGGGGAGGTCTTCTACAACCGCGACGACTGTACCCGCAGCGGCGTCCTCCCGAGGTGCTAGCTCCGGGCATGCGACTCCAGCACCGGGGCCGGTTAAGGCCTCTAGGTCCGGAGGTTCTTCCCGATCGAGGGGGGCCTCGACTAGGGAAATGCCCGTGGCTGCAACGAGTTCCGGGGGGCCTTCCGGAGCTTCCACGCTGGCGGCGGCTATGGTCAGCCCAGAACGCCCGGGAAAGAGGTTCCGCGCAAGCTGGTGCGGAAGAATCCCAAGGTAATTTTTAATATTTACCTCAGACAGTTGTTTTGTTGTAGTAACTGTTTTTTAAGTTTCTTCATCCATCATCTGCAGCGTTCCCAAAAAGAGGAGTGAGGCTCCACCCTCAGCCACAGCAGCTGAAGCTATGAGGGCGGAAGCTTCTGCTCCTGTTTCGGTGCCACCCCAAGTGGTGGCTGAAGCTGCGACAGCTCTGGCGCCAGCTGTTGTGGTCATGGACCTCGACTCATCCCCAGAGACTCCCGTGGTAGCGCCGAACCGCGGGAGAGAAGATGCGCCAGCGGCACCTGCCCCGGAGGTTGAAGCTCCGGGCCCTGGTGCAGAGATGATGGAAGCTCCGACCATTGAGCCAGAGGAAGCGGTAATTCCGGCCCCAGAGCCGGAAATTGTCGAAGCCCCGACGGTTGAGCCAAGGTAATTGAAGTCCCGGCGTGCGCGTCGGATGTTGAGGAAGTCCCGGCGGTTGGGCCGGCTACCTCTGAAGCACCGGCTGTAGAGCCGGTCGTTGTTGGAGCTCCGGCCGCAGGGCCGGTTGATGTTGAAGACCTTTCGGCTCCCGATCCGGTTGTTGCAGAGGCGTCGGCGCTCGAGCCTCCAGTAGAGGAGGTGCCCAGGCTGGAGCCAGAAGCAGCCCCTACTCTGGGAATGACGACGCCGGAGGTTCCCGCGGCTGAGCCGGAGTGCCCAGAAGAGGTTGCTGGCCCCCTGCCTAAGGGGGCAAATGAAGACCTGGCGGTGGGGCCTTCGGAACCACTTCTGGAGGTCGGAACTTCATCAGCGGGACCTTCTTCGATGGCGACTGAGGCCATCCCGGAGGACGGCCCTAGTGCCATTGAGGCTCAAGGGAGCACTCTTGTGGAGTGGGACCAAATTTTTGTAACTGAAAACCCGCTGGAACCAGCGGAGGAGACCCCAGCAGGTCCGAAACCTATCCCGTTGTCATTATCTATTGACAACGCCTGCTCCAGTCTGTGTCAAGTTTAGCTGGCATTCTTCCATGATAGCAAGGCTCTTGAAGAGGAGCGCCAAACCCTTAGGAGGTGGCGTAACTGGCTCTACTTCAAGACCAAGCTGGCGCAGTCGAGGCTAGCAGATGACAAAGAATGGATTAAGCGGGAGAAGGTCTGCCTGGAATACTGGGGCAAATTATTGGATTACAGGGAGAGCATGACTCACGCCCTTGACGCTCAATCCCAGGCCATTTATGAGCAGGCCAAAGCAGCTAATAGTGCGGCTGATGAACGCCAAGAAAGGCTGGAAGCCATTAACACTACTCTCATCAAGCGCCGGGAGGCACTTGAGGAGAGGGAGAAGAAGATCGAAGATGAAGAGCAGAAACTCCTTGAGCTGCGGGATGACATCCTGAAGAGGGAGGAGGAGCTCAGCGAAAAGGTGGCTCTGGCTGACAAGGGCCTCGAGGAGCGCACCAAGAAATTGGAAGAGCGCTGCACTGAGGAGGAGGAGAAGGCCTGGGTGCGGGGGCAGGAACTCTACGAGCAAGAGTGTGCCATCGCAGCCAGGGAGTAGAAAGTAAGGGGCCGGGAGAAAGACCTGGTTGACCGCCGGAACAAGATATACCTCCAGGAGGAGGAGCTCGGAAAACTCGAGAAGCAGGTTGCTGAAAAGATTCAGCAAAATGCCAAAGAGGTCGAGCGCCTCGCTCGTGAGAATTCTGAACTGGCGGCAGCCAGAAGATCCTTGGAAGAATTGAAGGGCTGGAGGACTGTGGACTCCCTACAGGTTTGGGAGTTCCTGGGCAAGGCCAACGACGCGCTGACACCGATGGGCTTCAGTCCCGTGCGTCCGGATGATTCGGAGTCGGAGCCGGACCTGGCGTTGCAGGCGTTGAGCTCGGCAGGTAGCAAACTCTCCAAGGTGGGTGACGTCATCGCGGACCAATTGGAGGTTGAGGGGCAATCCCTGGCGAAGAACGTCGCAGAGTATGTGCTGACATGCTACACCGGTCGGAATCCTTAATTCCCTCTGGACCCGGTGCTTGAAGGTCCCGTCGAAGGAGAAGGTGAAGCCGCCCGAGTCAACGTGTCGGAGGTTGCTCAGAAGGTCGCCCAGTTCTTCCATAGGGTCTAGGACCATCTTCGTAGCTCCCACTTGTATTCTCTCTTTTTCTTCCTCAATTTTGTAATCCCTTGTCTCCAGATGAATGAAATCCCCAAATTTTTGTGAATTTCACTTTTTGTCTTCAACACTTTTGTCTTCACTTGGCCCCCTGGTAGATGTACACAATTTGATTGTGAACATGTACCAAGAGGATATTGTGTTTTGTTGAAGACTCATTTGCTTCGAACTTGTAGAGTGTAGGTCCGAAGTCTTCGATAGTGAAGGCCCCCTGAGGTTGTCGGAGCTTAGAAGCTTCGGCATTGTCTATCGTCAGAGCTTAGTAGCTCCGGCAATAGTCCCTATCAACACGTAGATCGTCGATAGTTAATCCTCCGGGGTGTTGGAGCTAGTAGCTCCGGCAGTGACCTTTGCCAACACGTAGTTTGTCGGCAGCAGACTCCATTTGTTGGGTCTTCTCACCATCTTTTATTTAGCGTCGACGACTGGCCTCCCTAGCTTTACCGGAGCTTGGTTGCTCCGGTGATGCTCGTTTTTAATACTTAACATCGATTACAAGCCACCTAGGGGAGTCGGAGCTTTGTTAGCTCCGGCTTTTCTCCATCAACATAGATTTTTTATTTTTCATGCACACTGAAGCCAAGAAAAATAGTAAAATTCGTTTCTTGCCTATAACTTCGTTGCGGCTTACGATTCTCAAGAAAGTTTTAGATCAAACACACGATTCTGAGTACAACCGAATGCGTTGTCCTTTCTTTCAGATCCAATTGTACTTGGACCCGCCTTACTTTGGCCTGCCGGGGTGTAGGTAGAGTGGCGTACTTAGGGTGCTTGACCAGGCTAAGCCAATAGCACACTCCGGCCCTAGATTGGCTTGGCGGCATTCAAGCGAGTTGGCCATGAACAATATTTGAATCCAAAAGAATTGACAATGCAGCTCGAATTGTATATGAACGGGTTGAACTAAAATTTCTTAAGAATTGCATGACTTTATTATAGACAAGAAAGAGAAAAATAAAAAATGTTGAGCCTGTACAAAATAAATGCACGTGGAGTCTGTTTCACATGAAGATGTCTTTCATTATAGGTCCGGGGTACAGGGGAAACAAGTACACTCTTAGGGTACGGAACCAGGCTAAGCGTGTTTCATTTCTCGTCTGACCCAGGGTAGCTAGCTACACTTTTAGTCCTGAGACTGTGACAAGTGTTGCATGAACTACCCGACTCTGTACAATGACTCTATAACATACACCTCAAGTTACTACAGACTCACCTCCGTGATATTAAGTGTAGAACTTATGGAGGTGCTCAATGTTCCATGGATTTGGGAGAGGTGTCCCATCCTCGGTAGCCAAGCGAACGCTTCCGGGACAGGATACTTTAATCACTCGGAAGGGTCCCTCCCAGCTGGGGGAGAGTTTGTTTAATCCTTCTCTGGATTGTATTCTCCATAGCACCAGATCGCCTTCCTCGAGCTGTCGGTTGTGTACATGCCGCTGATGATAGCGCTGAAGGGCTTGGCGGTATCGGGCATTCCGAAGAGCTGCTTTGCACCTTCTCTCCTCAAGGAGGTCTAGGTCTTCACGCCGGAGCTGGTCCTGCGTGGCTTCGTCGAAGGTCCGGACCCGGAGTGACCCCAAGGTGATTTCCGGAGGAAGGATTGCTTCAGCTCCATACACCAGGAAGAAGGGTGTCTCTCCAGTTGACCGGTTTGGAGTTGTCCTGTTGGCCCATAAAGTGGGCGGAAGCTCTTCAGTCCAGTTGGCTCCATGTTTTTCAAGTGCTCATAGGTGCGCGTTTTGAGTCCTTTAAGGATTTCAGCATTTGCTCTCTCGGCTTGGCCATTGCTTGCCGGGTGAGCTACGGAGGCGTAGCAAACTTGAATGCCGAGGACTTCGCAATATCCTTGAAATGCAGAGCTTGTGAATTGGGTCCCATTATCAGTGATGATTTTGTTTGGGACTCCAAATCTGCATACAATGGACTGCAAAAAGTTGATAGCAGATTGCTTGTTGATTGTCACAACTGGAGTTGCTTCTGGCCACTTGGTGAACTTGTCAATGGCAACGTACAGGAACTTGTAACCTCCGACGCCTCTTGGGAAAGGTCCCAAGATATCCATCCCCCACACAGCGAAGGGCCATGTAGGAGGTATCATTTGTAGGGGTTGAAGCATCCTGGAGGCAATAAGAACTGCATAGAGCAGCTTATGCACCTCTAGGTATCGAGTCTTGGCATCATGTAGTACTTCACTGATGAAGTACACTAGGCGCTGAATGGTCCGGACCCTCCCGGAGGGGCCCGGAGCTTCCTCTTCACTGACCCGGATCCTCCCGGAGGGATCCGGATTTTCTTCGGGGACCTCCGGGTCCCGGCTGGAGGATCCCAGAGCTTCTTCAGAAGCGACCTGGACCCTCCCGGAGGGGTCTGGGTCTTCTGAAGTGAATTCTTGTGGAAAGTCTGGGAGCTGAGACCCAGACTCGCTTTCAGGATCCTCTGGACCCTCCTGAAGGGGTCTGGACTCCTGAGTATGGGATGGTTCTGGTCTCTCCGCAACCAGGACCATACTGACGACTTCGTCAATGGCTGAAATGTAAAGTAGCAAAGGCTCACTAGGGTTCGGAGCTACCAGAATTGGTAGGGTGGTGAGGAACTGTTTTAGCTCCTGGAACGCCTTTTCTGCTTCTTCAGACAATTGGAATGGTCCGGACTTCCTCAATAACTTGAAGAAGGGGAGTGCCCGTTCCGCTAGTCTTGAAATGAACCGGCTGAGGGCTGCTAGACATCCAGTTATCTTTTGGACATCTTTGATGTGGGCTGGTGGCCGCATGTCTTCAATGGCTTTGATCTTCGCCGGATTAGCTTCTATGCCCCGGTGACTTACCAGGAAACCAAGAAGTATTCCGGAGCTAACCACGAAGACACACTTGTCTGGATTTAGCTTTGTGCGGGTGACCCGCAGCTTGTCGAAGACAACCTACAAGGTGTCAAGGAGTGACTCCTTGTTCTTGACCTTGACCACGATGTCATCGACGTACACTTCCACTATGTCTCTAATGAGTTCTTCAAAGGTTTTGTACATAGCTCGTACAAAGGTTGAAGCTGCATTATTGAGACCAAATGGCATGGCTGTATAACAGTACAATCCATCTACTGTGATGAAAGAGGTATGCTCTTCATCTTCCCTAGACATTTTGATTTGATGATACCCAGAATATGCGTCTAGGAAACACAGTAATTCACACCCGGAGGTGGAATCCACTATTTGTTCTATTCTAGGTAATGGGAATGGATCTTTTGGACATGCCTTATTTAGTGTTGTGTAGTCGATACACATCCAAAGCTTCCCGCCGGCCTTGGGCACAACGACTGGGCTTGCCAGCCATTTTGGATGGAAGACTTCTCGGATGAATCCAGCTTCGAGCAACTTCTTTACTTCTTGTTGAATGAAGTTCTGTCGCTCTACGGATTGCTTCTGAGGCTTCTGATGCACAGGCCGAGCGTTGGGGTAGATCTTCAGATTGTGCTCAATCACTTCCCTAGGGATCCCAGGCATTTGTGACGGTTGCCAGGCAAACATGTGGACATTAGCCGGAGGAAAGCGATGAGCATGATTTCCTATTTGTCGTTCAATCCCCCCGATATACGGGTGGTCTGAGCGGCATCGGAACCGATTTGGACGACTTTGACGGGAATGTCGGTGTCGCCGCTTGGCTTGGGGGTTTTGGAGCGTGCTCCTGCCTGGAGTCCTCCTCTTGCACTGTAGTAAGCGCATGGAGTTCTTCCAGAGCAGTTACTCTGACAATACGATCTCCGCGGATCCGGAGAACGCCTACTGTTGTTGGCATCTTTAACACCAGGTAACCATAATGAGCAGCTGCCATGAATTTGTACAAGGCAGGCCTACCCAAGATGGCATTGAAGGGTAAGTTGATCTGAGCAACGTCAAAGACCAACTTCTCGGTGCGATACTTCTCCCGGGTCCCGAAGGTAACGGGGAGGGTAATAGCTCCGAGTGGGGTAATGGCTCCCGTACCTACTCCGGAGAAAGGTCGGGAGGGGTGGAGATCCGAAGGTCAGAGCTGAAGCTTAGTAAAAGCTTCGAAGCTTATGAGGTTGAGCCCCGAACCTCCGTCTACCATGACATGGTGGAGCTGGATGTTATTGATGGTAGGAGATACCATCAAAGGTAGCTGACCTGCTCCAACCATGCTTCGAGGGCAGTCCGAAGCATCAAAAGTGATGGCTGTGTCCATCCACTTCCGGCTCCGCCCTGGCTGTAGGAGCTACAGCAGCCATGTCCCGACGCATAGTCTTGATGACGCGGTGGGAGGTGATGTCCCATGATCCACCAAAAATGGTGTTCATGGTCTTTCGACGCTCGTTGTCAGAGACGTCGGAATCGTCATCGACGGAGGTGTAGACGACCTTTTGAACTTTTTTGGGATCCTGAAAACCTAACTCCTCTTCAGCCGGAGCTTCGTCAACTTTTTGTTTTCCTTCCCTCTGTCGGAAAGGAGCTTCTTCCCGGCGCTTGTTGTAGCGCTCGGCAAGGTTTTGGACCTCCCGGCAGTCTTCCAAACTGTGGCTGTCCGTTTTGTGAATTGGACACCACACCTTGGGTTTGCCACCGTCTTCAGAAGATGGTCGAGGTTGCTTCTCGGGGCGTGGCCCCTGGCCACCCGGAGCTGCAGCAGCTGCATCATTGGATGCACCGACCGACGGCTTCTTCTTGCTGTTGGTCTTCTTCTTCTTCTTGCCACTCCCGGAGGCAGCGGCTTCTCCTTTGGAGGATTTCTTGTGATCCTCCGGAGTTGGTTTGGAGTGCATTTCACTGCCCTCCGCAGCCCTGGAACATTTGTCAGCCAAGCTGAAGAGTTCCATGACACTGGTAATCTCCTTGATCGCCAGTTTCTCTAGCATCTTCTTATCCCGCACTCCCTGTCTAAATGCCACGATGATAGAGGCGCTAGAGATAGAAGGGATAGTGTTTCATACCTGAGAGAATCTCTGGATGAATGATCGCAGGGATTCTCCTCCTTTTTGCACAGCTGCAAAAAGGTCCAGTTCAGCGCGTGTTCCGGGTTGTCAAGATTCGCCGACGCAGTGATTGACGTCGGTGCACCATCGCGTTGTACAGCTTGATTTGCTGGTGGAGGCGACGGTGGTGGAAGTGTGACTCCTGCTGGAACCGTGGTTCCTGCTGGTGGCTGCATATTGGAGGGATTGCCCCCAACAGCTTGAACAGCGGGATGACCATTGGATAATCCAGTGGCTAAGTTCACCATTCTTGAAATCTCGGGCGCCCCTACTTGGCGTGCCAACTGTCGGTGGTTTTGATCTGGCAGATCTCCCGACACTACTAAAGTGTTAGAGGAGTTTGAGGTTCGGTGTGGGCGCGCAGAGATTCAAGAAGGTGAAGTGTAAATGACACAGTAGACACGAAGATTTACATGGTTCGGGCCGCCTGAGCATAATACCCTACTCCACGGGTGTGTTGGTGTTGTATTGGATGTATGAGCTCAACGTGAGTTTAGGGTGTATAGTGAGCGTGTCTCTGGAGAGTGTTCCGAGTGTGTGTCTCAGAGTGTCCTATGTATCGTCAGCCTGTCCTTTTATAGTACAAGGGCAGGCCGTTACAAGTTAGCCTGGCCCGACATGTGGCTCCGGCGGTTACTGACATTGATACACATTCAACACATTTAATTGCCCTTAATGACTGAGTTATGGGCTTTGACAACACCGTTACTGGTAATTAAGGTCGTCCGATCGTGTGTCATTAATATGGTATTAATGACATTTAATCGGGTCTTGAAGTCCTTGATTCCCCTTTGAAGATCCGGACCGTTGTGGAGTCTTCCGGAGGTTAGACGCTGAAGATCTGACGGTTGGACACGTGGCAGCTCCGGAGCATACTGTGGGAAACAGATAGTTCCGGAGCTACCTGATATGTGTCAGTTCCGGAGCTTCCTGTGACACCCGGTTCCGAATATGAACCAAGCGTAACGCATATGTGTGCCCAGGATGTTCAACACACATACACGAATGATTCACAAATGATAAACAGAATTTAACCACGTCTTAACTAATAAATAAGTACTTTATTACAATAATCCAATAGTTCACGAATAATAAAATTCTAAATAATTGCAGCGGAAAATAAACTAAACAGCACGACTCCAATCCACAGGCAATTGACGGCGGTACGCAACCTAGTACTCCTCGTGATCCTCAGGGTACTCCCAATTGTCTCCAGTAGCTGTTGGGGGGGGGGGGGGAATTGCAAGGGTGAGTACATGTCGTACTCAGCAAGTGTGGAAAGTATGACATGTGGCTTATTCAAATGACGACAATAATAATGGCTAAGTGCTGAAAAGTACAGTAAAACATTTGAAAAGCATTATACTATGTCTATGTGAAACAATCCCATCATAACCATCATTTAACATAATATAAACCATATCCAATTATTGCCAACATTACCATTATCCATGTCCATAGTGCATAAACCATAACCATTAACAGACCACAACCATAAACCAACCATAACCATCCCAAATCCCAATTCCCACTCTAATCATGTAGGTCATCCAGGCGCTCATAACCGGGAGCACGGCTATCATGATAGTTTTTAACACTCTGCAGAGGTTGTACCAGTTTACCCACATGTTTGTGATTTTATCACCTTTCGATGACTAAGAAACCTCCATTGTGCCATCTCACACTTCCGTAGGTGTGTGGCCAAGAGATCACAAAATAGCCTTTCAAAAGGGACTACTAGTATGTACGGGCCCACTAAGGTTTCATCGGCAGGCTTGAATCTCTATTCTCCCACCCACGGGCCCCCTCGTGTGCCATGCGGATCCCAGGGCAGTCCTCCTCGACTCCCATTCCCCGTGCCATCCAATGGTCCATACAATACTAGCAGCGCTCCTAATTATTCAGCTACGCCGCACCCATACTTGGCCTTGTGGTGGCACTGTTGACCTGGCATATTCTCGCATGAACCGGTCCTTAGATCTAAGGCAAGCGAACCACCACGACATCCAACCCATCCACAAAACCATGCTTGCTTAGATCACCCATCAGATTGACCAGTTCACATTAACCATAATGTCATTGATGCATAATTAAATGTGTAGTGTTGTTTGCATCCCAGTTAATTAAGCAAAGCAAAAAGGTAAAAACCCTTCCCGACTCTCTACCATAAATTCCAGGTGACAAGGGTGGTCAAACAAAACTAGTAAACTTCCTACCATAGGATTCCCATCAATTTGACACAAGCATGCAAGTTCGCAAACAAAACATTTAATTTAAAATAGGATCAATATGCTTCAAGGACACTTGCCTTGCTCCGGCGGATGGGGTTGCTCAAGCGCTTCGAAGTCTTGGTTTTGGAAATCCTCGTATGCGGCCTCTTGAGCACGTTCCTCTACGCGTGATCATACATACAAGAAAACATATGCAATTCAACATAATGCACACAAAATAATCAACATGCAATGACATGCATGCATGCACAGTTTAATAATTAATTTACTACAGTTGTTTATTAATTAGATGTGAGTAGTTCATACGTGTTCATATGGGTTTACGGGGGTTTTAGGGTGGATTAATGCTGCTGAAATAAAATTCATGGTGCAACTAAAATTAATTTACGCCTATTAGATTCAATATGATCGCAAAAATTCGCATCGGGAACGAACCCTACCGTAGATCTGACGGCGTGACGGTCGCGGAATAAATGCGACGCGTAGAC
Organism: Tuctoria greenei; assembly: GCA_036927565.1. Taxonomy (NCBI): domain Eukaryota; kingdom Viridiplantae; phylum Streptophyta; class Magnoliopsida; order Poales; family Poaceae; genus Tuctoria; species Tuctoria greenei. The sequence goes on along the minus strand of JAYESD010000006.1, from coordinate 153,416,583 downwards.
GAAATAGATGGTGCAGCAGTCCTTCGGCGGCACGACGACGGCGGCGCGATGTCGGCGACGATCTCCGGCGAATGGTGGTGTCCTCCTCTTTTTCTCCCTCTTCTTCCCCTTCTTTTTCTCCTTTTTTTCTTCCCTGGGCGCAGCTCTCTGGACCTTTTTTCCTCTCTGTACCGGCGGCTTTTCCTTCTCTGCTGGCGGCTGCTGGTTCGTGGGAAAAAGCCTAGGGCCTCGGTTCCTTTTATAGGGGCGGCGGGAGTCATCGGTATCCGGCTCGGTTGGGAGTCACGCGGGCACCGGGAATCGCGGCAGGGCGTTGGCGGGAGACGTATGGCGGCGGGAGACCGGGCGCTCGCGGAAAAATCGCGGAGGCGGGGCCGAGTCGGACCGGGCGGGACGCGTACGGCGCGGGAGAGGGGGGTGGCAGGCGGCTGGGGGGTCAGGCGGGGCCTCGGGGCGGGCGCGCTCGGGGCACGCGCGCGTCGTGTCGGGGTCGGGCGGCATCGCGTCAGGGGGGCGGGGCCCGGCTGCGGAGCGGGGCCGGCGCAGGCGGGAGCGCGCGGCTCGCGCGCTGGCGCGCGGACAGCCGGGGCGGGGCCCGGCTGCGGCCTCGGGGCTGGCGTCCGGTACGGCGGGCCAGGCGCGTCGGCGCTGGTGCGGAGCGGGTGGCTCGGCTGGCTGGGCCACTGGCCTGGCCGCCGGGTTGCCCATTTTTTTTTCTTTTTTTTCTTTTTTTTTATACTTACTTTTTTTATAACTTATTATATATATATATTTTTATATATATCATTAATATTATATTTATTATTTATTATTTATTATTTTTATAATATATATTATTAATATTTTTTTCTACTTTATATATTGTTATATATATTATTTATATATATTTATATTATTATTTTTTTATTCTTATTCCCTATTACAAGTTTTGGGCTATTATTATTTCCTATTTCTTCTTTTGCTACACATATTTGTATATGTATATATATTTTATTATTTTTCTTTTATTCTACTAGTGTTTAATGCATGATCATGTAGGCAATGCATGATGCGAAAATTGAGGTTGTTACAAACCTACCCCCCTTAAAGTGAATCTCGCCCTCGAGATTCGATAGCGTGGGGAAAAGATGAGGGAATTCTGCCTTCAGGTCTTCTTCACGTTCCCATGTAGCTTCGGCTTCCGTATGGTGTTTCCATTGCACTTTGCACCAACGGATCCTCTTATTTCTCGTGACTCTTTCCTTTATGTCCAAAATTTTGATAGGTTGCTCGACATAAGACAAATCCTCTTGAAGTTCTAACTCGTCCATCGGCACTTGTTCTTCCGGTACCCTGAGACACTTCTTGAGTTGAGAGACGTGAAACACGTCGTGTACATCGGAGAGATACGTCGGCAGCTCAAGTCGATAAGCTACCTCTCCTCGCTTGTCCAAAATATTGAATGGTCCGATGTAACGTGGTGCCAGTTTTCCTTTGACGTTAAACCGTCGCTGACCTCTGATAGGTGACACTTTGAGGTATACAAAATCTCCAACTTCAAAAGTCAAACTCCTTCGCCTATTATCAGCATAACCTTTCTGTCGAGACTGGGCAGCCTTTAAGTTTTCCCGTATTATTTGGACTTGCCTTTCAGCTTCTTGTAACACGTCGGGACCAAACACTTGATTCTCTCCGGTTTCATTCCAAAGCAAGGGAGTCCTACATTTCCTTCCGTATAATGCTTCATAGGGTGTCATTTTCAAACTTGCTTGGTAACTATTGTTGTACGAGAATTCAGCATACGACAAACTTTTATCCCAACTTTTCCTATGCTTTAAAGCACATGCTCTCAACATGTCTTCCAAAATTTGGTTGGTCCTCTCGGTTTGTCCATCTGTTTGAGGGTGATGCGCCGAACTGAAATTCAGCCTTGTTCCCATTGCTTCATGCAATTTCTGCCAAAATCTGGAGGTAAATTGAGAACCTCTATCCGAGACTATCTTCTTCGGTACTCCGTGTCGACACACAATATGTTCCATATACAATTCTGCTAGCTTCGCGGTGGTATATGTGGTCTTGACGGGGATGAAATGAGCTGATTTGGTCAATCGATCCACAATAACCCATATTGAATCATAGCCAGACTGAGTTCGCGGTAATCCAACGACAAAGTCCATACCAATCTCTTCCCACTTCCACTCTGGGATCTTCAATGGTTGTAGCAATCCGGCTGGCCTTTGATGTTCAGCTTTAACTCGTTGGCACACATCACAAAGTGCAACATATTCGGCTATGTCCTTTTTCATGCTGGCCTACCAATAGCATGTCTTTAAGTCCTTGTACATCTTTGTACAGCCGGGATGAATTGAGTAAGGCGAGTCATGTGCCTCCTTCAATATCGTTTCACGAATATGCCTGACATTAGGTACCACAATCCTCTTTCCAAGCCATAAGGTACCCTGTTCGTCCTCATCAAATCTGAATTCCTTTCCTTCTTGGGTCCTTTCTTTGATTTCTTGTATTTCCTTGTCCTTTGTCTGTCCTTCCCGTATTTCCTGCTCTAATGTTGGATTGACTTCCATCGTTCCCATCTCATTTATGAATCCAAGGTTCAATCGTTCAAACTCCTTGCATAACTCAGATGGCAGTTCTTGAACTGTAAGTTGATGACTTACTCCCTTTCGGCTCAAAGCATCGGCCACTACGTTGGCCTTCCCTGGGTGATAGTTGATTCCCACGTCATAATCCTTGATGAGCTTCAACCATCGGCGTTGCCTCAGATTCAGATCTGTTTGCGTAAATATGTACTTGAGACTCTTGTGGTCCGTATAAATCTCACATCGGTGACCAAAAACATAGTGTCTCCATATCTTCAAGGCGTGTACCACGGCTGCGAGTTCAAGGTCGTGCGTAGGATAATTCAACTCATGTTTCTTTAGTTGCCTCGATGCATACGCTACCACTTGGCCTTCTTGCATGAGCACGCATCCTAATCCTGGTCTTGATGCATCACAGTATATATCAAAACTCTTGCTCACGTCCGGTAATACTAACACCGGGGCGGTTGTCAACCTTTTCTTTAGCTCCTCAAAGCTATCCTGACAAGCTTGAGTCCATCGGAATGCCTTTCCCTTCATGAGTAATTCGGTCATAGGCTTGGCTATTTTGGAGAAATCCTTAATGAATCGGCGGTAATATCCAGCCATTCCAAGGAAACTCCGAATTTCCTTGACATTCTGTGGCGGTTCCCACTTAAGCACATCTCTCACCTTCCCTGGGTCAACTGATACTCCTCCTCCAGAGATAATATGGCCTAGGAAAGAAACTTCCCGTAACCAAAATTGACATTTACTGAACTTGGCATACAATTGATGCTCCCTCAATTTCTGCAGCGTAAGCCTCAAGTGTTCCTCATGTTCCTTCTCATCCTTCGAGTAGATCATAATATCATCGATGAACACTACAACGAACTTATCCAGATATTCCATGAAGACCTTATTCATGAGATACATAAAGTACGCAAGCGCGTTCGTCAACCCAAATGACATGACGGTGTACTCATAAGATCCATATCGTGTCCGAAATGCTGTCTTGGGTATATCCGATGGTCTAATCTTCATTTGGAAGTATCCTGACCGCAAGTCGATCTTGGAGAAGATACAGGCACCCTTCATTTGGTCGAACAAATCCTCTATACGGGGCAGTGAGTACTTGTTCTTAATTGTCACTTCATTGAGAGACCGATAGTCCACACACATCCTCTGGGTTCCATCCTTCTTATCTACGAAGAGCACTGGGGCTCCCCACGGGGATGAGCTGGGGCGTATAAAACCCTTCTCTAGCTGCTCTTGAATTTGCTTCTTGAGCTCTGCTAATTCCTTAGGAGGCATCCTATACGGCCTCTTAGCTATAGGTGCAGTTCCGGGTATCAACTCAATGGCGCATTCTATGTCACGATCAGGTGGCATACCTGGCAACTCATCTGGAAACACATCCGGGTACTCGCAAACGATCGGGATGCTTTCCAATGTCACTTCTTCCACGTGATTCAGCATCGCTTTCCCTCTTGCAGGTTGGGCTGCTTCAACTTCGATGCGTGTACCATGTTCACTTGTCAACTGCACAATCCTCTCGGCACATTGAATGACTCCATTATACTTGCTCAACCAGTCCATTCCAAGTATTATGTCTATTCCTTGGGAGTCCAATACTATGAGGTTTGCGAGAAAGTCTACCCCCCTTATTTTAATGCTTACTTTCGGACATACTATATTTGTCCTCATCTCTCCGCCAGGAGAACTTACTAGCATAGTTTGCTTCATATGAGATATAGGCAAATTGTACTTGGCAACATACTTTGACGAGATGAATGAATGAGATGCTCCTGAATCAAATAAAACAGTCGCGGGGTTGGAGTTGGCGAGAAACATACCAATCACGACGTCATCAGCTTGCTGGGCTTCCTCAGTAGAGATATGATTGACATTGCCACGAGCAAAATTCTGCTGTCCACGGTTGCCTTGTGGTGCTCCTCCATTTGGTCGCGGGTGATTTGGCCTTGGTGCATTGTTCATAGGTCCATTGTTTCTCTTGGGGCATTGACTTGCAAAGTGTCCGGGTTCTCCACACGCATAGCATGTCTTACCACCCATAGCATTAGGGAAATTTGGGCGCAACTGGTTTTGAGCATTTGCCGCCATGTTAGGACGCGACGCAGGTGGCACAGGATTGCGAGGCGCTTGCATGGCAGGGCGTTGCTGCGGTGGCTGATTTGGGCGGGGTGGATAAGCAGTGCGGTATGCAGGAGCAGAGGGGTTGTATTGTGGTGCAGTAGGTGGTGCATAGCGGGGGCGAATATTGCTTCCTTGTTGCGGTCCATGATGTGACATCTTCCTCTTGTTGTCCTGCTCCATCTCACGAATCTTGTTCTCAACCCCAATAGCCTTGTCAACCAGCTTTTGGAAGTTTGGATAATCAGTATTGAGCAACTGGACTTGAATTTCATTGTTGAGACCCCTCATAAACAGATATTGTTTCCTACTATCAGTTTTGATGTCTTCTGGAGCATATCTTGATAATTGAGTGAATTTGTTGAGATACTCACTCACACTCATCCTTCCTTGCCTGAGGTTTTCAAAGTCTTGTCTTCTCAGTATCATAACTCCTTCAGGTACATAGTGGGAACGGAAACTCTGTTTAAACTCAGCCCAAGTGATTGTCTCCTGATTATCATGAGCGTTGCAAAGAGCTTCCCACCAGACAGCGGCTGCTCCAACTAGCTGATGTGATGCAAAGAGAACCTTCTCCCTATCAGTGCACTGGACAATAGCAAGTTTCTTCTCAACGGACTTCAGCCAATCATCAGCTTCCATTGGGTCTGTGGCTTGTGCAAAGGTAGGCGGTCTGGTCCTCATGAACTCTCCCAAACGGTTGTGATGTGGCGGGGGTGGCGGTGGAGGCAGGTGGGGCTGATTGTTGTTGCCAGCTTGCAGCTGTCCCATGGTCTGTATCATGGTCTGCATGAGCTGGTTCTGCATAGCTAACAGTTGTTCAATGTTGATAGCTCCATGAGCATGTCCCTGGTTGTTCTGAGGTACTTCATTGTGCTCCTCCTCATCGTTGGCATCCCTCTGGTTACGAGTTCTCACCATCTGTTGGCGAAGGAAAGGTAGGGACAGAAGGATTTAGAATTTGGAAAGAACGTCCCAACTATATGCATCAAGGTATGTGACACTAAATAATCCTTTATTAATATAGACCTATATTATGAGGATGTGGACAATTGCCGAAGCACTCCACAACTCTCTACTAAGCACACAAGCACTCAAACAAGCACCAAACAGAATTTACAAAGATCCTAAAAGAAGTAACACAACTCAAGGTCACACAAGTATATCTACATCGCTCTTATTTACTAATGGGGATGTGCCTATCCTTGAGTCGTGGTATAGGTCGAGGACTACTCGTCGTCGAGCGGGAACTCATCCGGGTCCTCGTCGTCGTCGTCGTCGCCGGGGTCCTCGGGGTCCTGGGGTGGTGAGGCAGCAGGCGGCGGTGCTGCGGTAGACGCCACACTGGAAGGCTCCTCGTCAAAGGACTCCTCAGAAGACGACTCACGCTGACCGTTGCGACGGTCTGGAGAGTCTGGGGTCCACATCGGGGTGTCGGACGCGTAGTCGTCTGGGTCCTCGTCGGTGATCCGACGATACCTCCTGATTATCGCCTCGTGGCGCTGGGCGAGGTCACGTCCATCCTGGATCTCCTGCTGCGCCCTCTGAAGTCGGGCACTCAGCTGGGTCACGTCGTCAACAGTCTGACGAGACTGCGGGAGGTCCAGGGGTCCCTCCACGTGCCTGGAGACGAAGCGCGCAGTGCCACTGGGACGCTGCGGGACGAAGGCGTGAACCGTGTCCTCCAGACGGAAACGGCGGACGTGGCTCCAAAAAGTGGCTGCTTCCCAGCTCGCATCTTGCTCTGCAGATCGGCGGGAGCTCCTCCAAGCGGGGCTGTTGTGGGTCTTCACCAACTCGTCACCGTAGTAGATATAGATTTTGCAGCTCCACTCCTTCCTGCCGGGGCGCTGCACTCCAGTGGTGTGGTAGGATAGCGAGAGGCTGTGGTGGCGGTAGCCAGCCTCACGGAGTAGGGCACAGAGACGGTGACGCAGTTGTCCTGCGGCTCTGCCGTCAGAACGGATCACCACGGGGTGACGGGGGTCGACGGCCGGAGAGCGACTAGCCAACCTACGCGGGGGCACAAGTCCACCGGTCGACTTACGAGGGGTTGTCTTGGTGCGGGCCATCTACAGAAAACAAGAATGCATTAGAGGGAAAAAAATAACAAATACAAATCTGAAATTTTCAGCAGCTAAAACGACGGAAAAAGAGCGGTTCAGCGGTTCCAAAAGAACGAAAAATAAAGAGAAAAATTACAGCAACCAACACAATAATTTTACCCACACATAATAGCAGCAAAACACACCGTTTTTGCGAAAGTTTATACCGCAAAACAGCAGCACTTAATATTGCTCACTTCTGAAAATTTTTATCAAAACGCAGCAGCGATCAGTACTTTTTGCGGCTGAAAATAAGGGAAACAAAACAGCAGCAAAAATTTTCGAAAATAGCATATTAGAAGAGTGTTCCTAAGTGCTCTAGAGTGTCCATTCTACCTAGGCTTGCGTCCTACGGTCAACGCGGCTCTGATACCAATTTGTGACACCCGGTTCCGAATATGAACCAAGCGTAACGCATATGTGTGCCCAAGATGTTCAACACACATACACGAATGATTCACAAATGATAAACAGAATTTAACCACGTCTTAACTAATAAATAAGTACTTTATTACAATAATCCAATAGTTCACGAATAATAAAATTCTAAATAATTGCAGCGGAAAATAAACTAAACAGCACGACTCCAATCCACAGGCAATTGACGGCGGTACGCAACCTAGTACTCCTCGTGATCCTCAGGGTACTCCCAATTGTCTCCAGTAGCTGTTGGGGGGGGGGGGGGGGAATTGCAAGGGTGAGTACATGTCGTACTCAGCAAGTGTGGAAAGTATGACATGTGGCTTATTCAAATGACGACAATAATAATGGCTAAGTGCTGAAAAGTACAGTAAAACATTTGAAAAGCATTATACTATGTCTATGTAAAACAATCCCATCATAACCATCATTTAACATAATATAAACCATATCCAATTATTGCCAACATTACCATTATCCATGTCCATAGTGCATAAACCATAACCATTAACAGACCACAACCATAAACCAACCATAACCATCCCAAATCCCAATTCCCACTCTAATCATGTAGGTCATCCAGGCGCTCATAACCGGGAGCACGGCTATCATGATAGTTTTTAACACTCTGCAGAGGTTGTACCACTTTACCCACATGTTTGTGATTTTATCACCTTTCGATGACTAAGAAACCTCCATTGTGCCATCTCACACTTCCGTAGGTGTGTGGCCAAGAGATCACAAAATAGCCTTTCAAAAGGGACTACTAGTATGTACGGGCCCACTAAGGTTTCACCGGCAGGCTTGAATCTCTATTCTCCCACCCACGGGCCCCCTCGTGTGCCATGCGGATCCCAGGGCAGTCCTCCTCGACTCCCATTCCCCGCGCCATCCAATGGTCCATACAATACTAGCAGCGCTCCTAATTATTCAGCTACGCCGCACCCATACTTGGCCTTGTGGTGGCACTGTTGACTTGGCATATTCTCGCATGAACCGGTCCTTAGATCTAAGGCAAGCGAACCACCACGACATCCAACCCATCCACAAAACCATGCTTGCTTAGATCACCCATCAGATTGACCAGTTCACATTAACCATAATGTCATTGATGCATAATTAAATGTGTAGTGTTGTTTGCATCCCAGTTAATTAAGCGAAGCAAAAAGGTAAAAACCCTTCCCGACTCTCTACCATAAATTCCAGGTGACAAGGGTGGTCAAACAAAACTAGTAAACTTCCTACCATAGGATTCCCATCAATTTGACACAAGCATGCAAGTTCGCAAACAAAAAATTTAATTTAAAATAGGATCAATATGCTTCAAGGACACTTGCCTTGCTCCGGCGGATGGGGTTGCTCAAGCGCTTCGAAGTCTTGGTTTTGGAAATCCTCGTATGCGGCCTCTTGAGCACGTTCCTCTACGCGTGATCATACATACAAGAAAAAATATGCAATTCAACATAATGCACACAAAATAATCAACATGCAATGACATGCATGCATGCACAGTTTAATAATTAATTTACTACAGTTGTTTATTAATTAGATGTGAGTAGTTCATACGTGTTCATATGGGTTTACGGGGGTTTTAGGGTGGATTAATGCTGCTGAAATAAAATTTATGGTGCAACTAAAATTAATTTACGCCTATTAGATTCAATATGATCGCAAAAATTCGCATCGGGAACGAACCCTACCGTAGATCTGACGGCGTGACGGTCGCGGAATAAATGCGACGCGTAGACGAAATAGATGGTGCAGCAGTCCTTCGGCGGCACGATGACGGCGGCGCGATGTCGGCGACGATCTCCGGCGAACGGTGGTGTCCTCCTCTTTTTCTCCCTCTTCTTCCCCTTCTTTTTCTCCTTTTTTTCTTCCCTGGGCGCAGCTCTCTGGACCTTTTTTCCTCTCTGTACCGGCGGCTTTTCCTTCTCTGCTGGCGGCTGCTGGTTCGTGGGAAAAAGCCTAGGGCCTCGGTTCCTTTTATAGGGGCGGCGGGAGTCATCAGTATCCGGCTCGGTTGGGAGTCACGCGGGCACCGGGAATCGCGGCAGGGCGTTGGCGGGAGACGTATGGCGACGGGAGACCGGGCGCTCGCGGAAAAATCGCGGAGGCGGGGCCGAGTCGGACCGGGCGGGACGCGTACGGCGCGGGAGAGCGGGGTGGCAGGCGGCTGGGGGGTCAGGCGGGGCCTCGGGGCGGGCGCGCTCGGGGCACGCGCGCGTCGTGTCGGGGTCGGGCGGCTTCGCGTCAGGGGGGCGGGGCCCGGCTGCGGAGCGGGGCCGGCGCAGGCGGGAGCGCGCGGCTCGAGCGCTGGCGCGCGGACGGCCGGGGCGGGGCCCGACTGCGGCCTCGGGGCTGGCGTCCGGTACGGCGGGCCAGGCGCCTTGGCGCTGGTGCGGAGCGGGTGGCTCGGCTGGCTGGGCCACTGGCCTGGCCGCCGGGTTGCCCATTTTTTTCTTTTTTTTTCTTCTTTTTTTTATACTTACTTTTTTTATAACTTATTATATATATATATTTTTATATATATCATTAATATTATATTTATTATTTATTATTTATTATTTTTATAACATATATTATGAATATTTTTTTCTACTTTATATATTGTTATATATATTATTTATATATATGTATATTATTATTTTTTTTATTCTTATTCCCTATTACAAGTTTTGGGCTATTATTATTTCCTATTTCTTCTTTTGCTACACATATTTGTATATGTATATATATTTTATTATTTTTCTTTTATTCTACTAGTGTTTAATGCATGATCATGTAGGCAATGCATGATGCGAAAATTGAGGTTGTTACACTTCCCTCGTTCTGGGGTTAGGTCCGGGGGTGCCATTTCGGTACATAGCCCGGATCTTCCCCCTTGTAGGCGGTAGCTCCGGTTTGATAGTACACATGGCGACCCTGGGACTAACCATGTTGGAGAAGCGAGTCCGGTTATGTCTGACATGTGGGCCTCCGAAGGTCTTCAAATCAAGTAGATTACTTTCCCTTGAGATCTTTGCAATCCCAAGGAGTATATGGTACCCAGAGTACCGACAGCCTATGTTTGAAAAATTGAGGCGCCTGTGAATATGCTTTTTGTAGTAGTGTCAGAATCCGATCAACACACCAGAAGAAGAACAAGGGGAAACGTCTTCCGTCATCATTTTTCTTGCAGCCTCGCCTTGTTGACTCGATAGCCGCATCGTCAAGCAACAAAAAAGATGGAGGATAAGGTATTAGTAGTGTTCTTGTGCTATTTGAGAGATAGCACTTGATGTTGATCTTGTATTCAGATTTCTCCATGTAATTCGAAATGATTTAGTGGTTATTTGGTTTTTGGGCTCCCTTTTGGTTCTAACAATGGTATTAGAGCCGTTTAGACCACTAATCATTTTGAATTGAGTTTTGATCAATGTTTTTTGCTGCATGTTTTGAAGGTCCGGACTTGTCCGGTCTAAGAGCCGGACTAGTCCGGTATGCCACAGTAAAGTGCTTAGGTTTTTTGGATCAGAGTATTTTGACGCGTTCATCTGAATGAAAACAAACTAAGAACTTTGGATTGAAATCCATTGTGAAAATTAAGTTGATTTTGTAAGATGGTAAGATTGAAACTCCCTTTTGGGTATTTTGGCAATTTGCAATTTTTATATGAAACTTTTTTGGGGTTGGCCAACCTAGTTCGGAATAGTACGAACCAACTAGAAAAGTACATTAAAGAACTGATCAAATGTTTTTGGAACATTATCAGACTTGTCCGTCCTATGGACCAGAATTGTCCAGTCATGGTTCTGTTCAAGTTCGAACATGTCCAGCTTATGGACCGGATTAGTCTGAAAACAGTACTATAAGAGCTCGAACTAGCCCGTCCGTGTGCAGACTAGTCAGGGCTATAAAATTAGTTTTGCTTATTTAATTAAGCTTCCACTGCGTATTAAGTTTACATTACATAGCAATTTGGTCGAGTAACCAAAGCGAAAGATAATTGCTATGTCATTTTAAGTTGCATGGAATTCTATTGAGTAACCAAAGCAAAAAATAGAATTGCCATGTTTTTTAAGATACTTTAATGTCATTATTGGCCATGTAACCAAAGCAAAAGGCATTAATGACAATTTTTCTTCCAAGTACATAGTAATTTGGTTGAGTAACCAAAGCGAAAGATAAATTACCATGTTGTTTTTTCAGTTGTTTTCAAATGTCGAGTTTTGGTCAGTTAACCAAAGTGAAAGATAAAACTCAACATTTTCTTATGATTAACATCTATGCATTCACTCATGATTTTGTCTTTCGATTGCGAAGGTTCCTACAATGCGAATTCAGCACTGAGTTTCATCGCTTCCATTGATCCACTTAATGGAAGCAATTATGAGAGATGATGAGAGAAGTTGGAGATTTCTTTGGCAGTCTCTAAGATAGACTTGGCTCTCACTATTCCATATCCGGTTGCACCGGTAGAACCAGTAAAAAATGATGATTAAACTCAGGAAGCCTTTGCTGTGAGGACAAAGAAATATACTAATGAGTTATTGGCTTATGACATTGATTCTTATAATTGGAAGAAATCAAATAGGAAATGTTTGATGGTGATTAAGGGCACTATCACTGAGGCCATTCGGGGAGCAATCCCTGAATGTGACACTGCTGTTGAATACCTCCAAATGATAGAGAATCATTTCACTGGTTCTTCTAAGGCCACAATAAGAACTCTTATGATGAGGCTTGCCACTAAAAAGTATTATGGATGCAATTCGTTGCACGGGTTAAATATGAGGAGGACCGTAGAAAGAGGGGAAAGGACCATTAAAGTTGCTGATGGCCATGAAGCTGAAGTGAAAGCCATTGGAGATTATCAATTAGTATTAAGATATGACTTTGTACTTACACTTCAATATGTATTATATGTAACCTCTTTAAGTAGAAATCTGATCTCAGTATCATGCTTAGATGATAATGGTTATGTTTGCCAGTTTGGCAAAGATAGATGTGTAATTAAGTTTGATAATAAGATTACTGGTGTTGCCATAAGACAAGGCATGCTATAATTATTGTCTATACATGATGATACTAATTTTGTAAGCAACAATCAGTTTTCCTGACATCAGGATAAGTGTAAGAGAATCGTTTCTAAAATTTCTTCGAATTTATGGCATTGTCGCTTAGGCCATATTTCGAGGGGGAGAATTCAACAATTTATTTCACAATCAATTCTTCCTCATTTGGAATATTCGGATTCAGAAGAATGCATAGACTGCATTAAGGGAAAATTTGTTAAGAAAATTAAGAAAGGTGCCATATGCAGTGCGAGAATTTTGGAATTAGTGCATATGGACATTTGTGGTCCATTTCTTGTAGTATCTGTTGATGGTTTTGATTCATTCATAACCTTCACGGATGACTATTCTCACTATTGCTATATTTATCCAATTAAGGTACATTCCGAAGCATTGTGTAAGATCGAAGGGCATGTGAAAAGCTATCAGAGGGCGGGTGAATCGTAGATTAAAACTTTTTTAGCAGAAGCAACAAAAAATCACTTGACAGAAAATCAATCTGTTAAGAAACCGTATGTGCGACTAATATAAACGTGATCAATCATGACAAAACTAGTATGGATTGTGAAGAATCACATCACAAAGACATGACAACAAGAATCACGGAAAACCATCAAGAAAAACTCAAGTTACGATCGAAAGATCCAACAAAGGTCAATCTGTACTACCGAGTAAAAATCAGATCTGTAACACTGCAATGAAACTCGTGTAGATTGAAAACCACAAATCTAATGACCGTGAAATATTCACACCCAAAAAGAACCATGTCAATTGGATCTGTAAAACTCGAGTTGTGATAAAACCACCGAAGAAAGGTAGTGTTGTGCAGAAACTCAACGAGAAATTTTTTTCTGAAATAAGTCGGATGAACAAGGCACAAAAGTTCCTTTCATCTATGAATTTTATTCAATAGAACACAGGAACAATCCAAAAGTCTTCTACAATGAGCTCTTGCCTCCCTTGATTATAAAACCAGCCCGAAGGCCAACTCAATCCTAGGTAGGACTCTAATCCTACTAAATTCATGAATCGCAACTTTCCATAATCACTCAAGACTCTTCTCTATACAGATAGCAGCAATCTTAAGACTTTCAAATACCTTAGGAACGCATCCCACATTCTTAAAAAAACTCAAATTCGTGACCCACACAAAACCCTATCGTAACCATCTCAAATCTTTCCATATTTGAGTCAAACCCGACTCAGCCGCAGCCTGAGTCCATAACCAAGCCGGTTGGACCTTTCAGACCAATTATTCACGTCCACATCTCTTCATCATGCCTTGGAACCATACAGCCACGTCCATGCACTCCATGCACACGTGCAAACACCTTCAAACGATGTCCAAGCGACCTCCCGATTAACTCAACCACAATTCCTCCCGAACATGGTTGTTGAACCTCATCTTCTCCCTAAGACTAGTTCAATGGATCCAGTCACCAGCCATGTCTTGAACTCAAGCAACACCTGCACATGAATAAACAACTAATACTTCTGAGCATAAGTCCACGACTTGACTCTCGTTGGTTCCGAAACCACAACACCTTACGTGAGCACCTCACATAAGCGTGTTGCAAACTATTGCAAAATGATATCAACCATAACCACCAAAACACACCAAAAACTTAGTAAAAGAATACTAAGCAAACTTTCCATAATCCAAAAAGCAAGTTCGAAACATTGCAAGTTAAAAGCAGAACCACTGCGATCAAGCTCCAAACCTTGCCAAAGCTAACCGGACCTTGAACCGGAGCTTACCAAAGGTAGCAGGACCTAGCACCGAAGCTTACCAAAGCTAGTCGGACCTAGCTAGCGCCGGAGCTAACCAAAGCTAGACGAACCTTGCGCTGACCTAACAAAAAAAACATGTCGAACCTAGCCACAGCAAGTCAGACCTATCCAAAGTAGGTCGGACCTAGACAAAATAAGTCCGACCTTGAATTGGACCTTGCAAGAGCTACCAAAAAAAGCCGGACCTATCGTCGAACCTTGCAGGAGCTATCCAAAATGAGCCGGACATAACGTCGGATCTTGCAGGAGCTCGGACCTAGAGTCGAACCTAATTAAAAAGGTGTTTTGGTAGTTGTGCGTACACGGCATACCGGGTACCCTCGCGCACAAGCTAGAGCCGTCTAGGTACCCCTCCTCCTAGTAGAGGTGGGGTCCGAGGGAGCCACATGTTCAAGAGATCCGGACCCATCAGCCTCAGATGGGTGGTCCAGGGTACCCGCAAGAAGCCCCGAAGGAGAAGCTCAACACCCCCTTTGGAGATGAGCCCCCAGGTAACCACGTGTACAACAAGTAAGGGTCCCTCCTCCCCGTGAGACATGGCTCCAGAGCTACTGCGTGGACCAAGAAATCAGATAGGCCACCTCCCATATGGGGAGCTCTGGCACTGCCATGTGTCCCGCAAGGCGGGACCTAACCTCCTCCACAGAGGTGAGCTCCCGACACCGCCACGTGTCCAGCAGGACGGGGCCTAGCCTCCTTCGTAGGGATGAGCTCCCGAGCTGCCATGTGGTCTGCAAGGAGAGACCTGACCTCCTTCGCAGAGGTGAACTCCCGAGCTGTCGGATAGTCTAGTCACATGCCCTGGATGGAGGGACGCGGGAGTTAAGAGGGCGGTGCGCCTTGTCCATGTCAAGGATTGAAGATATGCGGCTTCCCTAGATGCATGGCGCGGCGCACGCCTAATGTCAGGTACAACTACGACCAATTGCATCACAGTGAAGACGCCGCAGGCCTATGCCACTCCACCAAGTGGGTAGCTTATGGCGATAGAAACAGTTGGACGGGACATCTCCTGCCAATGTCAGTAACAACGCATGGGCTACTGACAACTCGGACAACAAGACAGTGAGTCTTCAAAGCTGCGGTCAAAAGAATCTTATGCAAGAAGCTTTAAATCTTTAGGATAAGATCGCCTCGGGACCACCTATCGGGCCCCAAGACCCACTTGTAAGGAGTCTGGCCTTGTCTATAAAAGGTCCGGATCGCCACCTTACAATGGACCGAACATGACACACATGCATACACACATACTAGCAATACCATCCACCGTGGAGTAGGGTGTTACGCTCCTTGCGGCCCGAACCACGTAAAAACCACCGTCTCATACTCTCATCCGCTAGAACACTTGATTGAGGCCTAAGCCCCGCCGAACAAAGAACCTCCGCGAGTTGCTTCTTAGCAGATCCACGGGAAGTGTCGCATTAACACTTTGACAGTAGTATTTAAAACTTTTATCGTCAAAGCCAATGTATTCAGCACACATAGGTCTCACAATCTCCCCCTTGATGAATGCATTGGCAACACCACATAGAATCTGAACATTGGTTTATTTCTCATGAAAAGTTTTGAAAACAATTCCCTCCCCCTATACATATTTCTCCCCCTTGCATACTTCTCCCCCTTTGACAATGTATTCAACAAGGTACAAAAGAGAAATTTTAATTTGTTATGAGCACATTATAACATATACATATAGAACAAAGCTCATCCAAGTCATACTATCAAGTAACTTACACTATCACAACAATGAGATACATAAAGTAGTGTAAGCCATGCTAGAGATCAAATGTAATTTTCAATTTAAGCAAGTCATGACCTCACAAACTTAACAATTTCAAGACCTGAAAGCATGACACTTGTTGCTGCAGTTTTTTCTTTTAAGCACAAATTTTGATCATATGAAATTTGCAAGAGATTATATGCACATCTGCCTTATTATAACCAACTAAGTCAAGCCTATGTCATTTGACAATCAGAAGCTTAAGGACATGGTTTTAGTCAGACACAAGTTCTTCCAAGTTCATATCTAAGTGCAATGATAAGCCATCTCAAAAGAGGAAGTGTGATGCATGCATATTATCTTGATCCTTTCTCAATTTTATTTGATCATAAAAGCTCAACATGTGAGTTGATTACTTGATTAATTATTCATTATTAAAAAGTACATGCTAGCATGCAACAAGTTCAAGATAGAAAGAAAGTTCGATCATGACCAGATTTAGTGTAAGTAATTATTCCAATTACTAGTCATGAAAAAAACTACAAAATATATAGCATGAGTAATGTAGTAAGAACTTTCAGCATGTAAAAGGAATCACAAAGTCATATATGTATGAAATACAATGCTCATATTAAATTCAGATCCCAAATTTGAAAGCTCCCCCTCAATTTAAGCCATGAGGATGCATAACCCCTATTTCACTACGAATGTAACAAAAACGAGTGAAATCCAAAGGTTTTGTAAAAATGTCAGCCAATTGTTGTTCGGTATCTACATGGTGAAGAACAATGTTTCCTTTATCAACATTATCACATAGAAAGTGATACCTAATGTCAATGTGCTTTGTTCTAGAATGTTGCACAGGGTTTTTAGCAATGAAAATGGCACTAGTGTTATTACAAAATAGTGAAACACTATCTAGATCAACCCTATAGTCCTTAAGTGTTTGAACAATCCAAAGAATTTGTGAGCAAGTGCTAGCAGCAGCTACATATTTAGATTCGGTTGTGGATTGTGCAACTGAGTTTTGTTTCCTAGAGGACCAAGCAACAAGTGAATTACCAAGAAAATGACATGCACCCGAAGTACTTTTCCTGTCAATCCTACAACCCCCAAAATCAGCATCCGAAAAGGCTTTTAAAATAACGGTTGAGGAAGAAGGAAGAAAAATGCCAAATTCTTGAGTTCCATGTAAGTACCTGAAAATCCTTTTGAAAGTGCATCTAGGACTCCCTTGTGGGTTTTGGATGATTTATGACAAGCAATTGGGATCCTAATCCGTTTGTTGAGATGAATGCAGGAAGATGCTGGAAAATGAGTAAAATGCCAAAAAGTGGGAAATTAAGAAGGAGAATGAAGTTGAGCTCAAGAGGAAGAAATTAGTAGATTAGTATGTATGGAGTGTGTTAAGGAAACACACCCAAGAGCTCAAACTCACTTTATCACACACACACAATGCACAAAACCATACAGGACCGGACTAGTCCGATATCAACCGGACTAGTCCGATATCACATTCTGCACAAGATCGGACAAGTCCGGTCCCCTCCGGACTAGTCCGATATCTTTCTGTTCCACTTCGGACTAGTCCTCCCCAGTGCGGACTAGTCCTCAACACAATGCACAAGTCACTAGATCGGACAAGTCCGGTCACTACCGGACTAGTCCGATTCCCCTTCTGATCCACTTCGGACAAGTCCGGTGCCTACACGGACTAGTCCGATTTACACTCTGTTCTAAATCGGACAAGTCCTCCAAGTGCGGACTTGTCGTTCAAAACACTTAGGGTTTCACTGGTCCGGACAAGTCCGATGTCAACCGGACAAGTCCGAAGATTTCCAGCAACGAAATCGGACAAGTCCGTCTTTCAATCGGACTAGTCCGATATTCCTGGACACTTAGGGTTTGCTTCACTCTGCACACCGGACTAGTCCGATCTCCACCACGGACTAGTCCGATCTCTCTAAACCCTAACGGTAATTTCTAGAAACCCCATATAAATAGAGGTGGATGGCCCACTTTTAACCACTCTCGAACCCTAGCGCCGTCACACCTCCCAAGAGACTCAAAAACCATCTCTCTCCACGAAGTTGAGTGCAAAATCGATCAATCTTTTGAAGATCACTTGTAGATCATTGGAGAGGCACTTTGCACACGATTGAGCTCTTGGTTTGAATCTCTAACACACTCTTGCGTTTCAATTTGTATATTTCGAAGTGTGTTATTGGTGGTTTTGAAACTTGTAATCAAGGGAGCTCTCAACTTGTGAGATCGCCCCTTCAACTTGGTGATTTACCCCTGTGTGATTAGTGGAAGAGGATTGGCCTTCGTGGCGATCCGACGAGGGAAGGGTTGGTAAAGACCCGGTCCTTTTGTGGGCTCCTCAACGTGGACGTAGGCTGCCTTCGTGGTAACCGAACCACGGGATAAATCTTGTGTCTTGTTCGTTTGTGTTCATCATTCTAGTTGATCAACATTATCTAGGGTTTGATTCATTTTGTTGAATTGAAGTTAAATAGTGAACAAGAACCATACTTGCAATAAAACTTAACATACAACTATTGAACTGTCATTATAATTTATATTTCCGCTGCAAACGACAACGAAACAATCAAATTGACCTAACTTGATCAACCTATCCCGTGAAATCCGGACTAGTCCGCACTTTACCGGACTAGTCCGATATATCTGGATTTAACCTTTTTGTTGAAGTGCTGCAGGAACCGAAAAAATTCAAGAAGGCCTATTCACCCCCCCTCTAGGCCTACATTCAATTGGTATCAGAGCAGGTTCTTCAAGAAAGAGTGCAACCACTCGAAGAGATCATGTCGGACATGAAGGAAGTCCAGAAAATCAACACCCAGGAAGAAATGAACCATGACAAGCACCAAAAGCTAGAAAGGTATCTCGAAGCCATCCAAGACTTCGATGATGATGATGAGGAGACATTGGAGCTGAAAGCACTGCTCCGAAAGAAAGCACTTTCCAAAGGGAAAGCTAAAGTTGAAGAAAAGAAGAAGGGGAGTAGTCACACCGACTACTCCCGATATCCTTTTAATTATGACCGTTTAAATTCTAACAGCAGTCATTATCTATCTATTCCTCTCGGAAAAGCCCCACACTTCGATGGGAGTGATTACTCCATGTGGAGGCAAAACATGAAGATGCACTTGATTTCCCTTAACCCAAGTTTATGGCATATTGTGTGCACAGGAATAAACATCCCTGATGACGATGAAGAACTCACGCCAAGTCAAGAGCAAGCCATCCACAGGAATGCCCAAGCCGCAGCCGTTATCACCTCATCTCTAAGTAGAGATGAATTCACAAAGGTGGACGGATTGGAAATTGCCAAAGAAATCTGGGACACGCTACAGACAGCACATGAAGGTGACCGGCATGTGCGGGAGGCAAAGATTGAAATGATTGAAGGTGAACTAGGAAGGTTCGCGATTGAGGAAGATGAATCCCCCCAGGACATGTACAACAGACTAAAGACTCTTGTGAACAAGGTTCGATCATATGGTAGCAAAAAGTGGAATGACCACGAGGTTGTGAAGCTCATCCTTAGAGCCTTTATGCCTCGCAACGTCACACTCTGTTCTATGATCCGAGAAAGTCCTGGATACAAGAAAATGACTCCGGATGAACTGCTCGGCAAAATCATCAACTTTGAGATGATGGAGAAGCAAGCCAAGCATGTCAAAGAAATAGCTGACCTCACATCGGCCAAGAAGAAGGGAGTTGCCTTAAAATCCACACTCAAACCTCTATCCAAAGAAGCAAAAGAAGCTCAGTTTGAGGAGGACAGCGATGATGAAAGCAGCGAGCTGGACGAAGAAGATATGATTCTGTTCATGAAGAAATTCAAAAGAATTATGAAGAAAAGACAAGGAGCAAAATCAAGTGAAGGAAGATACAAGGAGAAGACGAAACCGAAGATGAGGCGGGCATGCTATAATTGTGGTGAGTACAATCACTTCATAGTTGATTGCCCATATGAGGACAACAAAAAGAAGAGTAAAGAATCCAAGCCTCAACCGAAAAAGTTCTTCAAGAAGAAGAAACAAGCTGAACAAGCACACATCGGAAAGGAGTGGGACTCAAACGATGAGTCCTCATCGTCCGATGAAGAAGAAATGGCTAGCATAGCCATTGAAAGCATGCCCAAGAAACTCACACTCTTCCCCACGCTCGGTGCAAAGAAGGCAAATGGAACTTGCCTCATGGCTAAGGAAGGTAAACGCAAGGTAAACATCAAAAATCCTTCCTCGCATTCTTACTCAAGTGATGATGATCTAGATAGTGATGATGAAGACATGCTAATTGGTTTAGATAGAAAAACTGCTGCAAAAATGAAATTCTTGCTTAACCAACTTGTTGAGAAGGAAGAGCTGATTGATCGTCAAGAAGACATGATTATCTCCCAAAAGGAGAAGCATGTCGAACTTGACAATCTTCTAGTTCTTGAAAAGGAGAAAAATCACACACTAGAGCTTGAGCTAGCTTCAAGCAAGAAAACTTGCTTGGAGTTAACCAACTCAAATGTTGCAATCAAGAATCAACTTGATGACCAAATCAAGGTCAACAAGATCCTTGAAGTGCAGGTTGAGTCACTCAAGCTTAGTGAACCTTCCTCCTCTTCAACCCTACCTTCTCAACCCACTTTAACTAATATCGCTCATGTTTGCAAATGTGATAAAACTAACATCAGGTTGAAGGAAAACCCTACCTCCACGAAGAACAAAAATCCTACCCAATGTATAATATTTGACAAGGAGAGGATCAACTATGCACGTAGTGCATATTTGGTCCAAAGACCTCCAAATGTCAAATATGGCATTGGTTACTCTTGTGATGGAAAGCAAAAAGCTGGAAATCATAAGAATGACAAGGGAAGGATCACCTTTGTGAAGGGAGGACCCTCACAACCTGGTAACTCGAAAACTAAAAATCTGAACTCTCATGAAAATCGGACTAGTCCGGCTGTGGTCCGGACAAGTCCGGTCATCCGGACAAGTCCGGTCACACAGACTAGTCCGACCCATAATCAACAGCAACTTCTGTTTAAAACATTTGATGCATCCTATGTTTTAATGAAAAATAATGTTGGTAAAGTGTATGCTTATTATGCTGGGCCACGCCATGGGAACACAAAATCCCATGTGTGGGTGCCCAAATGTATTGTCACTAACCTCCAAGGACCCAAGCAAGCTTGGGTACCTAAAACCAAGGCGTAATTTGTTTTTGCAGGCCTACTCCTCCGGTGGATCCAAATGGGTGCTAGACAGTGGATGCACCAACCACATGACCGGAGAAAGGAGGATGTTTGTGGAGTATGAAGTGAACCAGGACCCAAACGAAGGCATCTACTTTGGGGATAACAGTCAAGGAAGGGTCCTCGGTACCGGTAAAATTGCAATATCCTCTGAACATACTCTTTCGCACGTTTTACACGTTGAATCTTTAGATTATAACCTGCTGTCCATATCTCAGTTATGTGACAAAGGTTATAATTGCCTGTTTACTAACGAGGGTGTGACCGTCTCAAGGAGAAGTGATGGTTCCATTGCATTCAAGGGTATGTTAAAGGGAAAGCTTTATCTTGTTGACTTCAACAAGGATAAAGCCGAACTCGACACATGCTTGATTGCAAAAACCAACATGGGTTGGCTGTGGCATAGACGGCTAGCACATGTTGGTATGAGGAACCTTCAAAAACTCCTCAAGGGCGATCACATCCGAGGTTTGAAAGATGTTGTGTTTGAGAAAGACAGGCCTTGTAGCGCATGCCAAGCAGGAAAGCAAGTTGGGGCACAACATCCAGCAAAGAACATCATGACCACGACAAGACCGCTCGAACTACTTCATATGGACCTCTTCGGTCCAATTGCTTACATAAGCATAGGCGGTAACAAATACGGTTTAGTTATTATTGACGATTTTTCCCGCTTCACTTGGGTGTTCTTTTTGCATGACAAGTCAGAAACACAAGGAACACTCAAGAAATTCTTCAAGCGAGCGCAGAACGAGTTCTCACTATCAATCAAGAGTATTCGGAGCGACAATGGCACGGAGTTCAAAAACATACAAGTGGAGGAGTACCTTGATGAGGAAGGAATCAAGCACGAATTCTCAGCGCCATACTCTCCACAACAAAACGGAGTTGCCGAAAGGAAGAATCGAACGCTCATAGAGATGGCAAGAACAATGCTCGATGAATACAAGACTTCGGATCGATTTTGGGCGGAAGCAATCAACACCGCCTGCCATGCCACAAATCGACTCTATCTTCATCGACTACTAAAGAAGACCCCCTATGAGCTACTCACCGGTAACAAACCGAACATTTCATATTTTCGAGTTTTCGGTTCTCCTTGCTATATTTTGAACAAGAAGCCCAGGACCTCAAAGTTCGCTTCGAAGTCCGATGAAGGTTTCTTGCTTGGTTATGATTCGAACACTTACGCCTATCGTGTTTTCAACAAGGCATCCGGACTTGTTGAAGTGGCACGTGACGTAGTGTTCGATGAAACTAATGGCTCCCAAAAGGAGCAAGTTGATCAATGTGAATTAGGTAATGAGGAAGCCCCCTATCAAGCAATCAAGAGGATGGCCCTAGGCGAAGTACGACCACAAGAGTCATCGACACAAATACAAGAGGAAAGTGAACCACAGGAGGAGATCAACAATCAAGGGGGAGCCTCGATACAAGATCAATCACAAGAATATGAACATGATCAACAAATCATTGAGGACAACAACTCAGGGGGAGAAGAAGATGATCACCAACATACGACCCCCCAAGTGCCACACCCAAGAGTACACCAATGCATTCAAAGGGATCATCCAATCGACAACATCATCGGCGACATCCAAAAAGGAGTAACCACTAGATCTCGTATAGCAAATTTTTGTGAACATTACTCGTTTGTCTCCTTTTTGGAACCCCGCAGGACTGAGGATGCATTAAAGGATCCGGACTGGGTGGTGGCAATGCAAGAAGAGTTGAACAATTTCAAGAGAAACGAGGTTTGGGAACTTGTGGAAAGACCCAATGCAAACATAGTCGGCACAAAGTGGGTGTTCCGCAACAAACAAGATGAACACGGGGTGGTGACAAGAAACAAGGCACGACTTGTGGCCAAAGGTTATTCACAAGTCGAAGGTTTGGATTTTGATGAGACCTTTGCTCCAGTAGCTAGGCTTGAATCAATTAGAATATTACTTGCATATGCTACTCACCATGATTTCAAGCTGTACCAAATGGACGTAAAAAGCGCCTTCCTCAACGGACCGATCAAGGAAGAGGTGTACGTGGAGCAACCACCCGGATTTGAAGACGAAGAGTTCCCCGACCACGTGTA
Organism: Tuctoria greenei; assembly: GCA_036927565.1. Taxonomy (NCBI): domain Eukaryota; kingdom Viridiplantae; phylum Streptophyta; class Magnoliopsida; order Poales; family Poaceae; genus Tuctoria; species Tuctoria greenei. The sequence goes on along the minus strand of JAYESD010000006.1, from coordinate 153,393,414 downwards.
TAAACTGCGTAAGGCTCTCTATGGCCTCAAACAAGCTCCTAGAGCTTGGTATGAGTGTCTTAGAGATTTTTTAATTGATAATGGCTTTCAAATTGGCAAAGTAGATTATACACTGTTCACGAAAAATCTGAATAATGATCTTTTCATTTGCCAAATCTATGTTGATGATATAATTTTTGGATCAACTAATCAATCTTTCTGTGAAGAGTTTAGTAAAATTATGACAGACAGATTTGAAATGTCAATGATGGGAGAATTGAAGTACTTCTTGGGATTCCAAGTGCGGCAACAAAGGGAAGGAACATTCATAAGCCAAACCAAGTACACACAGGACATCCTCAAGAAGTTTGGCATGGACAAGGCAAAGCCCATTAAGACTCCCATGGCAACGAATGGTCACTTGGATCTCAATGAAGATGGACCGAGCGTCGACCAAAAGGTATATCGCTCTATGATTGGATCTTTACTTTATTTATGTGCATCTAGGCCAGACATTATGTTGAGTGTATGTTTGTGTGCAAGATTTCAAGCCAACCCTAAGGAATGTCATTTGACAGCCGTAAAGAGAATCCTAAGATATTTAGTTCATACACCCAACCTTGGTCTTTGGTACCCAAAAGGTTCAAAATTCAATCTCATTGGGTATTCCGATGCAGATTATGCCGGGTGCAAAGTTGATAGAAAAAGCACCTCTGGCACTTGCCAATTCCTAGGAAGATCCTTAGTTTCTTGGTCATCCAAGAAACAGAATTCCATTGCATTATCCACAGCCGAAGCGGAGTATGTTGCAGCCGGGAGTTGTTGTGCACAACTCCTTTGGATGCGACAAACTCTAAGGGATTACGGTTACAATATGAACCGTATTCCTCTTCTTTGCGACAATGAGAGTGCCATTAAAATAGCCCAAAATCCAGTTGAGCACTCTAGAACTAAACACATTGACATAAGACACCATTTCTTGAGAGACCATTCCATGAAAGGAGACATATCCATCTCTCATGTCAACACCCAAAAACAATTGGCCGACATATTTACCAAGCCACTTGATGAAAAACGTTTTTGCGAACTCCGAAATGAGCTAAACATCCTTGATTCTCGGAGTGTGGCTTGAAAAGTTGCATACCTGTATGATTGCTTCAAAATATTGATTGAATTGTGAAAATTTTTCCTCCCCATTTTTCTCTCGAAAAACTATGTCAATTATTAGATCTTGATGAATTTTTGATCATAGTATGATTGTTGTTTGCTTACTGATCAAATTCATCAGGATTATTTGAATTGTTTTGCCTCTCTACCCTCAAATTATTGGACCTTCAAATATATATGAATGGGCTATGCATTCTCTCCTGGTGACCACGGACAAGTCCGTGGTTACCCGGACTAGTCCGCCCTTGCAGACTAGTCCGCCGTGTGCCGGTTAGGCCGGACTAGTCCGACAGACCACGGACTAGTCCGATTTAGGTTTCTGGAGGACTTCGGACTAGTCCGGTCATGTCCGGACTTGTCCGATTTTTCGTGTCCTTAACCCTAGCCGCCACCAAACCCTAATCTCTTCACCCCACACTCTCCTCCAAGCTTTCTCTCTCTTGCGCTCGAGCTCCCAAGGTGAATCCTTGATTCCTCCGTCGAAAAGCCTCAATCTTGGGCGGAGATTAAGCTTGAAGACTCGGGGATTGAAGTTAGCGGACAAGTCCGGCCTCCAACCCCCACATCTTCAAGCTTCCTTGGATTTCTTGGTAAATTTTCCTCAAACCCTAAGAAACCTCAAATTTCTTCATTGCTTATCGTTTGGCCTAGCATTCTTCACTAGTTGCATGTCCAGTTGATGTACTATGTGTATGCTAGACTAGCTATCTCATTAGGGATCAATTTTTATCCAGTTTGTTAGGTTTTTGTTGATGAACACCGGACTAGTCCGGTCCAGGTACGGACAAGTCCGGTCCCCCGGACTAGTCCGTGCCTGAGTACCGGACAAGTCCGTTGTTTCTGAACCAAAACCTAATTCTTTAATTCCCTATTGCCTTCCATTGCCATCTTACCTCACAAATACCTTGTATAACTTGTCTTTTCTCTTGATCACTCATACTCAGATCATGTCGAGCTCCGACAATGAAATCTCCGATTTCGAGGCCGAGTTGGACCACGAGGTGGCACCTCGGCCCTCGACGGGTCTTGGCAAGAAACGCCAAGAGAGACCCTCCGAGCCTGCTCCCTCACCTCCTCAGGTTCGGAGGAAGGTGTGTGTCAAGAAGGCCGCCTCCAAGGCTGCTCCTCAGTCCAGTGGCCCTCGCCAAGCTAAAGGGAAGGGCAAGGGGGTTGCCACAGGGCCTGTTGGGCCCCTGAAGCTACATACTCCCAGAGAAGGGGTCCGGGACCCCAATGAGGAGAGATTCAATGGCAAGGGCAGTGATGTGGCCATGAAGCTGAGAAGTGTGGATTACTATGCAAGGCCCAAGCAAGCAGCAGATGGCAGATTTTGGTCAAACTTCCATGCTGACTTCTACAAGCTTGTCTACTTGCCGATGAAAACCCCGGTGGTGCGCAGTCAATGGATTGACTGGGCCCACCTTGAGAAGAGGAAATGTGCAGCTTTTGATGAAGTGATACAAGATGCAGAGAGACATGGGCTGAAGGATTTGCTTGCCTTCAGATATAATTGGAATGATGAAGTGATTGCACAATTCTATGCAACGTGCCACTTCTCAGGTGAAGAGGAAGAAAGTGTGACTTGGATGACTCATGGATCCAAGTATTCCATCACTCAAGAAGAGTTTGCCCGCCTGCTGCATCTTGACTCCGAGGAAGATGACCACCTCATTATCCACAACATTGGGGTCATTGAGAGGGATGGAATGCAGTTCATGTATGAGCCCTCCTCCAAGTTTGTCCCTCCCTCCACAAAGAACATGAAGCCTTTCTTTGTGGTCCTCAACAGAGTCCTCAGGAAGACGATTGCTCCCAAGGATGGTGATGCAGGGAGTGTGCAAGGCTACCTCCGGACCCTGATGAAGGTCATCAGCAAGAAAAGGAAATTTGATGTTGCAGACTATATCTGGAATGATATGGTCAATATCTCGAGTACCCCCAACCGATCCTGTGGCTATGCCCCTTACTTGATGTTCATGATTGAGAAGGTCACAGGGATAGAGTTTGTGAAGGATGTGGAGCACACTCCACTGAGGCCTCAGAAGCCTCAGTCCGTGAGTGTCCAGGCTGCTCCATCGCCGGCCTCAAGCCCCGAGGTGCCGGCAAGGCAAGGAGAAGCTGCTAGGGCTACTCCTCCCTCCAGGGAAGCCCCTCAGAAAGGATCCGCCAGTGGGATCCTCAAGTACCTGGCTGCAATCTTCTCCTCCTGCAAGAAAACTGAAGTGAAGCTCCACAAGCTAAATCAAAAGAGGAAGGAAGACATGAAGTACATAAAAGCAAATGTGAAGCAGCTGTGTGAGAAGCTGGAGATCAATCCAATTGGATCTCCAGCAATTTCTGAAGATTCTGATCCAAACATCTCCGAGCTCAGCCCCTTGACCCCTTCCGAGCTTGCCTATTTTGGCATTGGGGGCTCGAGCAGCTCCGCTCCTCCTCCTACCTCTCAACCTCGTCAAGCCGAAAGCGATGAAGATGATGAAGACGACGAGAGGACTGACAGCGAAGAGTGAAGCCCTAGGATCTTTCTCTCTCTCTCTTTTTGGTGTCTTGATGCCAAAGGGGGAGAGATTGAGGGGGAGTCACTAGTCTAAGCTTTAGCTGAATAGGATGCGAGGAGAGAGCTATCTATGTTTTTTATTGTGATTGTATTTGCTTAACTCTCTTTTCATATCATGTTTGGTCCTGTGATGAATTGCTCAATTAATTTGTAAGTGTGTGATGAAATCTGAGCTTTTGCTCCTGAAATGCCATATTCACTTGATATTAGCTGGTAAATGAAAAAATTCTGTTATTCTTAATGCATTCATGCTCTTAGTATGCATCCCACCATAAAGAATGCACATATGAATAATTATCTTGTTGCCTGATGCATTTTTGAGTCATATGTGCATACTTTATGAAAATCTCATTTTATACCTCATTTTGTGAAATCTCAATTGGTTGTCATCAATCACCAAAAAGGGGGAGATTGAAAGTGCATCTAGGACTCCCTTGTGGGTTTTGGATGATTTATGACAAGCAATTGGGATCCTAATCCGTTTGTTGAGATGAATGCAGGAAGATGCTGGAAAATGAGTAAAATGCCAAAAAGTGGGAAATTAAGAAGGAGAATGAAGTTGAGCTCAAGAGGAAGAAATTAGTAGATTAGTATGTATGGAGTGTGTTAAGGAAACACACCCAAGAGCTCAATCTCACTTTATCACACACACACAATGCACAAAACCATACAGGACCGGACTAGTCCGATATCAACCGGACTAGTCCGATATCACATTCTGCACAAGATCGGACAAGTCCGGTCCCCTCCGGACTAGTCCGATATCTTTCTGTTCCACTTCGGACTAGTCCTCCCCAGTGCGGACTAGTCCTCAACACAATGCACAAGTCACTAGATCGGACAAGTCCGGTCACTACCGGACTAGTCCGATTCCCCTTCTGATCCACTTCGGACAAGTCCGGTGCCTACACGGACTAGTCCGATTTACACTCTGTTCTAAATCGGACAAGTCCTCCAAGTGCGGACTTGTCGTTCAAAACACTTAGGGTTTCACTGGTCCGGACAAGTCCGATGTCAACCGGACAAGTCCGAAGATTTCCAGCAACGAAATCGGACAAGTCCGTCTTTCAATCGGACTAGTCCGATATTCCTGGACACTTAGGGTTTGCTTCACTCTGCACACCGGACTAGTCCGATCTCCACCACGGACTAGTCCGATCTCTCTAAACCCTAACGGTAATTTCTAGAAACCCCATATAAATAGAGGTGGATGGCCCACTTTTAACCACTCTCGAACCCTAGCGCCGTCACACCTCCCAAGAGACTCAAAAACCATCTCTCTCCACGAAGTTGAGTGCAAAATCGATCAATCTTTTGAAGATCACTTGTAGATCATTGGAGAGGCACTTTGCACACGATTGAGCTCTTGGTTTGAATCTCTAACACACTCTTGCGTTTCAATTTGTATATTTCGAAGTGTGTTATTGGTGGTTTTGAAACTTGTAATCAAGGGAGCTCTCAACTTGTGAGATCGCCCCTTCAACTTGGTGATTTACCCCTGTGTGATTAGTGGAAGAGGATTGGCCTTCGTGGCGATCCGACGAGGGAAGGGTTGGTAAAGACCCGGTCCTTTTGTGGGCTCCTCAACGTGGACGTAGGCTGCCTTCGTGGTAACCGAACCACGGGATAAATCTTGTGTCTTGTTCGTTTGTGTTCATCATTCTAGTTGATCAACATTATCTAGGGTTTGATTCATTTTGTTGAATTGAAGTTAAATAGTGAACAAGAACCATACTTGCAATAAAACTTAACATACAACTATTGAACTGTCATTATAATTTATATTTCCGCTGCAAACGACAACGAAACAATCAAATTGACCTAACTTGATCAACCTATCCCGTGAAATCCGGACTAGTCCGCACTTTACCGGACTAGTCCGATATATCTGGATTTAACCTTTTTGTTGAAGTGCTGCAGGAACCGAAAAAATTCAAGAAGGCCTATTCACCCCCCCTCTAGGCCTACATTCACCTTTTGATGGCTTGATGTGGTGAACCACATGGGGAAGCTTGAAACAATGAACAAAGACATACGCTGAATTGTCCATCCAATCTTGATGTCGTGAGGTACAAAAGTGATCCAATCATGCTTTGATATTCTTTCTGATCGACTGGGTCACCATCTTCATCAAGTTCAAGTGTCATTGTTCTACCCATTGGTGTTCGTCCATGTTGAAGCGCATTAGGAGGTCTTTTGTATACTTCGTTTGATGCACAAATGTACCCTCCTTGGTTTACTTGATTTGCAGTCCAAGAAAGTAGGTGAGTTCTCCCATCATACTCATCTCAAATTCTGAACTCATCATAGCTGAAAACTTGGACACAAGATCATGAGAAGCACAACCAAAGATAATATCATCCACATACACTTTAACGAATAATGAGTCATTGCCATGCTTAAGCACAAAAAGAGTTTTATCAACCTTGCCCATGGTAAACCCCTTTTCAAGTAAGAATGTTTTTAACCTATCATACCATGCTATAGGGGCTTGTTTGAGACTGTACAAGGCTTTGGAAAGTTTGTAAACATGATTAGAAAAATCTAGATTTCCAAAACATGGTGGTTGCTTGACATAAACCTCCTCATCTATGTAGCCATTAAAAAAAAGCACTCTTAACATCCATTTGAAATAACTTCAAACCTTTAGATGCAGCAAAAGGTAACAAAATTATTATGACTTTTAATCTAGCAACAGGAGCAAAAGTTTCATCAACATCTAGATCTTCAATTTGTGTGAAACCTTGAGCAACCAACCTAGCCTTATTCCTAACCACAACCCCATCCTCACTCTGTTTATTTTTAAACACCCATTTAGTTTCGATTAGAGAATGACCTTGAGGTGGAGGTACAAGTTTCCAAACATTATTTCTTTCAAAACTTTCTAAATCTTCTTGCATGGCAATAATCCAAGATTCCTTATTGAGTGCGTGTGATATATCTTTGGGTTTAAAAGAAGCAACAAAAGCAGAATGAGTGTGAGAGTTTGGATCACAAAACCTGGACCGTGTGGCTCGTTCGTGCAAGCTTCCAATGATTTGTTGTGGAGAATGACTTTTGAGAATCTGGAGGGGATTAGACACTTCACAAGCTTCTTCTTCTTCATGTTCATCACAAATCGATGAGCTTGTGACTTGAGGATGATCTGGACCAGCAATGATGGTCGTCGGTGCTGGTTGTGAGTCAACATTCGGAGCTGGAACAATGTCATTAGCTGCTGAATTTTCGGGCAGTAGCTCCACATCTTTCTCATCTTCAACGAAAATGCTCCCCCCCCCCTGCGGATATGGATCCGGACCTACAATATTTGAGCTAGTACCTGGGCTAGCTTCATCAAAAGACACCTACAAGTCTCCACAATTTTGTTAGTGTCAAGTAAAAGCACACGGTACCCTCTAATGTGAGATGGATAACCAAGAAACATGCCATCAACAGATCTAGCTTCAAATTTATCAAGATTACCTTGTTTATTAATAAAGAATTTGCAACCAAAGATCCAAAAGTGTGTAACACTAAGCCTATGTCCAAACCGGAGCTCATATGGTGTTCTACCTAGCTTAGCGCGCAAGAAAACACGATTTGAGACATAACAAGCAGGTGCAATCGCATCAGCCTAAAATTTCCTAGGAGTTTGATATTCATCAAGCATAGTCCTAGCCATCTCAACTAAGGTTTTGTTCTTTCTTTCTACAACACCGTTTTGTTGAGGTACATATGGTGAAGAAAATTGATGATCGATTCCATTTTCAGCACAAAAGTGATCAAAAGATTGATTTTTAAATTCGGTTCCGTTATCACTTCTAATTGCTTTTAAAGATCCTGGGTGATCAATTGATAATCTAAGAAATAAAGTTCTAAAGTGACTAAAAGCTTCATTCTTAGATGCCATAAAGTAAACCCAAGAGTATCTAGAATAATCATCAACAATCACAAGAACATACCATTTACCTCCGGAGGATTGAACACGTGAAGGTCCTACGGTGTCAAGGTGCAAAAGTTGAGCCGGTTTAGTTGTCATGTTCATTGTGAGAGGAGTATGTGAAACTGCAACCATCTTAGCATGTTTACAAGAAGAGCACACAATTTATTTGTCCCCTTTAAGCTTAGGCAGCCCACGTATACGATCAAGAGTACTAACACACGTTAGATGATCAAAGCCTACGTGACCAAGTCTACGATGCCAAAAATATAATCCCTTAGAATCATTAGCAACTAGACACCTATGCTTAGAGGAAGACATATCAAAATCAGCTTTAAAAACTCTTCTAAACCGTGACATGTTAAAGTTAAGCTCACTGTTTGAATTTACAACCTTGCAGCGATTTTTAGTAAAAATAATTTCTAGATTTTCATCTAGCAGTTGTGAAACAGAAAGCAAGTTGTATTTCAAATTTTTAACAAGTGCTACATTCTTCAAAGTGTAGTGATCATTTACTCTAACCGAACCCTTAGCAATTATAGGAGTTGAAGAATTATCGACAAAAGTAACATTCTCTACACGTGACACAAAAGAGAGGGAGGAGAACCATTCTTTGTTACCGGTCATGTGGTGTGAGCAACCTAATCCACAATCCAAAAGTTCTCCTTCCTCAAGCGTGTAACCTACATAGAAGCACAATACGTCGATGACTCAATACTGGGGTTAGTCAAAAGGCATTTAGGAATCTAGTACTGAGTCACACGACGTCCAGCAGTAATAACACGCATGAGGACAATTGTTCATATATTAATTCACATGAGGAACAAGAATCATCACTAGGAATCAAAGATTTCAAACGATTAATTTCAGATTCTAGTGACTCAATTTTAACAGCATTGCCCCTAAGCTTTTTGTCATTTTTCTTAACTATAACAGTGGCACGAGAAATAGCATCACACATTTCTTCGCAAGTAGGACATACCTCTTCATTGTCGCTATTGTGTTCAGCCTCCTCCATACTTGATCTTGAATTGACCTCTATGAAGCACAAGTTTGCCAAATCATCTTCATCTTCGTCACTTCCAATGTCCACATCGCTTGAACCAAGTTCTTGAAGTGCGGAGATAAAACTGCTCACCAATTGATGTCCTGTAAAACCCTTCTTTTTCTTCGTATCTTTTGTAGAGGAGTGCTTCATCCTTGTTTGCTTTTCATCCCGAGAAGTAGGACCTGAAAGGTTAGGACAATCTGAACAAAAATGTCCTGTCTTACCACATTCAAAACATCGTTGAGGTCCGGAGCTTCCTCTCCTTCTAGTTCTCACATTTTGCATTGCTTTTGAGAACCTAGTAGAGAGAAGTACTAGCTCCTCCTCTAGAAACTCCTCAATCCGTTCAAGGGTTAGAGAGGACAACAAAGCAAGTGTACCACAAGATGAAGATTGACCAGGGCTAGGTATGTCACGTTGAAAAACAAAAGCAATATACTTGTTGGGTTCTTACGTGATATTATGTCAATTTTATGAGTTTTTAACTTGGAATATAGCACATCTAAAGTAAGTGTACTCATGACAGTAGATTCACGAATAGATGTGACTTTCATCTCTGAAATTGACATATCTAATGCACTTAACAATTGCCTAGCATTTTCAGCATCTGAAAAATTAATATTGACACTACGAAAGTTGCTGAGAATTTTATTAAAGCGAGCAAAAAGGTCATCAATAGACTCACCGGGTTGCATCTTGAAGCGCATGTATTCTTTCTTGAACATGTCTTGCCTTACCTCCTTGACCATGTTGGATCCTTCGTGATAGTCACAAAGTGATTTCCACAAATCATATGTAGATCGGAGGTGTGCAACATAGTTGAAGTCGCTTTGAGTTAATCCTTGTATGATCAAGTTCGAAGCCTTGTTGTTCTTGTCGACATCTCTCAGATTTGTAGCCATAACTTGATCTTTTGACGGCACTTCGTAAGTCTTGTATACCTTCTCCCATATTGCGAAGCCTTGAGCCTGGATGAAGGCTTCCATACGTGCCTTCCAAACCTGAAAATCAATACCACTAAAGACACAAGGTTTTGCGGAGTATTTCTCCATTGTGATTAGTCAAAACACGTGCAAATCACAAATATTAGAGCACCGTGGCTCTGATACCAATTGTAGGATTGAAGAGCACGTGAAAAGCTACCAGAGGGGGTGAATGGTAGATTTAAAAAATCTTACGCAGCGGAAACAATTAAATCCCAACCCCTTTGGCAGAAAAACTATCTGTTAAAGAAATCATGTGTGAGACTAATCTAAACGTGTTTCACCATAAAAAAGTGATAGATATCAGAGAGAATCAATTCACAAAGATTACACAAAAAGAATTACTCAAATATGTTGAGAGAAACTCAAGTTACGATTGAAAGATCGAACAAAGGTCAATCTGTCCTACCCGAGAAAAATAGTTCAATAATACTTCAAAGAAACTCGTGTAGATCAAAAACCACAAATCCAATGACCGTGAAATTCTAACATATGATAGATAATCAAGTTGTAAATACAACCCAAAAAGAATAATGGCAATTGGATCTGTAAAACTCGAGTTATGATAAAACCACCGAAGAAAGGTAGTGCTGTGCAAAAAACTCGACGAGAAAAACTTGTGTAGAACAAGTCGGACAAACAAGACACAAAAGTTCATTTAAACTAAAAATTTTATTAAATAGAACACAAGAGGAACAGCCCCAAAGTCGTGCACCACAAGCTCTGGCCTTCTTTGCTTATATAACCAGCCCTTAGGCCAACCCAATCTCAACTAGGACTCTAATCCTACTCAAATCATGAATCAAAACTTTCTATAACTGCTCAAGACTCTTCTATACCCAAATAGAAGCAATCTTAAGACTTCCAAACACCTTAGGAACATATCCCACATTCCTAAAACAACTCAAATTCGTGACTCACACAAAATCCTATCATAACCAACTCAAAACTTTCCATATTTGAGTCAAACACGACTCAGCCGCAGCCTAAGTCCATAACCTAGTCGGTTGGACCTTTCCGAACAATTCTTTACGTCCACATCTCTTAATCACGCCTCGGAACCATGTAGCCACGTCCATACACTCCTTGCATATGTGCAAACATCTTCCAATGACGTCCACGATACCTTCATATGCATTGTTCTTGATTCAAACATGCTGCGCAACCTCCCGATCAACTCAACCACAATTCCTCCTGAACTTGGTTGTTGAACCTCATCTTCTCCCCAAGACTAGTTCAATGGATCTCGTCACCAGCCATGTTGCGACACAACACGTCTCCTGTGCTGTGACACTTGAGGACCAAGTTGGCTAGACAAGGTCCTATGCTGAGAAGGTACCTGCCTAGCAGGGGGCGGACCATGGTTGCTAATGGCATCGGCTGTAGCTACAAATAGATGCTCCACATCACCACCCCACTGCTCCATTGCACCTTGAGGTGCTCCGGGCGCCGGTGGATGTTGGAGAAGAGTTCATGCTGCGTTGAGCGCGTTCTCGGGGTTTTTTGTCGATGCAGTGACCGACATGAAGACACCATCCTATTGTCGGGTGTTGGCTGCCAGAGCAGGTTGTGGTGGTGGCGCAACAACACCTGTTGGGACAACAACACCACCTGAATGCTGCACATTGGAGGGATTCCCCCCGCCAGGCTGTCCGGCATGGCCGTTGGACGATGCTATCGCGAAATTCACTATCTCGAGATCTAGAGCCCCCACTACCTAGCACACCAAATTTCGAAGTGTTGCAACAACACTCCCCATGGTACTACTAAAGTGTAGTCCGTGGAGGTTCGTATTCGATTGGGGTGCGCTAAGATCAAGAGTGAGCTAATGACACAGGGAATTTTACGTGGTTCGGGCCGCCTGAGTGTAATACCCTACTCCACGGGGTGGTTGTTGAATGTATGAGTATGTGGTTGCTTGTGTGCGTATGAGCTTAGCTGTCTTTGTCTCGTGTGACACATCCCTTTTATAATACAAGGACTAGCCGTTATAATGTTTGCGTAGCCCGACAGGTGGCCCCGGCGATGTTTAATCACCTATACACAATCTGCATGTATTAAGTGTAATTAATAGGGTGATAACACGCCTTAATGGTGGCGTTTCCGGTATTAACTGTCCTCTGATCGTGTAACATTAACATGGCATTAATGACATGTAATTAGGTCTTGTAACAGCTGTTTAATAGCCTCTTGAATGTCCACACTGTTGGAGATCCGTCAGTCTTCCCGTTGCAGGCTTAGGTCCGGAGGCTCGACACGTGGTAGCTCCGGAGCTTCCCTCTGTGGGGAGGCAGGTCTGGAGCTACTATACACGTCGCAACATCGGAGATTCCCTCTACTGGGGGCTAGGTTCGGAGCCACTGGGCACGTGGCATGACTAGAGCTTCCCTATGAAGGGAGTTAGGTTCCGCCTTGCGTTACACGTGGCAGCGCTGGAGCTACCCGAACGAGGGAGGCAGGTTCAATGCTGCGAGAGACGTGGAGGTCTTCAACTTGGACAGGTGGAACTCTGTAGCTTTTCTTGCAATATCGTGGGTTACCCGATATCCAAGGTACCAAAAATCTTCGTCTTCGTCACTTCCAATGTTTACATCACTCGAGCCAAGTTCTTGAAGTGTGGTGATGAAACTGTTTATCAGTTTGCATCCTCTAAACCCTTTTTTTTCTTCTTGGTGTTGCGAGAAGAGGACTTGAATTTATTCTTCTTTTCATGACGGGTAGAAGGACCTAAAAGGTTTTGACAATATGTATGAAAGTGTCATGTCTTACCACATTCAAAGCACCATTGAGGTCCGGAGCTTTCTCTCCTTCTAGTTCTCACATTTTGCAATGCTTTTGAGAACTGAGTAGAGATGAGTTCTAGCTCCTTTTCTCGAAATTCATCAATCCGTTCTAGGGTTAGTGAAGATAGCAAAGCAAGTGTATTGCTAGATGAAGATTGGCCGGAGCTAGGCTTATCACGTTGAGAAACAAATGCAAGAGACTTGTTGGGCTTCTTACGTGATATAATGCCAATTTCATGAGTTTTTAACTTGGAATAAAGCACATCTAATGTAAGTGTATTTATGATAGTGGATTCATGAACGGATGTTACTTTCATATCTCAGATTGACATGTCTAATGTACTTAATAATTGCCTAGCATTCTCAGCATCTAAAAAGTTGACATTAACACTAGGCAAGTTGCTGAGAATTTTGTTAAAGCGAGCAAATAATTAGTCAATTGACTCACTTGGTTGTATCTCAAAGCGCATATATTCTTTCTTGAACATATCCCGCGTTACCTCCTTGATCGTGTTGGATCCTTCGTGGCAGTCACAAAGTGCTCTCCACACATCGTACGCCAATCAGAGGTGTGCAACACGGTCGAAGTCGCTCTAAGTTAGTCCTTGGATTATCAAGTTTCGGGCTTTGTTGTTGTTCTCGACATCTCTTAAGTTTGTAGCCGTGACTTGATCATTCGGCGGCACGTCGTAAGGTTTGTACACCTTTTCCCATATCGCAAAGCCTTGCGCCTGAATAAAAGCTTCCGGGCGTGCCTTCCAAACCTGAAAATCAATACCACTAAAGACACAAGGTTTTACAAAGTAGTTCGCCATGATGATTAGTCAAAAACACGTGCAGATCTCAAATATTAAAATACCGTGACTTTGATACCAATTGTAGGATCGAAGAGCACGTGAAAAGTTACCAGATGGGGGGTAAATGGTAGATTGAACTTTTTTAGCAGAAGCAACGAAAAGCCCCTAGACAGAAAATCAATCTATTAAGAAATCGTGTGTGCGACTAATCTAAATGTGATCAATCATGACAAAACAAGTATAGATTGTGAAGAATCAAATCACGAAGATATGAAAACAAGAATCACGGAAAACCATTGAGGAAAACTCAAGTTACAATCGAAAGATTAAACGAAAGTCAATCTATTCTACCGAGTAAAAACCATATCTGTAATACTGCAAATAAACTCGTGTAGATCCAAAACCACAAAACCAATGATCGTGAAATTTTCACAGATGATAGATACTTAATTTGTTAAGACAAACCAAAAAGAACCACGTCAATTGGATCTGTATGTATAACGAGCTTTGACCCCCCATGCTTATATAACCAGCCCGAAGGCCAACTCAATCCTAACTAGGACTCTAATCCTACCCAATTCACGAATCGCAACTTTCCATAACTTCTCAAGACTCTTCTATATGCAGATAGAAGCAATCTTAAGACTTCCAAACACCTTGGGAACAAATCCCACATTCCTAAAAAAACTCAAATTCATGACCCACACAAAATCCTATCGTAACCAACTCAAATCTTTCCATATTTGAGTCAAACCCGACTCAGCCGTAGCCTGAGTGCATAACCAAGCAAGTTGGACATTCCTGACCAATTCTTTAAATCCACATCTCTTCATCACGCCTTGGAACCATGCAGCCACATCCATGCACTCCATGCACACGTGCAAACACCTTCCAACAACGCCCACGATACCTTCATATGAATTGTTCTTGATTCAAACATGTTGCGCGACCTTCCGATCAACTCAACCACAATTCATCCTGAACTTGGTTGTCGAATCTCATCTTCTCCCTAAGACTAGTTCAATGGATCCCATCACCAGCCATGTCTTGAACTCAAGCAACATCTGCATATGAATAAACAACCGATACTTCAGAGAACAAGTCCACGACTTGACTCTCGTTAGTTCCGAAACCACAAGACCTTATGTGGGCACCTCACATAAGCATGTTGCAAACCATAGCAAAATGATATCAGCCATAACCACCAAAACACACCAAAAACTTAGTAAAAGAATACTAAGCAAACTTTCCATAATCTAAAAAGCAAGTTCAAAACATTGCAAGTTAAAAGAAGAACCACTGCGATCAAGATCCGAACCTTGCCAAAGCTAACCGGACCTTGAACCGGAGCTTACCAAAGCTAGCAGGACCTAGCACTAGAACTTACCAAAGCTAGCAGAACCTAGCGCCAGAGCTTACCAATGCTAGTCGGAACTAGCTAGCGCTGGAGCTAACGAAAGCTAGACGAACCTTGCACCGGGCCTAACAAAAAACATGTCGAACCTAGCCACAGCAAGTCGGACCTATACAAAATAATTTGGACCTAGACAAAATAAGTCGGACTTTGCATTGGACCTTGCAGGAGCTACCCAAAACAAGTCGGACCTATCATCGGACATTGCAGGAGCTACCCAAAACATGCCAGACCTATCGTCGGACCTTACAGGAGCTTGGACCTAGAGTCGGACCTTGTTAAAAAGGTGCTTTTGTAGTATCCAAAACTTTTATCGTCGAAGCTAGTGTATTCAGCACACATAGGTCTCACACGTTGGATAAATTTAAGATATTTAAGACTGAAGTTAAAAAATAGCACAACACTAAGATTAAAGTGGTAAGATCCGATCGTGGTGGTGAGTACTACGGTCATTATACCCGTATGGCCAAGTTCCTGGACCATTTGATCATTTACTACAGGAAAATGGCACAGTCGCCCAGTATTCCACATCGGGTGAGCCTCAACAAAATGGAGTAGCGAAACGACGCAACCGTACGCTGATGGATATGGTTAGATCCATGTTAAGTCAATCAGATTTGCCAGTTAGCTTATGGATGGAGGCATTAGAAACCGCCATTCATGTGGTAAATTGAGTTCCTACTAAGTCGGTGCCTAAAACACCGTATGAGTTGTGGACAGGATGCAAGCACTCATTAAGTTATATGCATATATGAGGCTGTCTTGCTAAGGCAAAAATGTTTAACCCAAATATTGGTAAATTGGATGCTAAGACAAGAAGTTGCCATATTATTGGCTATGCAGAAAAGAGTTAGGGATATCGTTTCTACTGTCCAGAACGATATAAAGTTTGTAGAAACAAGACATGTCATATTTCTAGAGGATGCCATGATCAGGTGGAGAACGGTAAGATGTTAAATTAACCTTGAAGAGAAGCGGGTTTATGTTCCCATTCCTATGATTCACGAACCATATTTCTCATTACCTACTTTTATTGAATCATCAGTGCCTATTAGTGAAGATTCAACACCTGTTGTTAGTTCTCTATTGGCAACGGAATTATTAAGAGAGGTTGAGCATTCTCAGCTTGTTGTCACTAATAATGAAGAGCAACAACAACATCAAAATGACGATAATGTGTAATTAAGAAGATCTCAATGAGAAATAAAATCACCCATTCCAGACGATTATGAGATCTATTTAAGTGAGACAATTCAAATGGAGGGTGATCCCACCATATTTGAAGAAGCTATGAGAGGTCCTCAATCATCCGAATGGCGTAAAGATATGGAGGATGAAATGAGGTCTATGGAAGCAAACAAAGTCTATGAATTAGTTGAGATTCCTAATGGAGCCAAAACAGTAGGCTGTAAATGGGTCTACAAAATTAAACGTGATTCCAAAGGGAATATTGATAAGTTTAAGGCTAGACTTTTAGCAAAATGCTTCACTCAAAGAGAAGAGATTGATTATAATGAGACATTTTCAACCGTCTCAATTAAGGTTTCGTTCATAATCACTATGGCATTAGTGGCACATTATAATTTAGAGTTACATCAGATAGATGTAAAGACAACATTTCTCAATGGTGATCTATATGAGAACGTCTATATGACGCAACTGAAAGGTTTTGTTGTTAAGGGTAAGAAACATATGGGATGCCATCTAAGAAAGTCCATCTATGGACTTAAACAAGCATCAAGATAGTGGTACTCAAGTTCGATGAGACAATAAGAAAGTTTGGGTTTAAAGAAAATGAGGAGGACAATTGTATTTATGCTAAGTTTAAGAACGGGAAATTTATTTTCCCTGTGCTTTATGTAGATGATATACTACTTGCAAGTAGTGATGTCAATCTACTATCAGAAACTAAGATTTTCTTGTCCTCTAATTTTGATATGAAATATCTTGGTGAAGCATCCTATGTATTGGACATAGAAATTCACTGAGATAGAAATAAGAGGGTATTAGGCTTATCACAAAAGGCATATTTAGAGAATGTACTGAGAAAGTACAGTATGCATAAGAGTAAGCCTTTGCTGCTCCGATTGTCAATGGCGATAAATTTGGGAACTTTCAGTATCCCAGGAACCAATATGAGATCGGTAAAATGAAATCGGTTCCATATGCTCCTGTTGTCGGAAGCCTTATGTATGCTCAAGTCTGTACTTGCCCTGACTTAGCTTATATGATCAGAATGCTTGGCAGATATCAGACTAATCCAGCGATTGATCACTAGAAGGCAGTTAAGAAAGTTTTAAGATATGTGCAAGGCACAAAAGGCCTTATGTTGACGTATAGTAAGTCCTACCCACTTGAAGTAGTGGGATATTCAGATTCAGATTTCGCGGGTTGTGTGGATACTAAGACTTCCACGTCAGACTATATATTCACCCTCGCGAATGGAGCCATTTTGTAGATAAGCTCTAAACAAACCGTCACTGCATTGTCCACAATGCATGCCGAGTTTGTTGCATGTTATGAGGCCACCAAACAGGCGGTTTGGCTCAGAAAATTTTTACCCGATCTTAGAGTGGTCGACAACATTAAAAAACCACTTAAGTTATACTGTGATAATGAGCCTACAATATTTTACTCTCACAACAATAAGTCAAGTGGTTCTGCCAAACACATTGAAATTAAGTTTTATGTTGTCAAAGATCGAATCCAGGATCATACCAA
The DNA here is from genome assembly GCA_036927565.1 of Tuctoria greenei. Lineage (NCBI taxonomy): Eukaryota > Viridiplantae > Streptophyta > Magnoliopsida > Poales > Poaceae > Tuctoria > Tuctoria greenei. The sequence continues at coordinate 153,376,046 of JAYESD010000006.1, read as the reverse complement.
AACTTTTTCAGTGGAAGTAACAAAAACCCCCTCAGGAGAAAAACAAGCAGATAAAGAAACCGTGTGTGCAACTGATATAAATGTGTTAACCCATGACTAAAGTAGTAGATATTATAGAGAATCAAGTCACGAAGACACGACAACAATAATCACAAAAAATAGTAAAGAAAAACTCATGTTATGACCGAAAGAGCGAACAAGGGTCAATCTGTTCTACCCGAGTAAAAACTAGATCTGCAACATTACAAAGAAACTCAGGTAGATTAGAAACCACAAATCCAATGACCATGAAACTTTCACAGGCGATACAAAATTGAGTTGTAAAGACAACACAAAAAGAATCAGTACGATTGGATCAGTAAAATTCGAATAATGATCAAAACATCGAGACAACGTCGCGTTGTCCAAAAACTCGACGGAAAGACTTGACAAAAATAAGTCGGACGAATAATGCACAAAAGCTTCTCGAAACTACGAATTTTATTGATCAAAACACGATTGGATCAGTAAATTTCGAGTTATGATCAAAACACCGAGACAACGTCTGCTTAAAAACTCGACGGAAAGACTTGACGAAAATAAGTCGGACGAATAATACACAAAAGCTTCTCGAAACTACAAATTTTATTGGTCAAAACACAAGAGAAACAGCCAAAAGTCGTGCTACCATGAGCTCTGGCCTCCCTTGGTTATATAAAATGCTCTAAGACCAACCCAATCCAAACTAGGACTGTAATCCTACTCAGTTTCAACAAAAACTTTTCATAACTTCTCAAGACTCTTCCATACGCAGATAGAAGCAATCTTAAGAATTCCAAACACCTTAGAAACGTCCTAAACATTCCTAAAACAACTCAATTTTTTGACCCACATGGAATCTAATAGAAATAAATCCGAAACTTTCCATAAACGAACCATAACCACCTCAGTCGTAGCTTGAGGCATAATTCAGCCGATTGGACCTTTCTGGTCACATCTTCACGTCCATATCTCTTCATCACGCCTTGTAACCATGTTTCCACGTCCATGCACTCTTTGCACACGTGCAAAAATTTTCCAACAATGTTCATTATACCTTCATATGCATTGCTCTTGGCCCAAACATGTTGTGGGACCTCCTGATCAACTCAACCACAATTCCTCTCGAACTTGTTTGTTGAACCTCATCTTTTTCCAAAGACTAGTTAAATGGATCCCATCACCAGCCATGTCTTGACCTCAAGCAACACCTGCACATGAACAAACAACCAATCTTTACGAGTCCAAGTCCTCGACTTGACTCTCGTTAGTCTGAAAAACACAATACCTTACGTGAGCACCTCACATAAGCATATTGCAAACCATAGCAAGATAATATCAGCCATAACCACCAAAACACACCAAAAACTTAGTAAAAGAATACGAAATAAACTTTTCTATAAGTAAAAAGCAAGTTCAAAACATTGCAAGTTAAATCAGATCTGCTGCACAATTATTTCAGCAAATAATATTTTCGAATAGAGCAAAGGTGGGCTGCAATGTAAAGGCAAAAGATTGGACATTCCAATGCGAAACTCACGTGCAGATCACGTGTTTGAAAGTTTGGACAGTACTAACCAAGTACAGAGTAAATGTTACTTTCGAAAACACGTTTGTAAATATCAACCGTTTCAACTCATGTGTAGCTCACGTGACTGAAAGTTCGGACAATCCGAATCGAGAAACACGTACAACTCACATGAGAAAAAATTTGGACATTCCAAAGCGTGAAACACGTGCAACTAACGTAAGAAAAAGTTTGGGTAATCCGAAACCATCAAGGATAATGTTACTCCTAAAAACAAATTAAAAAGTTCGGATAGTATGTATCGGGTGTATCATGGTGTATTGGTCTAAGCTCAAAACTTTGAATGTAAACCTTCACTTTTATTATAATTGTCAACATAATCAACACACATAGATCTCACAATTTGCTAATTTATGGACACATGACAGGTCACGTGACACATTGTGTGTCAAGGTCAGAATAAGCCAAGAAGCATCCATACTTACATGAGCAATACAAATCATGCGTCTGTTGAGCTTTTCAAGCCCACGAACGCCTTGTCCTGCTTACGGCAGTTGCTCCTAAGGCCAACCAACCTCCGCTCAGCAGTCACCACCATTCCACCAGTGACCACATGCTGCTTCACTATGCACAAAGGCCTAGGCCACTATCAGCTAAGGAATATTCATAGTGTCTCGGGCACATTGGTTTGGGAATATTCATGAATGTGACATCCTTGAAATCTTTTGCGAATGACTGCAAGTAACTTTTTATAGCGGGACCAAACAAACAACACTAGAACTACTTTTACTGAGTAAAAGTACAACAACGTGATTTATACTATTATTAATGTTAATATTATTATTGTCACAGCCCAAATTTTCAAATATTCAAAAGTTCACTCTGAATTTAAATTTTTATAATCTATTCGGAATAAACTTCATTAAATTCCCACTTGGAAATAAATGTCTCCTCAAGTGAAGGTTTGATAAAAATCTAGCCAACAAAACATGCACATTTAAACACCTGGGACCAATTTGAATCAAAATTCAAGACAAATTTGAATTTAGACCTAAAACAAAATAGAAAAGGAGAAGGAAATCCAGAGAGTTGGAAAAGGTGAATCTGGCCCGTGAAACCAAATCAGCCCAGCCCACCGGCCTCCTCCTCCCTCTCTCCCCCGCGTAGCCCAGCCGGCCCACTTCTCCCGCGTGGTGCAGCCCCAGGCCCCCCCCTCTCTTCCTCCTCCCCTCTCCCCGCTTGCCACGTGTCGTGCGCCGTACCGAGCTGCCCGTCCGCGTCGCGCCCGGGTCACCGTCTCCGGTCGACGCGGCATGACTGGCCAACGCCGATGCGCCGCCCACCATTACACCAGTAGCGGGCACGCTAAAAAACCACAACAGAAAATATCTCCACTGGCCCCCACCCTCAACACGCCTAGCCATTCCTCCTATGAATGGACCCGAGGCCACCATTTTACGCCTTTTAGCTCCACCACTCCTCCACCTTTCTCCAGCGCGTGCAGCCACCCTCTCGGAGCTCTCCTCACCGAGAATCAGAGAGCTTCCCCCTTTTCCTCGCTGCTGACAACCTTGTCCGTTCCCACACCGGTGAGCCAAGGTAACCCGATTAACTTCGTCCGTAGAATACGCTATGGTCAGTAGAACAGGGCACCATGGCTTAGATCCCGTAGGTAGTTTGCCTGCGCCATTGCCGCCACCGAGCTAGAGGACCACCTGATCCAAACCACCTTGCCCATTAGCATCGTCGTAGAACGTAGAAGGTGTAGGTGTATCGTGAAGAGGAGTGATGCTAAATGTTTAGTCCTACATGAGAATTTGGAGGGGAGCAACTGCTACATATAAGGAAGGTTGTTCTTCCATTCCCAAAGTGAGAGAGAAGAGGAGGGGCAAAGGGTGGCCCAAGCATGCTCCTCCTTCTCCTCGCTCGCTCGTTTCACCACGCCACACCCTACACATGCGCGCCTCGGCTGCGTTCGTGTGAATTTGAGCCTCGAGCTGATTCTGAATTTTATTTTTGCCGCAGAAAATTAAGTTGGGCTACTGGACTTCCGAATTGGGTCGGGTTCTAGTTGGAGACGGACGCATCTACAACTACCGAGTTAGTTCTGATGTGGATAACCAAAGCGCCTCTCGAGGAATCTATTTATAGCGAGTGTGCGCAGTAGGAGGGAACATCTAATGGTCAGATCAGATCAATACACACTCACATTTCTTGCGCCGCCATCATAGTCTACTCCATCCCGAGTGCCGACATGCACCAACGATCAGAGCTAGTCTCTGAAACCGCTCACATTTGCGATCTTGCACTAGGGAAGGACGAATAAGGTTTTTGAGAAGTGCTCCACGCGACTGCTCGCATTCTTCATCACGAATCGCCTACCGCGAAGATCGGGCACTGCTGCCCAACATCGACACATACGTTTGCATCGATCTGCCATTGTCAAGTCGTCCACTGCATCTACAATGGTTTCTCCGACTATAAATCAGTAAGCGCAATTTGCTTGTCCTTGCTAGAATTCGCGCGTTTTCCCTGTAATTATTCAGTAAATTGGCATTGCTTTCTAACAATTCAAAAACCTTATAGGTAACTTCTAAGTAGAACATGATGACTTCAGCCAATGCACTAAGGCCACAAAAGTTCTCTGGTGTGCACTTCAAGAGGTGGCATGCTAAGGCCATGCTCTAGCTCCAGTCGCGTAAGATCTTGTGAGTAATGAGGGTAGGACTAAAGGTCCTTTGTCTGATGAAGAGTAGACAAAGTTCGAGAAAACTAATTGTACCCTTAGAGAATGTAGCTTAAGCATTCTTGACAACAAACTCCGTGATGTTTATCTAACAGTCACACATGGAAAAGAGCTTTGTGATGCACTTAACGCTAAGTTTGGTTAGACCGATGCAAGCGGTGAACTGTATAATATGGAGAATTTTCATGATTACAAGATGGTTAGCAACCATCTTGTAGTTAAACAAGCTCATGAGATGCAGTGCATCGCAAGAGAGCTCCACATTCTTAAGTGTTCTTTACCCGATAAGTTTGTGGCTGGGTGCATTATTGCAAAGTTACATCCTGCATGGAGGAATTTTTCTATAGCTTTCAAACACAAGAGACAGAAAATAACCTGATAGTATCTCTTGATGTTGAGGAGAAGGCTCGGACTAAGGACACTACTGAGAAAGGAGGTGAGGGTCAATCTAGCACCAATGCAAATATGATGCAGAAAGATAATGTCAAGAACAAAGGGAACACCATGTCTTAATTCATGCCAAATAAAACTATTGTTTAAAGAAAAGAAGTCAAAGAAAGCCACTAATGGATGCTACTATACTTGTGGCGAGCAAGGGCATTCTTCCAAGGACTGTCCTGACAAGGCAGACCGTAGAGGGAAAAAAATGTCAACATTGTGATGTCTAGCAATGCGGATGGGTACGGTAGTTTCTTTATAGTTCTTTCCATTTCTCACATACCATCTTGTTGGCTTGATACAATTGCTAATGTTCATGTATGTTCTAACATATCTATAGTTACTCTAACCAGTTCGTCCGGATTTCCTCCATCCTAATGACGAATGAGTCACATACTTCTATTTGTGGTGTTGACACGGTCGATCTGAAGTTCACTTCACGGAAAGATTGTCCAGCTGAAGAACGTGCAACATGTCCCTAATATGAACAAGAACCTTGTTAGCAGCTCTCTTTTGTGTAGAGGTGGGTTTAAAGTAGTTTCATAGTCCAATAAAATAGTTTTGTCAAAGCATGAACAATTTATTGGTAAAGGCTATGAATGCAGAGGCTTGTTCCGCTTTTACCTTTCGAAGTTTAATAATAAGTCTGTGAACCATATTTGTGACAGTGTTAATGATGATGCGAGTGTTTGACATTCTCATTTATGCCATGTTAATTTTGATTTAATGAATTGGCTATCTAGTCTCAAATTAATTCCGTAATTCACCATGTAAATGGTTCTAAGTGTCATTGTTGTGTGCAATCAAAGCAGCCACAGAAGCTTCACAAGCCAGTTGAGGAGAAAAACTTGACACCACTAGAACTCATACATTTTGATCTATGCGAGATGAATGGTATGTTGACAAAAGGTGGAAAGAAATATTTTTTGACACTAATAGGTGATTCTACTAGATTATTCTATGTTCAGTTGTTGCAAACTAAAGATGAAGCTTTAGACTACTTTAAAATCTATAAATGTGAAGTAGAAAATCAATTAGATAGAAAGATAAAACGACTTAGCTCTAATCAGGGTGGAGAGTATTTTCCAAAATATTTTAATGATTTCTGTGAGGAAGACGATATTATACATGAGAGGGTGCCTCCTTATTCACCCAACCAAACGGGGTAGCCAAAAAGAAAAAATCGCATATTGTGTGACTTGATGAATGCCATGTTAGACACTTCTGGTTTATCTAAGGCATGGTGGGGGAGACTCTATTGACTTCATTTCATGTCCTAAACTAAATTCCAAACAAGAATAATGAGAAGTGGGTTGAGAGAAAGCCATCACTTTCATAATTGCATAATTGGGGATGTTTGGCATAGGTCAAAATTTCAATTACCAAGAAGTGCAAGCTTGGACCAAAGACGGTGGATCGTATCTTTCTAGGTTATGCTCATCGGAGCATCACATATATATTTTTGGTACATAAATTTAAGGTACCTGATATGCATGTTGATACTACTATAGAATCTCGTGCAACATTTTTTGAGAATATATTTCCTATAAAAGATATGAATAGTATTGTTAGGATCTCTTCTGAAATTTGTTCGGAATCCACCACAACTAGCGAGTTTTTTTGAAATACCATCTAGGGACATCCCAGAGGAGGAACTGAAAGTAGCCTAAAGGGGAGGGTGAATAGGCAATTTAAAATAATGCATATAGTTAAACTATGTCCTGATCCCAAATCTTGGATAAGTTCGAGTTGGGTCCGGACATGTCCGAGGTGCTCAGACAAGTTTGAACATCTACGCAGGACAAACCAAAGGTGAGATTTTTCTCAACAAAAATGATGTAAATATCATCCTAGAAGTTCTACAAGCAATGCGGATGAAGAAATATGAACTACAACTTGATATAACATGTAGATAACAATAAAGCTCTAGATGATCACTAGAAAGGTAAAAACATTACGTAAATCAAAAGAGAGACAATGAGCATGGGATTTTTCACCGAGGTTCACTTTGACAAAGAAACCTACGTCCTTGTTGTGGAGTCCATGAAGGACCGGGCCTTCACTAGCCCTTCCCTCACCAAGAGACCTAAAAGGTCGTGTCTTGGTTCTTCCAATATCTTAATAGGGGTGATACAAACTCCCCGGACACCGAAATCACCGGGAGATGCCTAACCGTCTAGGGTTTGCACCCAAGAGTAACAAACACGAAAAACTCAAGCAAACTCAGCGAATCAAAAAAAAGCTCGATCCCATATCCACTTCTTCTCATGTCTCGCAACCACTCTTTCACTCATCCCAAAAATCACTAGTTTCGGCTCTAGAAGGTGAAAGTTAGGTTTAGAAGTACTCTTGAGGGTTTTTCGGGTGCAGGTGCTCTTTTGGATGGTTAGAGTATTGCTAATGAATGTAGCCTAGAGGGGGGTGAATAGGCTTTTTGAATTTTTTGTCGGAACCTGAAACACTTAGCAACCTGATCAAATACAGAGAAATCGGACTAGTCCAGTAGTGTGCAGACTAGTCCGGTGTATGCAGACTAAATTGATCAAGTTTGATCAGTGATTTCGATAGAAGTACTCTATGCAGCGGAAATTGAGTTACAGGTAGAGTGTATTGCTTCAATAAAACTAGATGTGGCATAAGTTAACTTTAAACTCAAAGTTTTAATGCAAATTGAACTAGATTAAGCAAACCCTAGATCAGTATGAATAGATAGAACAAAAGAACAAATGACATAGTGATTTTTATCCCTTGGTTCGATTCCACAGAGGAAATCTACATCCACGTTGAGGAGCCCACGAAAGGACTGGGTCTTCACCAACCCTACCCTCATCGAATCGCCACGGAGGTCGATTCTCTTCCACTAATCATAAAGGGGTAAGATAACCGTGTTCAAGGATCCTTCTCACAAGTTGAGGGCTCCCCAAGATTTACAATTCAAAAATCACCAAACACACTCGAAAAGTATGCATTGAAACAACAAGAGTGTGTGAGAGAATTAAACCTGAGAGCTCAAGATGTGAAGAACACGTCTCTCCTTTGATCTATGGTTAATCCTCAAGGATTTTATCTTTCTTGCGTTGGATTGTGTCGAGAGACGTGTTTTCTAGGCTCTTGGAATGTGTTATGGCGTAGGGGGTCGAGAGGGAATTATATGTGGCCGTGCACCTCTATTTATACTAGGGTTTTCAAATGTTACCATTAGGGTTTAGAAAGTTCGGACTAGTCCGTGGTGGACTCCGGACTAGTCCGGTGTGCGACGTGTGGGAAACCCTTAGTGTCCTGAATTATCAGGCTTGTCCGACCAATATCGGACTAGTCTGTTTTTTTCTCTGGAGATGTTCGGACTAGTCCGACACATATCAGACTAGTCTGGTCGTGGTGAATCCCTTAGTGAATTGAGGAGTTTGCACTTTAAGGACTTGTCCGATTTTAGTCAGAGAGGTTATCGGACTAGTTTGGACAACATCGGACTAGTCCGTTGTTGTGAAATTTTTAGGGGCTAAGGACTTGTCTGAAGTAGGTCAGTGGGATTTTCGGACTAGTCTGTGGAAGTTCGGACTTGTTCGATATTGATCAGAAGGATTATCGGACTAGTCCGGACTTTATCGGACTAGTCCGGTGCGGACAAGTGCACACTGGGAGGACTTGTCAAATCCTAAACAAAGAGGTTATCGAACTAGTCCGGTGAACATCGGACTAGTCCGGACCTGTGTAAACTTGTGCAGTGAGAGTGATTTCTTTTGCTTGATCTCTTGGGGTGTGTTTCTCTAACACACTCCATACACAAAAAGTATTCTGTTCATCTCCTTGAGCTCTTTTCAACTTAATTATTCACTCTCCTTTCTTTTTACGCTTTCTTCATAATTTTATTGAAACCATTGCTCATCTAAAAAATTTAGTTAGGATCTCATTTGTTTGTCATAAATCAACAAAAACCCACAAGGGATGCCTAGATGCACTTTCAATCTCCTCTTTTTTGGTGATTGATGACAACCAATTGAGATTTCACAAATATGATTAAAAATCCAAATTTGCATAAAGTGTGCACATATGAGCTTGAAACAAATTATGCAATGAAAACATAAGACATATGTGCACTCTTTATAGTGGGGTGCAAAACTACGTGTGTGTGAGCAAAAATCGTTATGATGATAAGGTAAAAGCATAATCATAGCAACAACAAGCATATATGTCAATCTCAAAGCATAAACATAGATTGCACCAAAGAATCATCACAAACTTCATAAACATGACTTAGAATCATAATAAGAGCATAATAGCAGTTTTACAACCCAAAAGCATAATAGAGATCAGTTTTACAACCCAAAAGCATGACAGAAACCAAAAGATGCAAATGAAGCTCTCGTCTCTCAACTACAGCTAGTCCTAGTGACTCCCCCTCAATCTCCCCCCCCCCTTTGGCATCAAGGAACCAAAAAGAAGGAGAGGAGGGATCTAGAGGTCGCCGTCGACTCACTCCTCATTGTGGGTCCTCTCGTTGTATTCATTGTCGTTAGCTTGAGGAGGAGGAGCATCGGATCCACTCGAAGTGCCCCCAATGCAAAAATAGGCATGCTTTGAAGGTGAGAGGGTTCGAAGCTCCGAGAAGTTAGAATGAGAGTCCTCGGAGATGACAGTAGACCCAATAGGCTCAACCTCCAGCTTCTGGCATATGGATTTGACATTTTTCTTTATGTATCTCATATCTTCTTTGCTTGCCTTGTTCAACTTGTGAATTTTCACTTCAGCCTTCTTGCAGAAGTCGAAGATGGCGACCAAGTACTTCAAGATGCCACTAGGGGACCCCTTCTTGGAAATAGTAGCTGCTGTACTTGATGGGGGTCTTGCTTCAGCTTAGGCCCTCTTGGGAGCCTCCTCACTAGATACAGGAGTTGGAGCAGCTAGGAGAGTGGCTTGGGAAGGCTTCTGGGGCCTCAGAGGAGTGTGCTCAAGAACATTATATAGGGCGTATAGCAACAAGAACGGTTAAGGGTGCAAGAGATGTTCACCATGTCGTTCCAGATATAGTGAAAGACATCAAACTTCGGGTCTTGCTTATCACCTTCATTAGTGTCCTTAGGTAACCCTGAACACTTCCTGCATCTCCATCTTTTGGAGTTATTGTCTTCCCAAGTACCCTGTTGAGAACCATGAAGAAGGGCTTCATGTTCTTGTTCGATGGGGGATTGTACTTCAGGCGAGTATCATAAAGGAAGTCCATTTTATCCTTTTCTAAGACACCAATGTTGTGAATGATGAGCTCATTGCTGCTAGTGTCCTCAAGATGCAGCAGTCTTGCAAACTCATCATAAGTAATAGTGTACTTGGATCCGTGAGTCATCCAAGTCACCCATTCCTCTTCATCACTAGCGAAATAGCAGGTTGCATAGAATTGGGTTATGACTTCATCATTCCAGTTGCACCTGAAAGCAAACAAGTCTTTGAGCTCATTCCTCTCCACAACCTGTATCACTTCATCAAAGGCTGGGAAGCTCTTCCTCTCAAAGTGTGTCCAGTCAGTCCATTGGCTTCGGACCACCGGAGTCTTCATCGTGAGATACACGGAGCTATGGTAGTCCGCATGGAAGTTGATCTAGAATCTTGCATCAGCTGCTTTTCTGGACCTGCTGTAACAATCAATGGCCCTGAGCTTTGTAGTGACATCGCTTCCTTTGCCATTGAACCTTTCTCTAGTGGGGTCTCTGTTCCACTGTCTCGGTGCACTCATCTGGAGAGGTCCAATCACACTGGTAGCGATCCCTTTCCCTTTGCCCTTAGCTTGGCGAGGAGCTGCAGGGCTAGGTCCAGCTGCATCCTTTCCTTTGGATGCAGGTTTCTTGGAAACAACCTTTCACCGCACCTTAGGTGGAGTCGGCGAAGGGTCAGTGGCATGCTGTTTCCTCTTCTTACTTTGGCCCGTCGAGGACCGAAGCAAAGAATCTTGGTCCAACTCGGCCTCAAAATCGAAGATCTCATCATTAGAGCTCGACATTGTCCTGATAAAGGATTATACAATACAATGGATGAGAATTGATGGCAAGGAGAGGCATTGAGTAGTTGAAATTCAAGGTTGAGTTTAGTTAAAAATGGGACTTGTCTGGTGCTCAAGTGCGGACTAGTCCAGAGAACAGGACTTGCCTGTACCGAGACCGGACTAGTCCAGTGTTCAACAGCTCAAACCCTAACTATTAGATCAATGGTGGTTCTCAATGCGAAAATGGCTTTATGTAGATGTAATACAACAAGGAGTCATGTATTAACAAGTAGAGCTAAGCTATTTGGTCCACAACATAAGAATTCGAAGGTTCTAGGGTTTTGGAGAAAGTTTACCAAAATCCTTAGATTCTTGAGATTGGAGGCTTGTTGGTGCGGACAAGTCCGTGGTTCTCGATCCCCTTGCGATGAAGATCGTTTTCCACGAAGATTTGAAGAGATTTGGTGGAGAAATTGCCAAATGACCTTGGGGGCGCTCGAGTGAAGAGAGAGAGAGTATGAGGAAAGTACTGAGGATGAAGGAGATTAGGGTTTGGTGACCCTAGGGTTATGAAGTCGAAAAATCGGACTAGTCCGTGGTCAATCGGACTAGTTCAGACTACCAGATCTCTGCAGACTAGTCTGCAGTTTGCGGACTAGTTCGGGCAACTACAGATTAGTCCGTGGTAACAAGAACAGAAGCATTTAATCCATTCGTATATATTTGAAGGTGCATACAAAAAAAAATAGGGGGCAAGACACACAAATATTTTGATGAATATGATCAGTAGAGATACCACAATCAAGCTATGGCCATAATTCGCCAAGAGCAAGTAATTGAAATAGTTTTTTGTTGAAAATAGAGAGACATGATTTTCATAACACAATCAATGGATTTTGAATAAGCCATACATGTATGCAAGTTTTCAAGCCACGTTCCGAGCATCAATGATGTTAAATTCATTTCGGAGCTCGCAAAAGCATTTTTCATCAAGTGGCTTGGTGAAGATATCGGCTAGTTGTTTTTCGGTATTAACATGGGAAATGGTTATGTCACCTTTCATTGAGTGATCTCTCAAAAAGTGATGCCTAATGTATATGTGTTTGGTCCTTGAGTGCTCAACGGGGTTATGGGCAATTTTAGTGGCCCTCTCATTGTCACAAAGAAATGGAATACGACTCATATTGTAATCGTAATCCCTTAGAGTTTGTCGCATCCAAAGGAGTTGTGCGCAACAACTCCCGGCTGCAACATACTCCGCTTCGGCCGTGGATAAGGCAATGGAGTTTTGTTTCTTGGAGGACCAAGAAACTTGGGATCTACCTAGAAATTTGCATGTACTAGAGGTACTTTTTCTCTCTACTTTGCATTTGGCGTAAGCTGCATCGGAATATCCAATGATATTGCATTTGGAACCTTTAGGATAACAAAGGCCTAGGTTGGATGCATGAACTAAATATCGCAAGATAATTTTTACGGCTGTCAAATGACACTCCTTAGAATTGGCTTGAAATCTAGCACACAAACATACACTCAACATAATATCAGGCCTAGATGCACATAAGTAATGTAGGGATCCAATCATGGAGCGATATACCTTTTGATCCACGTTTGGTCCGTCTTCATTGAGATCCAAGTGTCCATTTGTTGCCATGGGAGTCTTTATAGGCTTTTCCTTGTCCATTCCAAACTTATTGAGTATGTATTGAGTGTACTTGGTTTGGCTTATGAATGTCCCTTCCTTTTGTTGTCTCACTTGGGATCCCAAGAGGTATCGCAGTTCTCCCATCATAGACATCTCAAATCTATCTGTTATAATCTTACTAAATTCTTCACATAAGGATTTGTTAGTTGAACCAAAAATGATGTCATCAACATAAATTTGACAGATAAATAGATCATTGTCAAAGTGCTTGGTGAACAATGTGTAATCCGCTTTGCCAATTTTAAATCCATTTTCAATTAAAAAATCTGTAAGGCACTCATACCAAGATCTAGGAGCTTGTTTGAGGCCATAGAGAGCCTTACGCAGTTTGAACACGTGGTCGGGGAACTCTTGATCTTCGAATCCAGGTGGTTGCTCCACGTACACCTCCTCCTTGATTGGTCCGTTGAGAAATGCGCTTTTCACATCCACTTGATAGGGCTTGAAATCATGATTAATAGCACATGCAAGTAATATTCTAATCGATTCAAGCCTAGCTACGAGAGAAAAAGTTTTGTCGAAATCCAAGCCTTCGACTTGTGAATACCCTTTGGCCACAAGTCGCGCCTTGTTTCATGTCACCACCCCGTGTTCATCTTGCTTGTTGCAGAAAACCCATTTAGTGCCGACGATGTTGAACTTGGGCCTTTTGACAAGTTCCCACACCTCGTTCCGTTTGAAGTTGTTCAATTCTTCTTGCATTGCCAACACCTAATCCGAATCTTTCAATGCATCTTCAACCCTGTGAGGTTCCAAAGAGGATACAAACGAGTAATGTTCACAAAAATTAGCAATCTAGGATCTAGTTGTTACTCCCTTTTGGATGTCACCGATTATGTTGTTGATGAGATGATCTCTTTGGATGCATTTGTGTACTCTTGGATCTGGCACATGTGGTCTTGAATCTTCATGGTCATCTTCTTCTCCCCCCAGACGGTCGCCCTCATTGATTTGTTGGTCACCTTGATCTTCACGAGGTTGACCTTGTGTAGAAGCTCCCCCTTGATTAATTACCTCCACTTGTGGTTCATCTTCTTCATTTGCATTTGGAGGTGGCGCTTGTGGTCGAACATCGCCCAACACCATTCTTCTAAATGCTTTACATGGAGCTTCTTCTCTATCTAGCACACATTGATCAACTTGCTCTTCTGGAGAGCCGTTAGTTTCATCGAACACTACGTCACGTGCTACTTCAACAAGTCCAGAGACCTTGTTGAAGACACGATAGGCGTAAGAGTTCGAATCATAGCCAAGCAAGAAACCTTCATCGAACATCGAAACGAACTTTGAAGTCCTAGGCTTCTTGTTCAAGATATAACATTTAGAACCGAAAACTTGAAAAAATGAAATATTAGGCTTGTTACCATTGAGTAGTTCATATGATGTTTTCTTGAGTAGGCGATGAAGATAGAATCAATTTATGGCGTGACAAGCGGTGTTGACCGCCTCAGCCCAAAATTGATCCAAAGTCTTGTACTCATCAAGCATTGTCCTCGCCTCTTTATTAGGGTTCGGTTCTTCCTTTCGGCTACTCCGTTTTGTTGAGGAGAGTACGGTGCTGAAAATTCTTGTTTATGCCTTCTTCTTCTAGGTACTCCTCAACTTGGGTGTTCCTGAACTCCGTGCCATTGTCACTTTGTATGTTCTTGATCTTCAATGAAAATTCATTTTGGGCACACTTGAGAAACTTCTTGAGGGTTCCTTGAGTTTCCGTCTTATCATGCAAAAAGAAAACCCACGTGAAGCGTTGAAAATCATCAACAATTACTAAGCCATATTTGTTACCGCCGATTCTTATGTAAGCAATTGGACCAAATAGATCCATGTGAAGTAGCTCGAGCGATCTTGTCATTGTCATAACGTTCTTCGCGGGATGAGGTGCTCCTTCTTGCTTCCCGGGTTGGCATGCACTACAAGGCCTGTTTTTCTCAAAAACAACATCCTTCAAACATTGGATGTGATTTCCCTTTAGGAGTTTTTGAAGATTCCTCATACCAACATGTGCTAGCCGTCTATGCCACAACCAACCCATGTTGGTTTTTGCAATCAAGCATGTGTCAAGTTCAGCTTTATCTTTGTTGAAGTCAACAAGATAAAGCATTCCCTTTAACACACCCTTGAATGCAACCGAGTCATCACTCCTTCTAGAGACGGTCACACCCTCATTAGTGAACAAGCAATTATAACCCTTATCACATAATTGAGATATGGACAATAGGTTATAATCTAAGGAATCGACATGTAAAACATGAGAAAGAGTGTGTTGAGATGATATTCAAAATTTACCGGTACTGAGCACCCTTCCTTGACTATTGTCTGCAAAATAGATTCCTTCGCTTGGATCTTCATTTACTTCATATTCAACGAACATCCTTCTATCTCTGGTCATGTGGTTGGTGCATCCACTATCTAGCACCCATTTTGATCAACTGGAGGAATATGCCTGCAAAAACAAATTAGGCCTTGGTTTTAGGTACCCAAGCTTGCTTGGGTCCTTTGAGGTTAGTTACAAGTGATTTGGGCACCCACACATGAGACTTGGTGTTCCCATGACGTGGTCCAACATATTTAGCATAAGCTCTACCAAAATTACTTTTCATGAGAACATATGATGGGTCAAAAGTTCTAAACAATAGTTGTTGTTCATATGTGTTAACATGCATGGACTTATCAATATTATTAGGCTTTCTAGCTTGAGAGGAGTTTCCCTTTACAAAAGCGATGCATTCCTTGTTATTCTTGTAGCTTCTAGCATTTTTCTTTCCACCATAAGAATACCCAATGCCATATTTTACATTAGGAGATCTTGTGGCCAAGTATGCACTTCGTGCATACTTGATCTTCTCCTTGTCAAATATGCCACTACGGGAAGGATGCTTGTCCTTTGTCAAGTTCGACTTATCCTTCAAGTTAGTGTCAATTTTACCATGTGCACAAGTAATAGTAGCTTCAGATTTTAGGTGTTGATAAGGTTAGCTTGAAGAGGATGAAGGGTTACTTTGCTTGAGTGACTCAACTTGTACCTCAAGGATCTTGTTAACTTTGGTCAAGTTAGCAAGTTCATCCTTCATGATTACATTTGAGTCGCTTAACTTCAAGCAAGCTTCCTTGCTTGAAGCTAACTCAAGTTCTAGTGACTTGATTCGCTCCTTTTCAAGTTCAAGGAGCTTTTTGATCTTAAGATACTCCTCCTTTTGAAGTATGATCATATCTTCTTGGCGATCAACAAGCTCCTCCTTATCGATAAGTTTATCCATTACAAATTTCATTTTTGCAGCAGTTTTCTTATCTAATCCAACAAGCATATCTTCATTATCACTATAAGCATCACTATCGCTAGAGTGAGAATGTGAGGAGGAAGATTTAGTTGTTACCTTTCTTTTACCTTCCTTCGCCATTAGACATGTGTCGTTGTCCTTCCTTGCGCCAATAGTTGAGAAGAGGGTTGATCTCTTGGTTGTCTTCTTGATGCCTATGCTAGCCATCTCCTCTTCCTCTTCGGTTGGAGTCCCACTCCTTTCCTAGGTGCGCCTATCCAATTTGCCTTTTTTTCCTAAACATTTTCTTGGGTTGTGGCTTTGTATCCTTGGTCTTCTTCTTTTTTTCTTCATAAGGCAATCAACTATAAAGTGGTCGTATTCACCACAGTTATAGCAAGCGCGCCTCAACTTAGGTCTTGATTTGTCTTTGTGTCTTCCTTCATTTGATTTACCACCTTGTCTTCTTTTCATCATCTTTTTGAATTTCTTCATAAAGAGGATCATATCCTCTTCATCTATATCGTTGCTTTCGTTGTCGCTGTCCTCTTCTTGTTGAGCTTCTCGAGCTTATTTTGACATGGGCTTGCAAGTGGACCTCAACCCGACTCCTTTCTTCTTTGCCGAGGTGAGGTCGGCAATCTCTTTTACATGTTTTGCTTGCTTTTCCATCATCTCAAAATTGATAATCTTTCCAAGCAATTCATCTGGGGTCATTTTCTTGTACCCAGGGCTTTCTCTAATCATTGAACATAGAGTCACGTTTCGAGGCATGAAGGCTTTGCAAATTAGCTTCACCACCTCGTGATGGTTCCACTTTTTGCTTCCATAAGCTCGAACTTTATTAATAAGAGTCTTCAACCGATTGTACATGTCTTGCGGTGACTCATATTCTTCTATGGTGAATCTTCCCAATTCGCCTTCTGTCATTTCATTCTTGGCCTCACACACATGACAATCGCCTTCATGTGCAGTTTGTAATGTGTCCCATATCTCCTTTGCAATTTCGAGTCCATCCACTTTATTGAACTCGTCTCTACTCAATGATGAAGTTATGACAGCTGCAGCTTGGGTGTTCTGATGGATAGCTTGTTCTTGGCTTGGTGTGAGTTCTTCACCGTCATCCGGGATATCTATCCCTGTACACACTATATGCCGCAAGCTGGGGTTAAGTGATATTAAATGCATCTTCATATTTTGCCTCCACATTGAATAATCGTTGCCGTCAAAGAATCGGGATTTTTCTAAAGGAATTGATAAATAATGGTTATTATTGGAATTCAAACGATCATAATTAAAAGGATATCAGGAGTAGTCGGTGAGACTACTCCCCTTCTTCTTCTTCTTCTCATCATCGATCCTTATCTTTCCTTTAGAGAGGACCTTCTTCCTTAGGAGCGCCTTGAGTTCAAGTGTCTCCTCATCATCATCATTGAAGTCTTTGGATGGCATCGAGGAGCTTTTCCATCTTTTGAGTCTTTTCATCTTCAACCTTCTCTTGGTTGAAGTTATTGTGTGCATCCTTCATGTCCGACATCTTATCTTTGAGCGATTAGTCTCTTTTTGAAGAGTCCTGCTCTGATACCAATTGAATGTAGTATAGAGGGGGGGTGAATAGGCTTTCTGAATTTTTTGTCAGAACCTGAAACACTTAGCAACCTGATCAAATACAGAGAAATCGGACTAGTCCGGTAGTGTGCGGACTAGTCCGGTGTATGCAGACTAAATTGATCAAGTTTGATCAGTGATTTCGATCAAAGTACTCTATGCAGCGGAAATTGAGTTACAAATAGATTGTATTGCTTCAATAAAACTATATATGGCACAAGTTAACTTTAAATTCAAAATTTTAACGTAAATTGAACCAGATTAAGCAAACCCTAGATCACTATGAATAGATAGAACAAAAGAAAAAAGGACATAGTGATTTTTATCCTGTGGTTTGATTCCACAGAGGAAATCTACGTCCACGTTGAGGAGCCCACGAAACGACCGGGTCTTCACCAACCCTACCCTCATCGAATCGCCACGGAGGCCGATTCGCTTCCACTAATCACAAAGGGGTAAGATAACCGTGTTCAAGGGGCCATCTCACAAGTTGAGGGCTCCCCAAGATTTAGAATTCAAAACACCACCAAACACACTCGAAAAGTATGCAATGAAACAACGAGAGTGTGTGAGAGAATCAAACCCAAGATCTCAAGACGTGAAGAATGTGTCTGTCCTTTGATCTATGGTTAATCCTCAAGGATTTGATCTTTCTTGTGTTGGATTGTGTGGAGAGAATGTTTTCTAGGCTCTTGGAAGGTGTGCTAGCGCAGGGGGTCGAGAGGGATTGATTAGGGGCCGTGCACCTCTATTTATACTAGGGTTTCCAAAGGTTACCGTTAGGGTTTACAAAGTTCGGACTAGTCCGTGGTGGACTCCGGACTAGTCCAGTGTGCGGCGTGTGGGAAACCCTAAGTGTCCTGAATTATCAGACTTGTCTGGCCAATATCGGACCAGTCCGTTTTTGTCTCTGGAGATGTTCGGACTAGTCCGGCACATATCGGACTAGTTCGGTCGTGTTGAATCCCTATGTGAATTGAGGACAAGTCTGCACCTTGAGGACTTGTTCAATTTTAGTCAGAGAGGTTATCGTACTAGTTTGGACAATATCGGACTAGTCGGATGTCGTGAAATTTTTAGGGGCTAAGGACTTGTCCAAATTAGGTCAGTGGGGATTTCGTACTAGTCTGTGGAATATCGGACTTGTCCGATATTGATAAGAAGGATTATCGGACTAGTCCGGACTATATCGAACTTGTCCGGTGCGGACAAGTCCGCACTGGGAGGACTTGTCCGATCTTGGATAGAGAGGTTATTGGACTAGTCCGGTGAACATCGGACTAGTCCGGACCTGTATAAACTTGTGCAGTGAGAGTGATTTCTTTTACTTGAGCTCTTGGGGTGTGTTTCTCCAACACACTCCATACACAAAAAGTATTCTATTCATCTTCTTGAGCTCTTTTTAACTCAATTCTTCACTGTCCTTTTTTTTTACGCTTTCTTCATAATTTTATTGAAAAACCTGCGCTCATCTCAACAATTTGGTTAGGATCTCATTTGTTTGTCATAAATCAACCAAAACCCACAAGGGATGCCTAGATGCACTTTCAGCTAACAGGAGATTTGGTCTTTTATAGCCAAAATATGATATTCACCGTTGTTAGGCTGCCCACATCGGAAAAGTCCGAAAATGTATTAGACATGTCAAAGCTGATGGGCCCAGTGATGGTACGACTATGTGTTTGAGTTTGAATCAGTGTGTAAACACTGCTTCGGACATGTTCGGCATGCATCGGACAAGTCCGAATTGTCAAGGTGGGGTTTTTCACTGACTTATCCAGCTTTCTACACCTCAAACAAGTGCAAACAACCTCGGATATGTCCAGGTTTATGCAGAGAGTTTTTGGACTGGTATGGCCAAACTTGGACAAGTCCGAGTGGTTAGAGGGACTTAGAATTTTTCTATGTCCTGATTATGCAGGGACATCTCGGATATGTCTGGCCAAACTCGGACAATTCTGAGTGGCCAGAGAGACATAGAATTTTTCTAAGTCAGGGTAGGTCAGACAAGTCAGACCTGCCTCAAACAAGTCCGGATCTTTGAAGGGAGAATTCGAACATATCTGAGCCCATGGATCAGACAAGTCCGGACCTTAGGTGCAATGATCTTCTTAAAAACTACCCAAGGGGTTGAGCTCCCATTTGATTCCCTAAGTTTACAAGAGTCATGTCCCTCTTGATACTACGGTGTTTCCTACGACTCAAGAAAAATAAAAACCTAATTCTATGAGTCCTTCCGCGCCTTTTCTCTTTTTTCAATGTATTTTTGACAAAGTTATATCGTACTTTAATCTCTGCGAGAAACTCAACCAAATTCATTAGTTCTTTAATTATTTGTCATTAATCATCAAAAACCCACAAGGGACCTAGATGAACTTTCAATCTTCCGCTTTTTAGTGATTGATGACAACCAATCAAAATTTTCGATTTTGAGATTAATAGATGTTTTATGTGTTGAGTGAGTATGAGTATATGAGTAAAATCATTGAAAAACAATCTCATACTCACTTAACACTCGTGGGGTGTCTATATGCGAAGTGTACAAGTGTTTTGAATCGTGGTGCACATATGACATGATTCTCAAATTCAATTAGCACAATGTTCACAAATGAGTCAATTCAAGGCATCACAAGGAATAATAGGGCATAATAGATAAAATGACACAAAATGCATTAAACCCCAAAAAGCATAGTGCATTACAACCATATATGTTCAAATACGAGATAATAAGCGATAAAAATTATTACAAGTCCATGGTCTCCACACACACTCACAACTTGAAGAAAACACTACTACTTCTCCCCCTTTGGAATCAAAGCACTAAAAAGGAGAAAAGCAACTAAGAGTTTACTCCTCATCGTCATCGTTGTTGTCGTTGCTCCGCTCCGCATTGTAGTCACCATCGTCGTCGTCGGAGGAGGAAGCAGCTACCGTTGGAGGAGGAATGGCACTCGAAGAAGCGTCAGGGGTGGAGACGTAGGCGAGCTATTCCTCCGTAAGCTCGGGGAACTCGACAGGATGCTCTTCCTTGTTGTCATCAGAGACTAGAGCTCCCCAAGGTTTAAACTGTAGGTGCTCCCGGATAGCAGCAAGGTCCTAGTAGTTCCCCTTCGAGATCTTCTTCGCCTTCTATGCGTTGATCTGGGAAGATCTTCACGTAGAGAAGAAGGACTTTAAGATCCTGAAGAGGAAGGAAGTGCAGGAGGGTTGCTGAGGAGCCAGTGGAGGAGGTGGAGAACCACAACCGCGACCTGTGAAGCCAGGATGAGAAGGAGGTGCCGAAGGAGTGGGCTAAGAGCTCCTCACTGGACGATGAGCAGCAGAGGGCATCTAAGGCACAAGTCTCCTATGTGGTAGATCCTTCGCAAACTTCTTTTTTTTGAGACGTGCTCAATCATTTTTATAATGTATGGAGTGTAGAAGCACGACCTAGCAGGGTTCTTTAAAGCTAGCTATATCTCCTCATAGATATAATCAAACATGTCGAACTTGTTCTCTCCTCAAAGCAACCCGAGGAGGTTCCTTGAATTGGAGTTGAGTAAGTTTGTATCAAAACCCTTTGGTCCTAGGGTCTTCCTTGTGTTGTTGTTCATCACCTAGAAGAACAGGAAGAGCCCGTGGGTGAGTGGAGGGTTGATCCCATAGCTTGTGTCATACAACTCACTGATCTTGTCGGCCCGAGAATGTCCTCCTCATGGATCTTGTCCTCATACCAGAGGGTCTGATAGAGGACAAAAATCTAAGCAAAGTCCTTGTAGGACATGGAGTATCTCTCTTTGTGTGTCATCCACGTGATGCTCTTATCGGCACTGTAGAACACCATGGTGAAGAACCGTATGATCAGTTCCACATTCCATGGGTATCGCATGCCCATGAAATCCTTCACATTGTGATACTTGCAAGTGTCCATGACTTCATAGAAAAGCGAGCACGACTTTTGCTTCATGGCTTCCCAATCTGAATGGTGGCCTAGAGGGGGGGTGAATAGGCAATTAAAAACAAAATGCAAGTAATTAAACTTTGCCTTGATCCCAGATTTTGGATATGTCCGAGCTGGGTCCAGACTTGTCCAACAATGCCTGGACAAATCTGATAGGGAGTCAGATAGGTCCGACTTCTTGCGCAGGACAAGCCAAAGGCGTGATGTTTCTCATGTCTAATGAAGTGAAATGCACTCTAGTAGTTCTAGAAGCAGTATAGAGTATGAAACAAGATCTACAACATGCTAGAAGAAGTAGATGATGATGAAACTCTAGGTGAACACTAGAAAGGTAAATACTATGTAGAAATCAAAAGTGAGACAATGAACATAGGATTTTTCACCGAGGTTCAATTTCACGAAGAAACCTACGTCCTTGTTGAGGAGTCCATGAAGGACCGGGCCTTCACTCGCCCTTCCCCCACCAAAAGACCATAAAGGTCGTGCCTTGGTTCCTCCACTATCTCATAATAGTGATACAAACATTATAGACACCAAAATCACAAAATAAATCACCGAGCGATGCATAAACATCTAGGGTTTGCACCCAAAAGTAACAAACACAAAAAACTCATGCAAACAAAGCGAATCAAACCGATGATCAACCAAAGCAACTTCTTATTCAATCTCACAATCACTCATTCACTCTACCAAAAAATCTCAAGTTTTGGCTCTTGAAGGTGAAATCTAAGTGTAGAAGTGCTCTAGAGGGAGTTCATAGCGCAGGTGCTCTTTTTGGATGGTTAGAGTATGGCTAAGAGGGGATTTGGTCCATATTTATAGTCAAAAAGTGATTTTGACCATTGTTAGGCTGCCCTCATCGAACAAGTGCGAAAATGATTCGGACATGTCCGGGCTAATGGGCCCAGTGATGGTATGGCCGAGAGTTTGATTTTTAATTAGTTCGTAAAAGCCACTTCGGACATGTGTGACATGGATTGGACAAGTCCGAGATACCAAGGTGGGGTTTTTGTCTAACTTATCCGCATTTGCACCCTTTAGACAAGTCTGAGATACCAAGGTGGGGATTCCCTAAGTTTACAAGAGTCGTGTCCCCCTTGATAGTATTGTGTTTCCTATGACTCAAGAAAAATAAAACCCTAAAGCTATGAGTCCTTTTCGCACCTTTTATCCATTTTAAAGTATTTTCACTAAGGCACTCCGTACTTTCAATTTCTGCGAGAACTCAATAATTGCATTAGTTCTTAATTGTTTGTAATTAGTCATCCAAAACCCACAAGGGACCTAAATGCACTTTCAATCTCCCCCTTTTAGGTGATTGATGACAACCAATTAAAGTTTTTCAATTTTGAGATAAATAAATATTTTTAAGTGTTGAGTGAGTATATGTATATGAGTAAGACATTGAGAACAATCTCATACTCACTTAACACTCATGGGGTGTCTATACGCAAAGTGTTCAAGTGTGATAAGTGATGATGCACATATCACATGATTTTATCATAATTTGCGCAAAATTCACAAGATTTACATATAAGAGCATCACAAGGCACAATTGATGATATCAAGAAACATAATGCACAACCGTGGATAACATAGTGCAATACGAGAATAAAGCTCAAAGTACAAGATAAAAATGATAAAAGCGATAAAAGTTATTACAAGTCCATAGAGTCTCCACACACACACAACACATGAAGAAAACTACACTACTTCTCCCCCTTTGACATCAAATCACCAAAATGGAGAAAATCCCTAGTAGAATACTCCTCCTCGACGTCGCCGTCCTCGTTGTTGTTGTTGTCCTGCTCCTGCTCGTAGTTGCTAACACCGTCAGAGGAGAAAGAGGGGACTGTCGTCAGAGGAGGATGGGTGCTCGAAGAAGCGCCGGTGGTGAAGAGGGTGAGCTCCTCCTTGGTGTGCTCTGGGAACTCGACAAGAGGCTCGTCCTCGCTGTCGTCGGAGACTGGAGATCCCTAACGGGGAAGTTGCTAGTGCTCCCGGATCGCGGCAAGGTCTCTTCGACTTTGCTTGGTGTTCTTATTCGCCTTCTGAGCATAGATTCGAGTGGACCGGCATGCAGAGAAGATGCTCTTGTGAGACCTAGGTGCTAAATATATTGGCAAATAGGTTAAAAGTGAGGGTTTACTTGCAAAATTTTGAATATATATCAGAAACTCACTTTGGAATGTCCAAACATGCGGGAACTAGTCGTACACGTGAGCTGCACATGTTTTTATTTGGATTGTCCAAACTTTTCAGCACATGAGCTGCATGTGATCAATGCTTCAGAGTGTCCAAACTTCTCCTTCTATAATGCAGAGCAGCTATTTGGATTGTCCGAACTTTCTACATGCTGAAATAATTGTTCGACAACTATGTTTTTAACTTGCAATTTTTCAAACTTCTTTACACTTACGGGAAGTTTGCTTAGTATTCATTTACTAAGTTTTTGATGTGTTGTGTCTGATCATGGTGGATATTATCTTGCTATGTTTATAACATGCTTATGTGAGGTGCTCACATAAGGTGTTGTGATTTTCGTACTAATGTAAGTCAAGTCGAAGACTTGTGCTCGAAAAAATTGGTTGTTTGTTCATGTGCAGATGTTGTTTGAGGTCAAGACATGGCTGGTGATGGTGATCCATTGAACTAGTCTTAAGGATAAGATGAGGTTCAACAACTAAGTTTGGGAGAAATTGTGGTTGTGTTGATTGGGAGGTCATGCAACATGTTTGAGTCAAGAACAATGCATATGAAGGTATCATCGATGTCGTTCGAAAGTGTTTGCACATGTGCAAGGGGCTCATGGACGTGGAAAGGTCCAACCAGATGGATTATGACTCAGATTGCAACTGCGGCAGTTATGGTTCGTTGATGGAAAGTCTCGAGTTGGGTATGACTAGATTTCATGCTGGTCACGAAGTTGAGTTGTTTTATGAATGTGTGGGAAGTTACTAAGGTTTTTGGAAGTCTTAATATTGCTTCTATCTTCGTATGGAAAAGTCATGAGCAATTATGAAAAGTTTCGGTTGAGACTCAGTAGGAGTCCTAGTTAGATTGGAGTTGCCTTAAGCTGGTTATATATGCAAGGGAGGCCAAAGCTCGTGGGGGTAAGACTTGTGGCTGTTCCTCCTGTGTTATATTGAATAAAATTCATAGTTTTAGAGGAGCTTTTGTGCCTTGTCCATCCGACTTGTTTTCGTCAAGTCTTTCTCGTCAAGATTCTACACACCACTACGTTGCTTCAGTGTTTTGATCATAACTCGAGTTCTATGGATCCAATTGATGCGTTATTATTGTGTTGTCTTAAAAAAAATTGTCTATAATCTATGAAATTTGACAGTGATTGGATTAGTGGCTTTTGATCAACAAGGGTTTTTTTGCACCATAGCAAATCTGTTTTAACTGGGGTAGAACAGTTTGACCTTTGCTTAGTCTTTCGATCATAACTTGAGTATTCTTGTTTTGACATCTTCGTGACTTGATTCTCTACAAATTATACTACTTTTGTCATGTTTTAACAAATTTAGATTAGACGCACACATTGGTTGCTCTAGTAGATTGGTTTCAACCGAGGGGTTTTTGTAGCTTCTGTTCGAAAGTTTTAGTCTACAATCACCCCCCTCTGGTAGCTTTTCACCCGCTCTTCGATCCTACAATTTGTATCGGAGCCACTGTGCTCAAATTATTTTGTTTTGCATGTGTTTTTGCTAATTGAAATAAATAATTGCTCCACAAAACCTTGTGTGTTTGATGATGTTGATTTTAGGTTTGTAAGGCTCTTATGGCGGCTTACATACAAGCGCAAGGCTTCACCATCTGGTAAAAAGTCTTCAAGTGTTTTGTCATGCCTTCAAACAATGAAGTTACAGCTGCAAACATGAGAGACATCGACAATAGCAACAAGGCACGCAACCTGATTATACAAGGATTGACTCAAAGCGACTTTGATCGTGTTGCACATCTTCGATCTGCGTATGACGTGTGGAAGGCACTATGCGACTACCATGAAGGATCCAACACGACCAACGAGGTAAGACAAGATATGTTCAATAAAGAATACATGCACTTTGAGATGCAATCCGGTGAGTTGATCATGATCTCTTTGCTCGCTTTAACAAAATTATCAACAATCTACTTAGTGTCAATGTTAATTTTTAGATGCTGAAAATGCTAGGCAATTATTAATTGCATTAGACATGTCAATTTTGGAGATGAAAAATATATCCATTCGTGAATCCACCGTCATGAGTACACTTACTTTAGCTGTGTTATATTCAAAGTTGAAAACTAATAAACTTGACATAATCTCACATAAAAATCCCAATAAGTCTCTTGCATTTGTTCCACAATGTGACATGTCTAGTTCTAGCAAATCTTGATCATGTGGTACACTTGCTTTGCTGCCCTCTCTGACCCTGAAACCGATTAAAGAGTTTCCATATGAGGACCTAGAACTTCTCTCTACTCGATTCTCAAAAGCATTGCAAAATGTGAGATGTCTATTTTGAACAATGCTTTACGTTCTCATGAATTTAAATATTGTTCTAATTGCAAATGAAAAGGAAAAACTTCTTGTGAAAACTGCTTATACTTGTCCAAGAAACTTGATGACGTGAATAGGACACTAGAGCGCTTTTGTAGTGGGTAAGAATCTAAACTTGCTGTTGAATTCTTCTAAGACTTACAATGATAAAACTGGTTTAGGATTCGATTCTCATTCTCATGCTAAGGCACATCCACCTAAGGTTGTAAAGTCACTAGAAAGTGGTTTGATTCAAACAATTCTCAAACAAAAAGAGGTGGTTTTTAGGTGAGTAGGGGTGTTGTCTTATCGGTTGCTCACACGCGTTGCTTGCTCTTCTAGGCATGAACATAAAGTTAAATTTCATTGTATCTACTGTGGTAGAGACGGTCATGTCTTAGTTTTTTTATAGACTAGCTAAACAAAAAAAAGAAGCAAATAATGCTAGCTAGATCACGTAACAACCAAGCAAAACTTGTTGCACGTGCTAAACCGAAATTTAGACATTTGTGACCTGTTGTGATAAGTCATAAAAATGCTAAATTTGCTCCCAAACCTAGTGTTTTTCATGCTAAATATAACACACCTTGTATATAAGTAGTTGGGAATCAGAATTCTCAAACTTTGGCTCATAAACCTGTTCTATTTTCTTAGCTTTCTCGTGTTATTTCTGCTGGATGTCGTGTGACTCAGTACTGGGTTCCTAAATGCCTTTTGACTAACCCAAATATTGAGGCATCAATGTGTTGTGATGCTATATAGGTTACACGTTGGAGGAAGGAGAACATTTGGCTTGTGGATTCAGGTTGCTCACGCCACATGACTGGTAACAAATGATGGTTCCCCTCCCTCTCTTTCGTGTCACGTGTAGAAAATGTTACTTTCATCGATAATTCTTCAACTGATATTATTGCTTAGGGGTCGGTTAGAGTTAATAATCACTACACTTTAAAAGATGTGGCACTTGTTAAAAACTTCAAAACAACTTGCTCTCTGTTTCACAATTGCTAGATGAAAATATTGAAACTAGTTTCATTAAAAATTGCTGCAAGTTTGTAGATTCAAATGGTGAGCTTATGTTTAACATGTCTTGGTTTGGAAGAGTTTTTGAAGCTGATTTTGATATGTCAACTTATAAGCATAGGTGTCTAGTTGCTAATATATCAAAAGACATATATTTTTAGCACCGTAGACTTGGTCACGTAGGCTTTGATCACCTCACACGTGTTAGTGGTCTTGATCGCATACCTGGGTTGCCTAAGCTTAAAGGGGACAAAGAAATTGTGTGCTCTTATTGTAGACATGCTAAGATGGTTGTAGGTTCACATGCTCCACTCAAAATGACCAAGTCAGCAACACCTACACGACTTTTACACCTTGACACCGTAGGTCCTTCACGTGTTCAATCTTTTGGAGGTAAATGATATGTGCTTGTAATTATTGATGGCTATTATAGATACTCTTGGGTTTAACTTATGGCATCTAAGAATGAAGATTTTAGTCACTTTAAAAGTTTGGTTCTTATACTTCTTGGTCACCCATAATCTTTAAAAGCAATTAGAAGTGATAATGGAACCCAATTTTAAAACCCATCATTTGATCACTTTTGTGCTGAAAATAGAATAGATCAACAATTTTCTACACCATATATACCTTAGAAAAATGGTGTCCTGGAGAGAAAAAATAGAATCTTAGTTGAGATGACAAGGAATATGCTTGATGAATATCAAACTCCTAGAAAGTTTTGGGCAGATGTAATTGCAATAGATTGTTATGTTTTAAATCGAGTTTTCTCGCGTGCTAAGCTAGGGAAAACCCCATATGAGGTTCGGTTTGGACATATGCCAAATAGCACACACTTTAGGGTCTGTGGTTACATATTCTTTGTCAAGAAACATGGTAATCAATATAAATTTCAAGCTAGATCTTTTGATGGTATGTTTCTTGGTTATCCATCTCATACTAGAGGCTAATGTGTGCTTTTACTTGACACTAACAAGATTGTGGAGACTTGTGAGGTTTCTTTCAATGAAGCCAGCTCGGGTACTAGCTCAAACATTGCAAGTCAAGATGCATATCTGCAGGGGGAGAGTGTTTTCGTTGACCATGAGGAAGAAGTGGTGTTGTTGCCCGAAAATTCAGAAGCTAATCACGTTGTAGCAGCTCTTGATTTTGATCCACAACCAGCACCAATGGCTACCATTGCTGACCCAGATCATCCTCAAGCTACAAGGTCTTCAATTGATGATGAACATGAAGAACAAGGAGCTTGTGAATTGTCTACTCTCCTCCACGCCCTGAAAAGTCATCCTCCACAACAGATTATTGGAAGCTTGCACCAATGACTCACATGACCCAGGTTTTTCGATCCAAACTCTCATGCTCATTCTGCTTTTGTTGCTTCTTTTAAATCCAAAGATATATCACACCCACTCACTAATGAATCTTGGATTACTTCCCTGCAAGAAGAGTTGGAAAATCTTGTAAGAAATAATGTTTAGAAACTTGTCCCACCTCCTAATGGTCATACATTGACAAGAACTAAATGGGTATTTAAAATCAAAGAAAGTGAGGTTGGGTTTGTGGTTAGTAATAAAGCTAGGTTGGCTGCTCAAGGTTTCACACAAGTTGAAGGTCTAGATTTTGATGATACTTTTTTGCTCTTGTTCCTAGATTAGAAGCCATAAAAATTTTTATTAGCATTTGCTGCATCTAAAGGTTCCAAATTGTATCAAATGGATGCAAAAGTGCTTTTCTGAATGGCTACATAGATGAGGAGGTTTATGTTGAGCAACCACCAGGTTTTGAAAATCCATATTTTCCTAATCATGTTTACAAACTGTCCAAAGCTTTGTATGGTCTTAAACAAGCCCCTAGATCATGGTATGATATGTTAAAAATATTCTTACCTAAAAAGGGGTTAACCATGGTCAAAGTAGATAAAACTCTTTTTGTGCTTAAGCATGTCAATGACACAATATTTGTTCAAGTGTATGTGGATGATATTATCTTTGGTTGTGATTCTCATGATCTTGTGTCCCAATTTTGAGCTATGATGAGTTCAGAATTTGAGATGAGTATGATGAGAGAACTGTGGGGACCAGGGTCCACACTTTCTAGGAATCATATTGGGTGGTGTCGTGCGATGTGGCATCCAACAGCACACACAAAAAGACATAGTAATGATACAAAATTTTCATTTCATAATAAGATATGGTTTGCAACATAGTGTACAACAACTGTACACACGCAGCAGAAAGTATACTCACACCCTTAACCTATCTATGCACAAGAGAAGTCGTCCATGCCCGCAGATGCTTCTCACTAGCAACATGAAGATCGCAAAGCAGCGGTGTGGTGTCACGTGAGAGATATAACTCGATAGCTCGAGGTCTCGCAGACAATTAAACCTACAAAACCACATATAAAGCAACCGTGAGCACGAAGACTCAGCAAGACTTAACCATCTCACTTAAGGCATGCAACTCTACATGCAGGAAACTCTAAAGACTAGAAGCTGAATTTGCAAAAATGAACTCACTAAAACTAAGTCCTTAGTTTCCAGTTTTAGTGTAGCAAATGCGAAATCAGTGGGCATGCATCATAATGAACTCCACAATCAAACAAGAAACATTTCATCCACGATGATACTTGCCCATAGCCGCATAAACTTCATTCAAGTTTAGATGTTTGGAAATGATGACTTCAATTATGCTATTTCTAATTCAGCCAATGTTACAATACAAAAAATTATTCATAGCAGCATATTCATATTCTTCCAACTACTCTTTATTACTACATCACGACGCAGTGAACAGGCGGTACTCCATAACCGCGAGGGACGGTGATTTGAATCAAAGATACCCAGAATACAACATGAACGCCTGTACTAGAAGTCACGTAGGTGTACTCCACGAACAACGCACGCAACAACCTTTCCCAAGTTTCGCCCAAGTTGAATTGATTCAATTGTCTAGGACAATATTCCACTCACAGTGCACCTTTCCGCTGTGAAGATGTCGTGAGCGAGTTTCCGTCTACTGTGCTGCGGTCAAAAGCCTGAGGCGATCGAAAAAGTCTCAATGAAGGCTTCCCAAGGTACATCGGTTTCCTGGACCCCATATATCCAATATGACTCTGATACAGTTCAAACTTGCTCAACAGGATCACACTTGGATCGGTCCTTAACCGAGACAGGTAGGGCTACACCTCCTACCCCGCTGCCCAGTCACATATTCAGTTCATAAACCATTCTCTAAATTAACAAATCCCAAGTGACAATATCTTTATCTCGCGAGTGGATTTCAACCACTCGACTTCTACCGGATTCCCAACAACATTAGCATGGCAATTATACGCGTTGAGCTATAAAACTACTCATACACTTAATGGAATTGTGGGTCATGCATGAGGAGTATTCAAACACAATAGACCTAATGCACATTTCATATACTAGTCAACATAGTGATAAAAGCAAAACTCCATAAACGACTTAAATGGAAAACAGGGCTTGCCTTGGGTTCCGACTAAGTAAATGTCAGCAATTCAGTGGTTTGATCCTTCAAGTGAAACTTCTGATCGATTCTCTTTATCTCTTGTCCTTGCTGCTGCTCCGAGCAATATTGCTTGCAGTGAAGTCCAAGCTTGTGCCTACTCCTCCAAGTGATGCTCCTCGTCCATCTCCACTCGTCGAACGCCATCATCGGGAGCACTATCGATATGAAAATGCATATAAGAGAACAATGTAATTTAACAATAGACTCAATGAGGTTGTGCAAACTTAAAAAGAATGAAACTGAATGGTGTGGAGGTGCTGGATTTGGTTGTGTAAAGACTACAAAGGAAGATCAAAGTGGAAATACAGAAAGATCAAACTATTAAGTGCAATATGCACATGAGAATATTGCAATACAGTAATATGAGCAATGCAGATGTTGATAACTTCAGAAGGAGTACAATAGCTAGAAGTGCAAGTTCTGTTGCTGGAATTGTAGCAACAGAAGAGAATCGAAGTGGAACAAAGGAGGTTTGGATGTGAAATGAAATAGGCAGCATATAGGATTTAGTGAAATCTTCCTCCATAAACTTTATTAAACAGGTCTACTAGGCTTGGGAGTTTTGCAGTGGCCTCCTAAGGTTATGGAGGATCAATCCGAAAAGTTTGAGCTAAAGCAATGGAGATTTACGGTGTACAAAATCTCTAATGGTTTAAGCTTTTCTGAATTATCGGGACAGAACTGGAGCTTTGTCATAAATGAAAGTGTGTTTTCTGGATTGTGTTGCTTATATGGAGTCCAACAAAATTCATTTGACATTTTTCGAAGCATAATAGTGACAGATATGGATTTTATAACATTCCACAATTTTCTGAAAATGCTACAGTTATTTTCTGGAATTCCTATTAATCCTAGGCAAAGATCCTCAATCAAGTTGCTTTACACACCTTATCCGGACCTTAAATTTTTATTGGGATCTCTAGGTACTAAAAGGAAAAATTTGGCCAAGTTTCATAATTTTCTACTGTTTAGATAATCCATAATGAATTCTACAAAACCAAATAGTAGTTATAAGGCATACAAGGAGAATCAATTAATATGTGATGATGCCTTGGTCCAATAAAGCTGAAACTTTTTGGTAATGTAATACGATATCCATTGATACTTTTAGAATAATTTCATAATTTTCTATTGGCTGGATCGTGCAGAAGAATTCTTCTAAGGTTTAGGCTTAACATAATTTTCTACAAAATTGTTTGACCTTTCATGTAAAATAAACTATTCCAATGGAAAGTAGAGGTTCCCAGGAAGCCAGCAAAACCTGTTTCAGATTTTTAGGATTTTGCTACTATTTCCTATCATTTTTGCAAGCTTCTAACATTTTTCTGAATTTTTGTTTGCACAGACAGCCACTGACTGGCGGGCCCACCTGCTAGTCATCTTCTTCCTTGCGCTGCAACACAGAAGGACACTGGAGCTTTGCCGGTGCTCTAGGGTTAGACTCCACAGTGGCCGAGCTTCGTCGAAAATAGACCTAGCCCACGGGGGTTTTGGAGGGCGGCAAGCTCGATGGGGTGGGTGGCGGCGGCCGGAACTCGCTAGAACAGAGCTGGCGGCGAGTGGTGGCGGAGGTCCAACTTCGGCGA
This sequence comes from Tuctoria greenei, assembly GCA_036927565.1. Taxonomy (NCBI): domain Eukaryota; kingdom Viridiplantae; phylum Streptophyta; class Magnoliopsida; order Poales; family Poaceae; genus Tuctoria; species Tuctoria greenei. Next base: position 153,344,162 of record JAYESD010000006.1, on the reverse strand, counting down.
TGGATTTCACAGCACACGGAGCATGAAACTCGTCTCCGTTTCTTCGGGGATACTCGTGGTGAGGAGGGGAACGACGGCATACCAGTAATCGGCACTAGAGAGGACCGAATTGGAGGGCGCACTGACGAGGGGAAGTGTTTAATGGCCTGCAGCTACAAGATCTGATTTCCCGACATCAATACTCAATAATTTTGCAAACAGTTTGTCACGGAATTATTGTTAGGGAGTATAGATTCTAGGGTCAATCCTGACTAGAGAATAATTAGGTGTGGTGGACGAATTTGAGCCATGATGCTTGACTGTTTTTTAAACAAGCCAATGGAGAACATTGAAATCCGGCGTATGTGAGTTAGGAATGTAGGGACTGATGCTTCGAGGAGTAAGAAGGGGGCACATCGAACCTTTTTGCAAATTAGGTTGAGCGCGGAGGAGGCTGCAAGTGTCGGGTGGTGTTGCGGCGCAGTGGCAGTCCACTGGAGGAAGAGAAAACTTTGCTTGGCACCGCGCAACAATGAAGGAAGACAACATTTCACCCATAGGGGAGGTAGAGGATGATGTGGTGCAGTGACCCACAACCTTGGTTGCAAGGGAGAGGCTTGGAATCGCCGGGCTGCGATGAAAGCCGGCGGGGCGTCGAGGAACACTGTTGCGGCTCTGTTTGTGCTGCACCAGTTAACAGAGCGAGGCAGGTGAAGACCAGAGGTACGCGCGCGTGAAGATAAGCACGGCCTTGGCTAGGGGCACGGCCAAGCGCCTGGGCGCAGCAGCAGGTCAACGGTGACACAGAGCTCTGCTCATGGAAACAGAAACAGAGCGCAGTTGGGAGGAAAAATAAGAGAGCAAGAATAGACTTGGTGTTTCACCTTGAGCAGAGAAATATTGAGCAGGGAAGCTGTCATAATGTTGAATCAAAGCAGGCAGCTGCGTGTGCTCTGCATGTGCGTCGTGGCTCACGTAGAGGCAAAGAAGAAAACAGAGCATTCCTCTTACACTGACTTGTGGGTCCCACCACAACTCTCCTCCTTATCCCTTTATTTCTTTCAATTTCAAATAGCAAATCAGCTGTAGAAATTCTACCAATTTAAAAGGTGGCTAAATCAAGTATGAGTAGCACAGTAGCAAGTTCAAACATCAAATTCGAGTAAGTTTGAGTTTGAATTCAAATTTAAATTTGAATTCTACCTTTATGTGTTGATTTAATCTATATAGCAAACAACTCCTAAAATGGTAAAAATTTATAGGTTGGCTAAATTAAATATGAGGAACCTAATGGTGCTTTCAAATTCGATATTCGACTACTTTGAATTTGAATTTTGAATTCGAATTTCAATCTTTTCCTTTAGGGTTAAATTTTAAATTACCCCTCCATATGTGGTCAAAATATTTTACTACTTCCCCTAATGAAACTCAAAGCTGAACTGAGGACGGTTGTTATGACTTTACATTGGTTTTGATTAGAATCTGAAATTTGAACTTGCTTTATAATTGGCCTTGTATTTTGAACTATATCTGGAATTCTCTTTCAGTAGGTATTTGCTTAAGTGCAATTATACACCCACAATACCTCATTTAGTTTGAAGTTTCTAGAAGTCCTAATTTTTAATAGTATATTATGTACCAAATTTGTTCATGTGATATCAAATTTCATATTGAACTTAATTTTTTAGTTCACCTTTGTACATTCTTGCTCTTTTCAATTACGGCCTTTTACAATCCTTTCCCCTTAAAGGAATCTCGTCCCGAGATTCAATGAAGGAAGAAGAGAGTCGATAGAAAATGACTTACAAGGAGAGTTGTTAACAAGTAGGAGGTTAATAACTTTGAAATGCTTGGATTTGCAATAATCTTCTGGTTCTATGTTGTTTCTCTAATTGTTGATAATTAAGTCTGGCATTGGTCACAAGGAGTTTGAGTAATTGGTGCTTCATGAATTACTCAAAGATGACGAATCAAGCAACGATTGTCCACAACTCAAGATTATTAAGACACCATTTAGATATTTGAGTGGAGGCACATATTCTTGCTCAAAGTTCATTATTAATCATTTTTTCAGGTGTTTCTATGTCCTTAGTGATCAGTGAGTCATGATGCATCAAAAGTGAAAATATGTAATGCATATGCAAGCCAGCTTTGAGGTGGAGATGCATAAGGTATGGTGCAATCACATTTATAGTTTGAGTAAGTGTATGTACGAAAATTCAAACACGCTAAGGAATATCTTGAGATTCACGAGGACTGACTAAACTTGGTCATGAAAGGTGCTAAACAAGGACTACACCTTGCATATCTCTAATAAGGTCATTGAATACAAGTTAACAAGATAACAAGGGCAGGTGGAACTCAACTCAGCTCAAATTAACATAACAAATACAGTTGAGATGAATTACTAAACTTGTCGATGAGGTAGCACTCCATGAAACCTTCTAACCACAGCTTAGAAGCAGTATTGTGGTCCAATAGCAAAGGTTCATATTTTTCATCTCGTGGTGTTCTTATTTACGGTCTCTATCCTTTATGGAAGGTGGTTGGATTGTCTTCAACAGTAGCAAGGAAGGTAACCTTTGAAGAACGAAAAACCAACCTCCACGATACAGCACGAAATATCAACTAACAGGCTTAACAAGATGATAGAGCATCACCAAGTAAAGGTCAAGACCACTAGAGGTGTTCGTAGTACAAATCTTCATTCCTTCTGCTCTTTGTTCCGGTGAGGTGGTCTCATGCTTGAACTTGATCACTTGAAGATCCACTTCTATTTCGTTGCTTCGGTGTTGAGGTGTTCCAATGTAGACTGAATGGGTATCAATGACATGATTAATTCTGGTGCACTCCTTCCCCCTTAAGTTCCATTGTAGTATCTTGAGAACTCACTCCATATATACTCCTGGGGACAGTGCTACAATAAGCCTCATCTCAGGCGGCTCCAAACGTATTATCACACGCGGTTTCTAAAACCGTCTGAAACGAATAGCCTGTGATAATATGCAATTTCACAAGTGGAAAAGTGAAACCGCCTATGATAATGGTATTATCACAGCCGGTTCTTTACTTATGACTAGATGCCTATGAAGAAACGTTATCATAGGCTGTTCGTACAATATATGTAACCGCGTATGATAATGGTGTTATCATAGGCGGATCTTTACCTATGACAAGCCTCTTGTGGAGACCATTTATCGCAGCCAGTTTGCACCATAACAATAACCGTCTGTGATAATGAGGTTATCACAAGTAGTTTTTTACCTATGTCTAGCCGCCCGTGATAATGATATTTCACAGGCATGTCTGGCCGTAGGTAAAGAACCGCCTGTGATAAGGTATACCCTATGCAGTACTACCTGCTGTTATTTCTAATTTCCAGGTCAATTCAATATAATCTCAAAAGTGAACAATATAAGCACAGAAGTAAACAATATAATCATAGAAGTCATCTCACAGAACTCAATTTCACTAAAACAATATACATATGTACAAGTTACACATACAAGTCATCTCATAGTTTACAAGTTTCACTAAAAACTGTTTCTATTGTCATAGTCGCAAAGTCCTGGCACATCAGCTGTTACATTATCCTCATCAAAGAACACCCCTCTTTTGTGCAAAATTTTTCGATGCATGAATTGACATAGTTCACCGGCAATCTTGTCGGCTCCTCCACCAGGCATACTTCTAGAAACCGCCCATTCTGGGTTCACATTCTTCGTGTGCTACAGTGAAACACATAACAAGGTTTAGAATGTGTTGGTTTGAACAATCTCAAAGTATAGATCAAAGTGAGTATACATGAATTTATTTGGTATTTTTGGAGCAGTTGTACTATGAGAAATTGAATTTTGAAGTTGGAATCAAAATCTGAAAATAATGTTTCTGGTAATATTAAACAACTGAGAACATAAGTATTAAAATATGCTATTTACAATGAAAATGAAACTCAAAAGTAAGAAAATAAGATATCAACATTAAGGACAACTTACATCCTCATGATTCACTCTATATTCGCTGGCAGTCCGAAGATGCGCGCATACATAATACCCGCATAAGACGCTCCCAACAGGCTGCTTGGGAAAAGGATAAAATTTCTAATGTCCAATGCATTCGTATAAGGAGGTCTCTGACCATCAAGATTTTTGGCGGAAAACCACCAAGCGCTGTAATACAAGAAATGTCATATAAAACTTGACAACACATTCTAAATGTGTGTAAATTAAAAGTATCAAATAAACGTACAATTTCAAAATGGAAAGCAAATCTTTGTAACAATCTGGTGAGTAATCGGCTGAGTCCAAGACTGTTACCAAACCCTGTGTTGGCTTGATGAAGATCATTATGTAGTGTTTACTACACACTTACAAACACACGTGCTAAGTTAACAATCAGAATAATTGTCATTTCAATGTCATGTGTCGAACTTACTCGAAGTGGTATGGAGCCTTTACGAGGTCCTTGCCATCTCTGACAAAGTTAAAGAAGGCATGTCCTATGTAAGATGCAACTTATGTCCTTTTATCCTTCTTTTATTTTGCAATTGGTTTATCAAATTCTTTTTCTTCATGTGCTTGTACTATTCTAAGTCATGATCCACATTAACGTTGAATAGCGTCTTTGCAATCCGTGTAGGGTCAAGGATACTTGTCTTGCATTTCATCTTTTCATTATCCATGTATTGCATCCTATTGAAGAAGTCTAGAATTGTTATAACCTCATGAAATGTGTATGCGTGTAGTAAGAAAAGCAAATACAAATTATTAGAGGCACTTACAAGCACCAGATGAGTAGCAGGTTGATTTTGAGCATGCTTTGATGGAAAACAGTATGTAGATCTTCAAAGAAAAGGGCTCGTTTATTTGCTCGAGTGCTAGAATGCATCTTTTGGCACACAAAATGTGATGTAAGAAAGTTCATATTTTGTGTTGGCAGTGATGTACTACTTGTGCATTCTTTTCAGCCGGACAGGTTGTTTGCTAAGTTGTACCAATGTCATGAACGGCTTCCCATTCTCATATTTAGGAGGAACATCCTGAAGCTTGTATATTGGAACTCCTAGTTTAACTAAAGCCATCTGCCAATTATACATGACACCATATTCTTCCGACTCCTCAATATATTCTAATGCTGGCTCATGAGAAGAATGAGATGCACTCAATTTTCTAATATTTTCCAAATACTTTGACAATTTTGATGAAGGTTTCCTATTTTCGTATGAGCTAACTTTGATAGGCACAGATGACCGAGTAGTCATCAGAAGTTGGACACTGGCTTGTTGTTGAACCTGTTATTCAATTGATTGCTCTTTACTACCAGAGGCTGGCTCTAGTACTGTTTCAAGCTCTTGCTCAACTGGTTGCTCTTTACTAACAACAACTTTCTCTGGTACTACTTGAAGCTGTTGTTCAACTGGTTGCTCTTGGTTATCTTACTAGCAAGGTTACTATCATCCTTGATGAGACATAGTGGGAGTGGATCTTCCTGGACTTTTTCCTTAGAAGACGGGGTTGCATTATTTTGAGATGCCATGAGGCTAGAAATCGGCTCATCATCCAACAAAATATCGCGTCGTTGCCAAAAGATTAGTTGGGTTATAGCCTGCCCTAGAGTCGTGATCCTCTCATGTGTGATGTGGTGTATTTCATAATTATTATCAATGATCTGAAGAACTTGCACCACCGCATAATACAATATAAGTGAATTGCCGTTAAAGTCACGATTAGGCTTTGTCATAGCAGTGGCAACCGGCTTGGTTTTGTTTCCTGCTCTGCCGATCGGGACAAGAAGACGACAAGATCTGTCCTTAACAATATCATCGACAGTGAACTTATGGGTTGACCCTGAGCCTGGCACAGAACCTACGATGCTAGGGTAGGCAGTTGGAGATACCAAATGCTCCTTTGGCAAGGGAACCATAGTTGTACTCGGTGCCACTAATTTTCCTTATTGTTTAAGTTCTTCCATTATTTCTTGCACATTTTCCTTGACCTTTTGAGCAATTATTTCATCAAGTGTTTTCTTGAACCTCTCACGTCTTCTATATGTCTCTTTATCTTTCGGGAAACCATCTAGCCAAGACATCTGAAAAGAGATTGCTTGAATCTATCCACTATGTTCAGAGTTTCCTATGATAGCGGTAAGTTTGTCATTCTCCCTCCTCGGCTTGAAGAGACCCTTATGTTGCTTTTCAATTACTTTTTTCATTTTTTTGCTCTACTTCGTTCATAGAGTTGGGCTTTTCAAGTTTGCCATCGCTGGTCAAACCTGACTGAGCAAAGACCCACCGCTGTGTTCTCTCATCGCAGCCTTCTAACGGGTGAGGATTGCCCTTACTAGTAATGTCCTCTAATATCTTATTCCATTCTAGACTTTGGGGGCATATCTAGCACACCCCAAGCGATGATAATAAATTCTTTCCATTGAGCTTCTTTGATTTTTCCCATCTTCCTTGGGCTAGGGACCTTATCGGCCATAACATAAGAATTCATTTCACTCTTCCAGCCACAAAACCTCTTGCTGCAGGAGACCAATGTTTCTTTCTTTAGAGCTTCTTTCGTGCCTTTTGGGAACTTGAATTGTTTCTTTATCCTCTCCCACAACTCATTCTTGTTTTTCTCAGGTAATTTTCTCCAATTCTCAGTTGTGATCGGCATGAGCTCTCTAACAAGAAAACCGCATGCATTTCGGTACTTTGTAATTGAATCCAGAGGTTCTTGGGGAAGCCCACCTGGACCTACCCTTGTTATGTATATTATACGGTTCAATGGACCCTTATTGGGACCTCGTTGCCCTCGTTTTCGCTTGAGTGAACATGAGGATTCATCCATTGGAGAACCTTTTGCGGTTTTAGGAGCCGAAGTCACCTCGTTGTCTTCGCGATTAATCTAGGTATAAAAGAATTTTAAGACTTCATATACTTGACAACCAACATTAACTTGAACTGCTAGAGTTAAGACTCGTGATCCATACCTCGTCGGTAGGATCATATTCCGGGTTGAGATCTTCTGAAGTCTTTTTAATTTTTATATTCAGAAAAAGATCCGTTAAACTATGAAAGGAGCCTGAACTGCCGGAGTCACTAAACTCCATATTGCCTTCTTTATTGTTACTACAATAAACAGTCTTCTTAGAGCTTTCCATGCTAGAACTAATAAGATAAAAATTATTTCTCACTTCAATGAAAGCTACAAAAATAAATGCTCTCAAAATCCTGAATTTCTCAAAAAGCTGGAGAGATCTGGTCTGAGAACCAGAGATAGAGAGGCTTTGAGTAGATTCATGTTCAGATTAAGAAAAATTAAAAAATTCTTAAACAGTTGGGGTTATAGTCAAGCAGGTCATGATTTTTATGAAGGGAAGCTGGATATAAGGTTGAAATCTATACAAACCAATATGCCTCCTAAACTGTACTTTTAAATGGTTTACAATGATATTAACATTGAGAATGGAGAAAGTGGCAGATAAAATAATTCACAAGGTTCAATCTGCATTCTGGGGTTGCATGATTGGCATATTCACAAGGTTCAATCTATAGATACTCAATAGAAATATAATGAATGGCATATTAACTCTACATGAAGTGTTGCATGGAAGAAAAAGATGGAAGCATTCTAGGGTTTGATAAGGCATTCTAGGGTTTAAGGCGACTGACCAAGGTGGCTGACCAAGTTCCATTCTGGGGTTTGAGGCGACTGACAAAGGCATTAGCTAGGCATGCGTATTGCTTGTATCAAAGGCCAACAAGAACAATTATATCAACAATTAAACAATAATGATGCAAAATTCACAATTCGCATTGATTAAACAAACAATTAAACAATAACAATTACAATCCACAATTTATGCTCAATGTTATGTACAAAAATTCACAATGCATAATTCAACAAACAATTAAACAACATTGCATAGCTTAATCGGGTCGCCGATGAGGAGGGAAATGTTGGTGTGCAGGGGGGGGGGGGGAGGGGGGGAGAACGGGTGTCAACGTGTTGGTGGCCGCCATAGCCGTAGGTGAGGAGGGAGGGGGCGCTGAGGAGGCTGGGTGGGAGGGGGCTCGGTGGGGGGAGAGGGGGTGCTCGATTGGAGGCTGGCGTGGAGGGGAGCTCAGCCGGCCTCCATGGAGGGGGCTTGGGTGAGACCGGGTAAGAGGGGGGGAGCTCGAGTGAGGTCGGGTGGATGATGGTGAGAGGGAGATGAGCTTACTTGGCATGGAGGAGGGAGAGAGGATGACTGCAAGTGCAGGCGCGACGACGGGGGACGGAAAAGTTCGGCGTACATGGACGGAAGGGAAGGAAGCGGCGAGGGCAAAGCTCGGCGGCGAGATCGAAGCTCGGCAACGAAGGTGAAGCTCGGCGACGGCGAAGATCGGAGGAGAAGCTCAGCAGCCAGGGCGGCGAAGACTTGGCGGCAAACAAAATTTTGCCAGCCTGACAGCGTCTAAGCGATTTCACCCAAGTTAGGTTTTTCCAACAAAGCCGAGCACTATATATAGACGCCTATCTTCTTAGACGAGTATTAAGAACCAACCGCCTGAGAAAAGGACTTCTCTCAAGCGGTTATTACTTACCACCCGCCTGAGCAGATGTATTTATCTCAGGCAGTTGGTAGGTAATACCCGCCTCAGATAAAGACTTCTTTCAGGCGATTATTTAGAACCAACAGTCTAAAAAGATCTTTATGTAGGCTTAATTAATATTCTTGATTCAAATGAGGGGCCTTTTAAAAGCCCAAATTCCACTTTCTTGTAATATGCTTGAGTATTAAATGTTACCACTAAATTTTACTTGGGAAAACCTTTGAAATTTATCAGAACATAAAAAACAAATAACACTGGTTATTTGTCATTTTTCTATCTTGATGAATATAATGATTTTCTCATTTAGTTTTTCAATGGAACTTTGTCGTCATCATACCAACCTCTATGAAATTTATCATATATTTTTTATTTTTTTGTGTGTGTTCAAAATTTTATGAATGCCTCATATGTATATGAACATTTGAATAGAATGATGGATAATTTGAATTTTGACATGTTGGAATTCTTAAAAAAATTAACAAAATTCATACATGTATAAATAAGACAAATATGTTCATACAAACCAATTTTAGTGAAAGATCCTTTTTAGGAGATAAAGAAATGTGAATAATATGTGAATATAAATTAATTTTATATTTGCCAAAACATTACAATGTTAGCTACACAAGTTTTAAAATATTTGGTCCAGGTGGTAGATATTAATTTTTTAAAAATATAGAAGAAAGAATCATCGAATTTAGACTTAATTTGCAGAATCTATAGATGTTTGAGTATTTTTATTGGAATATAAACTAAAAATAAGCAAGAGAAAAGAAAACTCAAGAACAAGCTCGGGCCATTATCTCAGCCGGTTGTTTAGGAACAACCGCCTGTGCAGTAGTTAAAAACCGCCTGAAAAAATTTACTGAGTCTAGGCTTTATTAAAATTCTTGTTGAAAATAAGTGGCCTTTTAAAAGCCAAATTTCCACTTTCTTGTATTATGATTTAGTATTAATGGTTGTCATTAAATTTCTGTAACACCCTCATTTTCATGCATCATGCCCTACATGCACTCATATACATGTTTAACATTAGCCCACAACAAGAGGAACGAGTTTAAAATTGATTCGGAGCATTTAAAATTGATTTGGAGCAAAACCGCACTTAAAACGCAGGAAAGTGCGGACTAGTCCGATTTTACTGAGGACTAGTCCGATTTCTCTCTGACTAAAAACGGACTTGTCCGTTTTTGCTGCGGACTAGTCCGATTTTGGCTCTGGAAACTTTCGGACTTGTCCGATTTTGTGCGGACTAGTCCGATATTCCATGAATCCTTGAAAATTTGCTAAGTCCCTGGACTTTTCCGGACTAGTCCGGTGTTCCAGCGGACTTGTCCGTTTTCCTTTCTGACTAAGATCGGACTTGTCCGATTTTTGGCCAGACTTGTCCGATTTTCTCTCTGGACGACTTCGGACTAGTCCGGTCCTGTCCGGACTTGTCCGATATTTCGCGACTCCGAGATTGACCTTTTGTTTTACGACTTGTTTCTTGGGTTTCACGTCAAGTGGGCCTAGGGACGTCGTGCCCAACTCTTTTAGAGCCCATGTGGGACTCTAAACCGGCCTCTACTCATCCCAAAACTCGAAATCCATCTAACCCTAGCCTCCACCTCTATATAAACAACCCCACCCCTTGGTTTGACATCTATTTGCCACTTTTCCACCCACCCAAACCCTAGTTCGTGGGGAGCCACCATCAAGGAGGGAGGAGAAGATCCCAAACGAGAAGAAGAAGAGGAGGAAACGAAGGAGGATCAAGATCTCCACCAAGTTTCGTCCTTCACCACCAATTCATCCCCAAGTTCATCACCAACCCTAGATCATCAAGATCCAAGTGTTACCTCCAAGTTTCTTGGTTCATTGGAGTTCTAAACACCTGGTATACCTTCTATTCTCTTTTCCTTACGAGAATTCAACCCCTAATCTCCAAATTCACGTCGATCTAGAAAACCCTAATCCGCTGATCTCGCAGAGTGCGGACTTGTCCGATCCCAAGCGGACTAGTCCGATCTTTCTGGTTAAATTGTGTTGAATTAATTCTAAAATTTGATCTAATCAACTCCAAACCTGTATAAACTTGTTAAAATCTATTAGAACTAGTTAGTGATCATTAGAAGCAATCTAGTAACAAGTTCTACCTTGCATTGCATCAATCATGCATGTCATGTCATGTTGAGTAATATTTGTGCACTCTTTGATTTTGTTTTTTTGTTTTGTATGTTTATTGTGTGGATTAGACGGATTTGCGCTAGAGAGTGCCACGGAGGATCTACAACCTCAAGAGTTCGAAGGCTTTGACCCTAATCAACAGCAAGAGCAAGGCAAGTGTCCTTGAAGCATATTGATCCTGTTTTAAAATAAATGTTTTGTTTGCAAAACTGCATGCTTGTGTCAATTTGATGGGAATCCTATGGTAGGAAGTTTACTAGTTTTGTTTGACCACCCTTGTCACCTGGAAGTTATGGTAGAGAGAGTCGGGAAGGCTTTTTACCTTTTTTCTTCGCTTAATCAACTGGGATGGGAACAACTATATCACTCAATTTAACTATGCATGGATGAGATTATGGTTAACATGAACTGGTTAAACATGGTATGGTAATGGATGATCTAAGCAAGCCTGGTATGTGGATGGGTTGGATGTTATGGTGGTTTGCTTGCTTTAGATCTAAGGACCGGTTCATGCGAGAATAAGCCAGGACTACAGTGCCACCACGAGGCCAAGTTATGGGTGCGGCGTAGCTGATTAATTAGGGCTTTGCTAGCGCTGTTCGGACCATTGTGGATGCTCGGGGAAGGGGTAGTCGGATTGGGTTTGTTGGTGATTGGTGGGACTACCCTGGGATCCGAATGGCTCAAGAGGGGGCCCTTGGTTGAAGATGTGCTCTGCGGGAGACATCGCCACCGGTGAAACCTCAGTGGGGTCTAAATAGGCTAGTAATCCCTTTGTAAAGGCTATTTTGTGATCTCTTGGCCACACACCAACGGAAGTGTGTTATGTGACCGACGGGTCATGGGCATAAGGGAGGTTCTTAGTCGCCGAAGGGTGATGAAATCACGAACACGTGGGTAAAGAGGTACAAACTCTGCAGAGTGTTAACTAAAACTATCATGATAGCCGTGCTCCCGGTTATGAGCACCTGGACAACTTCCATGATTAGAGGGAAATTGGAATTTGGATGGTCATGGTTTGATAATGGTTATGGATGGAATTATGGATTAATTTCTGGTATTGAATATGGTTATTGATGATGGTGAAATCTGGAATTATTTATGATGGTAATGAATTCAGATTTGGTATTATGGTATTATTTATGATTATGATGGGTTTACTTCACATACATAAGATATATTGCTTTTCAAATGTTTTACCGTACTTTTCAGCACTTTACCATTATTATTGTCGTCATTTGAATCAGCCACATGTCATACTTTCCACACTTGCTGAGTACGACATGTACTCACTCTTGCAATCCCCCACCCCAACAGTTGCAGGTCAGGACTGGGATTTTAATGGCGATAATGCGGAGTTCTAGGCCGTGTCTACCGTCAGCTTTGCCTGTGGTGTTGATTGGTGCTGCGTATACATACCCTGTCGCTTATGCTGCATAGTTGCTTAGTTTGCTTAGTTGTTTAATTAGTTTATTTCCGCTGCATTAGTTGAACTTGTCATTAATATTCATTAGAGCTTGTATTCGAGGATTTAATGAATTGTGTAATAAGAGTACTTATTTAATAATTTGAGCTGTGGTAATTTTCTGTATATCCTTTTGTGATTGCACTCGTGTATGTGTGATGAACATCCTGGGCACACATATGCGTTAGCTTGGTTCATTTTCGGAACCGGGCGTCACAGATTGGTATCAGAGCCACAGGTTGACCGTAGGATGCAGCCTAGATAGAATGGACACTTTAGAGCACATAGGAGCACTCAGGAATCGATGTGTTTTTGCTTGGAGTGCTGCTTGCTATATATATTGCTTGCTTGTGTGCTTAATAGAGGATTTTGGGATGCCTTAGCATTGCCATGTCCACTTAGGCTAGAGTAGCTAGTTGTTTAGTTTCATATCCCTTGATGCATATAGTTGGGGCATCTTCTAATTCTTACCTACTGCTTTTCTTCAGATGGTGAGGACTCGCAACCAGAGGGATGGCAATGATGAAGAGGAGAACAATGGAGTGCCTCAAAACGACAATGGACAAGGACCGGCTCAGGGAGCTATCAACATCGAGCAGCTATTGGCCATGCAAAACCAGCTCATGCAGACCATGATACAGACTATGGGACAGCTGCAGGCTGGCAATATCAACAATCAACCACACATGCCTCCACCGCCACCCCCACCTCCTCATAACCGATTGGGAGAGTTTATGAGGACTAGGCCGCCAACCTTTGCTCAAGCTGCTGACCCTATGGATGCTGATGATTGGCTCAAGTCCGTGGAGAAGAAGCTAGCCATTGTCCAATGCAGTGACCGAGAGAAGGTCTTGTTCGCTTCTCATCAACTAGTTGGAGCAGCTGCAGATTGGTGGGATTCTTATTGCAATGCTCATGAGAACCAAGAGAGAATTACTTGGGCCGAATTCAAGGAAAATTTTCGTTCTCACTATGTGCCGGAAGGTGTTATGCTCTTGAAGAGGCAAGAATTTGAGAACTTGAGACAAGGAAGATCAAGCGTGAGTGAATACCTCAATAAGTTCACTCAACTCTCAAGATATGCGCCTGAGGATGTTAGCCGGGACAGCCGGAAGCAATACCTGTTCATGAGGGGATTGAACAATACGATCCAAGTGCAATTGCTCAACTGTGATTATGTCAATTTTCAGAAGCTTGTGGACAAGGCAATTGTGGTTGAGAACAAGATCCGTGAGATGGAGCAAGAAATCAAGAGGAAGGCGCCATATCAAGGACAACAACAAGGAAGTAATGTGCGCCCTCGCTTTGCGCCACCCAATGCGCCTAATTACAGCTCCTCTATTCCTGCTCAGCGCCCTGGATATGCACCGCGCCCAACTCAGTTTGTGCAGCAGCGCCCTGTCATGCAAGCACCTAGGCCTCCGACGCCTTATGCACCTCGTGCTGATTTTCCTGGGGCCAATGCTCAAAACCAAGCTCGTCCCAATAATTCTGGTGGAGTTAAGAAGTGTTATACTTGTGGAGAAGCTGGACACTTTGCGAATCAATGTCCTAAGTCGGGCCTTGGTCAAGGAAGCAATGCATCGAAGCAAAACCCAAGACCTAATGGAGGACAGCCACAAGGAAGCCGTGGACAGCAAAATTTTGCTCGTGGTAACGTGAACCATGTCTCTACGGAGGATGCTCAACAAGCGGATGACGTGGTCATTGGTATGTTTCTCGCCAACTCCAACCCCGCGACTATGTTATTTGATTCTGGAGCATCGCATTCATTCGTTGCATCGAAGTATGTTGCCAAGTATAGTTTGCCTATCTCTCATATGAAGTTTACTCTGTTGGTTAAATCTCCTGGAGGAGAGATGAGGACAAATATAGTATGTCCAAAAGTAAGCCTTAGAATAAGGGGGGTAGACTTCTCCGCCAACCTCATTGTTTTAGATTCTCAAGGGTTGGATATTATACTTGGTATGGACTGGTTGAGGAAGCACAATGGGGTTATTGAATGTGCCACAAAGACAGTGAAGTTGACCAATGAGGAAGGGATAACTGTAGAATTTGAAGCATCTCAAACCGCACCGAAGCAATTGGAATTGAATCATATAGACGGTGTCGCAATTGAGGAGATTCCGGTGGTGTGTGAATTTTTGGATGTTTTTCCGGATGAGTTGCCAGGTATGCCACCCGATCGAGACATTGAGTTTGTTATTGATTTAATACCTGGAACTGCACCTATAGCTAAGAGGCCGTATAGGATGCCTCCTATGGAATTAGCGGAGCTCAAGAAACAAATTCAAGAGCAATTAGAGAAGGGTTTTATTCGCCCAAGCTCTTCACCTTGGGGAGCGCCCGTTCTATTTGTGGACAAGAAGGACGGATCCCAAAGGATGTGCGTGGATTACCGAGCTCTCAACGAGGTAACAATCAAGAACAAGTACACCTTGCCACGCATAGAAGACTTGTTTGATCAGATGAAGGGTGCTTGTGTCTTCTCTAAGATTGACTTGAGGTCGGGATACTTTCAAATGAAGATTAGACCATCGGACATACCCAAGACAGCTTTTAGGACACGGTATGGATCTTATGAGTACACCGTGATGTCTTTTGGATTGACAAATGCACCTGCCTACTTTATGTACCTCATGAATAAGGTCTTCATGGAGTACTTAGATAAGTTCGTTGTGGTGTTTATTGATGATATTATGATCTACTCGAAGGATGAGAAGGAACATGAGGAACACTTGAGGCTTACGCTGCAGAAATTGAGGGAGCATCGATTGTATGCCAAGTTCAACAAGTGCCAGTTTTGGTTGAAAGAGGTGCCATTTTTAGGCCATATTATTTCCGGAGGAGGAGTATCGGTTGACCCCGGTAAAGTGAGGGATGTGTTGAAGTGGGATCCGCCGCAAAACGTCAAGGAAATAAGGAGTTTTCTTGGGATGGCTGGATATTACCGTCGGTTTATCAAGGATTTTTCTAAGATAGCCAAGCCTATGACGGAGTTGCTAACGAAGGGAAAGGCATTCCAATGGACTCATGCTTGTCAAGAGAGTTTTGAGGAGTTGAAGAAACGGTTGACAACAGCCCCAGTTTTGGTATTGCCGGATGTAAGCAAGAGTTTTGACATTTATTGCGATGCATCAAGACAAGGGCTTGGATGTGTATTGATGCAAGGAGGTCAAGTGGTCGCCTATGCGTCAAGACAATTGAAGAAACATGAGCAGAACTACCCCACGCATGATTTAGAACTAGCAGCCGTGGTACACGCATTGAAGATTTGGAGACACTATATTCTTGGACATAGGTGTGAAATTTACACAGATCACAAGAGTTTGAAGTATATTTTCACACAAACGGATCTGAACTTGAGGCAACGAAGATGGTTAGAGCTCATCAAAGATTATGATTTGGGGATCAACTATCATCCGGGAAAAGCCAACGTAGTGGCCGATGCTTTGAGTAGGAAAGGAGTAAGTCATCAACTTACCGTTCGAGAGTTACCGTTCGAGTTATGTAAGGAGTTTGAAAGGTTGAACCTCGGGTTTGTAAATGAGATGGAGATGATGGAGTTAAATCCAACCTTAGAGCAAGAAATTCGAGAAGCACAAACCACGGATGAGGATATCAAGGAAATCAAGGAAAGGATCGAAGAAGGGAGAGAATTCAGATTTGACGAGGATGAACATGGTACCTTATGGCTTGGAAAGAGAATCGTTGTGCCTAATGTAAAGCATATTCGGGAGACAATATTAAAGGAGGCACATGACTCGCCATACTCAATTCACCCTGGTTGTACGAAGATGTACAAGGATGTGAAGACTTGTTATTGGTGGGATAGCATGAAAAAGGACATAGCTGAATATGTAGCATTATGTGATGTGTGCCAACGAGTCAAGGCGGAACATCAAAGGCCAGCCGGATTATTGCAACCGTTGAAGATTCCGGAATGGAAGTGGGAAGAAATTGGTATGGACTTCATAGTTGGGTTACCCCGTACTCAGTCCGGGTATGACTCAATTTGGGTAATTGTGGATCGTTTAACCAAGTCAGCTCATTTTGTCCCTGTGAAGACCAAGTATACAGCTGCACGATTGGCCGAAATATACATGGAGCATATTGTGTGTCGACATGGAGTCCCTAAGAAGATAGTCTCGGATAGAGGTTCTCAATTGACCTCCAGATTTTGGCAAAAATTGCATGAAGCTTTGGGAACGAGGTTGAATTTTAGTTCAGCATATCATCCTCAAACGGATGGACAAACCGAGAGGACCAATCAGATTTTGGAGGACATGTTAAGAGCTTGTGCTTTAAAGCATGGGAAAAGTTGGGACAAAAGCTTGCCATACGCGGAATTTTCATACAACAATAGTTACCAAGCAAGCTTGAAAATGTCGCCATATGAAGCGCTTTATGGGAGGAAGTGTAGGACACCTTTATTCTGGAATGAGGCAGGAGAAACTCAAGTATTTGGTCCGGACGTGTTGCAAGAAGCCGAAAAGCAAGTCCAAATAATTCGTGGAAACTTGAGGGCTGCCCAATCAAGGCAAAAAGGCTATGCGGATAATAGGAGAAGGAAATTAGCCTTTGAAATAGGAGATTTTGTTTACCTCAAGGTGTCACCAATGAGAGGTCATAAGAGGTTTAACATAAGGGGCAAGCTCGCACCTCGTTATATTGGACCATTCAAGATTTTGGACAAAAGAGGAGAAGTAGCGTATAAGTTGGAGATGCCAGCTCATCTTTCAGACGTACATGATGTGTTTCACGTTTCCCAGCTCAAGAAGTGTCTCAGGGTACCGGAAGATCAAGTGCCAATGGAAGAATTGGAGCTAGAGGAAGATTTGACTTATGCCGAGCAACCGGTCAAAATCTTGGAAACCAAGGAGAGAGTCACAAGGAACAAGGTCATTAGATGGTGTAAAGTCCAATGGAAGCACCATACCGAAAAAGAAGCAACTTGGGAGTTAGAAGATGATCTCAAGAAGGAATTTCCCCATCTCTTCTCTTCCGCGTCGAATCTCGAGGGCGAGATTCATTTTAAGGGGGGTAGGTTTGTAACACCCTCATTTTCATGCATCATGCCCTACATGCACTCATATACATGTTTAACATTAGCCCACAACAAGAGGAACGAGTTTAAAATTGATTCGGAGCATTTAAAATTGATTTGGAGCAAAACCGCACTTAAAACGCAGGAAAGTGCGGACTAGTCCGATTTTACTGAGGACTAGTCCGATTTCTCTCTGACTAAAAACGGACTTGTCCGTTTTTGCTGCGGACTAGTCCGATTTTGGCTCTGGAAACTTTCGGACTTGTCCGATTTTGTGCGGACTAGTCCGATATTCCATGAATCCTTGAAAATTTGCTAAGTCCCTGGACTTTTCCGGACTAGTCCGGTGTTCCAGCGGACTTGTCCGTTTTCCTTTCTGACTAAGATCGGACTTGTCCGATTTTTGGCCAGACTTGTCCGATTTTCTCTCTGGACGACTTCGGACTAGTCCGGTCCTGTCCGGACTTGTCCGATATTTCGCGACTCCGAGATTGACCTTTTGTTTTACGACTTGTTTCTTGGGTTTCACGTCAAGTGGGCCTAGGGACGTCGTGCCCAACTCTTTTAGAGCCCATGTGGGACTCTAAACCGGCCTCTACTCATCCCAAAACTCGAAATCCATCTAACCCTAGCCTCCACCTCTATATAAACAACCCCACCCCTTGGTTTGACATCTATTTGCCACTTTTCCACCCACCCAAACCCTAGTTCGTGGGGAGCCACCATCAAGGAGGGAGGAGAAGATCCCAAACGAGAAGAAGAAGAGGAGGAAACGAAGGAGGATCAAGATCTCCACCAAGTTTCGTCCTTCACCACCAATTCATCCCCAAGTTCATCACCAACCCTAGATCATCAAGATCCAAGTGTTACCTCCAAGTTTCTTGGTTCATTGGAGTTCTAAACACCTGGTATACCTTCTATTCTCTTTTCCTTACGAGAATTCAACCCCTAATCTCCAAATTCACGTCGATCTAGAAAACCCTAATCCGCTGATCTCGCAGAGTGCGGACTTGTCCGATCCCAAGCGGACTAGTCCGATCTTTCTGGTTAAATTGTGTTGAATTAATTCTAAAATTTGATCTAATCAACTCCAAACCTGTATAAACTTGTTAAAATCTATTAGAACTAGTTAGTGATCATTAGAAGCAATCTAGTAACAAGTTCTACCTTGCATTGCATCAATCATGCATGTCATGTCATGTTGAGTAATATTTGTGCACTCTTTGATTTTGTTTTTTTGTTTTGTATGTTTATTGTGTGGATTAGACGGATTTGCGCTAGAGAGTGCCACGGAGGATCTACAACCTCAAGAGTTCGAAGGCTTTGACCCTAATCAACAGCAAGAGCAAGGCAAGTGTCCTTGAAGCATATTGATCCTGTTTTAAAATAAATGTTTTGTTTGCAAAACTGCATGCTTGTGTCAATTTGATGGGAATCCTATGGTAGGAAGTTTACTAGTTTTGTTTGACCACCCTTGTCACCTGGAAGTTATGGTAGAGAGAGTCGGGAAGGCTTTTTACCTTTTTTCTTCGCTTAATCAACTGGGATGGGAACAACTATATCACTCAATTTAACTATGCATGGATGAGATTATGGTTAACATGAACTGGTTAAACATGGTATGGTAATGGATGATCTAAGCAAGCCTGGTATGTGGATGGGTTGGATGTTATGGTGGTTTGCTTGCTTTAGATCTAAGGACCGGTTCATGCGAGAATAAGCCAGGACTACAGTGCCACCACGAGGCCAAGTTATGGGTGCGGCGTAGCTGATTAATTAGGGCTTTGCTAGCGCTGTTCGGACCATTGTGGATGCTCGGGGAAGGGGTAGTCGGATTGGGTTTGTTGGTGATTGGTGGGACTACCCTGGGATCCGAATGGCTCAAGAGGGGGCCCTTGGTTGAAGATGTGCTCTGCGGGAGACATCGCCACCGGTGAAACCTCAGTGGGGTCTAAATAGGCTAGTAATCCCTTTGTAAAGGCTATTTTGTGATCTCTTGGCCACACACCAACGGAAGTGTGTTATGTGACCGACGGGTCATGGGCATAAGGGAGGTTCTTAGTCGCCGAAGGGTGATGAAATCACGAACACGTGGGTAAAGAGGTACAAACTCTGCAGAGTGTTAACTAAAACTATCATGATAGCCGTGCTCCCGGTTATGAGCACCTGGACAACTTCCATGATTAGAGGGAAATTGGAATTTGGATGGTCATGGTTTGATAATGGTTATGGATGGAATTATGGATTAATTTCTGGTATTGAATATGGTTATTGATGATGGTGAAATCTGGAATTATTTATGATGGTAATGAATTCAGATTTGGTATTATGGTATTATTTATGATTATGATGGGTTTACTTCACATACATAAGATATATTGCTTTTCAAATGTTTTACCGTACTTTTCAGCACTTTACCATTATTATTGTCGTCATTTGAATCAGCCACATGTCATACTTTCCACACTTGCTGAGTACGACATGTACTCACTCTTGCAATCCCCCACCCCAACAGTTGCAGGTCAGGACTGGGATTTTAATGGCGATAATGCGGAGTTCTAGGCCGTGTCTACCGTCAGCTTTGCCTGTGGTGTTGATTGGTGCTGCGTATACATACCCTGTCGCTTATGCTGCATAGTTGCTTAGTTTGCTTAGTTGTTTAATTAGTTTATTTCCGCTGCATTAGTTGAACTTGTCATTAATATTCATTAGAGCTTGTATTCGAGGATTTAATGAATTGTGTAATAAGAGTACTTATTTAATAATTTGAGCTGTGGTAATTTTCTGTATATCCTTTTGTGATTGCACTCGTGTATGTGTGATGAACATCCTGGGCACACATATGCGTTAGCTTGGTTCATTTTCGGAACCGGGCGTCACAATTTCACACGGTAAAACCATTGAAATTGGTCATAACATAAAAAACAAATTATACTAGTTATTTATCATTTTTCTATCTTGATGAATATAATGATTTTCTCATTTAGGTTTTCAATGGAACTTTGTAGTCATCATACCAACCTCTATGAATTTTTTCAGATATTTTTAAATTTTTTTTAATCAATGTGTGTTCAAAATTTGATGAATGCCTCATATGTATATGAGCATTTGATTAGAATGATGGATAATTTGAATTTTGACATGTCAGTATGCTTTAAAAAAATTAAGAAAATTCATACATGTATAAATAGGACAAATATGTTCATACAAACCAATTTTACTGAAAGATCCTTTTTTTAAGAGATAAATAAATGTGAATAATATGTGAATATAAATTAATTTTATACTTACAAAACATTATAATGTTAGCTATACAAGTTTTAAAATATTTGGTCCAGGTGGTACATATTAATTTTTGAAAAGTATAGAAGAAAGAATCATTGAATTTGGACTCAATTTGCAGAATCTATACATGTTTGAGTATTTATACTGGAATCTAAATAAAAAAAGAATCAAGAGAAAAGAAAACTAAAGGATAGGCTCGGGCCATTATCTCAAGCGGTTGTTTAGGAACAACCGCTTGTGCAGCAGTTAAAAACCGCCTAAAAAAATTTACCGAGTCTAGGCTTTTTTAACATTCTTCTTTAAAATGAGGGGCCTTTTAAATGCCCAAATTCCACTTTCTTGTAATATGCTTTAGTATTAAAGGTTTCCATTAAATTTCACTTTAGAAAGCCTTTGAAATTGTTTAGAATATAAAAAACAAACAAAACTGGTTATTTGTCATTTTTCTATCTTGATGAGTATAATGATTTTTTCATTTAGTTTTTCAATAGAACTTTTTAGTCATCATACCAACCTCTATGAGTTTTTCAGATTTTTTAATTTTTTTGAATCAATGTGTATTTAAATTTTAATGAATGCCTCATATGTATATGAGCATTTGATTAGAATGATGGATAATTTGAAATTTTACATGTTGGAGTGCTTTAAAAAAATTAACAAAATTCATACAAGTATAAATAAGACAAATATGTTCATATAAAACAATTTTAGTGAAAGATATATTTTAGGAGATAAAGAAATGTGAATAATATGTGATTATAAATTAATTTGATAGTTACCTATACATTACAATGTTAGCTATACAAGTTTTAAAATATTTGATTCAGGTGGTAGATATTAATTTTTGAAAAATATTGAAGAAAGAATCATCAAATTTGGACTCAATTTGCAGAATATATACATGTTTGAGTATTTATATTGGAATCTAAATAAAAAAGAAGCAAGAGAAAAGAAAACTGAAGAACAGGCTCGGACCATTATCCCAGGGGGTTTTTTAGGAACAACCGCCCGTGCAGCATTTAAAAACCGTCTGAAAAAACCTACTGAACTTAATTTATTTTAATCAGAGGTTGTTTTTACATTAAATCCCGCCAGTGAAAACACACGCCTATATAAAGGGCCCCTCGGGCACCACAGAAAACCTAACCCGTGAGATTTTCTATCGAGGTCGCTAGGCTACCAAAATTTTCCATCGTGTGCGGGCCGGTCCTGTATTCATCAGTTGATCAAGCTTCAAAAATAGAAAAGTTTAGAAGATACTTCTGCTTCACTGTCATATTTTCAATTATTTATCCTGTTTTCAGTTTTGTTTTGTTGAGTTTGCATGCCCACCTGCACTTGAGATTTGTTGTAGATTTGAAGGATTAAAGGTTGAAAGATGTAGTTGAGGCTCCCCATGAGCTCACCCATGAATTTTGTAGAAAAAGATGTAGATTTGAAGGATTAAAGGTTGAATATGAATACAAGCACATCACGTGTTCGATGAAATATTTCAATGAATAAGCCTAACTTCAAAAATCCATTATGGCCACTAGAAAGCTGTTGATATTTCCTATGCACTACTAGCAATTTATCCCTAGCAGTGTTGCCAGAAATGCTTTTTGGTAGGTTTTGATTCTTAAATGAATGCCCGCAAGCGCAAGCAGACTATCGATGTATCATTTCAGTATTCCCAAAGGGTGTCATTTATATTTTCCCAAAGGAAGGCTAAGTGGAAGTAAAGCAATCATCAAGTGGAGAAGCTAGGTGGTATAGGTAGAATTCTAGCAAGGATGGGTAATTTGATAAGTGGAGGTAGTGTAACACACACAAGAGCATCCTATCGTAAGGGGGGTAAATGAGGTAATAGAGGGACTAGGATAAGAGTTAGGTAGATACTCCTAATATGCCTTTAATGTACATATACATAGCCTATAGTCACTAATGATTATATTAACTATGAATTCTCATGCTAAGTGGATTAAATTACTCCTGCCAAGAGCCTGTGGCATATCCGAACGTGGAGGATTACAAAGGACAGATAAGGCTGTCACCACCTATTGCCTACCTCTTCAGTCCATGAGTCTACGAGAACTATTCAACGCTACTCTCTATCCTAGCACCATGCTAGCATATTAAGTAATTACCTTAAGAGCCTAGGCACAAGCCATCCTAAGGCAATAAACCAAATCATTGTTGAACCAATGTTAATTCATAGCATAAGTGAATCATATCAACATAATCAGATCATAACTAATTAGACTATAGTGAAGGTTTATAGTGGTTATGATAATCTAATGAGAATGGTATAACACAATCATAAATACTATTCCTACCACATACATGGAATCCACAATCAAAGAAGAAACACATCATCCAAGTATACGAACAATAGTAGACTAAGGCCCCGTTTGGTACGGTTCCAGATTCACACAGAATCGGAAACAGTTCCATTTCAACTCAGAAATGGTTTCAAACTATAAAACAAAATCACTTAAGAAACCATTTGGCTAACATTTATATTTCAGTTTCAATAGAGAGGAGAGAAAAACAAATTTGACTCATTTACCCATAGTTGTTTTCTGGTTGTTCTTTATTTTTGTCTGGTTTTTATATGGCATGTACTCTGATGTTGACAAGTAAACATTAAAAAAAAATACATGTTAGATGTTGCCATGATCAGTACGTGTGTACACACCGGTACAAAACATGGAGAAGTACAAAATCTCACTAGTAAAATCGTCATCACTTCCTTCTGGCCATAAACAAAATTTGATGATCACTAGTACTTGTTAGACAAATGCAGGTTGGCTGTAAAATATTGATATTGATAACACAAATTTCAAAATCTGGATTTTATTAAAAAGAATCAAATATGAATTGACCTAAATAGAGGTGGTGGCAAAATTTCGTAATTTTTCTAGAACTTGGACACGACTTACAATTGATTGAAGTGTTCCAAGGTGTGAAACAACTTTTCAGGTGTTTCACCTCCTTAGTTCAAAAAAGTGAATCGTTTCAAGGTGTTTCTACCTTTGAAACGTTTCTGCTTTTTACCGTTTGGAGCAATTTTAAGTGATTCTACCTAGAATCAGAAACATTTCTATCATCCAAACGGGGCCTAAAGATAACATCTTTTTTATGAATAAAGTCACAAATACAAATAGGAATATGGGAGACATAACTTTCCCAATTGGGGAGAGACTCCTTCTACTCCTCTCCTACTTGCTCTATAGACTAGAGACTCTCCTCTCTACAGCCTATACTCCCGTAAACCAATGGAGAGCAGTGGATACAAAGGAAGAATACGCAAGTGGTGTGTGTTGAAGTGAGGGGTGAGGTGTCCTATTTATAGCTTGGAGAAGTGTCGGTTCCCACCACCAAAAGCGTGCGAATCGGTCACCCGTGACCACTTCAAGCAGGGAGGAGCCACCACGTGGGGTTTGACCGAGAAAGGCGCCAGGACCTAGACAGCCGACTAGGGGGGTGAGCTCACTTGGTTTTGGCCCCTTTTTGCGGTGTGCTTTCTCCAAGTCTCTGACAGGTGGTCCCATTGATTGATATGGGTGCTACACTGTTGGATGGCCTTGGATGCTTCTGTTTGTGGGCCATTTGATCCATGTGATGCCACACGTCATCGCCTGATTGGCTGGAATGGTACTTTGTAGTATTCATCCCCTTGTTTCACTTTATTTCTGCATAGAATTCCTGCATGCACTACTTTCTCCAAAGACAAGTGGAAATAGGTTAAATAGAAAGGTGATGTGTGCAAGAAATGACAATTCCTTCACATAATTGTGTTATATTGACGGGTGAAATGTTATATAACAGCGTTAACAAACTCCCCCAAGCGTATCCTTTGCTCGTCCCGAGCAAAGTCAAGACTTCAGGTTGATGATCAAGAGTTGCTACTATGTTATATTTTTTTCAAAATTACCATGTGCACAACAAAATACTCTACCTAGTATTGCAAAAATTGGCACGGTACTTCACCCAACTTAAGTCATCATGGGGCTTATGCCATCTCCTATTCATGGGCGGTTGAAAGATAGAACAGCAAATGGAGCACACATACCATAGAAATCAAGTTCCACCCAAATTCCAGAGTGTTCAATTTAGATTTTAAGTTTCTCAAATTGATTTTCTCAAGTCTCTCCTTTGTGTGTAGTGGAAATATATCCTCTCCAAGGCATTGTGCCTAAATTCATCCTGCCTCTACATAAGGCTTGTATGTGGAGGTTGGTAGGGAATATAGTAGGCATATTTGCAACACATAGTATTGCTAAGTCAAAAGAGCAAGCCTTAGGAGAAATCAACTCAAAAAAATTTGATTCAAGACTTGTGCATGTGTGATGGAATGGAGTGGATGTGGATCTTGAGATGACTCCTTTTTTAGTGGACTCTCTTGTTTTGCAGGGATGAAACATGACTACTTTTTTTTTCTCATGCTTATGATGTAAGCATGCATTTTCTTTTTCTTTTTCTTTTTCTTGTAGCCATGTCTTCTAGTCCCTTTTTATGCAATGAATTTTGAATAGGGTACTAAGAATGAATGATATGGATTCTCTTTTTATTGTGGAATGGTGGTATGATGGAAAATTGTTTACTTCTAGTGTAGAAGTATGCATGTGCAAGTGAAGTCTTGAATTCAAAAAGTAAAGAAAGAAATGTCGTCTATACTTGTTTGACAAATCTCAACGTGAAGACAAATAGCATATGCATAGGGTCTATCAATATAATGTATCATATGGCTTTGGTGGGTATCTCCAATCAAATGAGAGTAACTTAAATCTTTTTAGAATTTCTTCAGAACTCTAGGTTTCACTATCAAACTTGGAATAATAGTCCTATCACTATATCATATCTCACAACAACTTAGAATGGAATAAGTTTTTGCTACCCACAATTTCCAAATCAAGGCAAAAGCAATTTTAGCCAATGAGAGCAATATGTTGGAGAGTAGTAAGTTGTAAACTAGGGACTTAGGGATATTAAAATAGAGCAACTATTCATCATTTCATCTATGTGAATTCCAAGTCATTATTACCGCACATCATTTATTTTATTGGAAAAACAAATCTATCCTATTTTTTTAAATGCAAGGTCGATGATGGGTAAGTGGAAAATAAATATGCAAGGGGTTGATACAATTTACCTCAAGTGGGGGTCCTCCCCGAAGCTTGTTCTTCACTCACCTCCGTGTTGAGGGTTGAACCCTTGATGACGGAAGTATCCACGAGATCGGCTTGTTGTTGTTGTAGCATGGAGTTGAAGTTGGTGAATTGAGCGTCCATTTGTTGTTGCCGGTGTTGGGTACCTTGGACATGCCCTTGTAGAGTGTTGTAGATGTCACCCATCCTCACTTCAAGCTCCTCCATACATCTAGAGAGGTCCGTCATTCCTTGGCTATAGTCACGATGACTTCTAGCCGAAGTGGAATGACATCTTCTCATAGATGTTAGAGGCAAGCTGCTAGAGCTTGAAGTGGATAGGGGTGTTTCCCATGTAGCACCTGGCCATCCATGCCAAGACGGACCTTCGGTCTCATACGAATAAGGTTGAGTCCATCTGGGTGCATCACGTGTTGGGTTCTCTTCCTCTTCGTATTCATGGAACATGGAGGTTGTCGGGGGCATGGCCGCTCTCCTTGTATGGCCCCTAGTTACCCTGCCAGAGACATTACTTCTTTCGGCTTTCTTGATGGGAAGTAGGTCAATGGTTAGCCTCCAACATTTGTACAAATGATAATCTGGGTTAGGTAACCGAATTTCATTGACAAAGACGGGATAATAAAATATCAAAGAGACATCTTGATCATGCTTAAGGGTATGTCCTTGCACTAAATAATCTTGATCAATTAATTCTCTTTCATTTTCAATGTACTCAAATGAAGAATATTCTAGTGCTCCTACCCTAGTAGCAATACGGGTAATCAATGAAGTGCATTCAATTTGCCCTACTCTTAGAATGTAATCTAACCATTGTGTCATCATGGCAATAACTGGAGCAACCTTTATCTTTTTAATCATGGCAAATAAAATTTTCAGCTCATCATCACGTACTATCCTTACATATCCTCTAGAGAACATAGTCATATCCATCCATCTATGCATGAAGCGTAAAGTAGGGTTGTGCAAGTGGCCATTCCTAGGTGCACTACATCTGACCTCACCAGTTAAATCTTGCAATAAACTTTGTTTGTTAAACTTAGGCAAAGTGTCTAAATCTTGGAAATAACGTTTATGGAAGCCTAGGATTTCACTTAATTCTTTCCATAGGATATTGTATTCTTTTTGAAATAATCTAAAAGTAATACCATCAAATCCTATTTTGAGTGTGCAAACAAAACCCCGATGAATTTTCCCTTGAAGATCTTGAGGGCAAATTGCAAATGAAAATAAAAGCAAATCTTTTTAGTTGGATTTTGAGGTAGAGTACTTCAATGAAGAGCAAGAAAAACAATTTGAGCAAGAGTGACTTTGGGGATGTATGAAATGAGGTGAAGTGTGAGGAGAAGAGCTCCTCACGATCAACATTTGTAGTGCGCAATCCCCTACGGTCACTAGGGAACCAAATGTAGCCGTTGGAGGAGAGAGAGCAAAATTAGCTCTTTCCCCATGTCGGCCGAACAGGGTGTCGGCCAACCTGACAGGTGGGCCCCTTGTTCTCCCTTTTGGCAGGTGGCTCCCTAATGGCTATGGAATTAGCACATTGGTAAAATACCACTTTTGCAGCTCAGAAAAATTGTTTTCCAAATAAAAACTCTTTTTTTCTAAACCCAACAATTTTTGTTTCGTGAAAAATCAAAAAATAAAAATGTTAGTTGAGAATATAAGATTCTCAACTTACTAGAAAAACCAAATATGCAGTGGGAAAATCAACTAAGTGAGGACAATCAAATGAAGAGAAAAGAAAAATAAAGAAAAGGATAACTACCAATTTAACCTATTGGCTAGGTCTCATCACTGTCAGATGACATGGACATTCCTCCTAGTTCATTTCTTGACATCCGGGCCCGAAGGGATGGTCTCGGACGGCTTGTCTTGCTTCTTCTGCCAAACCCTCTTTGGCGACTTGGTGGACTTGGGCCCTTGGGGAGGCCCGAACTTATTCGTCTTCTTGGGGTGTTGTCATGGATGATAAGACGGGTTTTCCGCATAGATCATCTTTCTCATGAATGCAATGAGCGGGTCCACCTTTGGAGGTGTGATTTTGACCTCTTGAATGTGTTTAACATTCGATCTATACTTGATACAGATCATGGAGCATTCCTCCAACTTTGAGCAACAGTTAAACTTCTCCTCCTTGCCATTGATATGGAAGTGGATTTCTCCAGCTCCCACATCTATGCGAGCTTTCGTGGTGCTTAGGAATGGTCACCTAAGAATGAGTGGAGTATCCTTCTCGACCTCCATGTCGAGCACCATGAAATCCATGGGTATGAAGCAGTTTTAGATTTTCACCGGGACATCTTCGGCAATACCTGCCGGACAACAGACTGAGGAATCAGCCTGTTGGAGCTGCATTGGTGTTGGAGTGAGTTCCGTGATGTTTAGCTGGTCGAAAACCACCTTGGGCATCAAACTCACACTTGCTCCAAAGTCATAAAGGGCCTTGTCAAAGTGGTGTGTCCCAATGGAGCATGAGATTGTAGGACATCCAAGGTCCTTCAGCCAGTTGCCTCCTTGTAGAGAAATCATGTTGGCACTTTCCACGGAAGGTTCGGGCTGTCCTGGCATTTTTCCATTCTCCATGAGGAACAACAGCTGCCAGTTGAGCCAACTGAGTCTCCAACATCTTGTAGAAGCTCAATTGATTCTTGAAGGCTGAGGATAGTCTATTAATCTTGGCATTGATGCTCTTAGGGTCTTGTCATTGGCCGGCAACTTCTTGGATATAGCTTCACTGATCTTTAGCTGGCCAATGGCAAGTTCTCTCAAGTTGAGTTGATTTCCATTGTTCCCATTGTTGTTGTACCCTCCTTGAAAGAATGGGCGTGGTTGGCCCCACCCTTGACCTCCTGGACGATAGCCATTGTTTCTTCCATTGTTGGCTAGGTACAAGGCTTCCTCACGGGTTTCTGGGCAATTATTGCCCAAATGGCCTGTGTTGCCACAAACTTCACAAGTGATGTGAGAGTCTAAGGCATAAGCATTGCCGCATACTTCATCGTTGCCTTGTCCATCAATCTTTTTCATAAGGAAGTCCAATTTTGTAGCGATCATGTCCACCTCCTTCATGGTGTGCATGCCTCGCTGGCAGGTATGGAGACGCTCGTCGCTCCATCCTATGTTTGACACCATTTTGTCAATCAAATCTTTGGCTTTGGGCACCGTTATTGAGAAGAAGGAACCTCTAGCAGCAACATCAACATGGTCACGGGCGGAAGGGGTTAGCCCATTGTAAAAGTTTTGTATGATGAGCACGTTGATGAGGACATCACAACAGCGGAGACGCACATTGAACTACAAGGACCAATCACCAGAGCATGAGCACGGTTAATAAATTAGCAGGTGAATTCGTTCCTAACTTCTTTTGCATGTGAGTTTCAGAATAGATTGCTATGTGATGATTTAATCGTTATTAGAAATAATGGAGAAGATCAACAAGTGAAGGAAAGAGGCCTTGGGAGCGTGGAGAACTAGCTGTGACGTCCACAAGTTGATGGAAACAGTTTACAACTCGGACTCGAGTTCAACTCGGAGTCCAGGAGCAGTCCACCTTAAAACAGACGCCCGGGAGGCATACGGAATCCGTTTTCAATGTTCTACATATGCACTAAAAGAGGAGAAGATAAAATTTCCAATGGTTCTAGTCTCACCTCAAAAATGCTCTGGAGTCATTGGGAATCGTCGAAACAAGTTGAGTCCAGATATCTGTCCGGTGCTGCGCTGCCGAATTGAGCCTTTGGGACTTGTATCCCGTAAGAGTCCATTAGGGATGCGTCTAGTTGTGTTTTGGTCGAACTCTATCCTATAAATACTGCAGCCGCCGGTCATATTCGGTGGGTTTTGCTTAGATCAATAATATCACCGTTCTACAGTTTGTGAGACCCCAACTTCACGATTCCAGATCGCGTCTTCGACGTTCTTGCTTGTGTTATCGGTTGCACTTGCAGGTATTAGCCTTCTTGGCGAGGTCAAGCGTGTGCAGCACGGTTGATAACCATCAGAGCCATGGTGTAGTGATTGCAGGGGTACTCGAACCGCTCGAGTGCCGCGGATCATCAACGTCGAGTTCTCCACCCCAATCGACATACCTTTCGGAAGATCAGGCCTAAACCTACAGTAGGATCGAAGAGCACGTGAAAAGCTACCAGTGGGGGGGGTGAATGGTAGATTTAAAGATCTTACGCAACGAAATCAATTAAACCCCAAACTCTTTCGGTAGAAAAAATGATTTGTTAAAGAAATCGTGTGTGAGACTAATCTAAACGTGTTTCACCGTGACAAAAGTGATAGATATCAGAGAGAATCAAGTCACGAAGACAACACAAAAAGAATCACTCAAATCCGTCGAGAAAAACACAAGTTATGATCGAAAGATCAAACACAGGTCAAACTGCCCTACCCCGGGAAAAACAGTTCTGGAACGCTGCAAAGAAACTCGTGTAGATCATAGACCACAAATCCAATGACCGTGAAATTTTGACAGATGATAGACAATCAAGTTGTGAAGATAACCCAAAAAGAATCACGTCAATTGAATCTGTAAAACTCGAGTTATGATAAAACCACCGACAAAAGGTAGTGCTGTCCAGAAACTCGACGAGTAAAACTTGTCTGGAACAAGTCGGACGAACAAGGTACAAAAAGTTCCTTCAAACTACGAATTTTATTCAATAGAACACAAGAGGAACAGCCCCAAAATCGTCTACCACGAGCTCTGGGCTCCCTTGCTTATATAACCAGCCCTTAGGCCAACCCAATATCAACTAGGACTCCAATCCTACTCAGATCACAAATCATAACTTTCCATAACTGCTCAAGATTCTTCTATACGCAGATAGGAGCAATCTTAAGACTTCCAAACACCTTAGGAACGTATCCCACATTCATAAACAACTCAAATTCGTGACACACACGAAATCCTAACATAACCAACTCGATACTTTCCATACCGAGCCATAACCGACTCCGCCGCAGCCAAAGTCATCAACCGGTACGATCCGATCCTTCCAACCAGATCTTTCCTTCCTTATCCCATCTTCGGAACCATGTTGCCACGTCATGCACCACATGCATACGTGCGAACACCTTCCTTCGATGTTCAGTAACCTTCATATGCACTGCCCTTGATTCAATCATCCTGCGCGACCTCCTGATCAGCTCAACCACAGTTCCTCCTGAACTTGGTTGTTGGAACCTCATCTCCTCCCTGAGACTAGTCCAATGGATCCCGTCACCAGCCATGTCTTGAACTCAAGCAACACCTGCACATGAATAAACAACCAATCCATATGAGCCCAAGTCCTCGACTTGACTCAAGTTAGTTCCGAACACAACACCCTACGTGAGAACCTCACATAAGCATGTTGCAAAACCACAGTAACACGATATCATCCATATCAACCAAAAAGCACCAAAAACTTAGCAAATGAATACTAAGCAATCTTTCCAACAATGTAAAGCAAGTACGAAACATTGCGAATGAAAAGCAGAAGCACTGCGGTCAAGTTCCGGACCATCCCACAGCAAGCTGGAGCTTGAGCCGGAGCTTACCAAAAGATAGTAGAACCTAGCATCGAAGCTTACCAAAAGTAGTACAACCAAGCTCCCGCCGGAGCTTACAAAACTAGCAGGACCTAGCGCCGGAGCTAACCAGAACTAGTCGGAACTAGTAAACCCTAAAGCCGGAGCTAGAAAAATCAACTCAGAGCTTAGCAAAAACATGCCAGAGCTATCAAAGACGTGCCAGAGCTATCAAGACATGCCGGAGCTAATAAAGACATGCCGGAGCTAAAGATAAAGCTCACCGGAGCTAACCAAAGCTAGTCGGACCTTACCAAGAAGCCGGACCTAGCATCTAACGTAGCCGGAGCTACCCAAAACAAGTCGGACCTACGGTCGGACCTTGCTATAGCTCGGAGCTAGAGTCGGACCTTGATAAAAAGGTGTTTTGGTGATATTCAAAAACATTTATCATCAAAGCCAAGTGTATTCACTACAAGCCAATGTATTCAGCACACATAGGTCTTACAATCTCCCCCTTGATGAATGCATTGGCAACATCACTTAAAATCCGAACATTGGCTTATTCACATAAAAGTTTTGAAGAAAATTTCTCCCCCTTTGTAAATCAAAAGTAAAATGAGAAGAAAAAATTATCCTATATTATCTCTCCCCCTTTATTATCTCTCCTTATGCACATATTCTCTTTCTCTTCATGCTTATCTCTCCCCCTTTGACAATGTATTCAGCAAGTCATGAGCATGTAAACAAATTATCTCTCCCTCTTTAGTTGTTATGAGCATATTATAACATATTCATATAAACAAAGCCCATCTAAGTCATACTATCAAGTACTTTACATTATCACATCAATGAAATACATAAAGTAGTGTAAGCCATGCTAGAGATCATATGTAATTTTCAGTTTAAGCAAGTCATGATCTCACAAACTTAACTATTCCAAAACCTGAAAGCATGACACTAGTTGCTGCATTTTATTATTTTTCAAAGCATAAATTTAGATCATATGATATTTGCAAGAGATTATATGCGCATCTATCTTATTCTAACCAACCAAGCCAAGCCTATGTCATTTGACAATCAGAAGCTTAAGGACATGGTTTTAGTCATACACAACTTCTTCCAAGTTCATATCTAAGTGCAATGATAAGCCATCTCAAAAGAAGAAGTGCGATGCAGGCATATTCTCTTGATCTTTTCTCAATTTATATTTGTTCATAAAAACTCAACATGTGAGTTGATTACTTGATTAATTCTTTATGATTAAAAGCATTTGTGAGCATGCAACAAGTTCAAAACAGCAAGAAAGTTCGACCATGACTAGTTTTAGTGTAAGTAATTATTCCAATTACTAGAGATGGCAAAAACTACAAAATGTATAACACGAGTAATGTAGTAAGAACTTTCAGCATGTAAAAGGAATCACAAAGTCATATATGTATGAAATACTATGCTCATATTATTTTAATTTCAGATTCACACATAGACTTCCCAAGTTTCAAAAACTCCCCCTCAATTTAAGCCACGAGGATGCATAACCCCTATTTCACTACGAATGAAACAAAAACGAGTGAAATCCAAAGGTTTTGTAAAAATGTTAGCCAATTGATGTTCGGTATCTACATGGTGAAGCACAATGTTTCCCTTTTCAACGTTATCTCGGAGAAAGTGATACCTAATATCAATGTGCTTAGTTCTAGAATGTTGCACGGGGTTTTTGGCAATGCAAATAGCACTAGTGTTATCACAAAACAGTGGAACACTATCTAGATCAACCCCATAGTCCTTAAGTGTTTGAACAATCCAAAGAATTTGTGAGCAAGCACTAGCAACAGCTACATATTCAGATTCAGCTGTGGATTGTGCAACTGAATTTTGTTTTCTAGAGGACCAAGCAACAAGAGAATTACCAAGAAATTGACAAGCACCGGAAGTACTTTTCCTATCAATCCTACAACCCCCAAAATCAGCATCCAAAAAAGCTTTCAAAGTAACGGTTGAGGAAGAAGGAAGAAAAATGCCAAATTCTTGAGTTCTATGTAAGTACCTGAGAATTCTTTTGACGGCTTGACGATGTGAAACACGTGGGGGAGCTTGAAACCGTGCACAAAGACATACGCTAAATTGTATGTCCGGTTTTGATGCCGTGAGGTACAAAAGTGATCCGATCCTGCTTCTATATTCTTTATGATCCACGGATTCACCATCTTCATCAAGTTCAAGTGTTGTTGCTGTTCCCATTGGTCTCCGAAGAGGCTTGCTTTTGTCCATGTTGAAGCGCCTTAGGAGGTCTTTGGTATACTTCGTTTGATGCACAAAGGTACCCTCCTTGGTTTGCTTGATTTGCAGCCCCAAAAAGTAAGTGAGTTCACCCATCATACTCATTTCAAATTCGGAACTCATCATTGCTGAAAACTTGGACACAAGATCATGAGAAGCACAACCAAAGATAATGTCATCCACATACACTTGAACGAATAATGAATCATTGCCATGTTTAAGCACAAAAAGAGTTTTATCAACCTTGCCCATGGTAAACCCCTTTTCAAGTAAGAATGTTTTTAACCTATCATACCATGCTCTAGGGGCTTGTTTGAGACCGTATAAGGCTTTGGACAGTTTGTAAACATGATTAGGAAAATATGGATTTCCAAAACCCGGTGGTTGTTTGACATAAACCTCCTCATCTATGTAGCCATTAAGAAAAGCACTTTTAACATCCATTTGATATATCTTAAAACCTTTAGATGCTGCAAAAGCTAACAAAATTCTTATGGCTTCTAATCTAGCGACATGAGCAAAAGTTTCATCAAAATCTAGACCTTCAACTTGAGTGAAACCTTGAGCAACCAACCTAGCCTTATTCCTAACCACAACCCCATCCTCACTTTGTTTATTTTTATATACCCATTTAGTTCCAATTAAAGTGTGACCTTGAGGTGGAGGTACAAGTTTCCAAACATTATTTCTTTCAAAATTTCCTAACTCTTATTGCATGGCAATAATCCAAGATTCATTAGTGAGTGCGTGTGATATATCTTTGGGTTCAAAAGAAGAAACAAAAGCAGAATGAGCATGAGAGTTTGGATCGCAAAACCTGGACCGTGTGACTCGTTCGTGCAAGCTTCCAATCATCTGTTGTGGGGGATGATCTTTGTAAAAACGTAGGGGAACAGATGTCTCACAAGCTTCTTCTTCATTAGGTTCATCGTAGATTGATGAGCTTGTGACTTGTGGACGATCAGGACCAGCATAGGTGATAGCCGGAGCTTGTTCAATGTCCGGAGGTGGACACGTGTCAACTTCGGAACTACCAGGTAGTATCACCGGCTCTTCTTCATCTTCGAAAATACCCTCCCCCTGAGGATACGGATCTGGTCCTACAATGTTTGAGCTAGTACCTGGGCTAGATTCATCAAAAGACACTTCACAAGTCTCCACAATTTTGTTAGTGTCAAGTAAAAGCACACGGTAGGCTCTAGTATGAGATGGATAACCAAGAAACATGCCATCAATGGATCTAGGTTCAAATTTATCAAGATTACCATGTTTCTTAACAAAGCATTTGCAACCAAAGACCCGAAAGTGTGTAACACTAGGCCTATGTCCAAACCGGAGCTCATATGGTGTTTTACCTAGCTTAGCACACAAGAAAACACGATTTGAGACATAACAAGCGGTTGCTAACGCATCAGCCCAAAATTTCCTAGGAGTTTGATATTCATCAAGCATAGTCCTAGCCATCTCAACTAAGGTCTTGTTCTTTCTTTCTACAACACCGCTTTGTTGAGGTACATATGCTGAAGAGAATTGATGATCTATTCTATTTTCAGCACAAAAGTGATCAAAAGATTGATTTTTAAATTTAGTTCCATTATCACTTCTAATTACTTTTAATGATCCTGGGTGATCAATTGATAATCTAAGAAATAAAGTTCTAAAGTGACTAAAAACTTCATTCTTAGACGACATAAAATAAACCCAAGAGTATCTAGAATAATCATCAACGATAACAGGAACATACCATTTACCACCGAAAGATTGGACACGTGAAGGTCCTACGGTGTCAAGATGCAAAAGTTGACATGGTTCAGTTGTCATGATCATTGTGAGAGGAGTATGTGAACCTGCAACCATCTTAGCATGTCTACAGGAAGAGCACACAATTTCTTTGTCCCCTTTAAGTTTAGGCAGCCCACGTATGCGATCAAGAGCACT
Organism: Tuctoria greenei; assembly: GCA_036927565.1. Taxonomy (NCBI): domain Eukaryota; kingdom Viridiplantae; phylum Streptophyta; class Magnoliopsida; order Poales; family Poaceae; genus Tuctoria; species Tuctoria greenei. The sequence goes on along the minus strand of JAYESD010000006.1, from coordinate 153,308,748 downwards.
AACACGCGTTAGGTGATCAAAGCCTACATGACCAAGTCTACGATGCCAAAAATATAAGTCCTTTGAATCATTAGCAACTAGACACCTATGCTTAGGGGAAGACATATCAAAATCAGCTTTAAAAACTCTTCCAAACCGAGACATGTTAAAAATAAGCTCACTATTTGAACCTACAACTTTGCAGCAGTTTTTATTGAAAATAATTTCTAGATTTTCATCTAGCAATTGTGAAACAGAAAGCAAGTTGTATTTCAAATTTTTGACAAGTGCCACATCCTTCAAAGTATAGTGATCATTTACTCTAACCGAACCCTTAGCAATTATAGGAGTTGAAGAATTGTCGGCAAAAGTAACATTTTCTACACGTGACACAAAAGAGAGGGAGGAGAACCAATCTTTGTTACCGGTCATGTGGCGTGAGCAACCTGAAGCCACAATTCAAATATTCTCCTTCCTCAAACGTGTAACCTACATAGAAGCACAATACGTCGATGACTCAATACTGGGGTTAGTCAAAAGGCATTTAGGAATCCAGTACTGAGTCACGCGACGTGCAGTAGGAAAAACACGCGAAAGCTGAGATAAAACAGCAGGTTTATGAGTCGAAGTTTGAGGTTTTCTATTCTTAACTCTTTTAGCACAAAAACCAGTAGCTCCAGAGGTAAAAGCAGCAGTTCCAAAAGACAAGGCTGAAGCTTCGGAAACAAAAGCTGAAGTTCCGAAGGAAACAACAGAAGGTCCGGGAGCTCTCGGAGCTATCGGAACTATCGGAGCTGCTTTTGCGGATTTCTTACCAGAAGGTCCGGAAGCTACCTTTTCAAATTTCTGACTCACTAAAGCATGTTGTGTTTTTCTAATTGCATGAAAGTTATAAGATTTAGCAATTTTTCTTTCCTTTTTCTGTTGTTTAGCTAGTCTATAACAAAAATCTATGACATGACGATCTTTACCACAGAAGGTACAATGAAATTTAACTTTGTGTTCATGTCTAGATGAGCAACCAATATTTTTATTTGAAACTGAATGAGGCAACACTCCTGCAGATTTGAAAACCACTCCTTTTTGTTTAGGAACTGTTTGAATCAAACCACTTCCTAATGACTTTGCAATTTTAGGTGGATGTGCCTTAGCATGAGCATGAGAATCAAAACCTAAACCAGTTTTATCGTTGCAATACTTGGAAGAATTCAGTAGCAAGTTTAGGTTCTTATTCTCATTACGAAACCGATCTAATGTCCTATGCATGTTGTCAAGTTTATTGGACAGATCAAGGCAATTTTCATATGAAGTTTTTCCTTTTAGTTTGCAATTTGAGCAAAATTTAACTTCATGAGAACGTAAAGCATTGTTCAATATAATAATTTCATTCATAGCATCCTGTAGTTTTTTATCAAGATTTATCACAAGTAGAACAATGCAAATCAATTGTAGAACAGCTAGCATCTTTCAAGTTTTTATCATTAAGTGCAGCAAGCTCTTTGTTCTTTTCAATTTCTTCATCAAGTCTCTCTAGAGTGGAGGAGTGTGCACTTCTTAATGTGGACAATTGTTCATAGATTAAGTCACATGAGGGACATGCATCATCACTAGGAATCAAAGTTTTTAAACGGTTAATTTCAGATTCTAGTGATTCAATTTTAGCAGCATTATCCCTAAGCTTTTTGTCCTTTTTCTTGACAATAATATTTGCACGAGAAATAGCATCACACATTTCATTGCAGGTAGAACATACCTCATCTCTTCATTGTTGTGTTCTGCATCCTCCTGACTTGATCTTGATCTTGTTTTGCCCGCCATGAAGCATAAGTTGGTCAGATCGTCATCATCTTCTTCACTTTCAAAGTCTACACCACTTGAACTAAGTTCTTGAAGTGCGGTGATGAAGCTGTTAATCATCTTGTGTCCTATGGTACCCTTCTTTTTTCTTCGTATATTTTGCAGAGGAGTGCTTCGTTCTTGTTTTCTTTTCATCCCGGGAAGTAGGACCTGAAAGATTAGGGCAACCTGAACGAAAATGTCCTGTCTTACCACATTCGAAGCACCGTTGAGGTTCGGAGCTTCCTCTCCTTCTAGTTCTCACATTTTGCAATGCTTTTGAGAACCTCGTAGAGAGAAGTGCTAGCTCCTCCTCTGGAAACTCCTCAATCTGTTCAAGGGTTAGAGAGGACAACAAAGCAAGTGTACTACAAGATGAAGATTGGCCGGAGCTAGGCATATCACATTGAGAAACAAAAGCAATAGACTTGTTGGGGTTCTTACGTGCTAGGATGTCAATTTCATGAGTTTTTAGTTTAGAATAAAGTACATCTAATGTAAGAGAACTCATGACAGTTGATTCACGAATAGATGTTACTTTCATCTCCCAGATTGACATGTCTAATGCACTAAGAAGTTGCCTAGCATTCTCAACATCAGAAAAATTAATATTGACACTACGTAAGTTGCTGAGAATTTTATTGAAACGAGCAAAGAGGTCATCGATAGACTCACCTGGTTGCATCTCAAAACGCATATATTCCTTTTTGAACATATCTTGTTTTACCTCCTTGATTGTGTTGGAGCCTTCATTATAATCACAGAGAGCTCTCCAAACATTGTATGCTGACCGGAGGTGCGCGACACGATCAAAGTCGCTTTGAGTGAGTCCTTGGATGATCAAGTTTCGGGCTTTGTTGTTGTTGTCGACGTCCCGTAGGTTTGTGGCCATGACTTGATCATTAGGTGGCACTTCGTAAGGCTTGTACACCTTCTCCCATATTGCAAAGCCTTGTGCCTAGATAAAAGCCTCCATGCGTGCCTTCCAAACCTGAAAATCAATACCAGCAAACACACAAGGTTTGGTGGAGTACTTCTCCATGATGATTAGTCAAAAACACGTGCAAATCTCAAAGATTAGAGCACCGTGGCTCTGATACCAATTGTAGGATCGAAGAGCACGTGAAAATCTACCAGAGGTGGGGTGAATGGTAGATTTAAAAATCTTACGCAGCGGAAACAATTAAACCCCAAACCCTTTCGGCAGAAAAAACGATCTGTTAAAGAAATCGTGTGTGAGACTAATATAAACGTGTTTCACCGTGACAAAAGTGATAGATATAAGATAGAATCAAGTCACGAAGACAACACAAAAAGAATCACTCAAATCCGTCGAGAAAAACTCAAGTTATGATCGAAAGATCAAACACAGGTCAAACTGCCCTACCCCGGGAAAAACAGTTCTGGAACGCTGCAAAGAAACTCGTGTAGATCATAGACCACAAATCCAATAACCGTGAAATTTTGACAGATGATAGAAAATCAAGTTGTGAAGATAACCCATAAAGAATCACGTCAATTGAATCTGTAAAACTCGAGTTATGATAAAACCACCGATGAAAGGTAGTGCTGTCCAGAAACTCGACGAGTAAAACTTGTCTCGAACAAGTCGAACGAACAAGGCACAAAAAGTTCCTTCAAACTACGAATTTTATCCAATAGAACACAAGAGGAACAGCCCCAAAGTCGTATACCACGAGCTCTGGGCTCCCTTGCTTATATAACCAGCCCTTAGGCCAACCCAATATCAACTAGGACTCCAATCCTACTCAGATCACAAATCGTAACTTTCCATAACTGCTCAAGATTCTTCTATACGCAGATAGGAGCAATCTTAAGACTTCCAAACACCTTAGGAATGTATCCCACATTCCTAAACAACTCAAATTCGTGACACACACGAAATCCTAACATAACCAACTCGATACTTTCCATACCGAGCCATAACCGACTCTGCCGCAGCCAAAGTCATCAACCGGTACGATCCGATCCTTCCAACCAGATCTTTCCTTCCTTATCCCATCTTCGGAACCATGTTGCCACATCATGCACCGCATGCATACGTGCGAACACCTTCCTTCGACATTCAGTAACCTTCATATGCACTGCCCTTGATTCAATCATCCTGCGCGACCTCCTGATCAGCTCAACCACAGTTCCTCCCGAACTTGGTTGTTGGAACCTCATCTCCTCCCTGAGACTAGTCCAATGGATCCCGTCACCAGCCATGTCTTGAACTCAAGAAACACCTGCACATGAATAAACAACCAATCCATACGAGCCCAAGTCCTCGACTTGACTCAAGTTAGTTCCGAACACAACACCCTACGTGAGAACCTCACATAAGCATGTTGCAAAACCACAGTAACACGATATCATCCATATCAACCAAAACGCACCAAAAACTTAGCAAATAAATACTAAGCAATCTTTCCAACAATGTAAAGCAAGTATGAAACATTGCAAATGAAAAGCAGAAGCACTGCGGTCAAGTTCCGGACCATCCCACAGCAAGCCGGAGCTTGAGCCGGAGCTTACCAAAAGCTAGTAGAACCTAGCGCTGGAGCTTACCAAAAGTAGTACAACCAAGCTCCTGCCGGAGCTTACAAAACTAGCAGGACCTAGCGCCGAAGCTAACCAGAACTAGTCGGAACTAGTAAACCCTAAAGCCAGAGCTAGAAAAATCAACTCGGAGCTTAGCAAAAACATGTCGGAGCTATCAAAGACGTGCCGGAGCTATCAAAGACATGCTGGAGCTAATAAAGACATGTCGGAGCTAAAGATAAAGCTCATCGGAGCTAACCAAAGCTAGTCGGACCTTACCAAGAAGCCAGACCTGGCATCTAACGTAGCCGGAGCTACCCAAAACAAGTCGGACCTACAGTCGGACCTTGCTATAGCTCGGAGCTAGAGTCGGACCTTGATAAAAAGGTGTTTTGGTGATATTCAAAAACTTTTATCATGAAAGCCAAGTGTATTCACTACAAGCCCATGTATTCAGCACACATAGGTCTTACACATACTCATCAATTGGTATCAGATTTCCAAGTTGCCTGTGAGGTATCTTTGTTTTCCTTCCATTAGATCGATTTTGTTTCGTACCTAGAGTCCACAAAAAAAAATTAGATCGTTTTTACCGCTTCCCGGACTATAGTGCCTGCAGTTTCATTTTTCAATTTGCATTGTTGAGTTTGCATTCGTGTGGTCGAGTGTTGTTGCTGGTTTAGCTTTGTGTTTTGGGTCCTAGTTAGCGTATTTCATCCTTGTTTTCTTTCTTTTTGACACCTATTCTACAATCCCTAAATAACAAACCGATCCACCACATTTGTCGGTTTGCCCTAGCTAGTCGCCTTGCGTGAACTCCCGCATCGCCAGCCCTAGATTACGTGACAAACATTTGTGCCACTCATCCTTGAATCATCACACACCACCCTATTAGTTGCTGTACAAATTCCCGATCGTTTTCATATCCAATGGCGAGTTCTGTTCTCAAACCGAGTTGGAATCAACATCCAAAAAAAATGTAACTCGGATAGCCTACCTTAAAACGGCCATAACTTTCGCATACGAACTCGAAATCAGGCGATTTTTTTTTTCAAATTCATCTACGCGAAATTTCGCATCCGATTTTCCACGGCATAGCCACGTTCGGCGAAACTAGATTGCCCAAATTCTCCTCGAAAGATAGGCTATCCGGCCTCTGAAGTTTATGTACGAATTTTAAAAAATCTTCTTTATTTTCTATAGGCCGAATATTACATCTAATTGAGCTGAAAATTTGTGTGCTTCTTATCTTCGTGCTCCTGAGTAAATAAAAAATATCAAAAAAAATATTAGAAAAAAGAAAAAAATAGTGAAGAGCACGCATATTAAAGCAATTGGCCTATACTACTTGTACTGTGATTGTTGGTTATATCATTATGTCTTCCTTTTGCCTTGCTACTTCCTTGTGTTGTGCTAGGCCCTAAAGCACTTGGTTGACCAGCAACAGTTTCCTGCATTGAATACTTATTCAACTTTGTTTACCTGTTAACGATTTCCTGCTTATTAGCCACCATATTGTGCCATCCAAGCTCCACCTTTCTCTTGAGCATAACAGGTACCTTTGCAATCACCCCACACTTCATTGGTTTATCTCACCGTCCACACCACCTGTTGTGTCGGTAAGAACACTTGTAAGAGCGTGGTAAGACACTTGAGCGAGATAGATTGTTTCTTCCACCTTTCACATTGTCACTTTAGTTGATAGGGGTAACATATTTTTTTGTTGTCTTTTGTTTCCTACTAACAATGGCACGAGAAGACAATGATGACGAATGTGTTCAACATGCTGAGTTACGTGATATGATGAAGACCACAGAGGAGTCATTGGCGATCTTGACTCGCCAACTTGATGACCTTGCTCTTCGGATGAATACTTTTGAGACTCGGTTGCCTCTCGCTGGAAGACAAGAAGACAATGCTTATGATGAACTGGAAGATCGCAATAATCAACCAAGAGTGCCACTTTATCGTCGAGGTATGGGTGGTAATAATCATAGCAATTATAATCGTCCTCCTGATGATCCTTTTGCTAAAGTGAAATTTACTATACCCTCTTTTTCTGGTGCTTATGATGTTGAGGCTTATCTTGATTGGGAGATGACAATAGAGCAAAAAATTAATTCCCATCTTGTTCTTGAACAGCATAGATTTCGTCAAGCCACTAGTGAGTTTAAGGACATTGCTATCATATGGTGGAATGAACTTGTTAAAACTAGAACTGATCCTCTAACATGGGATAGATTAAAGGAAGCTATGCGTGTTCGATTTGTTCCTCCATCTTTTCAGCGGGACCTTTGCAAAAAATTGCAGCGCTTAGACCAAGGTAACATGTCCGTAGAGGAGTATTATCAAGAGTTACGAAAGGGTATACTGCGTTGTGGGGTAGTAGAGGACATGGATGATAAAATAGCTCGTTTTTATGGGGGGTTGAGGTGTGAAATTTAGGACATTGTTGATTATAAGGAATATGATACTGTTAACAGATTGTTTCAGCTTGCTATGTTGGCAGAAAAAGAATTGCAGGGCCGACAACAACAACAACAACGCACGAGGAGCAACTTCACGCCGCGTGCAGCGACTACACAATCCAAAACAGCACCATCTTCGACGAACTGCGCAGCGACTACACCATCCAATGGCGGCCAACGAACTATACCTGCTGCTCCACCTTCTCGCGTGCTGGAAGGCATCAAGGCGACATCACTCAAGCCTTCGCCGTCCACTCCTACTACGGGTCGTACATCCGACATTAAGTGTCACCGCTGCCAGGGACTTGGTCATATGATGAGAGATTGCCCTAGCAAACGATCATACATAGCACGCAACGATGGCGGGTATGATAGTACTTCAGATGTTGAAGATGAATATTCTCTTGCTACTGACTTTACAGATCCAAATGACAAACACACCGAAGAAGAGGTACTTGGTACAGCGGCAACGGAGAACTATAGGAGCATCATTGTGCAGCATGCCTTGAGCTCCAAAGTGGAGACCGACGACAAGCTACAACGACACAACCTCTTCCACATGTTTCCCATCGTCAAGGACTGCCGTGTACACACTATAATTGATGGAGGTAGCTGCAATAACTTGGTGAACACGGACGTCGTCAAGAAACTTGGTTCGACAACAAGAGCACACACTCATCTGCACCACATTCAATGGTTCAACAACAGCAATAAGGTTCGGGTAACACAAACACCGAGAATACATTTTTCAATTGGTTCATACCATGATTTTGCTGATTTTGATGTTGTTCCTATGGATGCTTGTTCTCTTTTATTGGGTTGTCCTTGGGAATTTGATACAGATGCTATTCATCATGGTAGAACCAATAAATATACTCTCATGCATAAGGGAAAGAAAATCACTTTGCTCCCCATGACTCCTTCTGAAATTGTGCATTTTGAGAAGAGTAAACTTCGTGATGGCAAAGCAACAAAATTAGAATATGAAAACAGCAAGTTATTAAGTTAAAATCACCATCGTTGCTCGCAACTAAATCTTAACTTGCTGATTTTTTCGATGCTAAGGGGATGTGCTATGCTTTAGATTGCAAAGAAGCCATCTTTTCACTTCATGAATTGTCTATTGCATTGCCCCCTACTGTTGCTAACCTTTTGCAGGAGTTTGAGGATGTGTTTCACTTTGAGATACCCCTGGTTTACCACCGATGAGAGGCATTGAACACAAGATCGATTTGATTCCAGGAGCAAGTTTGCCAAATCGTGTAGCATACAGGGCGAATCCACAGGAAACTAAGGAAATTCAGCGACAAGTCCAAGATCTTTTGGACCACGGGTACATTCGTGAAAACCTTAGCCCTTGTTATGTTCTTGTTCTATTGGTTCCTAAGAAAGATGGTAGTTGGCGCATGTGTGTTGATTGTCGAGCGATTAATAACATCACCATTCGATATCGTTATCCTATTCCTCGCTTAGATGACATGCTTGATGAATTGAGTGGTGCTATCATCTTCAAAAAAATTGACTTGCGTAGTGGTTACCACCAAATTAGAATGGCACTAGGAGATGAATGGAAAACTGCATTTAAAACTAAGTTTGGACTTCATGAGTAGTTAGTCATGCCTTTTGGTTTAACTAATGCACCCAACACCTTTATGCGATTAATGAACGAGGTTTTACGTGATTTCATTGGAAAATTTGTGGTGGTCTACTTCGATGATATCCTCATTTATAGCAAGTCATATGACAAACATCTTGATCATTTACGTGCTGTTTTTACTGTTTTGAGAGATGCACGTTTGTTTGGTAACCTTGAAAGGTGCGTCTTTTGCACCAATTGAGTCTCGTTTCTTGGCTATGTCGTTTCCTCGCAGGGAATTGAGATGGATGAGGCAAAAATTAAAGCAATCATCAGATGGCCGGCCCAAACAATCGTCGCATAGGTTCGTAGTTTTCTTTGTCTTGCAGGTTTTTATCGGTGCTTTGTGCGGGATTTCAGCACCATTGCATCACCTCTACATGAGCTAACGAAGAAGGGAGTGCCATTTCGATGGGGCGAACAGCAGCAACAAGCTTTTGATGCTCTCAAATCCAAGCTTACACAAGCACCATTGCTACAACTTCCTGATTTTGACAAGACCTTTGAGCTAGAATGCGATGCAAGCGGCATTGGTATTGGAGGCGTTCTCATACAAGGAGGTAAACCCGTTGCTTTATTTAGTGAAAAACTTCATGGTCCTTCTCTGAATTATTCTACTTATGATAAAGAATTGTATTCTTTAGTGCGTGTATTACAAACTTGGCAACATTATCATTGGTCTAAGGAGTTTGTCATACATTCCGATCATGAATCATTGAAGTATCTTAAGTGTCAAGACAATCTGAATAAACGACATGCTAAATGGAATGAGTTCATAGAGTCGCTTCCATACATCATTAAGCATAATAAAGGGAAGGAAAATATCATTGCCGATACATTATCTAGGCGTTATACCATGCTGTCCCAACTTGATCATAAAATCTTTGGTTTGGAAACAATAAAAGCATTATATCCTACTGATTTGGACTTCAAAGATGCTTTTTAACATTGTATAGAAGGAAGAACTTGGAATGAATATGTGTTGCGAGAGGGTCTCCTCTATCGTGCTAACAAGCTATACATTCCAGCTTGCTCTGTTTGTCTATTACTTTTGCAAGAATCACATGGAGGAGGTTTGATGGGACATTTTAGAGTGAAGAAAACTGAAAACATGCTGTCCACACACTTCTTTTGGCCAAAGATGAGGTGTGATGTCGAGCGTTACGTGTCACGATGCACTACTTGCAACAAAGCTAAGTCTCGCCTTAACCCACATGGTCTTTATATGCCTCTTCCTGTTCCTAGTGTACCTTGGGAGGATATTTCTATGGACTTTGTTTTGGGATTGCCTAGGACTAAGAGGGGGAGGGATAGTAGTTTCGTAGTTGTTGATCGTTTTTCCAAAATGGCACACTTTATACCTTGTCATAAGAATGATAATGCCTTACACATTGCTGATTTATTTATGATGGAAATTGTTCGTTTACGTGGTGTGCCAAATACCATTGTTTCTGATCGTGATGCAAAATTTTTAAGTCATTTTTGGAGAACTTTGTGGTATAAATTGGGAACCAAGTTGCTGTTTTCAACTACATGTCACCCACAAACGGATGACCGAGGTAGTTAATCGTACTTTATCCACTATGTTGCGGGCTGTCTTGAAAACAAATTTGAAGTTGTGGGAGGAGTGTTTACCACATATAGAATTTGCTTACAATAGATCTATTCACTCCACGACAAAGGTAAGTCCATTCCAGGTAGTGTATGGTTTCAATCCCCGTGCTCCTATTGATTTACTACCTTTGCCTCCTTCTAAAACTATAAATATGGATGCTACACAATGATCTGAATTCATTCTTAAGATGCATGAAACTATAAAGAAAAATAATGAAATGATGAATGAGAAGTATAGGATTGCAGGTAGTAAAGGTAGAAAAGAAGTAAAACTTGAACCGGGTGATTTGGTGTGGTTACATTTGAGAAAAGGGCGATTTCCCGACTTGAGAAAATCTAAACTTATGCCATGAGCTGCTGGTCCTTTTAAGATTGTTGAAAAGATTAATGATAATGCATATAAGCTTGAATTGCCTCCCAATTTTGGGGTTAGTCCTACATTTAACATTTCAGATTTGCGACCGCACTTGGGAGAAGAAGATGAACTTGAGTCGAAGACAACTCCAATTAAAGAGGGGGAGGATGATGAGGACATCGCAACAGCGGAGACGCACATTGAACTGCAAGGACCAATCACCAGAGCACGAGCACGATTAATAAATCAGCAAGTGAATTCATTCCTAACTTCTTTCGCATGTGAGTTTGAGAATCGATTGCTATGTGATGATTTAATTGTTATTAAGAATAATGGAGAAGATCAACAATTGAATGAAAGAGGCCTTGGGAGCGTGGAGAATCAGCTGGGACGTCCACAAGTTGATGGAAACATTTTACAACTCGGACTCAAGTTCAACTCGGAGTCCAGGAGCAGTCCACGTTAAAATGGACGCCCAGGACGCATACGGACTCCGTTTTTAACTTTCTACATATGCACAGAAAGAGGAGGATATAAAATTTCCAATGTTTCTGGTCCCACCTCAAAATTTTTCCGGAGTCATTGGGAATCGTCGAAACAAGTTGAGTACAGATATCTGTCCGGTGCTGCGCCACCAAATCGGGCCTTTGGGCCTTGTATCCCGTAAGAGTCCATTAGGGACGCGTCTAATTGTGTTTTGGTCGAACCCTAGCCTATAAATACTGCAGCCGCCGGTCATATTCGGTGGGATTTGCTTAGATCAATAATATCGCCGTTCAACGGTTTGTGAGACCCCAACTTCGCGATTTCAGATGGTGTCTTCGACGTTCTTGCTCGTGTTCTCGATTGCACCTACAAGGATTAGCCTTCTTCGCGAGGTCAAGCGTGTGCAGCACGGTTGATAACCAACGGAGCCGTGGTGTAGTGATTGCAGTGGTACTTGAACCGCTCGAGTGCCGCGGATCATCAACGTCGAGTTCTCTACCCCAATCGACATACCTTTCGGAAGATCGGGCCTAAACCTACTCATCACAAGTCATCCATCCCATGTTGGGGACAGGCTAGGATATACTCATGCAGCCTTTCCCAAGCCTCGGGAATAGATTCCTTGGCATCTTGCTAGAAGCTGGAAATTCTGCCACGCAGGGCATTGGTCTTGCCCAACGGGAAAAACTTGGCGAGGAATACCGTAGAACATTTCTCCCAAGTATCTATAACACTTCAGTTCACGTATAGCCACTGTTTCACTCTCCCAAGAAGAGAGAACAGAAACAGCCTAAGACGGACAACATCAGGGGATACGTCCTTAATCTTAAAAGTGCTGCAGATCTCAAGGAACTATTGCAGGTGAGCACTTGCACCCTCGTTAGCCTTCCCACAAAATGGGTTGGCTTGCACCATAGTGATCAGGCCAGTCTTGATTTTGAAGTTTACATCACCCGTGTTAACAGTGGGCCCAACAGGTACATTGTTAGCAGAGCGAGTCGAAAACTCACAAAGGGTCTTCTGGGCATTGGAGTTTCAGTTGTCAGTCCGGTTGTGCTGGCTTGCTTTGCCGCTCGAAGCTTCTGAGGAGTAACGACACGAGGTCGATCTCTCAGAAGGAATTCAGGATCTTCAACAAAGTTTTCTGGCAAGTGGAAACCAGACATACACTATCCTATTTTCACATAAAATACGAAAACAAAGAAGGGTCATCCTACTAAAACCTACCAGGGTCCTATCCTATTCACTCAATCGTGCAATACTTCGGCTGACTTCCTCGGCAACGACACCAGAAATGCTTGTTGATATTTCCTACGCACTACTAACAATTCATCCCTAGTAGTGGTGCCAGAAATTCTTGTTGGTAGGTTTTGATTCTTAAATGAGCGTCCGCAAGCGCATGGAAACTATTGATGTAGCATTTCCCCTTTAAAGAGTATTTCCAAAGGGTGTCATTTATATTTTCCCAAAGGAAGGCTAAGAGGAAGTAAAGCAGTCATCAAGTGGAGAAGCTAGGTTGTTCTAGGTAGGATTCTAGCAAGGATGGGTAATTTGATAAGTGAAGGTAGTGTGGCACACACAAGAGCATCCTATCCTAAAGAGGGTAAATGAGGTAATAGAAGGACTAGGATAAGAGTTAGGTAGATACTCCAACTATGCTTCTAATGTACACATACATAGCCTATAGTTACTAATGATTATATTAACTATGAATTCTCATGCTAAGCGGATTAACACATCGTGCACGGGTTTACCCCTAGCAACACTAGGCGACTCCCGCCAAGAGCCTATGGCATACCCGAACGTGGAGGATTACAAAGGACAAATAGGGATGTCACAACCTACTGCCTACCTCTTCAATCCGTTGGTCTACGAGAACTATTCAACGCTACTCTCTATCCTAGCACCATGCTAGCATATTAAGTAATTACCTTAAGAGCCTAGGCACAAGCCATCCTAAGGCAATAAACCAAATCATTGTTGAACCAATGTTAATTCATAGCATAAGTCAATCATATCAACATAATCATATCATAGCTAATTAGACTATAGTGAAGGTTTATAGTGTTTATGATAATGTAATGAGAATGGTATAACATAATCATAAATACTATTCCTACCACATACATGGAAGCCACAACCAAAGAAGAAACACTTCATCCAAGTATATGAACAATAGTAGACTAAATATAACATCTTTATTATGAATAAAGTCACAAATACAAATAGGAATATGGGAGACATACCTTTCCCAATTGGGAATAGACTACTTCTACTCCTCTCCTACTTAGAATATGGACTAGAGACTCTTCTCTCTACAGCCTATACTCCTCTAAACCTATGGAGAGTAGTGTATACGAAGGAAGAATTCTCAAGTGGTGTGTGTTGAAGTGAGGGGTGACGGGTCCTATTTATAGCTTGGAGAAGGGTCGGTTCCCGCCACCAAAAGTGCGCGAATCAGTCACCCATGACCACTTCAAGCCAGGAGGAGCCACCACGTGGAGTTTGACCGAGAAAGGCGCCAGGACCTAGTCGACCGACTAGGGGGGTCAGCCAACCTGGTCTTGGCCCCTTTTGCGGTGTGCTTTCTCTAGGTCTCTGGCAGGTGGGTCCCATTGACTAATATGGGTGCTACACCGTTGGGTGGCCTTAGATTCTTCTGTTCGTGGGCCATTTGATCCATGTGGTGCCACGTGTCATTGCCTAACTGGCTAGAATGATACTTTATTGCACTTGTCTCACTTCATTTCTGCATAGAATCCCTACATGCACTACTTTCTCCAAAGACAAGTGGAAATAGATTAAATAGACAGGTGATGTGTGCAAGAAATGACAATTCCTTCACATAATTAAGTTATATTGAGGGGTGAAATTGGTATATAACAGCCGTCAATAGAAGTTGAGAAAATTATAAAACAAATTTTCTTGGAACCCTTATGAGCCGACCTACATGATACCGGTATTCACTCATATGATATAGGCTAGTTATGTGTCTGTAAAGAAGACCTTTAGGGAATATTTGTGGGCAAATTTTATAAATCTTACAAAAATTATGTTATTGAAGCATGAACCGTCGAGTGTGGATGTATAACATGACAAGACCCGATTCTATGTACATTCATAACGTTGCAAATTTTATTGAACCATCCAAGAGACATGTGAAGTTGCAAAAGACAGATGACATATTATGTCTATGCATCGACTGCAAAAATAAGATTGCTTGGATAGATACTATAGTAATCCAATCTCATTTGGTGAAAGGAGGTTAAAAAAAACTACACAATATGGACAAAGCATGGTGAGTTAGATACACATGAAGTGGATAAAGATAATGAGAGAGGTTCAAATGACGATGATGTTCATATCGATGATGGTTGTGACAATTAAGATGGTGAAAGCATCTAGGCCCCCATGAGGTATGGTTTCGGTGATTAATGACAACCATTGGATTTTACTAATGAATTTGTGAATGCAAGGTCCCCATAATCACTCAATCAAATGAAATAAACATGTTATTGGAGACCCATATACAATCAATGTATGAGATCAAATCAATTATGTGAAGACAAGAAGTGAAAGCTCTTATGTCAAAGTCACTCAAACAAAATTGAAGACACTTAATGATTGACAATCATCAGAGATACATGTTCAACAAAGTCTAAGAGGTCATTTGAGCAAGACACAAAAATTCACTTAGAAACAACCCGAAGCAAACAAAACCAACTCACCGGATCAACCGATGATTCCTCAGAATAACACATCGGTCGAGTTGGTTCAGCTGAAGAAGAAGACCTCAGAACAAAGTACTCACCGGATCATCCGATGTGAATGGCTCAGTAACATCGGTCCATAAGTACAGTTTGCAAGATCATTGGACCAAGTGTAGCACCGGATCATCCGATGTACAGAGAAGCACACATCGGTCGATTACTCCAGTAAGCATCAAGATTGAGAAAATTCTGGAGGAAGAGCCACCGGATCATCCGATGAGAAGACAGGATCAACATCGGTCTAACAACGGTCATATCTGACACAATGACGTCAGCTAAAGTAACTTGACCGATGATAACTAAAGAGGGGACATCGGATCATCCGGTGTTCACAGTAAAGTTATGTCAGCCTACTTTTGCAATGGCTATTTCGGGGAGGCTGGCTATAAATACCCCCTAATCCTTTCATTTCGTTAAGTCTTGATCACCAGACACTATCAATACATCCACAAGCATTCAAGACCAAGAGCAATCATCTTCACATCATTTCAATCACCTATACACCAAGATTTAGGCTAGAACTAGCTAGAGAGAGAGCTTGTTTGCCTCCATTCTGGGTGAGTGGACTCTCTAGGATAGTGAGAGGGCCTCAAGGGAGTGCCCTTGGTGTTTTTAACTGTGAGGAGACTTACGGAGCTTGCCAAGGCGTTTGTGGAAGCCCAGAAGGTCGAAGTTGTACAAGGCTTGAGCTCCACCTTGCCAAGGGAGGCGAACAGAGAGGAATAGTGAAGATCCCTCGTCTCGGTGACTTGGGTGTGGCAAAACCCCTTGGTGGGTGCCACAACATGGATGTAAGAAGATCTTGACGATCTTGCCGAACCACGGGATAAATCCTTGTCTCCTCGGGAGTTTGCATCTTTCTCCTTCCCTTACTTTTATGCATTTTATATTCCGCGAAGTTTCTATCTACTAGAATGCATAGATAGTTTGTGTAGGGAATTGGGTTTTAGAAATTAAGTTTCATTGCTTAGAATTTTTCGAAGAAAGCCCAATTCAACCCCCCTCTTGGGCATTCGGTCCTTACAATTGGTATCAGAGCAAGGTTGCTCATAGGATCATTCTAGCTTCACCGCTAGAGAGCTAAAATGGCCAAGGTTGGGGGTTCGGTTCCTATCTTCGAGGGCAAGAACTTTGCCTATTGGAAAGCACGCATGCGCGCTTATCTTGAGGCTATTGCTCCTGAAGTATGGGAAGCGACCCACGCGGGGTTTGGAGAACACAATTATGTTGGTGATCAAATTAAGTGCGATGCTAAAGCTAGGAATGCTATTTATGAATGCATTAGTCAAGATGTGTTTTCTAGGATTGCTAGCAAGGAAAAGGCTTGTGAAATTTGGGCTTGTTTAATAGAGATTCATGAGGGTTCTTCTAGGGTCAAGGAACTCAAATATCACATGCTTAAAGCAAAATATGATGAATTTAAGATGCTACCTCATGAAAATGTTAATGAGATGTTCTCTCGCTTAAATGTGCTCATTGAAGAAATAAATGCTCTTGACATTGCTTCTCTTGGCAAGGGACTCATCAACCGCAAGATCCTCATGCTCCTTCCCAAGCCAAAGTACAACATCATCAAGTCCATGCTCCAAAAGGAGTCACTTGACCACATTGAAGTTTCGGAGCTCATTGGAGAAATACACGCTCATGAGATGAGTGTACTTGGGATGATGGAGCAATCATCTTCAAAGACAATTGCTCTAAAGGCCTCCACCAAGAAAACAAGCTACAAGAAGAAGAAGGTGGTTGAGCCTAGCTCAAGTGTAGAAGAACAAGCATCAAGTGAAGATGATGATGATGAGCTTGCGTTGATGATGAGGAAGTTCTCACGCTTGAACTCCAAGATCACTAAGAAGGGATACACATTTGATCCTAAGAAAAGAGCATTTCTACCAAGGAGAGATGATCACAAGACTTGCTACAATTGTGGTGATCAAAGCCACATCTCCTATGATTGTCCAAGACCGGACAAACGAAGAGAGAACCACAAGAGCAAGCATCGCAAGCTTGAAGGAAGTGATGATGATGAAGAAGAAGCCAAACCAAAGCCAAGATCATTTGGGAATAAGAAACATGACAAGGGCAAGAAGGCAAGGCTCTTCCCAAAGAAGAGAAATGGCCCACAAAAGGTGTTCATGTGTGAGGCAAATGAATGGGTCACCGACGAAGAAACAAGTGATGAAGAGAGTGAAGAGGAAGAAGAAAGCTTGGCCGGCCTCGCCATCGCCAACAATGATGATGCACCTCTTCATCTACCGCACATGTGCCTCATGGCGAAAGGTAACACCAAGGTATGTGATGACTCTAGCGATGATGAGCTTTCCCCCGATGATTTAACTTCTTTGATAAATGAATATCATGCTATCATTAAGAGGGAAAAGAGTAAGGTTAAAGTGCTTGAAGAAACTTGTGCTAGACTTGAGAGTGCTAACCTTGATTTGCTTGACAAGTATGAAAGCATACTCAAAGAGCATGACACGCTCAAATCCCATGTCAAGCAAATTGAGGAAGAAAAGGCTAAAATCAAGATAGATAATCAAGAACTTAACTTAGCACACTAAACACTCTTGGAAGAGCACAACAAGTTAATACAAGAACATCAAACACATAACCTTGCTCATGACATGCTTGATCAAGAGTTGAAAAATATGAAGAAGCAAACTCTTAATGATAAGATATCCATTACTTCTCATGCCACTAATGCTTTGCACAAGTCTTTGCCTTTAAAAGCTAATGCTAGGGAGAAGGACTTGTTGGAAGAAATTGAGGGTCTCCGCACTAGTGTGGCTAGACTTTCAAAAGGGGAGGTCAAACACAAGGAAATCCTCTTCCAACAAGCAAAGGCCTTCAACAAAAGAGGACTTGGATCCTTCTCGGTGCCCAACAAAGGAAAGGTGCCCGCACCGGAGCTAAGAACAAGCTTCATCAAAGAAGTTGGTTCTTATTGCCAACATTGTGAGGTCACCGGTCACAACACAAGGGAGTGTCCTCTTCCTAACCGACCCTCTCCCAAGCTTCCTACTAATTACAAATCTACTTTCAATGATCACTATTATCTCTTAAGTAAAGTAGATGGCAAGGTGAAGGCTAGGTTCATTGGCAAGGATATGAAGGACATGAAGGGGAAGCTCCCCAAGGAACTTTGGGTCCCAAAGACACTTGTATCACACATACAAGGACCTAAGTTGGCTTGGGTGCCTAAAGTTAAAAATTGAATTCATGTGTGTACGTGAACTACAAAGCTGGAGGAAAGCATTGGGTACTCGATAGCGGGTGCACCCAACATATGACAGGCAATGATGGTATGTTCACCACCATAGAAAACCCCGGCAATCATGAACAAGTCACCTTTGGAGATAACTCTAAGGGAAAGGTAATTGGGTTAGGTAAAATTGCTATTTCAAATGATTTGTCCTTTTCTAATGTTTTGTACGTTATGTCACATAGCTTTAATTTACTTTCTATTGCACAACTATGTGATCTTGGACTAATGTGCACATTTAGCAAAAATGATGTTGTTGTGAGTAGTGAAACTAGCCAAGACATAATCTTCAAAGGATTTCGGCATGGACATCTCTACCTAGTGGACTTCGCCAACAAGAATGCTAGCTTGACCACTTGTCTTTTCACTAAGACAAGCTTGGGTTGGCTATGGCATCGACGCATAACGCACATAGGGATGAGCAAACTCAAGAAGTCATTCAAGCTTGGGATGGTGACCGGCGTGAAGGATGTCACATTTGAGAAGAACAAGCTTTGTAGCGCTTGTCAAGCCGGGAAGCAAGTTGCTTCACACCATCCAATAAAGACAATGGTGTCAACCTCCAAGCCACTTGAACTACTCCACATGGACCTCTTCGGACCGTCCACATATCAAAGCCTTGGCGGTAACCTCTATTGTCTCGTTATTGTTGATGACTATTCTCGCTATGCTTGGACTCTATTTTTAGGAGACAAGAGTGAAACTCCGGAAGTGTTCAAGACCTTCGCCAACCGCGCTCAAAGGGAATTTCAACTTCCCATCATCATGGTCCG
Source organism: Tuctoria greenei (assembly GCA_036927565.1). NCBI lineage: Eukaryota > Viridiplantae > Streptophyta > Magnoliopsida > Poales > Poaceae > Tuctoria > Tuctoria greenei. The sequence goes on along the minus strand of JAYESD010000006.1, from coordinate 153,290,028 downwards.
GAGTGACAACGGCACCGAATTCAAGAACTAGAACATTGGGGAGTGGTGTGACCGCGAAGGCGTGAAACATGAGTTTTCGGCCACATACACTCCTCAACAAAACGGTTTCGTTGAAAGGAAGAACAAGACACTCATCACTCTTGCAAGAGCAATGCTTGATGACTACAGCACGTCGGAGAAGTTTTGGGCCGAAGCGATCAACAAGGCGTGCCATGCCGCAAATAGGGTCTACCTACATCACCTACTTCAAAAGACCCCATACGAGCTTCTCATTGGGAGAAAGCCCAACATCTCCTACTTTCGAGTCTTTGGATGCAAGTGCTACATCTACCGCAAGAAAAGGCTCGGTAAGTTTGAAAGAAGATGTGATGTTGGCATATTTCTTGGTTATGCATCAAACTCAAAAGCATATCGAGTATTCAACCAAACCTCCGGTTTAGTTGAGGAAAGTTGTGATGTTGAGATTGATGAATCTAATGGCTCCCAAGAGGAGAGTTTTGGTCATGATGAAATAGATGATGAGCCTCTACGAGAAGCCATGAAGAACATGTCCATTGGAGACATCAAGCCGGAAGTTGAGGAGAGCCATGATCAAGGGGGAGCTTCAAGTTCCAACAACAACACCTCCATGGCACCTCAAGTTGACGAAGAAGAGAAGGATGATCCATTGCCAACTCAAGACTCACAAGCACAACAACATCAAGAAGAAGAAGTCCATGATCAAGTCCAACTACAAGAAGAGCAACACGCATCACCTTCGCCAAGTGCTTCACAACCACTTATGAGGCATGGACGCATCTCCAAGGCGCATCCAATGGACCAAATCATTGGAAGTCCGTCAAGGGGTGTAAGCACACGTTCTCGCCACTTTGCTTCATTTTGTGAGCACTACTCGTTTGTTTCGTGTGTAGAACCCACTCACATTGAGGAAGCACTCCAAGACCCAAATTGGGTGATGGCCATGCAAGAAGAACTCAACAACTTCATCCGCAATGAAGTTTGGGTGTTGGAGGAGCGACCCAAGGACAAGAATGTCATCGGAACAAAGTGGGAGTACCGCAACAAACAAGACGAGAATGGTGTTGTGGTCCGCAACAAGGCAAGACTTGTGGCCAAAGGGTTCTCGCAAGTTGAAGTACTAGACTTCAAGGAGACATTTGCCCCGGTCGCCCGGCTAGAAGCCATCCGTATACTTCTTTCCTTTGCATCAGATCATAGGATTAGGCTTTATCAAATGGATGTGAAAAGTGCCTTTCTTAATGGTTACATTAACGAGCTTGTTTATGTTTAACAACCTCCCGGGTTTGAAGATCCAAGGAATCCTAATCATGTGTATAGGTTTCACAAGGCGCTCTACGGGCTCAAGCAAGCACCTAGGGTGTGGTACGAACGACTACGGGACTTCCTCATCATACAAGGATTCAAGATTGGGAGGGTGGACACTACACTCTTCACCAAGGACATCAACGGAGATTTGTTCATTTGTCAAATTTATGTGGATGATATTATTTTTGGTTCAACAAACGAAGCTCTTAGCCATGTGTTTGGCAAAATGATGTCTAGGGAATTCGAGATGTCAATGATTGGAGAGCTCAACTTCTTCCTTGGATTTCAAATCAAGCAACTTCAAGGGGGGACCTTCGTCTATCAGGAAAAGTACACCAAGGACCTCTTGAAGAAATTTGAGATGGGAGATTATAGACCAAGAAGGACTCCAATGGCAACCAATTGTCATCTCGACGCGGATAAGGACGGTAAACCTATTGATCAATCTAACTACCGTTCTATGATTGGTTCATTGCTTTACCTTACCGCATCTAGGCCTGATATCATGTTTAGTGTATGCTTGTGTGCTCGCTTTCAAGCGGAACCTAAAGAATCGCATAGGAAGGCAGTCTTTAGGATACTTAGGTATCTTAAGCATACTCCTAGTGTGGGCTTGTGGTACCCTAAAGGTGCAAAATTTCATCTTGCGGGATACTCGGATTCGGACTTTGCCGGATGCCGCGTGGATCGCAAGAGTACCTCCGGTGGGTGCCACTTGCTTGGGCGTTCCCTAGTATCTTGGTCAAGCAAGAAGCAAAACTCCGTCGCCTTGTCCACGGCGGAAGCGGAGTATATTGTGGCCGGTGCATGTTGTGCTCAAATTCTTTATATGAAACAAACCCTTTTGGACTTTGGTATTAAACTTGGTTGTGTGCCTCTCCTTTGTGCCAATGAAAGTGCGGTTAAGATAGCTAAAAACCCCGTTCAACACTCCCGCACTAAGCACATTGATATTCGCCTCATTTCCTAAGGGACCATGAAGCTAAGGGAGACATCTCCTTGAGAGGTGTTAGGTCCGAAGAACAATTGGCGGATATCTTCACTAAACCACTTGATGAGAAAACTTTTTTCTAGGCTAAGAAGTGAGTTAAATGTTCTAGATGCAACGAACGTCATGTAAGAATGCACTTCATATAGGTCTTGCCTAACTCTCAAATGATAGGGGTGAGCAAGGGTTAGCTTGGGATGGAGGTTCCTCTGGGTCTCCCAAGGTTTGGAGAGTGGTTCTCCCTGAAGAAGCCTTTGAAAGGTTCAAACTTGGCAAGATAGATTTATTTTATGCCTTGCATGATGCCTGCCATATAGACTTACAATTTCTTGCATTATAAAATGTTTGGCATTGCATACGGTAGATTGTCACAAAGGGGAACCCACCTCATGAGAAAGAGACTTGTTTGAAATGCAATATCTCAACTCATATAAGGTGGAAAGAACAAAATGATAGGTGCGTTAATGCCTAGAGGAACATGCTCTAAAGAGATAGAAGTCTTCATACTCTACCTCACAAAGCATGGGCCTTACATTTTATTTGGACATTTTCCTCCTATTTTTATCGATGTTCCATTTGCTTTAAGGCCTAGCCAAGTTATTGGCATATTAGTATCTTTGAGGGGTAAGGGGTTGCTCAAAAAGTCATAAGACATGTGTTTCTCATGGCTTGTTTGTTTGGTCAAAGGACATATATAGGATGTTATTGTTCGGTAGTCATCGGATTATCCGATGCCTAGGTCAATCCCTCATCGGATCAATTGGTGTTCAATCTCCAAGTGCCAGTTCAGTCAGTATCTCAATTCAGTCGACGAGTTCATTCTGAAAAACATCGGTCGATCCGGTGTTCACTCTTCTGGAACTGTGCCAAATTCCATCGATGCTACTTCCTCCCACGTCGGACCATCCGGTGTCAACATTCCTCTTTTGAATACCCTTACTGTGCCATTCGACCGATGATCCCAACCCTCAACGTCGGTCCATCCGGTGTCAACTGCACTTTTCTGAAAAACCTTACTGTATCATTCGACCGATGCTCCCGTCGTTCATCATCGGTCCATCCGGTGTTAAAAATTCGGCTAGGGTTTGGGACCCACTATTTAAACGATGTCTCGCCTCCGCCGGTTTCTCTCTCCCGATCCCGATGCCGCCACCGCCGATTCTCTCGCCCTTACGCCATCGCCGCTGCGGTATGCTGCTGCCGCCCTCCGGCCGCCGCCGCCCATCGCCGCCCGCCGCCTCCAAGCACTGCCGCAGCCGCCGCCTCACCTCCGCCGCAGCAGTCGCCGCCTCACCTCCGCCGCAGCCGCCGCCGCTGCTCCACCAAGCACCGCCGCCACTCTCCCTCGCCACCACAGCGACGCCGCCTCCTCCTTTCGTGCACCACCAGCCGCCCCACGCGGACACCTCGACGTCGTGGTGCCTCCACGGTCACCACCCCGTCGCTAGGGTTTCCCGGCCCGTTGATCTCCGTATCATTCAGTGCGCGTGACTTCGTCAACCTCACTCTTGATCATCGCAATGGCTCGCGACAAGAAGAACAAGGGCAAGGCCATCGCGGAGACGGCCGCAAAGAAGCAAAAATTGTCGAAGGAAGACAAGAAGGCATTGATGGCCGCTCGCGCTACCGAGGAGCGTGAGCATGGGCGAGGAGGATCGCTGAGGATCCACGAGGCTCGTCCGAGGCAGCCTCCTATGATCGATGACTCCAAGGCCAAAGAAGAGCTGGTAGAGCCTCTCGTCCGCCGGCGCTCAGCCCGGACCCGTGGGGGTCATCCCGCGGCTGCTCCATGTCCAAGACCGACGGCTGGCGATCGTCATGAGGACAGGGAGGCCTAGCGAGCTATCTATGAGATGGACACCACTGTCCATGTTGCTGAAGGAGTTCGGTTGACCGACTACCGGAAGATGAAGGCCAAGCAGCTTCGCAGACTCAGGTGGAGTGTGCTGCTTGAGGAGTGGTACCCGTAGCCCCGGGAAGCCCTTGTAGACAGTCGGTTCTGGACTGTGACGCAGGCGTCTCTCTATGAGACTTACAGACGCCGAGGCCACAAGTTGTTCTAGCACAACTTCCTGGACTGGGATCAGCTTGCTCTGGCTGCCGAGACAGAGATTCGACCTTATTTCGAGAGGTACAGAGGTCTGGTGCAGCTAGTGTCCTATGAGAGGAGTGCCTATGTGGAGGATTGGGTCCGCGTGTTCTACGCCACCCTCTACGTCTCTGAGGGCAGAAGATCGATTGATTTCATGTTCATGGGACAGCACTATCACCTGACGAGTCAGACGCTGGCACAGCTGCTGGGAGTGGACTTGCACGACACCTGCGTGCATGAGAGGGTCTACGGTCAGGCAGATCCACCGAGGAGGCCACTCACTGGAGGAGTGGCACCACCGCTGGAGGAGATTCGTTCCTTGTTTGGTCCCACTTTCTCTCCTGACCAGCCGAGAGTACCGGCCTTTTTGACTCCAGCTGCGCGCACAGTGCACCTCGCCTTGCGCCGCATGCTCCTGCCGAGGTCTGGCTACTTGGAGGGGTTCACCAGCTTACAACAGACTCTCCTGTTCTACATCATGAACGGGATGGAGTTCGACATAGTGGAAGTCCTCATATGAGAGATGGGGGATGTGATCACAGACATAGTGGGCATGATGAGGCAGCTCATATATGGACACTGGATCAGCTACCTGCTCACCATGATGGTTCCTGAGGGGTCCGCCCTGCATGACCGCCTCACTGACGAGGGCGTCACACGGTTCGGTCACTATCGTGCCCCAGCTCCTGGAGACTGCCGCCTTGGCCGTCCAGTCGAGCGTCAGGTCAGGGCTCGTCTTTCTGAGGAGGACTGGTCGGACCTGGAGAAGGAGGATGAAAGGCTAGCTGAGGCAGAGGCACAGGGTGAGGACCTACAGCACATATGGTCCGAGAGTGACACTGACGACAGTGTCGAGGAGTACTTTCCACCTCCTCCCTCACCCAGGCAGCACGACACGGAGGCTGGAGGCTCTACAGTGCCACCACCTACTCCACCTCCCGTCACTGAGGCACAGGTCACTCAGCCGTCAGAGCTGACTTCGCTCCTCCAGCAGATGGTTGAGCAGCAGCGTCTGGACAGGCTGGCAGCTGAGCAGGCTCGAGCGGAGCAGGCTGCCCGTCTCCTTGAGCTCTAGCAGCAGCACCAGGAGATGCAGCGTCAGATCGCCCGTGAGAGGCGTGAGGACACTGACTGGCTGACTGGACTCATCGACTAGATGCACCAGCGCACCCTCGACCAGCAACAGCAGAAGCAGCACGCGATGATGGGCATCCTGGGGTTGATCACCAACCTCTACACCCAGACCGGGATTGCCCTCCCGTCGCAGCTGTCAGGAGTCGCTCCACCACCACCAGTCCTGGCTCCAGCTGCCGCTCCGGTGCCGTCTACGCCGATTCCCTACATCAGCATGTCTCCACTTCTGGCTCTTGGTGCTCCGATTCACTCTCCGCTGCTGGCTGCGACCCTGTTTCAGCAGACGCCGGCCTCCGTCGTCAGTGCCCCTGTTCCAGCAGCTCCTACACAGCAGGCACCGACGGTGGCTCCTATGGCTCCGGCAGCTCTTTCCACTGCTACTCCAGCCAGCAGCTCCGACGACAGCGACGGTGACCAGTTCGTCATCGCGCCTAGCACTCAGGATCCTTAGGCACTCGGATCCCTTTTTGGTGTCTTGATGCCAAAGGGGGAGAAGAGTTAGAGGAGTCAGGGGGAGTAGAGGAGTCAGGGGGGTGTCTTAATCTCAGGGGGAGTCCTTCTTATGAGTTATCTTTTGTAATTTGGAGTTTATCTATATTACATTGTGTAATTCGATGCATTTGGTGTTCATTGAGTACTCTTATGTTAATTAATCGATTGATCTTATTTGGTGTTACTCACTTATTCACACTTGAGTTATTGATTGTTTTTGAGCTTTCAAATAATAAGTGTGATATCTTGTATTCATTGCATATCCTTTAAGTTTCATTCCTTTAAGTTTCATTCTATCAAATTCATTACTATTGCGCTTTAAATTGCTGTGTTGTCATCAATCACCAAAAAGGGGGAGATTGAAAGCATCTAGGCCCCCATGAGGTATGGTTTCGGTGATTAATGACAACCATTGGATTTTACTAATGAATTTGTGAATGCAAGGTCCCCATAATCACTCAATCAAATGAAATAAACATGTTATTGGAGACCCATATACAATCAATGTATGAGATCAAATCAATTATGTGAAGACAAGAAGTAAAAGCTCTTATGTCAAAGTCACTCAAACAAAATTGAAGACACTTAATGATTGACAATCATCAGAGATACATGTTCAACAAAGTCTAAGAGGTCATTTGAGCAAGACACAAAAATTCACTTAGAAACAACCCGAAGCAAACAAAACCAACTCACCGGATCAACCGATGATTCCTCAGAATAACACATCAGTCGAGTTGGTTCAGCAGAAGAAGAAGACCTCAGAACAAAGTACTCACTGAATCATCTGATGTGAATGGCTTAGTAACATCGATCCATAAGTACAGTTTGCAAGATCATTGGACCAAGTGTAGCACCAGATCATCCGATGTACAGAGAAGCACACATCGGTCGATTACTCCAGTAAGCATCAAGATTGAGAAAATTCTGGAGGAAGAGCCACCGGATCATCCGATGAGAAGACAGGATCAACATCGGTCTAACAACGGTCATATCTGACACAATGACGTCGGCTAAAGTAACTTGACCGTTGATAACTAAAGGGGGGACATCGGATCATCCGGTGTTCACAGTAAAGTTATGTCAGCCTACTTTTCCAACGGCTATTTCGGGGAGGCTAGCTATAAATACCCCCTAATCCTGTCATTTCGTTAAGTCTTGATCACCAGACACTATCAATACATCCACAAGCATTCAAGACCAAGAGCAATCATCTCCACATCATTTCAATCACCTATACACCAAGATTTAGGCTAGAACTAGCTAGAGAGAGAGCTTGTGTGCCTCCATTCTGGGTGAGTGGACTCTCTAGGATAGTGAGAGAGCCTCAATGGAGTGCCCTTGGTGTTTGTAACCGTGAGGAGACTTCCGGAGCTTGCCAAGGCGTTTGTGAAAGCCCGGAAGGTCGAAGATGTACAAGGCTTGAGCTCCACCTTGCCAAGGGAGGCGAACGGAGAGGAATAGTGAAGATCCCTCGTCTCGGTGACTTGGGTGTGGCAAAACCCCTTGGTGGGTGCCACAACGTGGATGTAGGAAGATCTTGACGATCTTGCCGAACCACGGGATAAATCCTTGTCTCCTTGGGAGTTTGCATCTTTCTCCTTCCCTTACTTTTATGCATTTTATATTCCGCGAAGTTTCTATCTACTAGAATGCATAGATAGTTTGCGTAGGGAATTGGGTTTTAGAAATTAAGTTTCATTGCTTAGAATTTTTCGAAGAAAGCCCAATTCACCCCCCTCTTGGGCATTCGGTTCTTACAGATGGTGATGATGATGAGTTTGATTGTGAGGAGATGTTGCGTCACATTGAACCATATGTATTGACTTCTAGTGGAGCAAGTAAAGGTTTAAGTAAAATGGAGACATTGTAGAATGCGGCGATGGAGCTTTTATATGATGAATCAAATGGTTGTGATAAAGAGTTTACTACATTGCGTGCAATCCTAGAACTACTAAAGTCGAAAGCCATGCACGGATGGTCTGATTGTAGTTTATCTGATATTTTGAATTATTTGGAAGAAATTCTTCCAAATCCAAATAAACTGCCCAGAAGCACTTCTTTGCCCGATGGCACTAGGTGTGACAAAATAAACGCTTGTGTGAACCATTATATTATGTATCTCAAAGAGCATGAGCTCGCAACTAGATGCCCCATCAGTGAAGTCAGTAGATACAAGTAGGAATACAATCACCAGTATGTTACCAACATGAAAAGTCTCAGAAGAATAAGAAGTTCATTATTCGCCCTAAACGTGATGATGACGATACCTCTGACGATGCAGACGGGAAGCATAAGAGAAAAAATGCTGCCTTGGTGATGTGGTACCTTCCTGTAATTGATTGCTTTAAGCGTTTGTTCTCAAACCCTAGGGAGGCTAAACTTATGCGTTGGCATTCTGAGCAGCGCAAGAAGAATGAAAACATATTCGACACCCTGGTGATGCAATGCAGTGCAAAAATTTTGATATTCAGTATCCAGAATTTGCAAAAGAAATCCAAAATGTAAGGTTTGCCTTGGGTACAGACGGAATGATTCCGTTTGGTGAAAAAAGGAGCATACACAGCACATGGCCCGTGGTCTTAACAATGTACAACCTACCGATGTGGTTGTGTTCCAAAGGGAAATATATCTTGTTATCTGTTCTTATCCAAGGTCCAAAACAACCCGGCATCAAAATTGATGTGTTCTTAGAAGCTTTAACGGAAGATATGGCAAAATTGTAGAATGAAGTGGTACATACATGGGATGAGTACAATCGGGAGTATTTCATGCTAAGAGCAATGATATTCATTATCGTGCATGCTTATCCCGGACTGTTTACATTATCGGGACAAATGAAAGGGAAGAAAGGTTGTGTAAGGTGTGTGGATAGAACTGGATTTCTATACCTCACGTCATCGAGAAAAGACGGTGTACATGAGACACCGATGGTTCTTGACAAATACACACAAGAATAGGAAGATGAAAGAACAATTTGATAATAAAAATCCAAAAAGATACTGCACCAAAACATTACAGTGGAAAACTCGTGTTCGAAATGGTCAAGAACATTCATATTGCTTTCGGTAAGCGAAAAAATGTAAAGGAACAGTGAGAAAGAAAAGAACATCTTTGGGTGATACAACTGACATGGCTTTCAAGAAACAATCAAATTTTTTCAAGTATCTTCCGTATTGGAAGAATCTGAAATTTTTTCATAGTATTGATTTGATGCACGTTACAAAGAATGTATTTGACACCATCATTGGGACCTTGCTGAACATGCCGATGAAAACAAAGGACGAATTAAATTCACGTATGGACCTAGTAAATCTTCATATGAGACCAGAGCTTCACCCAGTAGAAAAGGTTAACGGAAAGCATTACCTTCCCCCAGCCAGCTACAACTTGACACTAGAAGAGAAAAAAGCAAGTTACGAATGCCTGCCTGGGATCAAAGTGCCCGCGAGTTTCTCATCCAATATCCGAAAATTAGTCTCGATGAAAAACTTTTCTTCATTCGGCTATAATTATCACGACTGTCACATGATGATGACAGTGTTTCTTGCCATTGCAATAAGAGTCGTCAAACCTGAGCATATAAAAGTTGTCATCACACGTTTGTGTTACTTCTTCAATGCAGTATCACAAAAGGTGATAGCACGTGAAGATTTAGACTATTTGAAAACGTACATCGTTGAGACTATGTGCAAGCTTGAGATGTGTTTGCTACCATCCTTTTTTGATATGCAAGTACATGCAATCCTACATCTTGTTGATCAGATGAAAGCATTGGGGCCACTATATTTACATGATATGTTTCTGTTGGAGAGATATTTAGGAGTATTAAAAGGTTATATGCAGAACCGTGCTCACCCAGAGGGTTCAGTTATGGAAGGATACACCACTGAAGAAGTGATTGAGGATTGCGCTGATTACATCAAAGACGGAAAACCGATAGGTGTGCCTATACTAGTACATGAGGGTAGACTACATGGGAGAGGCAAAGTGGGTAAGAAAACTTTTAGCGTTCAAGATTACAAGAATGTAAACCATGGACATTTTGGTGTACTACAACAGCTTGCAATAGCTGAGTTGTACATCGAGGAACACCAAACTGAGCTTCGCGAAAAAAACCAAGACCGCACAGAGGATTGGATCATGAAAGAGCATAGAAGATGTTTCACTGAATGGTTAATGCACAAAAATATACCATACAGAAAGTCTATAGAAGAGGCAACAATGAAGAAGTTAGCTTCTAGCTCATCTTCTTTGGTGACATCATGGCAAGCATATGACATCAATGGTTACACATTTTACACTAAAGAAAAAGACGGTAAGATTGTTGCACAAGATAGTGGTGTTCGTATAGAGACTTATGATTCACTAGGACAGAAGACCACATACTTCAGGTTCATAGAGGAAATATGGGAACTCAATTATGACGAATGAATGGTAATGCATGTATTTAAGTGCCAATGGGTCAAACATCCTGATGTTGTGAAAGTGGACAACTACGGGCTGACACTAGTAGACTTGAACAAAGTGGGTTATGAAGATGACCTGTGTGTTCCTGCGGATAGTGTTGCACAAGTTTTTTACGTACAAGATCTAGAAACTTAGAAGATGCACGTAGTTGTATCTGGAAAGCAAAATATTGTTGGGGTTGAGAATGTGGGAGATAATGAAGATGAATATAATCAGCATGAAGAGACGTACCTTTTCACCGAACCAGGAAACATCAAGCGCGTAGAGAGAAGCATTAAAAAGGACTTGAAACCCTATATGCGAGAAGATGTCAATGCTGGAAAAATGTATGATATATATTGTATATATTTGTATCCTCTGAAATCAACTTAGAACAATGCTCCATTTCAGCTTTAGATAGCATATTTCGAACATTATTAAATTCATCTTCTGTAGTGAAGACTAATTTGGACAAGTGATCCTTTTCGGCTTGTTGACTATCATATTTTCACCTTTATCTATTCCATAAGTAATCAAATTGTATGTGTATATAAATTTCTTGTGACATATGATGATCAGGCTTGCCTTCTAACAACTTGGTTCGAAACAACATCTAGAAGCACAACTCTTGAAGCTCCTATCAAGCTAATCGCTTCACAACAAGCTCTTGTAGATACAAGTAACACCAGGGACTGATCATTTGGATTCTTAAAAGCTTCAATTGAAGTCTGACAATACTTCCCATCCATTTGAGGGCTTGTTTGGATAAGAGTTGATCCACTTCAATATAAGTGGATTTTGAGGTGGTTAGGAGAAAATTAGTTCATTTTCCACTCCAATTCACTTCAATCCAATTAGATTGAGTACACCAAAACAAGACCTAAAGGATTTATTTCTCTTCTCTCCATTTTAAAAACTTATGAAGATGATACTTTATCAGTTCTAATGGCTGAATATATTGACTAAAAATCAGTACCATTTCTTTTAGTGCTTCACACAAGCAACAAAGCGAACAACTTCAATCACAAATCTTGTTTTTACCCTTTTCATAAGAATTTGACCTTAATATTTGAAGCATAGGTTTATCAATAAGTAGAGCTTACTCATCAGACTTGTTAATGGCAGTTATAAGCAAAGGGTGTGTCGAAGCTAACGAAATCTCAACGGGGTTGAAGACAAAGAGATGCTGCACATGAGTGGAAATGTCCAGGTTACACAGCATGAAGCTATAATGGCAACATTCAGCAACATGAAAAGTGATGCCAAGATTATGCTTGCATCAACCAAGGCATGTTGTGAGGGCATAACACTTGTTGGGGCATCATGATTATGATTGCCCCAACAAGTGTTATGCCCTGACAACATGCCTTGGTTGTTACAAGCATAACCTTAGCATCACTTTTCATGTTATTGAAGGTTGCCATCATAGCTTCATGCTATTTAACCTGGACATTGCCACTCATATGCAGGATCTTTTTATCTTCAGTCCAATTTAGATTTCGTTAGCTTCAGCACACCCTTCGCTTATAACTGCCATTAACATGTGTGATAAGAAAGATTCACTTATTGCTAAATCTATGCTTCAAAGATTAAGGTCAAATCCCTATGAAAGGGTAAAAACAAGATTTGTGATTGAAGTTGTTCGCTTTCCCGCTTGTCTGAAGCACTAGGAGACAAGGTACCGATTTTTAGTCAATATATTCAAGCATTAAAACAGATAAAGGAGCATCTTCCTAGGTTTTCAAATGGACAGGGGGAAAATAAATCCTTCAAATAGATAGGAAAATCCTTCCAAGGGATCATCGGGCTTCAATAGAGGCTTTCAACAATCCAAATGATGAGTCACGTGTGTTACTTGCATCTACAATAGCTTGCTATGCAGGGATTAGCTTGACAGGAGCTTATCAGCATCACAGGCGGTTCTTAATTAACAAGCACCCTCTGAAAACAATGACTTTGCCCAGACGGTTCTACAATAAAAACCGCTTGTGTTGTTTGAACCAGTACATACAGTTCTTAAGCAATGACCGTCCATGAAAATCATGTATTTACCCAGGCGGTGGTTAATTAAAAACCGCTAGTGAAGTTTGTAAGATTACAGGCGGTTCTTAATTATTAGCCGCCTGAGAAAATCATGCATTTACCCAGGCGGTTATTTTTTAAAATCTGCTTGTGATGTTCTCTCATCACAGGCGGTTATCGTATCATTCGTCATCACAATCGCATTTTTTTACAGACCGCCTATCGAGGCGCCTGTGAAAATGCTTTTTTGTAGTAGTGGGAGGTGTTATGCATGAATAGCTTCACACAACTGACGACTTCATTGCAGAAGTTTGGTCCTCCTAGTCATTGATGGTGATGAACAATTTAAACTTTTACAAACGAACGGTAATGATCCATGCCATCTATAACCTTTTCCACTAACCATTCAGATACACTTATATCCAACAGCAACATGATGAAAGGTGAATGGAAAACTGAGTGATTTCCTGACAAGTATTGAGTAACTCTGACCAGCCTGTACAAATCTCATATTTTGCTCCAGTTTATGGTAGATTCTTGATCTAAGGTTAATGTCAAAGTTTTAGTTAACTTCGATATCTGTCTAACTAGTATTTACTTACCCCTAGATCAGCTCAGGATCAAAAGTTATGCAGGTTCGAAGTTGACAGATTTTATAAAGGTTTCAGCAGCACCTCATTTAGACGTACCTCATTTAATCCAAATGTTTTGCTCCAAATTCAACCAAGCTCAAAACTACAAAGTAGTATAATAACTCCTAATCATTCAATATATGTATCATATGCATCTTAGTGCTTTTTACTCGGAAAGTTATGGGCAAATTACAGAAGTGTACCGAGACCATGTCCAGAATTAGTGTTTGTTGACAGTTTGTGGTGATCTGGACTTTTTGCCGATTTAGAGGGAGATTCTGGTCTTGGAGTGAATATAAGATTGTAGAGGACTTCTATATCTTTCCAAAAAGTATTTATTTGCCTTCATATCATTTCTGGTTGAGGAGATATGAATTTTTAAATGAGGACAAAGTTCCCAGATCTTTGGAGAATTTTGACAGTGCCTCCTTTGTATGTTGTATATTTGGCCACAGTTTTACACATAGATAACAACAGAATTAAAAAAAAAATTTGAATTAAAAAGTTAACAGATATCTCGCAGCGATTCCAGAATGGTATCATGTGAACCTATTTCATTTTTCTACAGTGAGTTATGGTCAGTTTTCAGAGTCATACAGAAACTGTCCTGTTTCTGTGACAGGTTTTACGATTTGGACATTTTCACTACTTTAATTTGAGATTCTGTCCTAGAGGGCAAAAGAAAAGTCGTAGAGGACTCTAGTATATTTCCATCCATGTATTATAGGCTTTCATTGGTTTAATATATTGGGAGTTGTGGCTTTCTAAACTTTAACAAAATTTCTGCTTTGAACCATAACACTTTATTTTTGAAAAGTTTGGCTTGTAACTAAACTCTAATTTGAATCTTAGTTCAAAATTTGAGCTCAATACCTAGTATTGATAAAAACTATAGTTTTAGTCTCATGGTTCAGTTTTTAACCCGTTGCACAGTGAGGTGGTTAAGTTGATCACAAGAAGAATGAGGCAGAGGCGAGAAGTATATCGGTGCTACGTTGCCTCACCAAATAGGAAACCTAATCGGTATATTCTGGCATGTAGCTATTGATGGTGGCACTAAAACGGTCTCTCGCAGACGTGTTCTACTCCCAATACGTTCACGTAGTTAGTGTACCTGCATAATATGGATCACATCAACAAGCTATTCACGAAGCATAATCCATCCCGCTAGCATTACAAACCCCAAGCACGAAACTCTTACCAGTTCTACCATCATTACATGTCTGTATGAGTTCTACTAGCATCCTTCCATAATCCTTGAAGATCCAAAACCAATCCATCAACAAGCTTCAAGAACAATAAAAAAGATCCACTCGACATCCTAAGTTAAGCTAAAGTAGCAGCAACAACAAAATAAGTGAAACACTGGAAATGCACCCAATAAGAGCCATCACTAACCAATCAACCTTCTACCAGCCTATACAAGAGCTATCCAAATCCGTAGTTGCAAACAATTTAAACACTGTTAGCTTGCCACCATAATAACAATGCTATTATAGTCCTTATGTGGGCATATAGACTAATCCTCACTCGACTACTTCAGAGTTTTCAAAATTAGGCTCTTTTCGAGCATGCTATTAGCAACTCTGATACCAGACTGCGGGGACCGGGGTCCACACTTTCCAGGAATCACATCGGGTGGTGTCGTGCGATGCGGCATCCAACAACACACACGATAAGACATAGTAAAGATAAGAAGGTTTCATTTCATAGTAAGATATGGTTTACAACAAAGTATACAACAACAGTACACACGCAGCGGAAAGTACATACTCACACCCTCAACCTCTCAATGCACAAGAGAAGACGTCCATGCCCACAGACGCTCTCCACTAGCAACACGAAGATCACAAAGCAGCAGCGTGGTGTCACCTGAGAGATATATCTCGACAGCTCAAGGTCTCAGAGACAAACCATAACAACAATAATGTAATTAAACTTGCAAAAACACATATAAAGCAACCGTGAGCATGAAGGCTCAGCAAGACTTAACCATCTCACATAAGGCATGCAACTCTTCATGCTGGAAACTCTTAAGACTGGAAGCTGAATTTGCAAAAATGAACTCACCGAAAGTTAGTCCATAGTTGCCTGTTTTAGAGTAGCAAATGCGAAATCAGTGGGCATGCATCATAATGAACTCCACAATCAAACAAAAAATGTTTCATCCACGATGATACTTGGCCAAAGCTGCATAAGCTTCATTCAAGTTTAAATGTTTGTAAATGATAACTTTAATTATGCTATTTCTAATTCAGTCAATGTTACAATACAAAAGATTATTCATAGCGGCATATTCATATTCTTCCAAATACTCTAATACTACATCATGACATAGGGAACAAGCGGTACTCCATAACCTCCAGGGGCGGTGATTCGAATCAAAGATACCCGGAATACGACACGTACGCCCGTACTAGAAGTCACGTAGGTGCACTCCACGGACGGCGTATGCAGCAACCTTTCCCAAGTTCCGCCAAAATTGAATCAATTCAATCGTCTAGGACAGTATTCCCACTCACGATGCACCTTTCTGTCGTAAAGATGTCGTGAGCGAGTTTCTATCTGTTGTGCTACGGCCGAAAGCCTGAGGCGATCAAAAAATTCCCAACAAAGGCTTCCCAAGGTACCTCAGTTTCCTAGACCCCATATATCCAGTATGACTCCGATACAGTTCAAACTTGCTCAATAGGGCCGCACATGGATCGGTCCTTTACCGACACAAGCATGGCTACACCTCCTATCCTGCTACCTAGTCTAATATTCAGTTCATAAACTATTCTCTAAAATAACCAACCACAGGAGACAATATCGCTATCTCGCGAGTGGAATTCAACCGCTCGACTCCTACCAGATTCCCTACAACATTAGCATGGCAATTCTACGCGTTGAGCTATAAACTACCCATACAATCCATGGGATTGTGAGTCATGCTTGAGGCGTATTCAAACAAAATATACCTAATGCACATTTCATATACTAGTCAACATAATGATAAAAGAAAAACTTTATAAATGACTTAAATGCAAACCGGGGCTTGCCTTGGGTTGCGACTAAGTAAATGTCAACAAGTCAGTGGCTTGAACCTTCAAGTGAAACTTCTGATCAATTCTCTTTATCTCTTATCCTTGCTGCTGCTCCGAGCAATATTGCTTGCAGTGAAGTCCAAACTTGTGCCTCCGCCTCCAAGCGATGCTCCTCGTCCATCTCCACTCGTCGAGTGCCATCGCCGGGAGCACTATCGATATGAAAATGCATATAAGAGAACAATGTAATTTAACAATAGACTCGGTGAGGTTGTGCAACTTAAGAAGAATGAAACTGAATGGTGACGAGGTGCTGGACTTGGTTGTGTAAAGACTACAAAGGAAGATCAAAGTGGAAATATAGAAATATCAAACTATGAAGTGCTATATGCACATGAGAATATTGCAACATAGTAATATGAGCAATGCATATGTTGATAACTCGAGAAGGAGTACAATAGCTAGAAGTGCAAGTTATGCTGCTGGAATTGTAGCAACAGAAGAGAATCGAAGTGGAACAAAGGAGGTTTGGATGTGAAATGAAATAGGCAACATATAGGATTTAGAGAAATCATCCTCCACAAACTTGGTTAAACAGGTCTACTGGGCTTGGGAGTTTTACATTGGCTTCCAAAGATTATGGAGGATCAATCAGAAAAGTTCGAGCTAAAGCAATGGAGATTTATGGTCTACAAAAATTCTCTAATGGTTTAAGATTATCAGGACAGAACTGGAGCTTCGTCATAAATGAAAATCTATTTTCTGGATACTGTTGCTTATATGCAGTCCAACAAAATTCATTTGACATTTTTGAAAGCATTCTAGTGACAGATATGGATTTTATAAGATTCCACAATTTTCTGAAAATGGACAGTTATTTTCTGGAATTCCTATTAATCCTAGGCAAAGATTCTTAATCAAGTTACTTTACACACCTTATATGGACCTTAAATTTTTACTGTGGTCTCTAGGTACTAAAAGGAAATATTTGCCAAGTTTCATAATTTTCTACTGTTTAGATAATCCAGAATGAATTCTACAAAACCGAATAATAGTTATAAGGCATACAAGTAGAATCAATTAATGTATGATGATAACTTGGTCCAAGAAATCTATGATATGCATTGACATTTGTAGAATAATTACATATTTTCTATTGGCTAGATTGTGCAAAAGAATTCTTCTAAGATTTAGGCTTAACAGAATTTTCTACAAAATTGTTTGACCTTTCATGTACAATAAACTAGTCCATTGCAAAGTAGAGGTTCCCAGGAAGCCAGAAAATTTTGTTTCAGATTTTTAAGATTTTTCTACTATTTCCTATCATTTTTGCAAGCTTCTAACATTTTTTTCTGATTTTTTGTTTGCACAGACAGCCACTGACTGGCGGGACCCACCAGCCAGTCATCTTCTTTCTTGCGCTGCAGCACAGAAGGCCAGTTGAGCTTTGCCGGCGCTCTAGGATTAGACTCTAAGGTGGCCGAGCTTCGTCGAAAATAGACCCACGAGGGTTTTGAAGGGCGGCAAGCTCAATGGGGTGGGTGGTGACTGCCTAAACTCGTTGGAACAGAGCCTGCGGCGAGTGGTGGCGGCGCTCCAACTTCGGCAATGGATTTCCCGGCACACGGAGCATGAAAATTGTCTCCGTTTCTTCGGTGATACTCGTGGTGAGGAGGGGAACGACGGCATACTAGAAAATCGGCACTAGAGAGGACCTAATTGGAGGGCCCACTGGCAAGGGGAAGTGTTTAATGGCCGGCGGCTACAAGATCTGATTTCCCGACATCAATACTCAATAATTTTGCAAACGGTTTGGGCCGCAATTATTGTTAGGGAGTATAGATTCTAGGGTCAATCCGTACTAGAGAATAACTAGGTGTGGTAGACGAATTTGAGCCATGAAGCTTGACTGTTATTTAAACAAGCCGATGGAGAACATTGTAATCTGGCATAGGTGAGTTAGGAACATAGGGGCTGATGCTTCGAGGAGTAAGAAGGAGGCACAAGGAACCCTTTTGCCGATTAGGTTGAGCGCGGTGGAGGCTGCAAGCATCGGGCAGCGTTGCGGCGCGGTGGCAGTCCACTGGAGGAAGAGAAAACCTTGCTTGGCACCGGGCAACGATGAAGGAAGACAACATTTCACCCATAGGGGAGGTAGAGGAAGAAGTGGTGCAGTCACCCACAACCTCGGTTGCGCAGGAGAGGCTTGGAATCGCCGGGCGATGATGAACGCCGGCAGGGCGTCGAGGAACACTGTTGCAGTTCTGTTTGTGCTGCACCGGTTAACAGAGCGAGGCAGGTGAAGACCAGAGGTGCGCGCATGTGACGATAAGCAGGGCCTTGGCTTGGGGCACGGCCAAGCGCCTGGGGGCAGTAGCAGGTCGACGGTGACGTAGAGCTCTGCTCGATGGAAACAGAAACAGAGCACAGTTGGGAGGAAAAACCAGAGAGCAAGAATATGCTTGGTGTTTCACCTTGAGCAGAGAAATATCGAGCTGGGAAGCTGCGATAACGTTGAATCAAAGCAGGCAGCTGCGTGTGCTCTGCATGTGCGCCGTGGCTCATGCAGAGGCAAAGAAGAAAACAGAACATTCCTCTTACACTAACATGTGGGTCCCACCACAACTCTCCTCCTTATCCCCTCTTTTCTCTCAATTTAAAATAGCAAATCAGCTGTAGAAATCCTACCAATTTAAAAGTTAGCTAAATCAAATATGAGTAGTGCAGTAGCAAGTTCAAACATTGAATTCGAGTAAGTTTGAGTTTGAATTAAACTTAAATTTGAATTGTACCTTTATGTGTTGATTTAATCGATAGAGCAAACAACTCCTAAAATGGTAAAACTTTATAGGTTGGCTAAATTAAATATGAGGAACCTAATGGTGCTTTCAAATTCAATATTTGACTAATTTGAATTTGGATTTTGAATTTCAATTTCAATTTTTTCCTTTAGGGTTAAATTTTAAATTACCCCTCCATATGTGATTAAAATATTTTACTACTTCTCCTAATTAAACTCAAATCTGAACTGGGCACTGTTGTTAGGATTTTACATTGGTTTTGATTAGAATCTGAAATTTGAACTTGCTTTATAATTGTCCTTGTATTTTGAACTATATCTGGAATTCTCTTTCAATACTTATTTGATTAAGTGCAATTATACACCCACAATACCTCATTTAGTTTGAAGTTTTTAGAAGTCCTAATTTTTGAACAATATATTATGTACTAAATTTGTTCATGTGATTTCGAATTTCATATTGAACTTAAAATGTTTTTTCTAGTTCACCGTTTTTACATTCTTGCTCTTTTCAATTATGGCATTTTACAAGAACTCACGTACTTTTTAGGGCTGTATTAAACAAACAAAGGAGGAAACATTTGTGGCTTAAACGAAGTATACAAAAGACCTTCTTCCGCGTTTCGACATGGAAAACAACAAGACTCTTCGGACACTGGTGGGAATAGCGACAACACTTTAACTTGATGAAGATGGTGAATTCGTCAATCAAAAAGAATACCAAAGCATGATCGGGTCTCTTTTGTACTTTTTGACATCAAGACCGGACATAGAAATCATCGTATGTATTTGTGCATACAAGCTTCCCCACGTGCTTCACATCGTCAAGCCGTCAAAAGAATTCTCATGTATTTACATAGAACTCAAGAGGTTGGCATTTTTCTTCCTTCTTCCTCGACCGTTACTTTGAAAGCTTTTTCCAATGCTGATTTTGGGTGTTGTGGGATTGATAGGAAAAGTACTTTGGGTGCTGGTCATTTTATTGATAACAAAGTTCAGTTGCACATTCCTTACCCGAATCTGAATATGTACTTGCTGCTAGCACTTGCTCAGAAATTCGTTGGATTGTTCAAACAGTTAAGGATTATGAGGTTATTTAGATAGTGTTCCGCTGTTTTGTGACAACACACTACAGGAATCCCGACGATTTGCGACGGCCATGGCCGTCGCAAATAAGCCATATGCCGTCGCAAATAAGCTATTTGCGACGGCTTTCCTTATTTGCGACGGTTTTTGGCCGTCGCAAATAAATCGTCGCAATTAAGCTTATTTGCAACGACCACTGTCGCAAATAAGCTTAATTGCGACGGCTAGGAGCAGCCGTCGCAAGTTATTGCCGCGGGCCAGTGGGCCCCGCAACATTATTTGCGACGGCCCGACCGTCGCAATTAAAGCTTATTTGCGACGGCCAGACTGTCGCAATTAAGTGCTTCTATTTGCGACGGCCTAGCCGTGGCAAATAAGTTCAGTGGGTAGGGCCCACGTGTTCTCCTCCGGGACCCACGCTGCTATTTGCGACGGCTGGGCCGTCACAATTAAACCTTATTTGCGACGGCTCGGCCGTCGCAAATAGCAGTGGCTTAATTGCGACGGCTTGGTACCTTATTTGCGACGGTACTGTATAAAAAGCCGTCGCAAATAAGGTTTTTTATTTTTTTTTTAAAAAACAGAAAACACTAACCGGCTCGATGGCTAGATTCACAGAACAGACAATATTCACAGAACAGATTCACAGAACACATCACATCACAACAGTTTCAAAACACATCGTACAAACATCGCATCAACATCAACAAACTAAACATGGGCTCACTCGCCGGTCTGACCTCCGTATCCACCTCCGTAGCCACCTCCGGAGCCACCTCCGAAGTTGAAGTCGTCGTCGCGCCTCATTCCAGGCGGCGGTAGCGACGGCGACGGCGTTTGTGCAGCCGTCGCAGATCCCTGCAATTAATGAAACTTAGAGTTAGAATATAAATGCATCAACATCTCTCTCCCTCCCTTCCTCTCCCTCTATCTTCATCTAAATCCCCCTCTCTTCCTCTCTTTTCATTTCTCTCTTTGTCTCTCTTCCTCTCTTTTCATTTCTCTCTTTGTCTCTCACTCTATCTTTCTTTCTCACTCTATCTCTCTATTGCTATCCTTTTCCCTCTATCTTCCTCCCTCTATCTCCATCTACATCTCCCTCCCTCTATCTTCCCCTCTCACTATCTCTATCTACATCTTACTCTCTCTCTTCATTCCCATCCTACTCTATCTATCTTTCACTCTTTCTTCTGTCTCCCTTTCTTCTATCTCTATCTTTCTTCTATCTCAATCATTTTATTCTATCTAACTATCTCTCTCTTTCATCTATCTCAATCTTATTACACTGGAGAAGAAGGATTACATAGAAACTTACCTTACCCGCTGAAGAAGGATCGCCTGGAAGGACCGGTGGTAGTACCGGTAGCTGGATTCCCAGACCTTGCGCCCGAGCGATGGCCTGTCATTGCAAACATTAAATACTACCTATTAGTAAGTGATTTACGCTGAATTAATGAGAATTTTAGTTTTTATTTTGTTACCTCCATTGCTTCCCGCATTTGCGCCAACACTGCTGCCTGGGTTTGGATCGTGGCCTCCATCGCGATCCTTTGGCATTCCGCCTCCCTCCTTTCCTCCTCATGTCGCCTTTTGTTTTCTTCTACAGTTTCTTGGAGGCACTGCATCTCAATGTCCCTCTGCGATACGCGGCGACCTCCCGTGCCCGAGGCCTGCGTGGAGCTGCCTCTCGCAGGTCTCCCCGCCCTCGAGTCGACAACTCCGTCGAATATGGCGAGCCTATAAAAAAGAGAGTCAGTAATATGAAATTGAAATATCTTGAATACTTTGAATTGAAAACGATAAAATGACTTGTAAACTCACCTTCCGTGTGATTTTCCACCACCGGTTGCATACGCGGCTTGAGGATCGATCGATTGACGTTCCCAATCGAAATCCTCGCCGTGTATCTTCCTAGCCTCCTCCCCGTACTTAGCCTACAAAACAAGAAAACCGTGTAAGTTCAACAATCTATATAGTTATATTTAATATGCATGATTTCTAAACTTACCAACCGCTCGGCTGCAGCCTGACTGCACCCCGTCGACTCAGAAGGGTCCCTGTGACCTCTCTTCCAGACCTCAGTAGGGGTGGGCGGCACCCTCATCTCGCGCTCCTGTCAATAGGTGTTAGTACGAACAATATATTATTAATATATAAACATAAGTTACACACACTTACTATGCGTTTAGCTAAACGCAAGTGGTTATCTTGCCCGTGACTGCTCTTCCCCTCCACCCCTCTGTAGTCTCGAGCCTTCTCAGACTTAGTTTTGAACTTGTCGCTAGCCCAGTAGCGACAAAGGGCCCGAAATGCATCGGTCCGACCCTGCAACCAGCTCACGTGGCCCTGCACATAGTTGGAAGTCGTTAAAAGTACCATTGAGGAAATTATCAGAAAAAAATACTTACTACACTCCACGTACCTGTGCGTACTCCTCCTCCGTCAGGTGCCTCTCGCTCTCTTGCGGGAAGTGTAGCACGTGCTGCTGGAATTTGATGTTGCCGCGAGAGGACGATGAGCTTCAAAATGAGTTGTACGGAATCGGAAGCCATTTACGTCATATCGACCATAGCTTCTAACATTCACCAATCCATAAGATAGCTGCCGCAAATCTTCATGGACATTGTGAGTCCGACACTGTTATAAAAGATGAGAGAATATTACATAATACTTCTTTAATAATAGTAATTTATAATACATAGAAGACGAGAGAATATTACATATTCTCGAAACCAAGATAGAAAACTCTACCCCCCATTTATTCCTTCCTTTCGCATCGCTTCTACTTGTTTGGCCGTAGGTTGATGCCTATGTGGCCAATATTGTCTGTGGAACTCGCTGAACATGAAAAAAACATCTTTTAGAGTACATGTGTAGCAAAATATGTCGATTAGCATAAACGTAGGAGAAACACTTACTCGATGTATTCCTGCATGCCTTCTATATTTGCGTACATGTAGAGTAAAGCAACAGTCCTTTCCTGTTCGAATAACACGTAGGTCATGTAGCTACCAACGGTGGTGCCTCTCGTTTGAAAAATGGAAAGGTCGCTTAGAGGGGGTGTTTCGTCCACATTGTACCGCATCGCCGAAGTATTGATATTGTTTTCTTCCGCAAAGTAGACACTTGAAAAGTATCCTACTTCCTTAAGAGCATATGCTAAAGCGATGCACCCTTCCACCCTTGCCCTGTTGCCAACCATTGGTTTCAGATATCGTAGCGCTCTTTCAATGTGATACATCCACCTATATTGCACAGGACCGCCAACTTTAGCTTCGAATGGAAGATGGATAAGCAGATGTTGCATTGGATTGAAGAAACCCGGTGGCAAAAATTTTTCCATCTTACATAAAAGTATGGCTATCTCCTTCTCTAACTTATCCATCATCCCGATCTTGATTTCTTTAGCACAAAGCTGTATATAGAAATAGCTGAGCTTGGCTAAAACCTTCCACACCGCATCATTTAGATAGCCTCGAAACATAACAGGTACGAGTCTTTCCATTATAATGTGATAATCATGACTCTTCAACCCAGTGAGGTTTCCTGTGTTAACATTTACGGCTCGTTTCAGGCTAGCTGCGTAACCATCTGGGAATTTCAAAGTTTTCATCCATTTCATAACTTCTTTCTTTTCTTTCGATCGAAGACAGAAAGAAGCACGTGGCTTTCCACCACTTTCAGAGATTTCAAGAGTTGGACGGTGACAAATGTCTGCCAAATCTAGTCTAGCTTTATAATTGTCTTTCGTTTTGCCTAGCATATCCATGCAAGTGCTTATGATACTTTTGCTCATATTACGCTCCTGATGCATGACATCAATGTTGTGCATTAGAATCAACGACTTCACATATGGTAGCTCCCAAAGTCCACATATGTGAGTCCAATTGTGTTCCTCTCCATAACCTACGAAATATCCAGGACGACCTTCATCAGGCACCAGTTTGTCCAACATATCAGAAATTTCTGACCCATTGAGACGCTTCGGTGGTCCTTTAGTGACAACAGTGTTCTTTCGAAAGACATGCCTCTGCTGCCTAAATATATGATTCGAGGGCTGCCAACGTCTGTGACAATCGAAGTAAGATATTTTGCCTCCATGAGTTAGTCGAAAGCAATCCGTGTCTGAAGCACATATCAGACACGTCAGACGACCGTGAGTGCTCCATCCGGAAAACATGCCGTATGCCGGCAAATCATGGACGGACCACAAATAAGCAACTCGAAGGTTGAATTTCTGCTTTTTGTAACTGTCGTATGCTTCGACTCCTGTCCACAAGACTTTCAATTCTTCGATCAGCCGTTTTAACATCACGTTGAGACATGACCCGGGATGATCAGGTCCAGGTACAATGAGGCTGAGAAACATGAACTCATTCTTCGTACATAAAGCAGGTGGAAGGTTGTACGGAATGACAAAGACAAGCCAACATGAGTATGGCGTGGCGTTTGTACTGAACGTGAGAATCCGTCTGTCGCTAATCCGATGCAAACGTTCCTTGCATCACGAGAAAAGTCTGGATCGAAACGGTCTAGCGCCTTCCATGCATCACCGTCGGACGGATGCGTCAAGAATTCTTTGTTCTCACGTTTACCTTCTTTGTGCCATCTCATGTGTCTTGCGGTTCTTTTTGAAAGAAACATCCGCTTCGACCGAGGTGTCACAGGCAAGTAACGAAGCTGCTTATGTGCGACATCTGTCATCACATTATCGCCATCGTCATTAACAACTTCGAGATACCTCGATTTACCACATTTCAAGCACATCTTCTCATTGGCGTGCTCTTTCCAGAATAGCATGCAGTTGTCTGGGCACACAATGATTTTCTCATACTTCATACCGAGACCAGATATCTTGATCTTTGACTGATACATATCTGGTGGCGCTTTGTGAGGTTGTGGAAGGATATCGCATATCAATTTCATGAGATCATTGTAGCAGTTGATGGAAAAAAAGTACTTGGACTTAATTGCCATAAATCTGGTCAAGAAAGCAAGTACGGTCACAACCGTGTGTTCATGCAACGGCTCTTGTGATTTCTTCAGCTCCTCGAAAAACTTCCCTGCCTCATTTGTAAGAGGATCCTCCGCTTCAAGAGCTTCTAGCATCTCATCCATCCTATCAACCTCTGTTATATCATTATTCTCATCCACTTCGGCTATGACTCGAGAATTAGTCTCGCCGTGAAAGGTCCACACTTCATAATGTGGAGTGAAACCGTTTCGACATAAGTGAAACGAAAGCTCCAATCTTCTCAAAAACTTGGTGTTCCGGCATTTTGTACATGGGCACCGCACCATATCTTCCGTTGATAACGAAAATGCTCGATCCAAAAATTGATCTAACTTGATAAACCACTCATCAGAGTGACCACCAGTTCTGCTCTTCCAGCTAGTATACATCCAACTGCTGTCTTCACCCATGTTTGACTCTGCAGTTTATCGTGAAAGAAAATGTCGTTAATGTATTGTTGTGTTATGTCACGGCCCTACAACCTAGGCAGATAGATCCTAAACCCACCCAAGAGTGACCGAGCAGAGCGTGCTCATGACGAGACGCGTGATCCGGATTCGAACGAAATTTCGGCAGCATAACCCCGCTGTTCTCCACTGCACGCCCAAGAATGGTGCAGCAGAGAACAACAGGGTTACGCCACCGAAATCTCGTCCAAATCTGGACCCGCGTCTCGTCACAAGCCACGCCCCCTCGGTCACTCCGAGGCTGTCCAAAAAGGGACAATTCCGAACCTGCACGTCTCACATGCCAATGGCATGTGAGATGTGTCGATCCGAAACCGGTAATACATTGCTATAGGTTACGTTGCTCATTTTCATTTTCATGTCATTTAAGAGAGAGAAAAGAACTAGAGAAAGAGTGAGAGGAAAGTTGGTCTTAGATGACAATTCCACATCCATTTCCACCGTCCACGCAATCGCGGGTCATTGACGTCCTTACCAACCCGTTCGCTTCTATGTCGCCTTGACTACTATGGTATACACGACACGATCACACTTATTGCATGTCGTGCCCTTTTGGGTTGGTCCGAGCCGGCCCAAAACCCCTTTATTTATATATATTAAGTAGTCACTCAAAAACATTATCTGAATGCACTAAAGTCCAAACATACACTAAACAGAATAGAAAAAAACTATTAATTCTAAACACTAACGCAATCAAAAGAACAAGAGAAAAATTTATTAATTCTAGTAACCTGCATAATAAACATATTTACCAAAGCATGACAATTAGTATCAAATTAGGATCTAATTCCCCGACTCAACCCGACCAAGATCTGGACTAAACCCAAACCCAATCCATTTTTTATGTATCAATCAACTCGGCCCAGCCTGTAAAATTAACATACAAAACTAAACAACCCAACCCACACCTACTTTTGAGCCCAACCCAAACCGATATGTTTTCAATAACCCAGATCGCCACCGTTGCGCCCCCACAGCGTCAACCCTTACTGAGCTTATGGGCCAAGCAGGCCGACCCATTTAAGCATCACCAACAGAAGAAACCTGGCAGACAGAAGCCAACAAGTGAAGTCCATGGTCGTGCAGGCCGCGCTGGCGGCGCGGTGCCACCTGGATGCGTGCCCGCGGCTGGCGCAGCACGTGGAGCTTGTCGGCGGCCTGCTGTGGGACCTGGAGCTTTCCGAGATTATGCGGCGGGAGGCCACGCGGCGGCCGCTCGAACAGCTTGGGGGCGCACTGCGGCGCTGCTACGCGCTCGTCAAGGCGTGCCAGGACTGCGCCGGTTTCCT
This sequence comes from Tuctoria greenei, assembly GCA_036927565.1. Classification (NCBI taxonomy): domain Eukaryota; kingdom Viridiplantae; phylum Streptophyta; class Magnoliopsida; order Poales; family Poaceae; genus Tuctoria; species Tuctoria greenei. The sequence goes on along the minus strand of JAYESD010000006.1, from coordinate 153,263,211 downwards.
CCCTCGCCTGCTCCTCGGCGTCCGGATGGCCGAAGAGCTCCGCGATGCGGAGCAGGAGATCGACATGTTTATCCGAATCATCCCACTTATCGCTCTCGTCGACACTACTCATGATCGCTCGGCCAGGGTACGCGTTTTTTGAGCTTAATTGTTGATTAGTACTCATAATCTTTAGGATTCACCCTAAAAAGTAGGAATTATCGTGTGCAAATTTGGTAACAGAAAATGCATGTGCAAATTGAACCCTGTAATATGAAATCATTCTAGCGCCAAACTCATTGGGATATACTGTACTGGCCAATACACTTATAGTTGGTCGAGGTCCGATCGAATTCATGACCTAATAGGCTAAGCTCCATTTCACAACATTAATTTCGGCACATATTTTGTGAATTTCGTATGCTATACCAGCTATTCTAGGCTACTATAGCTAATTGCTGCTACCTCTGTTAACAAAATTGCTAGCTAGATCTGAAAAAAGAAGAGTAACACAGATTAGCATGAATTAGCACGGACCACAGTGGCGCTGGAGGCGTCGGGGGCCGGGGGCGCAGCCGGGGCCCGGCGGCTCGGGCTGGCGGGGCCGGCGGCGGCGACGCCGGGGGCGCGGCGGGCCGGGGCGGCGGGGGTGCGGCGGACCGGGGCGGCGGGGGCGCGGCGAGCCGAGGCCGGGGGCGCCGGACCAGGGGCGGCGGCGGGGCGGCGACGGCAAGGCGGCGGGCCAGCGGCGGCGTGACGACGGCGGGCAGGCGACGGTGCGCGGCGGGCAGGTGGCGGGGTCTGGTGATGAGTTGTGAGTGGACGAGAACGAAGGGTCGGGTCGGGATAAAGGCCCTTATTTGCGACGGCCCTCTAAATTGCGACGGCACGACCATATGGCCATCGCAATTAATGTTACTTGCGATGGCCCTTTCTACAGCCGTCGCAAATAAATACTTATTTGTGACGGCTGCGTTAGTTGTGACGGTACTAGGGTTCCATCGCAAATAAGTTGTTATTTGCGACGGCACTGGGGCTGGCCGTCGCAAATAAGCTGTTATTTGCGACGGCCATGTTATTTGCGATGGCCCGAGGCGGGCCGTCGCAAATAAATATAGCCGTCGCAAATGCTCGCTTTTCCTGTAGTGACACTAGTGCCATTTGCATTGCTAAAAAACCCGTTGTAGCACTCTAGAACAAAGCACATTGATATTAGGTATCACTTTCATTGTGATAATGTTGAAATAGGGGTAATTGGGCTTCACCATGTAGATACCGAACAACAATTTGCTGATATTTTCACAAAACCTTTGAATCTCACTCGTTTTTCATTTGTTCGTAGTCAAATAGGGGTTATACATCCTCATGGCTAAAATTGGCCGGGGGGGGGGGAGGTTTTGTAACATGGGAAGTCTATGTGTGAATCTAAAATTAAAAGATAATATGAGCATAATTGTTTCATGCACATATGATTTTGTAATTCCTTTTACATGCTGAAAATTCTTATTACACTACTCATGTTATACATTTTGTAGTTTTTGCCATGACTAGTAATTTGAATAAATACTTACTTTAAATCTGGTCATGATTGAACTTTCTTGCTGTTTTGAACTTGTTGTATTCTCGCAAGTGCTTTTAGTGATAAAAAATTAATCATTCAATAGCCTACATGTTGAGCTTTTATGATCAAATAAAAATCAGAAAAGATCAAGAGAATATGCATGCATCACACTTCTTTTTTTGATATTGCTTATCATTGCACTTAGATATGAACTTGCAACGAGTTGTGTGTTACTAAAGCCGTGTTCTTAGGTTTCCGATTGTCAAATGACATAGGCTTGGCTTGGTTGGTTAGAATAAGGCGGATGCTGCATATAATCTCTTGCAAAGTTTATATGATTTAAAATTGTGCTTTAAAATATAATAAAAATAGGAACATGTGTCATGATTTCAAGTTTTGAAATAGTTAAGATAGGGAGATCATGACTTGCTTAAATTGAAATTTCACTTGATCTCTAGCATGGCTTACACTACTTTATGTATCTCATTGTTGTGGTATTGTAAGTTACTTGATAGTATGGCTTGGATGAGATTTGTTTTGATTTGTTTTATACGTATATGTCATATTATGCTCAGAACAAATTCAAATTTCTCTTGTGTACCTTGTTGAATACATTGTAAATGGGGAGAAGTATGTCATAAATTGCACATTTACAAGTATTTTTCGACAATTCTTCTAAAAGGGAGTGTACATCCTTAGGGTGGAGTTTCCTATTTTTGATTTTCAAAATGAGGGAGAAATTTTCTTTTGTCAAAACTTTTCATTAAATGTGAATGAGCCAGTTGTTGACGGTCCTTAAGTACCATATTTAGACCGTCAATTCACCTCATAATGTGCACAAAATAGAAACACGACATAGTGGTAGGGTTAAAAACTAACCAATTTCAGAAGTGTTGGTGTTTATGTGTATGTAGGTGAATTATACCCAAAAATACCAAGACACGCAGGAACCAATTAAATTGGAGTTCGACAAATCAGGCGATGCCATGTGTCATCACATGGATCAAATGGCCCACAAACAGAAGTATCGGAGGCCATCCAATGCTATATCACCTATATCACTAAGGGAGACCCACCTGCCAGTGACCTGGAGAAAACACAACTCCAACGGCGCACTGACCAGGTCGACCGAACCATCTAGTCGGTCGACCGGGTCTTGGCGCAAAACTCGATCAATCGACACGTGTTGGCTCCTCTCGACTTCCTGAAGACGATGATGAACGATTCACACGCATTTGATGGCGGGAACCAACCCTTCTCCACCTACTAATAGCACCCCACACCTCACTTCACACACACACACCAAAAGTTGAGAATAGAATACCACTCCTAAGGTTTAGAGTAGTCCTAAAGGCTGCCAAGTAGAAGGAGAGTGTGGTGAAGAGTCTAGGAGGAGGAGGCTTGGGCTTATCAAGTCCTTCTTCTACACTTGTACCCCTACAAAGGTTCGGTTCAAAATCAAGTAAGCCTTTATGAATTCATTTCTTAGTTGGTTGCACAAGTAGTTACTTGTCGATTTATTGCTTTGATTCATTATAGACTCTAGTTGTAGCTTTGTGTTCGAAACAACTAGAGTAGTGATTTAGAACGTAAGTGTGGTTCTTAGGTTAGAAATCACCATTGAATATCTTGTAGACCCACAAATTGAAGAGGTAGGCAGTAGGTGGTGACAAACCTATCTGTCCTTAGTAATCCTCCACGTTCGGCTATGCCATAGGCTCTTGGCGATAGTCGTCCTAGTGTTGCAAGGGGTAAACCCGTGCCCGAAGCAAGCAGCTACCGCAAATTCCTTTGAATTAGAATTAATACTTTGAATTCCTCTCTGTTCCTTGCCTACAAAACAACTTTGTGTCCTTGGGTGAGCTAGTTTGTGAGGTTAGCACATACGTTACTTGGATTAACCTTGGGAATACTCTTTAAGGGGAAGTGCTACACGATAGTTTTCGTGTGCTTGCAGATTTTTGTCTATGACGTAAGTAACGTCAACAAGCATTTCTGGTGCCGTTGTCGGGGAACAGTTGTTGTTAATCTTTGAACCTTGTTCACCCTTGTATCTATCTTCTTATCTTACCTTTCATTTTCTTACTACCACCACAGATATGGAGAAGCCCACCATTCTTTCATATTCAGCCCCAGAGGGCAAGTTCAGTGAGCCACCGCCTTCGGCGGAACCCATTTGTTCTACTAGCTATGAACTTCGCCCTGGCTTTATAGCCATGGTTTGGGAACAATCTTTCTTAAGAACAAATTGTGAAGACCCTTAGCACCATCTAAGAGAGATCAAACAACTGTGTTCATGCCTTCTAATCAAAGGTATGACATAGGAAACTCTCAAATGGAAGTTGTTTCCTTTTTCCCTCCAGGAAAAAGCGAAACAATGGTATGACCACAACGTTGGGAAGACAAACGGAAATTGGAATGAATTATGAGACAGATTTTGTCTTGCATTCTTTCCGATTGCTCGAATTGTTTCCTTACGGAACGAAGTACTATGCTTCCAGCAAATGGATAAGGAACCCATAGGTGGAGCTTGGGATTGATTTTCTCTTTTGAGAAATTCTGGCCCAGATTTGTCCATCCTTGATCCGTTGCTTGTTCAACACTTCTATATGGGATTGAACAAATAATCTGCCTTACATCTTGATATTACGGCTGGAGGATCTTTCCTCCATAGGACACCAGAAGAAGGCAAGGATCTTCTAGATATGATTCTAGAAAATTCTTCCTTCATTATGGGTCTTAATGAGCATCCTCAAAAGGTAGTCGTGTCAAGAATCAAGGATTAATCCATGGACAAGGATGAACCCATTTCTTGCTTATCCCAAACCTTTTCGGAGAAACCCTCTCCCGAACCAGAAACTACGAAGGAAGAAGAAATTCAACCTTTGAAGTTTCCCTTTTACTTTGAGGAAGAAATTTTGAAGATTTTGGAAATACCTAGAAGTATTGTTGCCATAGGAAACCACCATTGTCACTAACTCCACCTGACCCTCTTGATGGAGTGTTCGTCCGGTAGACGGTCAAGGAGTTAACCTATATTCTAAGCAGAGAATGGACTGTGGATGTTGAGCAGTCATCCGAAATTCTTCAGATGACCTCACCCTTGGCAACCATTCTATGATTATTAGAGGAACACCAATGAGGGTCCTATAGAACCCCGCTGTTGGAGCAAATCTCATTTCCGACTCTTGTGATATCGCCGTTCCGGGCGACATGCCACAACATGTAAATCATTTAGAGATTCTTTTAGAAACATCCTTGACGAAGGATGCGAGGGTTTGCAACAGGTGTCTGTAAGACACAAAAATATTGAGTCTATCCTAGACTTCCATGTTTTCGAAATCCAAGATTTTGACATTATGATTGGGATTCCCATCCCGACGATCAAAGTAAGACCACATTCACATGTCCTTACAAGACTTACGCCTACTGGCGTATGTCCTTTGGACTGTATACTCCTACCTCTTTTCAAAGCAGCATGATGTCTATCCTTTCCTACATTGTTGAGGAGACCATGGAAGTTTTCATGGACGATTTCTCCATCTATGGAAAAAATTTTGACCATTGTCTCGGAAACTTAGACAAGGTCTTACAAAGATGCCAAGAGAAGTACCTAGTACTTAATTGGGAAAAGTGCCATTTCATGGTCCGTGAAGACATCGTTCTTGGACACGTAGTGTATGAGCGAGGGATAGAGGTGGACAAAGCAAACATTGAAGTTATTGAAAACTTCCACCTCCTATCAATGTTAAGAGAAACCATAGCTTTTTAGGTCATGCGGGGTCCTATTGGTGATTTATTAAAGATTTCTAAAAAATCGCTAGACACCTCACTAACCTATTAGCTAAGGAAGCTCCTTTTGATTTCCATGATGAATGCCTTAAATTATTTGACATACTCAAAAAGGCACTCATCTCAGCTCCAATCATTCAACCTTCTGATTGGACGCTACCATTCGATATCATGTGTGACGCTAGTGATTTTGCTGTTGGTGCCATCCTAGGCCAAACCAAAGATAAAAAGCATCATGCAATAGCCTACGCTAGCAAAACTCTGATAGGGGTTCAACTCAACTATGCCACAACTGAAAAAGAGCTCTTAGCTGTAGTTTTTGCTATCGATAAGTTTAGGTCCTATTTTGTTTGAGCCAAGGTCATAGTCTACACATACCATGCTGACTTGAAGTATTTGCTCACCAAAAAGGATGCTAAACCTAGGCTAATCCGATGGATTCTTCTACTCCAAGAGTTTGACTTAGAAATCAAGGATAAGAAAGGAGTAGAGAATTCTGTGGTAGATCATCTCTCTCATATGGAAGTCACACAAACCATGGACATTACTATAAATGACTTACTATGAGATGATATGCTTCTCAAGATGACTGACTCTCACCCTTGGTTTGCGGATACCATGAACTTCATGGTCATGGGATACGTACCACCAGGGAAAAACAAAAAGAAACACATCTATGAGAGTCGTAGACACCTTTGGAATGACCCATACCTCTATCGAGTTTGTGCCGATGGCCTTCTCATAAGGTGTGTCCCATCAATCGAACGCACCAAGATATTGAGAAATGACATGCTAGCCCCTATGGTGGCTATTATAGTGTTTACCGTACCCAGGCAAAGATCTGGCAGAGTGAATTCTATTGGTCTATGCATGAATAGACAAAAAAATTCATTCGCAGATGTTGAAATGCCAAAAGCATAAAGGGATCTTTGCTTGCAATGCGATGCCCCCCTAACATATAATCTCTAAATGGAATTATTTGATGTGTGGGGGATTGATTTCATGGGACCTTTCCCAAGGTCCTATGATTGCAAGTATATCCTGGTGGCTATATATTATGTGTCAAAATGGGTAGAAGCCTTGCCATGCAAAAATGCCGATTCCAAGCAAGCTAGGAAAATATTCCATGAGATCATCTTTCCATGCTTTGGCACTCCCCGTATGGTCATAAGTGATGGAGGATCTCATTTCATCGATATGACCTTCAAGAACTTTTTGAAGGAGCCTGTTGTCCAGCATAATATTGCTACTCCATACCACCCACAAACAAGTGGTCAAGCAAAAACATCTAATAAGCAAACTAAGAATATTCTGCAAAGGACCGTCTTGGAAATGGGAACAGGATGGAGCATAAGCTACACGACGCATTGTGGGCCTACCGTACTGCCTACAAAACTCCCATCAGCATGTCTCCATTCCAACTTGTCTACGGGAATACTTGTCATCTTCCTGTAGAATTGGAACATAGAGCCTATTGAGCTATCAAGCGATGGAACATGGATCTCCATGAAGCTAGAAAACAACGATTGAAACAAATTTCTGAGTTGGAAGAGTGGAGAGATAAGGCATATTATAGTGCCAAAATTTACAAGGAAAGAACCAAAAGATGGCACTATAAGAGGATCACGCCAAAAGAGTTCAAACCTGGAGATAAAGTCTTGCTCTTTAACTCTAGGGTTATACTCTCTGGACATAGGAAGCTTAGAAGCAAATGGGAAGGACCCTTCACTGTAATAGAAACCTCATCTCATGGAGCAATCACACTCCAAGGAGATGATGGTTAACTATTCAAGGTGATTGGGCACCAACTCAAATTATTTCTTGAATCTCAAGAGGTGGAGGTATTGATTTTCACGCCATTTTTTAAATTTTGTATAAATTATCCGCATCAAATTAATGGGTCCATCCAATTAATCATCTATGGGGCCCATTATGCCGACTCACAAAAACATGGCCCAAGCGGAGCCAGAAAGGGTTCGGACGAACCCTAGGTTCGGTTGACTCCCCCTTCGCGGCGCTAACGTTCTGTTTTCTCGTGCGGACTCTCCTGACTTATCCCAACAATATTCTCGGTGCTATCGTATTTTCCCAGCTTATTTATTGATGGGAATAGAGAGGGGAACCTTGCACCTCCTAGAAAAATATTCATCTCCTGTTCCTTCCATCGAAGTCATGGCCGACAAGAAGATAGTCTCTCATGCCTCCTCTAGCTCAACCATCAACCTGCGCGGAGACATCGTGCTGGCCAACAACAACACTACCCTTTCTTTGGACTCCGTCATGGCACTAGATGCTAAACCTTTTGCCATGATCCCGCCACCGACGACGACTCCACGTGGTCGTAGCACCACACCTCGTGGTGCTGCACGGTCGCACTCCCCTCAGAGGATGCCCATGAAGTTGACGACGCCTACACGTCGTCCGACTTCAGCTGGCCTTAAGCCAGTCAAGAGAGTCTCTACCAAAGTTGCAGCCTGGTGAGGAGTTTATGTACACTTTGAAAACCAAGGACCGTGAAGTAGTGAGCCACCACTACAAATAACCTACACGCACCTTTCCGGAGCGTATGGGAGACCGCCTCATTATCCATGGATTGTGCAATCCCGAAGGAGGCTATGCAAAAGGCTTTTTCAAGCGCGTGGATAATTTGGCGATGGAGGAGCTGATTGACTCGTCGCCCTCCAAGATTATGCGTCACCTATTGCCGCCTGATGTTAGAGGGCGAAATGGCCAATTTGAGGACAACGGCGGGAAATCTCCTCATGCCCCTGAAGTGGCACAACTTTCTAAGAAGTTAGCTTCTTTCCATATGGAGAATAAGAAGCTAGCTGACTTAGTAGCTTAAAGGTGCATCGAGAGGGCGGAGCAGAAGGATGAACTCATCTCCCTGAAGGAGGAGATTGAAAGTGTTCATCGTGGCATGAGCGCCAAGCTACCGCGCTTATGCAATGCCGTTGGGGAGCCCGACATCTACAACACACCAAAGTGTAGATGTCCCAACAACATAGGATTCTTACTTGTTTAAGTATAGTTTTCTTCAAAAATTTTATTTCTCAAGTTTAGATTGAATAATGTAAGCATCCCCAATATTTTGAATTCAATAAAGTGAACTTACTAGTTCATCTAACCTGGTAAAGTTTCCCATTTAGTTTATTTCTATCGAATAAAGGGTCCAGGGAACAAGTGTGCGGGAGGCACCCCAAATCGCGAAATCCCTACGTGCAAAAATAGTGTTGCATACCAAAACACGTCGCAACTGAACATACAACTCGACACGTCGAAACAGAGCAACAGAGAGGGTAGAAGGGGGTCGGCCTAACCCCCTGGTCAGCCGACTTGGTGTGGTCCTCACATGGCTTCGTTTCGCTTCACAAGTTCAGTTTGGATCTCTTATCTTGGAATATATGTGCTACCCTGTTGTTTAAGTTGATTTTTTATTTAAAACTGAATATTTAAAACAGATCAACTCAACATTCGAAATTAAAACTTGGTAGTCAAAATTTGCTTGAGCTAAAAATTTGAATACTTGGTAGTCAACTCAACATCTCTTATATTTTGATTTATTGCCTTGTTTGTGAATGCCACAATTAAAGTAGCAAAACACGTCATCTAAGTATTTGACTAGTGTGATATGGTAAATTAGTTACTCGAGGAGATATCTTTTTGCTTGAAATTGATTTTGATGTTTGCAAAAATTTGGAGTCTTGAACTTTGCCTGATTCTCTCATTGGAAATTTAAAACACCCACCAAGGCCATATGATACACTTATTGGAAACCACATGCATATGCCACTTTGTTTTTCATTGAACTTTGTCAAACTCGTGACATGCATGAACTTTTGTTTTAGAAATTCTTGTGCACCCTATTGATGCAAAATATCTCACATTGAGAATTTCGATCCACCATTCACCATCCACTAAAGAAACTCCATACATTATGGTTATCAAAATCTCTTTAGAAAAAAATTAAAAAGGAGTAGAAGACATGGCTAAAAAAAGAGAAAAAATAGCCATGTTTCATCCTTAAAGGGAGAAAACCATAGAGTCCACACTTATCCATTCCATTCATGTGCACAAGGATTTTCTTTGTCAAATTATCTGTAGCATAAGTCTCTCATAGGATCAAGTTTTTCACTTAGTAATATATGAACTCCAATGTGTCAGATCTATGTGTGCTGAATACATTAGCTATTTTGATAAAAGTTTTGAATACTGCAAAAACAGCCTTGTTAACAAGGTCTGAATCTAGGTTCGAGCTCCAGCCAGGTCCGACAATAGGTCCGACATGTTTTGGGTAGCTCCGGCAAGGTCCGACAATGGGTCCTGCATATTTTGTGTAGCTCTGGCAAGGTTCGACAATAGGTCCATCATGCTTTCGCTAGGTCCGGCGTAAGGTCCGACAAACTTTGGCTAGGTCCAGCGCAAGGTACGGTTAGCTTTAGCTAGGTCCGGTGCAAGGTCTGGTTAGCTTTGGCAAGGTCCGGTGCAAGATTGCAGTGGTTCTGCTTTTATCTTGCAAATGTTTCAAACTTGTTTTCTGGCTTATGGGAAGTTTGATAGTATTCTTTTAATAAGTTTTTGAAGTTTTATGATATGGTTTGCAACATTCTTATGTGAAGTGCTCACATAAGGTGTTGTGTTTTCTGGACTAATGTAAGTCAAGTTGAGGACTTGTGCTCAGAAGAATTGGTTGTTTATTCATGCACTGGTGTTGCTTGAGGTAAAGACATGTCTAGTGACAGAATTCATTGAACTAATCTTAGGGAGAAGATGAGGTTTAACAACCAAGGTTGGGAGGAATTGTGGTTGAGTTGATCGGGAGGTCACGCAACATGTTTGGATCAAGAACATTGCATATGAAGGTATCGTAGACGTCATTGGAAGGTGTTTGCACGTGTGCAAGGAGTGCATGGACATGGCAACATGGTTCCAAGATGTGATGAAGAGATGTGGATGTAAAGAATTGGTCAGAAAGGTCCAACCGGCTGGATTATGCCTCAGGCTACGGCTGAGGTGGTTCTGGTTCATTTATGGAAGCTTTAGAGTTTGTTTTGGGTTAGATTTCATGTGGGTCACGAAGTTGAGTTGTTTTAAGAATATGGGATACGTTCCTAAGGTGTTTGGAAATCTTAAGATTGCTTCTATCTGCGTATGGAAGAGTCTTGAGTAGTTATGGAAAGTTTCGGTTGAAACTGAGTAGGATTAGAGTCCTAGTTTGGATTGGGTTGGCCTTAGGGCTACTTATATAAGCAAGGGAGGCCAGAGCTCATTGTAAGACGACTTTGGGCTGTTCCTCTTGTGTTTAGATCAATAAAATTTGTAGTTTAGAGGAGCTTTTGGGCCTTGTTCGTCTGACTTGTTTCAGACAAGTTTTTCTCATCGAGTTTCTGCACAACACTACATTGCTTCGGTATTTTTATCATAACTCACGTGTTATAGATCCAATTGACGTGATTGTTTTTAGGTTGTCTTCACAACTTGATTATATATCATATGTGAAAATTTCACGTCATTGGATCTGTGGTTTCTGATCTACACGAGTTTCTTTGCAGTGTCATAGATCTGTTTTTACTCGGGTAGAACAAATTGACCCTTGTTCGATCTTTCGATCATAACTTGAGTTATTCTCGACGGTTTTTCGTGATTATTGTTTTCGTGACTTTGTGACTTGATTCTATATAATATATATGACTTTTTTATAGTTGAACACGTTTAGATCAGTTGCACACAGGGTTTCTTAACAGAATGATTTTCTACCGAGGGGTTTTCGTTGCTTTCGGCTAAAAAGTTTTAAATCTATCATTCACCCTATCTGGTAGCTTTTCATGTGCTCTTTGATCCTACAATTGGTATCGGAGCCACAGTGCTCTAATATTTGTGATTTGCACGTGTTTGACTAATCATCATAGAGAAATACTCTGCAAAACTTTGTGTGTTGGCTGGCATTGATTTTCAGGTATGGAAGGCACGAATAGAGGCTTTCATCTAGGCACAAGGCTTTGCAATATGGTAAAAGGTTTAGAAGCCTTATGACGTGTCGCCAGACGATCAATTTACATCTACAAACATGAGAGATGTCGACAACAACAACAAGGCTCAGAACTTGATCATATAAGGATTAACTCAAAGCGACTTCGACCGTGTTGCACACCTCCGATCTGTGTTTGATGTGTGGAAAGCACTTTGTGACTACCACGAAGAATCCAATACGATCAAGGAGGTAAGGCGAGAAATGGTCAAGAAAGAATATATGCACTTTGAGATGCAACTAGATGAGTCCATCGATGATTTATTTGCTCGCTTTAATAAAATTCTCAGCAACTTGTGTAGCATCAATGTTAATTTTTCGGATGCTGAAAATGCTAGGCAATTACTAAGTGCACTAGACATATCAATTTGGGAGATGAAAGTTACGTCTATTCGTGAGTACACTGTCATGAGTACACTTACATTAGATGTGCTATATTCCAAGTTAAAAACTCATGAAATTGACATAATCTCACGCAAGAACCCCAACAAGTCTCTTGCATTTGTTTCTCAACGTGACATGCCTAGCTCTAGCCGATCTTCATCATGTGGTACACTTGCTTTGCTGTCCTCTCTAACCCTTGAACAGATTGAAAAGTTTCCAGAGGAGGAGCTAGCACTTGTTTCTACTCGATTCTCAAAAGCATTGTGAACCCGAAGAAGAGGAAGTGGATTTTCTCAATGATGCTTCGAATGTGGTGAGTTTGGACATTTTCGTACAAATTACGCTAACCTTTCAGGTTCTACTCCCTGTAATGAGAAGCAAGCAAAATTCAAGTTGTATTCTACAAACAACAACAGAAGAAAGATTTTACAGGTTGCCATTGGTAAACAACTTTGTCTCCACACTTCAAGAACTTGGATCGAGCGATGTGGACATCGGAAGTCATGAAGATTAAGAGAACTTGGCAAATATGTGCATCAAGGCGGGCAACTAAAGATCAAGTATGGAGGAGGCAATACACAACAGCGATGATGAAGAGATATGTCCCATTCGCAAAGAAATGTGTGATGCTATTTCTCGTGCCACAGTTATACTTAAGGAAAAGAACAAAAAATTGAGGGACAATGTTGTTAAACATGAATCACTAGAATCTGAAATTAATCATTTGAAATCTTTGATTCCTAGTGATGATTTTTTTTCCTCATATGAGCTTATATATGAACAATTGTCCTCCCTAAGAAGTGCACACACCTCCACACATGATAAACTTGAGCTAGAAATTGAAAAGAACAAAAATCTTGTGGCATTTAATGATAAAAACTTGAAAGATTCTTGTTGTTCTACAATTGATTTGCATTATTCTACTTGTGATGGTCTTAATAAAAAACTGCATGATGCTATGAATGAAATTTCTATTTTGAGCAATGCTTTGCACACTCATGAAGTTAAGTATTGTTCTAATTGCGAACTAAAAGGAAAAACTTCATTTGAAAATTGCCTAGACTTGTCTAAGAAACTTGATGACATGAATAGGACACTAGAGTGGTTTTGTAATGAGAATAAAAATATGAAGTTGCTGTTGAATTCATCTAAATATTGCAACGATAAAACTGGTTTAGGTTTTGATTCTCATGCTCTTGCTATGCCACATCCACCTAAAATTATAAAGTCATTAGGAAGTGGTTTGACTCAAACATTTCATAAACATAAAGAAGTTGTTTTCAAATCTGCAGGGGTGCTGTGTCACTCAGTTTCTAATAAATATGTTGCTTGCTCATCTAGACATGAACCCAAAGTTAAATTCGTTTGTACCTACTGTGGTAGAGATGGTCATGTCATATATTTTTGTTATAGACTAGCTAAACAGCAGAAAAAAAGGAAAGAATGCAAGCTAGATCTCATAACCCTCATGCAAAATTTGCTGTACATGCTGAATCAAAAGTTAGAAACATGCAACCTACTGTAACGAGTCAAAAACAAGCAAAGTTTGCTCCCAAACCTACTGTTTTTCATGCTACACATGTAACACCTCTAGGTTAGTAGTTGGATACAAAAATACTCAAACTTTGGCTCACAAACATGTTGTTTTATCTCAGCTTTCGCGAGTTATTCCTGCTGGACGTCACGTGACTCAGTACTGGATTCCTAAATGCCTTTTGACTAACCTCAGTATTGGGTCATCGATGTATTGTGCTTCTATGTAAGTTACACGCTTCAGGAAGGAGAACATTTGGATTATGGATTAAGGTTGCTCACGCCACATGACCAGTAACAAAGAATGGTTCTCATCCCTCTCTTTTGTGTCATGTGGAGAGAATGTTACTTTTGCCGATAATTCTTCAAATCGTATAATTGCTAAGGGTTCGTTTAGAGTAAATAATCACTACACTTTAAAAGATGTGGCACTTGTTAAAAATTTGAAATACAACTTGTTTTTTGTTTCACAATTGCTAGATGAAAATCTGAAAATTATTTTCACAAAAAATTGCTGTAAGGTTATAGATTCAAATAGAGAGCATATTTTTAGCATGTCTCATTTTGGAATAGTTTTTAAAGTTGATTTTGATTTTTCATCCTCTAAGAAAGGTCTAGTTGTTAATGATTTGAAAGACTTGTATTTTTGGCATCATAGACTTGGTCACGTAGGCATTGATCATCTCACGCGTCTTAGTACTCATGATCGCATATGTGGGCTGCCTAAGCTTAAAGGGAACAAGTAAATTGTATGCTCTTCTTGTAGACATGCTAAGATGGTTGCATGTTCACATGCTCCCCTCGCAATGACCATGACAACTGAACCGGGACAACCTTTGCATCTTGACACTGTAGGTCCTTCACGTGTTCAATCTTTTGGAGGTAAATGGTATGTTCTTGTGATTTTTGATGATTTTTCTAGATACTCTTGGGTTTCTTAATGACATCTAAGAATGAAGCTTTTAGTAACTTTAGATGTTTAGTTCTTATACTTTCACTTGGCCACCCAAGATCTTGAAAAGCAATTAGAAGTGATAATGGAACTTGCCGATGTGTAGCAACAACACTTCTCCTGGTACTACTAAAGCGTAGTTCGAGGAGGTTCGTATTCAGTTGGGGCGCACGTAAGATCAAGAGAAAGTGTAGGATCGAAGAGCACGTGAAAATCTACCAAAGGGGGGTGAATGGTAGATTAAAACTTATTTCACCAGAAACAACGAAAACCCTCAGTAGAAACTTATTCTGTTAAGAAATCGTGTGTACGACTAATCTAAATGTGATCATCGTGACAAGACTAGTATAGATTGTGAAAAATCAAGTCACGAAGACACGACAACAAGAATATTGGAAAACTATCAAAAAAAAACTCAAGTTACGATCGAAAACCAGATCTGTTCTACCGAGTAAAAACCAGATCTGTAACACTACAAAAAACTCGTGTAGATCTGAAACCACAAATCCAATGACCGTGAAATTTTTACAGATGATAGAAAATCAAGTGGTGAAGACAACCCAAAAAGAATCACGTCAATCAGGTTTATAAAACTCGAGTTATGATAAAACCACCAAAAAAAGTTAGTGTTGCACAAAAACTCGATAAGAAAAACTTGTCTGAAACAAGTCGGACGAACAAGGCACAAAATATCCTTTCAACTAAGAATTTATTCAATAGAACACAAGAGGAACAGCACAAAACTCATCTACCACAAGCTCTGGCCTCCCTTGCTTATATAACCACCCCGAAGGCCGACTAAACTTAAACTAGGACTCTAATCCTACTCAATTCACGAATCAAAACTTTCTATAACTGCTCAAGACTCTTCTATACACACATAGAAGCAATTTTAAGACTTCCAAACACCATAGGAACGTATCCCACATTCCTAAAACAACTCAATTCTGTGACCCACATGAAATCCTATCATAACCAACTCAAATTTTTCCATATTAAGGAAGTTTGAAACATTGCAAGTTAAAAGCAGAACCACTGCGATCAAGCTCCGAACCTTGCCAAAACTAACCGGACATTGAACTGGAGCTTACAAAAGTTAGCAGGACCTAGCGCTGGAACTTACCAAAGCTAGTAGGACCTAGCGCCGGAACTTACCAAAGCTAGCAGGACCTAACGTCAGAGCTTACCAAAACTAGTCGGACCAAGCTAGCGCTGGAGCTAACCAAAGCTAGACGAACCTTGCCCCGGGCCTAGCAAAAACATGTCGAACCTAGCCACAGCAAGTCGGAGCTAACCAAAATAAGTTGGACCTAGACAAAGAAGTCGAACCTAGCCAAAGCAAGTCAGACCTAACATCAGACCTTGCAGGAGCTACCCAAAACAAGCCATACCTATCGTCGGACCTTGTAGGAGCTCGGACCTAGAGTTGGACCTTGTTAAAAAGGTGTTCTGTTAGTATTCAAAACTTTTATCGTCAAAGCCAATGTATTCAGCACACATAGGTCCCACAACCCCCCCCCCCCCCCCCCCCCTTGATGAATGCATTGGCAACACCACTTAAAATTCGAACATTGGCTTATTCACACGAAAAGTTTAGAAATTAATTTCTCCCCCTTTTTGAAAATCAAATGAGATAAAAATATTCCTTCCCCTTGCTTACTTCTCCCCCTTTGACAATGTATTCAGTAAGGTACAAAAGAGAAATTTTAATTTGTTATGAGCACATTATAACATATACATATAAAACAAAGCTAATCCAAGTCATACTATCAAGTACCATACACTACCACAACAATGAGATACATAAAGTAGTGTAAGCCATGCTAGAGATCAAATATAATTTTCAATTTAAGCAAGTAATGATCTCACAAAAACTTAATTATTTCAAAACCTGAAAGCATGACACTTGTTGCTGTAAATTTTTTTAAGCACAAGTTTTGATCATATGAAATTTTCAAGCGATTATATGCGCATCTGCCTTATTCTAACCAAGCCAAGCCTATATCATTTGACAATCAGAAGCTTAAGGACATGGTTTTAGTCATACACAACTTCTTCTAAGTTCATATCTAAGTGCAATGATAAGCCGTCTCAAAAGAAGAAGTGTGATGTATGCATATTCTCTTGATCTTTTCTCATTTTTATTTGATCATAAAAACTCAACATGTGAGTTGATTACTTGATTAAGTATTTATTATTAAAAGCACTTGTGAGCATGCAACAAGTTCAAAAACAGCAAGAAAGTTCGATCATGACCAGATTTAGTGTAAGTAATTATTCCAATTACTAGTCATGGCGAAAACTACAAAATGTATAACATAAGTAATGTAGTAAGAACTTTCAGCATGTGAAAGGAATCACAAAGTCATATATGGATGAAATACTATGCTCATATTATTCTAAATTCAGATTCTCACATAGACTTCCCAAGTTACAAAACTCCCCCTCAATTTAAGCCATGAGGATGCATAACCCCAATTTCACTACGAATGTAACAAAAATGAGGGAAGTCCAAAGGTTTTGTGAAAATGCCAGCCAATTGTTGTTCGATATCTACATGGTGAAGCACAATGTTTCCTTTTTCAAAATTATCACGGAGAAAGTGATACATAGTGTTAATGTGCTTTGTTATCAAATGTTGCACGGGGTTTTTAGCAATGCAAATGGCACTAGTGTTATCAAAAAATAGTGGAACACTATCTATATCAACCCCATAGTCCTTAAGTGTTTCAACAATCCAAATAATTTATGAGCAAGCACTAGCATCAGCTATATATTCAGATTCAGTTGTCGATTGTGCAACTGATTTTTGTTTTCTCGAGGACCAAGCAACAAGTTAATTACCAAGAAAATTACGAGAACCAGAAGTACTTTTCCTATCAATCCTACAACCCCGAAAATCAGCATCCGAAAAGGCTTTCACAGTAACGTTGAGGAAGAAGGAAGAAAAATGCCAAATTCTTGAGTTCATGTAAGTACTTGAGAATCCTTTTGATGGCTTGACGATGTGAATCATGTGGGGAAGCTTGAAATCGTGCACAAATACATACTTTCTTGATGTCGTGAGGTACAAAAGTGATCCAATCATGCTTCAATATTCTTTTTGATCGACTGGGTCACCATCTTCGTCAAATTCAAGTGTCATTGGTGTACCCATTGGTGTCCGAAAAGGCTTGCTTTTGTCCATGTTAAAGTGCTTGAAAAGGTCTCTTGTATACTTCGTTTGATGCACAAGAGTACCTTCCTTGGTTTGCTTGATTTGCAGCCCCAAAAAGTATGTGAGTTCTCCCATCATACTCATCTCAAATTTTGAACTCATCATAGCTGAAAACTTGGACACAAGATCATGAGAAGCGCAACTAAAGATAATATCATCCACATACACTTGAACGAATAATGAGTCATTGCCATGCATAAGCACAAAAAGGGTTCTATCAACCTTGCCCATAGTAAATCCCTTTTCAAGTAAGAATGTTTTTAACCTATCACACCATGCTCTAGAGGCTTGTTTGAGACCGTTCAAGGCTTTAGATAGTTTGTAAATATGATTAGGAAAATCTGGATTTTCAAAACCCGGTGGTTGCTTGACATAAACCTCCTCATCATGTAGCCATTAAGAAAAGCACTTTTAACATACATTTGATATAACTTGAAACCTTTAGATGCAGCAAAAGCTAACAAAATTCTTATGGCTTCTAATCTAGCAACAGGAGCAAAAGTTTCATCAAGATCTAGACCTTCAATTTCTGTGAAACCTTGAGAAACCAACCTAGCCTTATTACTAACAACAAGCCCATCCTCATTTTGTTTATTTTTAAACACCCATTTAGTTCTGGTTAGAGAATGACCTTGAGGTGGAGGTGCATGTTTCCAAACATTATTTCTTTCAAAATTTTCTAACTCTTCTTGCATGCCAATAATCCAAGATTCATTAGTCACTGCGTGTGATATATCTTTGGGTTCAAAAGAAACAACAAAAGCAGAATGAGTGTGAGAGTTTGGATCGCAAAACCTAGACCGTGTGACTCGTTCGTGCAAGCTTCCAATGATTTGTTGTGGAGGATGACTTTTGAGAATCCGTAGGGGAGTAGACACTTCACAAGCTTCTTCTTGTTCACGTTCATCACGAATCGATGAGCTTGTGACTTGAGGACGATCTGGACCAGCAATGGTGGTCGTCAGTGCTGGTTGTGAGTCAACACCCGGAGCTGGAACAATGTCATTAGCTGCTGAATTTTTGGGCAGCAGCTCCACTTCTTCCTCATCTTCAACGAAAATGCTCTCCCTGCAGATATGGATCCGGACCGGCAATATTTGAGCTAGTACTTGGGCTAGTTTCATCAAAAGACACCTCACCATTTTCCACAATTTTGTTAGTGTCAAGTAAAAGCACACGGTAGCCTCTAGTATGAGATGGATAACCAAGAAATATGCTATCAACGGATCTAGGTTCAAATTTATCAAGATTACCATGTTTCTTAACAAAGCATTTGCAGCCAAATACTCTAAAGTGTGTGTTACACTAGGCCTATGTCCAAACCGGAGCTCATATGGTGTTCTTCCTAGCTTAGGACGCAAGAAAACAAGATTTGAGATATAACAAGCGGTTGCATTTACATCAGCCCAAAATTTCCTAGGAGTTTGATATTCATCAAGCATAGTCCTAGCCATCTCAACTAAGGTTCCGTTCTTTCTCTCTACGACACCGTTTTGTTGAGGTACATGTGGTGAAGAAAATTGATGATCTATTCCATTTTTAGCACAAAAGTGATCAAATGATTTATTTTAAATTCGGTTCTGTTATCACTTCTAATTGCTTTTAAAGATCCCGGGTGATCAATTTATAATCTAAGAAATAAAGTTCTAAAGTGACTAAAAGCTTCATTCTTAGATGCCATAAAGTAAACCCAAGAGAATCTAGAAAAACCATCAATAATCACAAGAACATACCATTTACCTTCGAAGGATTGAACACATGAAGGTCCTACGGTGTCAAGGTGCAAAAGTTGACCCGGTTCAAGTGTCATGATCATTGTGAGGGGAATATGTGAACCTGCAACCATCTTAGCATGTCTACAATAAGAGCACACAATTTCCTTATCCCCTTTAAGCTTAGGCAGCCCATGTATGCGATCAAGAGCACTAACACGCGTTAGATGATCAAAGCCTATGTGACCAAGTCTACTATGCTAAAAATATGAGACCTTTGAATCATTAGCAACTAGACACCTATGTTTAGAGGAAGACATATCAAAATCAGCTTTAAAAACTCTTCCAAAACAAGACATGTTAAAAATAAGCTCACTATTTGAATCTACAACTTCCCAGCAATTTTTAGTGAAAATAATTTCCAAATTTTCATCTAGCAATTGTGAAACAGAAAGCAAGTTGTATTTCAAATTTTTAACAAGTGCCACATCTTTTAAAGTGTAGTGATCATTTACTTTAACTGAACCTTTAGCAATTATAAGAGTTGAAGAATTATCGGCAAAAGTAACATTCTCTACACGTGACACAAAAGAGAGGGGGGAGAATCATTCTTTGTTACCGGTCATGTGGCGTGAGCAACTTGAATCCACAATACAAATGTTCTCCTTCCTTAAACGTGTAACCTACATAGAAGCATAATACGTCAATGACTCGATACAGGGGTTAGTCAAAAGGCACTTAGGAATCTAGTACTAAGTCACACGACGTGCAGCAGGAAAAACACGCGATAGCTGAGATAAAAAGCAGGTTTATGAGACAAAGTTTGATATTTTTTGTTCTTAACTACTGACCTATGAGGTGTTACTTGTGTAGTAGGAAAATCAGTAGCTTTGGAGACAAAAAGAGAAGGTTCGGATGTAACAATTGAAGGTCCAGAGGTAAAAACTGAAGCTACGGGGTTAAATTTGAATGTTTTTTACTCATAACACCAGGTTGCATGTTCTTGATTTTCGGTTTAGCATGAGAAGCAAATGTTGCTTGAGAGTTATGAGATCTAGCTTGTATTCTTTTATTTTTCTATTGCTTAGCTAGTCTATAAAAAAAATCGATGACATGGTCATCTTTACCACAATAGGTACATTGAAATTTAACTTTGTGTTCATGTCTAGATGAGCAAGCAACATGTTTATTAGCAACCGAATGAGACAGCACTCCCGCATGTTTGAAAACCACTTCTTTTTGTTTAGGAGCTGATTGAATCAAACCACCTCCTAATGACTTTACAATTTTAGGTGGATGTGCCTTAGCATGAGCATTGGAATCAAAACTTAAACCAGTTTTATCATTGCAAGATTTAGATGAATTCAACAACAGTTCAAAATTTTGTTCCCAATACAAAACTGCTCTAGTGTCCTATTCATATCATCAAGTTTCTTAGACAATTCTAGGCAATTTACACTCGAAGTTTTTCCTTTTAGTTTGCAACTGGAACAATATTTAACATCATGAGCATGTAAATCATTGCTCAAAAAAAATTTTCATCCATAGCATCATGTAGTTTCTTATCAAGATCATCACAAGTAGAACAATGCAAATCAATTGTAGAACTTCTAGCATCTTTCAAGTTTTTATTATTAAGTGCAGCAAGCTTTTTTTTCTTTTCAATTTCAAGTTCAAGTTTATCAAGTGTGGAGGTGTGTGCAGTTCTTAGAGAGGACAATTGTTCATATATTAAATCAAATGAGGAACACGAATCGTCACTAGGAATCAAAGATTTCAAATGATTAATTTCATATCCTAGTGACTTAATTTTAACAGCATTGTCCCTAAGCTTTTTGTCATTTTTCATAACTATAACAGTGGCACGAATAATAGAATCACACATTTCTTTGCAAGTAGGACATACCTCTTCATTGTCGTTGTTGTGTTCTGCCTCCGCCATACTTGATCTTGATTTTACTGCCATGAAGCAAAAGTTTGCCAAATCATCTTCATCTTCGTCAGTTCCAATGTCCACGTCGCTTGAGCCAAGTTCGAGTGCAAAGATAAAACTGTTCACCAGTTGGTGACCTGTAAAACCCTTCTTCTTCTTTTTATCATTTGCAGAGGAGTGCCTTGTCCTTGTTTGTTTTTCTTCCCGAGAAGTAGGACCCGAAAGGTTAGGGCAATCCGAATGAAAATGTCATGTCTTACCACATTTGAAACATTTTTGAGGTCCGGAGCTTTCTCTCCCTCTAGTTCTCACATTTTGCAATGCTTTTGAGAACCTAGTAGAGAGAAGTACTAGCTCCTCCTCTGAAAACTCCTCAATTTGTTCAAGGGTTAGAGACGACAACAAAGAAAGTGTACCACAAGATGAACATTGGTGGGAGCTAGGCATATCATGTTGAGAAACACATGCAAGAGACTTGTTGGGGTTCTTACGCGAGATTATGTCAATTTCATGGGTTTTCAATTTAGATTATAGAACATCTAAAGTATGTGTACTCATGACAGTAGATTCACGAATAGATGTAACTTTCATCTCCCAGATTGACATGTCTAATGCACTTAGTAATTACCTAGCATTCTCAGCATCTGAAAAATTAACATTGACGCTACGCAAGTTGGTGAGAAATTTATTAAAGCGAACAAAGAGATTGTCGATGGACTCACCTGGTTGCATCTCAAAGTGCATGTACTCCTGTTTGAACATGTCTTGCATTACCTCCTTGAACGTGTTGGATCCTTTGTGGTAGTCGCAGAGTGCTTTCAACACATCGTATGCAGATCGAGGTGAGCAACACGGTTGAAGTCGCTTTGAGTTAATCCTTGTATGATCAAGTTGCGAGCCTTGTTGTTGTTGTCAACATCTCACATGTTTGTAGCCGGGACTTGATCGTTTGATGACACTTCATAAGGCTTGTACACCTTTTCCCATATTGCGAAGCCTTGTGCCTTGATGATAGCTTCCATATGTGCCTTGCAAACCTGAAAATCAATGCCACTAAAGACACAAGGTTCTACGGAGTATTTCTCCATGATTATTAGTCAAAACACATGTAAATCTCAAAGATTAGAGCACTATGGCTCTGATACCAATTGTAGGATCGAAGAGCACGTGGAAAGCTACCGGAGGGGGGGGGGTTAAATGTAGATTAAAACTTATTTCATTGGAAACAACAAAAACCCCTCGGAAGAAAATTAATCTATTAATAAATCATGTGTTCGACTAATCTAAATGTGATCAATCATGAAAAGACTAGTATAGATTGTGGAAAATTGAGTCAAAAAGACATGACAACAAGTATCAGGGAAAACCATCGAGAAAAACTCAAGTTACAATTGAAAACCAGATCTGTTCCACCGAGTAAAAACTAGATCTATAACACTAAAATGAAATTCATGTAGATCCGAAACTACAAATGCAATGACCGTGAAACTTTCACAGATCATTTAAAATCATGTTGTGAAGACAACACAAAAAAATTACGTCAATCGGATATGTAAAACTTGAGTTATGAAGTCTATGTGAAGTTATTCCCACCTTAACCCAAATAATCAACATAATATGAATCCATCATCAATTACCCATCCATATAGCAGATTCTCACGTTCATCAGTAACCATATCCATTTATCATAACTCAGACCATACTCGTACCATAACCAAAACCAAACCATCCCAAATCTCAAGTTCCCTCTAATCATGTAGGTCATCCAGGTGCCCATAACCGGGAGCACGGCTATCATGATAGTTTTAACACTCTGCAGAGGTTGTACCACTTTACCCACATGTTTATGAGTTCATCTCCTTTCGGTGACTAAGAACCTGTAACACCCCGGATATGAACAACCTCGGAAGATAATAAAACCATATAAACATTTCTACTAAGTAAGAAAAATATTAAAAATTTCGGCAGAGTCTTCCTTGTAAACATAACCAGTCGCAGGTAAGACAATGCAAATATAATCATAATAACATCCACAAGCAGTAATAAGCAGCATTCAACTATCATAATTGAAGTAAACATCTGAACGATCAAATAACCTCACAACAATTATTAAAAACACAATAACTCAATAATTAATTGATAAAGTCTACGATCTAAGTTTAATATTTGGTAGGTGTGCTCAAGTGCAGGTGCTACCCTCTTCCCATGCATGCTTGATCAACGGGTACGTAAAAGCCAAATAAATACAAGAATGAGTAAAAACACTCAGCAAGTACACTTAGAGCTTGAAGAACAATAGAATAAAATCGAAAGAAACATAGCGATACATGAACTTGAAATGAAGAACAATGAAATAGTAGTTTCCGTTTGAAACGGACTGACACTTGAATTCTCCTTAGCATTTACTGATAAAGCCGAGCAGGCGTGATCAGCACTTACTCATAGGAACTTGAATATAAGAACGATTCCGGACTTAACCTGTACTTGAATGGTAATTCAATGAACAACTTGAATCTTGAACTGAATAAATTAGAATCATGAAGCATTTGAATCTTGAAAACTCTAATAACAAATCAAAAGCAAGAGGAAGCTTAATCTAAAAAAAATCACTCATATTAGAATAAAACCCGTCATGTACTTGCCTTAATCTTGATAAAAACCTGAAGATGCTCTTACTACACTTGAACCCTTCAAGTCTGTGAAAGTAACTCATGCTTAGAACGCTCCAGCACATGAATGAGCTTGTACAACTACTTAATCGAAATAACCATTTACTGCACATGCTTGGAAAATACGACCGCCACAACTTTTGATAATTCTCTCTAGACATTGGTCGGAATCAAGCAACACAAAAACTATTGAAAAGAGAAAAAAAACTACCTCTCAACATTCAACTTTGGATCACGGTGAAATTCTTGATCAATTAATCCCATATTTTATTAGAAAATAGATAACAGCACCTAGAGGAGCCCCTAATCTATACTTCATGGTCCAATACGGTTATGAAAAATTGAGTTCAGAACTTCTAGTGATTAATTAGAGATTACCATCGGTGAGGCACGAATTTAGTGATGATCTAACTAATTTTGAGAGAACCCGCTGGCTCCTTTTCCCCTGTCCTCCCTTCTTTCCTTACCACCCCTACGGTTCAGTCAGAAACAGCAGATGAGCAACAACCAACAACTCTAAACAGATGGAAGCCATCTTCTAAGAACACAATTGCAGCACCACCAATCAAAGCATCAATGGAGGCACCCACCATAGCAGCATGTACTAACCTGTACCACTCTTCCTAACGGTAGCACAACTCCACGCCTCCTGAACACAAGTAGCAGCAGGCATGAAACAGCAGCAGCGGAAAGGAATAGCATGCGTAGGATCTGCAGTGGCCAGAACCTGGCAAAATCAGTTGCAGGCAAGCTGGGATGGGGAGGATTACGGAGGAGGTGGTGGCTGGAATAGAACTGAGGACCAGAGGAGATTGGAAAAAACAACTGTGACAGCGGGGTTGAGAACTACCGGGAAAAAAATCTCTGGTGGCGTTCAATCGGGAGAGAAGGAACTGATCTCTTATTTGACCCAGACTCAGGTGACTCAACTAATATACCATCCAACGGTCCAAAATAAACCGACTCATAACCGACTAATCTAATCTCCGAATTAAACATATGAGTATGAAATGGAATCGTCTCGACGAGCTCTACGCATCTACGGTGTCCGATCGTCCGTCGGATCAAAGATTCAAATAGTCAAATTTCGGTCAACCCTCTAGTGTTTCTCGTCACAAAGTTAATTTTCTGAAATTGTTTCGATGAACTCTACGTATCTACAATCTCCGATCGTCTATCGGGTCAGTGGTTCAATGAGTCAAAGTTTGGTCAACCCTTTGTATTCCTGACCGCGAAATCGCTTTTTTTTTTCTTAAAATGTTCAGGATATTATAGAACCTCTGTCGGTACACTGCGTATCGGGTACCCTAGGATACTGCAAGAAAAGCTAGGAGTTCCACCTGTCTGAGTTGAAGACCTCCGAAGGCTCCACGTGTAACGCAGCACTGGACCCGCCTCCCTCGTTCGCGTAGCTCCGGTACAGCCACGTGTAATGCAAGGACAGAGCTAACTCCCTTCATAGGGAAGCTCCAGACATGCCATGTGCCCAGTGGCTCAGGACCTAACCCCTAGTAGAGGGATGCTCCGGTGCTGCCATGTGTATAGTAGCTCCGGACCTGCCTCCCCACATAGGGAAGCTCCGGAGCTGCCACGTGTCGAGCCTCCGGACCTGAACCTGCAACGGGAAGACTGTCAGATCTCTAACGGCGCAGACATTTACGAGGCAGTTAAAGCAGCCATTACAAGACATGATTACGTGTCATTAATGCCATGTTAATGATACGCGATTAGAGGACCTTTAGTACCAGTAACGCAGCCATTAAGGCGCGTTATCACACTGTTAAATATACTTAATACATAAAAATCGTGTATTAGGTAATTAAAGACCACTGGGGCCACATGTCAGGCCAGGCTGACAATGTAACAGCTAGTCGTTGGAATATAAAAGGGTTGCACTGCACGGTACAAAGGGGAGGCTCTGAAGACCAACCTCTTACGCACAGAATCACCACATACTCATACATCAACAACCACCCCGTGAAGTAGGGTATTATGCTCAGGCAACCTGAACCATGTAAATCTCTCGTGTCACTTTCTTGCTCTTGATCTTACCGCGGCCCAACCAAATATGAACCTCTGCGGACTACGATTTAGTACTACCGGGGGAAGTCTCTTAGTCCACACTTCG
This sequence comes from Tuctoria greenei, assembly GCA_036927565.1. Classification (NCBI taxonomy): domain Eukaryota; kingdom Viridiplantae; phylum Streptophyta; class Magnoliopsida; order Poales; family Poaceae; genus Tuctoria; species Tuctoria greenei. The sequence continues at coordinate 153,237,323 of JAYESD010000006.1, read as the reverse complement.
ACATTTGGCACGCTGGGTAGGGGCTTCTAGATCACAAATTGGTGAATTTTGTGGCAGCATTGTCCAACAACATGGCAGAGTATGAAGCTCTCATCTACGGACTCAATGTGGCGCTTTCATATGGCGTCAAACCGTTGCTGGTTAAGAGTGACTCACAACTCATCATCAAGCAAGTCAAAGGCGAATGCAGCTGAAACAACCCTCAACTCGATGCTTACCTCCTTGATGTAGAGAAGCTTCAGAAGGACTTCCATGTCCTGAACCTCTGCCATGTACAGCGTCTCAACGACACTGAAGTTGATGAACTCTCGACGAAAGTTTCAAATGGAGCTCAAGCTCTCGACGGAGTCTTTGTCAGGAGATTGTCAGGACCTGCCGCTCAGCCTGCCGAACTGAGCGAAGGGGGCGAGACCGGCACCTCGAAGCTGGCAGTCCCGGTGGCCCTGTTACCATGGCATTCACCAAGGATCGTAGGCACTGCAGTAAGCTTCGAGCAACCTAGTGCACAATATCTGGAGGCTCAAGTTAGCTCTGATGCATGGATCTCGGAGATACGGAGCTACTTGAAAGACAACATCCTTCCTAAAGACGGTGCATCTGCTAACCGAGTCATCAGATTGGCTAAAAGATACATGCTGGTAGAAGGAGATCTCTATCGACGTGGTGCCAACGGTGTTCTAATGTGGTGCATTGCTCAGGAAGAATGCCGTGAGCTCCTCACGGAAATCCATGGAGGCGAGTGCGGGAACCACATGTCTTCCCACAAGTGAAGTTGAGCACTCTGGCATGGCTTTTACTGGCCTCAAGCACTCAGGGAATGCAGTTGAGCTGGTTAAAAAGTGTGAAGCGTGCCAGTTCCGCGCAAAACAAATTCGCACACCGGCTTAGTTGCTGCAAATGATACCCCCTACACGGCCATTCGTTGTGTAGGGGATGGACATTTTGGGACCTTTCCCAAAAGCTGTCAGAGGTTACATGTTCCTGTATGTCGCCATCTACAAGTTCACAAAGTGTTCAGAAGCTACTCCAATTGTGAAAATCGACAAGTATTCCGCTATCAAGTTCTTAAGGTCCATAGTCTGCAGATTTGGAGTTCTGAACAGAGTCATAACTGACAACGGAACCCAATTCACAAGTGTAGCATTCCAAGAATATTGCGAAGAACTTGACATACAATTCAGCTACGCATCAGTAGCTCACCCGGCAAGTAATTGCCAAGTCGAGAGAGCAAATGCGGAGATATTGAAAAGACTCAAGACGTGCACATATGAGCGCCTGAAGAAACATGGAGCCAACTAGATAGAGGAGCTTCCGTCTGCACTGTGGGCGAGTGGGACAACACCTAACCGATCAACTTGAGAGACACCCTTCTTCCTAGTGTACAGAGTTGAAGTGGTACTTCCTCCGGAGATCACCATGGGGTCACTCTGGATCTGAACCTTTGACCAAGCCGCGCAGGACAAGCTTCGGCGTGAAGACCTGGACCTCTTCGATGAGGGAAGGTGCCATGCAGCTAGTCTTAATGCACGATATCGCCAGGCGCTCTGGCGCTACCATCAAAGGCATGTGCACAACCAACAGCTTGAAAAAGGCGACTTGGTGCTACGAAGAATACTAACTCAAGAAGGGATAAATAAACTCTCCCCCAGCTACGAAGGTCCCTTCCGAGTGATTAAAGTTTTCTGCCCTAGATGGGTTCGGTTGACTACAGAGGATGTGACCCCGCTTCCCAAGCCATGGAACATCGAGCACCTCCGTAAGTTTTATGCTTAGTTTCACGGAGGTGAGTCTATAATTACACATAATGTAAGTTATAGAGTCTATGGACAGAGTCGGGTAGGTCCTAAAGGAGAACATCTGGACCCCTCCGGGAGGGTTCGGGTAGTTGAGCACACTTAACTTAGTCATTGTACTTTAAGTGTAGCTTACCTACCCTGGGTTAGAACAAGATGAATAGCACGCTTAGCCTGTTCCATACCCTAAGTGTGTCCTTGTCTCCCGTGTAATTCAGACCTATAATGAAAGACATTTTTGTGTGAAAACAAACTCCACATGCATTAATTTTGTACAGGCTCGTTTCTTTTATTATATTTTCCTTCCCGTCTATAACGAAGTTGTGCAATTTTTTTTGAGATTTAGTCTGAGCTATTCATATGGTATACAAGTTATATTGTTGATCTTTTTCGGATCTTAGCATTGCTAAATGGTCTACTCGCCAGAACACCAAAGACAATGACGTGCCCAGAGTGTTCTATCGACTTAGACTTGTCAGGCACCCTAAGTACGCCACTCTACCTACATTCCGACAGGTCCCAGTAGAGCGGGTCCGAAAGGCATTCAGATCTAAAGAGATTGCATTTATATACTTCTTATCATGTTGAGTTCCTGTGGATCTAAAATTCAAATAAGAAAAGTAAGCCGCAAACAAGTTATAGACGAGAGAACAAATTTTACTGTTGTTCTTATCTTTAATGCGCAAGAAAAATGAAAAATTCATGGCTATGGTAGATGTTGCCAGAGCTATTAAGCTCCGACAACCCCAAGGGGGCCCGCCGTCGACGTTTTGTACGTTGAAAGTGTGGCGTCATTGGAGCTACAAAGCTTTGACAACTCCCATGGGGGCCAGCCGTCGACATGAAGAACTAATGACGATCTAAATGCAAATGGTGGAGAAATCATCCCGAAGGGGTCCGCCGTCGACGTATTATGCATTTACAGTGGACACCGTCGCGGCCAAGAAGCTTCAACAATTCCAGGGGGCCCGTCGTCGATGCTCTACGTGTTGGCAATGGGTGCCGTCGGACCTACGAAGCTTCGACAACCCCCAGGGGGCCCGTCATCGATGGTTTCTGTCTTGGCAGTGGGTGCTGTCGGACTTACAAAGCTCTGACAACCCCCAAGGGGCCCGCCATCGATGTTTCTAAGCATTGGTAGTGGGTGCTGTCAGACTTACGAAGCTCCGAAAACCCCCAGGGGGCCCGCCTTTGATGCTCTACGTGTTGATAGTGGGTGCCATCAGACCTATCAAGCTCCAAAAGCCCAGGGGGCCTGCCGTCGACATTTTTAAGTGTTGACAGTGGGCGCTATCGGACCTAACAAGCTCTGACAACTCCCAGGGGGTCCGCCATTGATATAATAAAGGGTCCCTGGAGGTGTCGGAGATAAACTTCGAACGTAAGAGCTAATGTCCTAGCTACAAGTTCAGAGTGATCAAGTCTCCAAGTCATTGTCAAATCCATTGGTACATGTTCGCAATTAAATTGTGTACATCTACTAGGGAGCCAACAATATAAGGGGCAATGCATTGAAGACAAACACAAAATGTAATTCATTCATTCAAATATTGGATTTCATTCATACAAAATGGGAGAATTACAAGTGAAGGCAGAAGAAAAAAGTCCTAGCTACTGGAGGTCCTATGGAAGAACGAGGCAACTTTCTTGGCAGCTTCTCGAATGTTGGCCCTGGCGTCATCTTCTTCTTCAAGTATGGGTCCTTCGACCACCGGATCTAGAGATAATTGGGGGTCCCGACTTTTGAATCATGTCAACACATATTCGGCTATGTTCTTGGACAGGGACTTCCTCTCTGTCTCCAGCTGGTCGACGATGACATCACCCATTACGTCAAGTTTGCTGCTAGTTGAGCTCAACGCCACCAGCGCCTTGTCCAGCTTTGGCTCCTGGTCATCCGGACGTACCAGACTGAAGCCAAGTGGCACGAGGGCTTCGTTGGCTCGCCCCAGGAAATTCCAGACTCGCCGGGATTCGGTTGCCCTCATACTCCTTAATTCCTCCAATGACCTTATGGTGGTCGCAAGCTCCAAACCTTCCTGGGCAATACGCTCGACCTCCTTGGCATGCTGCTGAATACTTTCAGCCACCTGCTTCTCGCGGTCAGCAAGCTCCGTCTCCCGGAGGAGGATGTGGTTCCAACGGTTCGCCAGATCCTTCTCCCTGCCTTTCACTTTGACCTCTTTAGTGGCGACATCAGCCTCTCTCTTGGAGAGATCTTGTCCCACCCGCTAGATCCTCTCCTATTCTTGCTTGCACCGCTGTCCAAACTTTTTGGTTTAGTCTTCCAAGTTCTACTCTCCCAAAGATAGACTCTGGGTGAGCTCTTCTTCCCTCTTAAGGATGTCCTTCTGCTGCTCTAGGAGCTTCTCCTCCCTCTTGTCGAGAGCCTCAAGACGCTTGAGGAGTACTTCATGAAATTCATTGAGGCTATCCTGACAGTCGTCCGCGGCCTCATTGGTCTCCCTGGCGTACTCGAAGATATTTGTAGTCTTTACGTCGAGGGCCTTGATGGCAACCTCCCTCTTGTCCATCAAGCGGTCCCACCGCGTCATCCGAGCTTTGTCCCTTTCAATCCACTCCCGCTGGTCCGCAAGCCTTGACTGTGTCAGCTTAGTCTCAAAGTAAAGTTTGTTGCGCCAACGCCTCAGGGTGTGGTGATCTTCTTTGAGGACCTTGCTGTCATGCTCGAAGGCGAGTTGAACTATGCAGAGACTAGAGTAGGCGTTGTCGATAGACAACGCGAAAGGAATTGGCTTCGGACCCGCCAAGATCTTTTCCGTTGGCTCGAAGGGATCTTCTAATACAACAATTGGGTCCCACGACACAAGCGTGGTCCCCTAGGGACGCCCTCCGGGAGCTCTTCTGCAACCGTCATGGCCGAGGAGGGTCTCGCAATGGGAACTTCAACCTCTGGGCTGACAAGGAAGGTCCCCCTGCCGGATCTTCAATCATTGGCTCTATGGGTGGAGGACCTTCCGTCGACTCTTATGGGTGCTCTGGATCTAACATGAGCACTTCCGAAGCAATCACCTCCGGGGCTGGCATTGGAGCTTCACCCAGATCCCCCACCACCTCCGACTCAGACGCTGGAACATCTACCACATCTGACTCAGGTGCCAGGATTTCAGTCACTTTTGGCTCAGGTGCTGGAGCTTCAATTACTTCCGGCTTAGGTGTCGGAGCTTCTGTCGTCTCTGGTTCCAATACCAGGACCTCAGCCGCAAGCTCAGAAACAGTTGACACTTCTTCACGAGTCTCTCCCCCATGGTCTGGCGCTACCATTGGATCTTCTAGCTACATCACTGGATCCAAATCCACGAAAGTTGGCACCAGAGCTGTCTTGTCTTAAGCCACCACTGGGAGGGGCGCAGGAGTTGTCATAGGAGCCTCTACCTGTACAGCCTCAACTACTACAGCAAGGGCCGGAGCTTCAGTGCTCTTCTTCGACACCCTAGAAGCAAAATATCAAAATATTAAAAACGTGATAAAGATAAAAAAATAGCAACTCAAGGAGAGGAGACAATGCTTACCTTGGGACGCTATCGCTCCAGTCATCGCGGAACCCCTTCATCGGACGACCAGAGCCAGAACCCACCGTAGTTGGTGTGTTGGAGGCTCCAGATTGCTGCTCGGAACTCACCGTAGTCGTCGGTGTCACCTCAGCCGGGACCTCCCTCGACTGGGAAGGACCTTCAGACCTGGAGCCCATAGCCAGCACTAGGGTCGGGTTCGACTTGCCAGAGCTAGTGCCCCTTGTGGACGCCAGCTCCGAAGAAGACGTGGCCGCCGAAGCTCTGCTTGGTCGGGGGGGGGGGGGGGGGGAGGTGCCGCTGGAGACGGAGCCGATCTGATGGAGCTCTCGTTAGCGTGTCTCAGCTTCCCCTTCCGGCTGGAAGATTCGGCCGGCTCCTTGCCCTTGCCAACGTCATCGACCCTCTGGCTTGAAGCAGTGGCATCCATCCTTTCCGTAGCTTTGGTAATAGAAATCCCGGTGGTCCCATGCTTCTCCACCAGACCAAGGTTATCAAGTTCTGGCATCCCACTTCGGAGCTCCCTCCTGATCTCAGGAACCATGTTCAGTGGGAGGAAGTCCGCCGGAGGAGTCAAGGAAGCTTGGGTGATGGCCCCGTTTTGAAGTTTCTGGAGTTGGAGCTTCAAAGCTCGTTCATTCGGATTGGTCCAGAGGCCAACTTCAATCCGGTTGTGGTCCATCTCGCTGTTGAAAGCCCAGGCAGGCCACTCCCTCTTCATCGGCGGAGCCCACCTGTTGGCCAAGAAGTTGCCGAAGACCATCTGAGGGGTCACTCCACCCTCTACGCATTGCTGAATACTAGTCACGACGGGCTTATATGATTCTGACGGCTCCGAAGCCACATCCAGACATCACTGTCAACATTGGGGAGACTCGTCAGCAACTCCATCTTGTCATGTTGCTGCATAGTGATGATCACCCAGTCTTTCTTACAGTTGTCCCACTCCCCGGAGAGGAAGGTCCTCAAGTACTTGAAGGGATAATTCTTGTGCTTCACGAAGTAGTATAAGCCAATTAACTCTATCCACTTCCTCGTAGTGTGGACCGTGAAAAAGGTCCGGAAGAGCTCGATGCTTGGCAGCACACTCACCCACATCTTGCAAAACTGGACGAAGGTCGCCACCAGCAAGAATGAGTGAGGTTTGAGGTGATGAAGTTGGAGCCCGTAGAGTCCCAACAACATCAACAGGAAGCTTGAGAAGGGCGGGATCAGACCCACCATGGTGTACACCGAGAAGTAGGCGATCTCTTCGGTGCGCTGCTTCTTGAACGGAAGCTTACCGAAGTGGATTGCGTTGTTGAAGGAGTTGCTGGACCACCCCATGTAGGTTAGGACCCTCGATAGATCTTTGTCGCTCTTGATCTTGCTGCGGGGAAGACCCAACTCCATCGCGGTAATGTGGAGAAAAAGTTAGAAAGGCTATGCAAAGGTGGAGAGGCTGTGAGCGCAAGCTCGAATGAAAGAATAAATAATCCTCAAACCGTGCAAGCTTTCCTTCTTAAGTAAGCCTCTGCAATGCTTGGATGGAAACCGCATCGGGATCAAGATTTCATTTCAAAATATTACCCCATCAATGACAAATGGGCCCGAGTCCATTCTGGCGGAAAAGTGGAAGTTATCACACCAGGTGAACCATTGTCGTGATGGGGAGTTGGAAGCCCGAGGGTGGTGGCCTGACAGGGCACTCGAAACCGATACAGTTTCTGTATTGGGAACCGACGACCTTCAATTGCGTGAGATCTGCACGCTAGGATCTAACCTGCCGCATCAAGAAGAGCCACACGGCGATGGTTTAACTGCGGACCATCACCCCAATGGCCCATGAAAAAACCTTTGAAGTCATAGCGTGGGAATCTAACATGGCCCAACCTCTAGTAGAATAACTTCACCCAAAGGGTTTGTCCCATAGGTGGGCCTGGGGGTCACTATCGGTACCTTGCTTACCAGGTACCCCACGATACCACAAGAGAAGCTATGGAGTTCCACCTGTCTGAGTTAAAGACCTCCGAAGGCTCCACGTGTCTCGCAGCACTGGACCCGCCTCCCTTGTTCGGGTAGTTAATGTAGGCCTAGAGGGGGGGTGAATATGCCTTTTTGAAAATTGTCGGATCCTGCAACACTCAACAACCAGTTCAATAACAGAGATATCGGACTAGTCCGGTAAAGTGCGGATTAGACCGGTGTTCACGGACTAAGTTGATTAAACTTGATTGATTGGTTTGATTCTTTTTTGTGTACGGCGGAAATATAGAATCAAGCAACAGTTTAACAGTTATATGCTGGATTATATCACAATTAAGACTTATGTTCAACAATTTAATGTAAGATGAACAATGTTTATGAAACCCTAGATTGAGTTGATTAATTAGAATGATGAACACTAAAACAAGACACAACGATTTATCCCGTGGTTCGGCTACCACGAAGGCAACCTACATCCACGTTGAGGAGTCCACAAAAGGACCAGGTCTTCTCAAACCCTACCCTCGTTGGATCGCCACGAAGGCCAATCCTCTTCCACTAATCACATAAGGGTGAATAACCGAATTCAAGGGGTGTTCTCACACGTTAAGAGCTCCCTTAGATTACAAAATGCAATGCCACCGAAAACACACTCAAAAGTTACAATTGAAACGCAGGAGTGTGTTAGAGAATCAAACCAAGAGCTCAATGTGGTGTTGCAAGTGTCTCTCCAATGATCTAGAGTGAATCCTCAAAGGATTGGACGATGTTGCACTTAATTTCGTGGAGAGATGTCGATTTTGAGGCTCTTGGAAGGTGTGACGGTGCTAGGGTTCTGGAGAGAGTCAAATTGGGTCGTGCACCTCTATTTATATGGGGTTTCTAAAATTTACCGTTAGGGTTCAGAAAGTTCGGACTAGTCCGTGGTGGTCACCGGACTAGTCCGGTGTGCTGTGTGCTGCAAACCCTAAGTGTCCCGAAATATCGGACTAGTCCGGCTGAAAACGGACTTGTCTGATTTTGCTACTGGAAATCTTCAGACTAGTCTGATGTCCATCGGACTTGTCCGGATAGTGAAACCCTAAGTGTGTTGGATGACATGTCCGCACTTGGAGGACTTGTCCGATTTAGATCAGTGGGTTTTTCGGACTAGTCCGTGTGAATATCGGACTTGTCCGAAGTGGATCAGAAAGGATATCGGACTAGTCCGGTTGATAACGGACTTGTCCAATTTTGTGTGACTTGTGTAGTGTTTTGAGGACTAGTCCGCACTGGGGAAGACTAGTCCGATTCTAGTTAGAAAGATATCGGACTAGTCCGACAGATATCTGACTTGTCCGATCTAGTACAGAAAGGTTATCGGACTAGTCCGGTTGTGATCGGACTAGTCCGGTCCTGTGAAACTCTGTGCAATGTGTGTGTTTAATTATCATTGACCTCTTGGGGTGTGTTTCCTTAACACACTCCATACACAATAATCTACTACTCTTTTTCCTTGAGCTCATTTCCACTTTGCTCCTCTTCATCCCTACTTTTTGGTATTTTGCTCATTTTTCTATTATAGGCATGCATTCATCTCAACAAAGAGGTTAGGATCCCAATTGCTTGTCATAAATCATCCAAAACCCACAAGGGAGTCCTAGATGCACTTTCAATCTCCCCCTTTTTGGTGATTGATAACAACCAATTGAGATTTCACAAAATATGACAAAAATTGAGATTTTCATAAAGTATGCACATATGAATCAAAAATACATCAAGCAGTGAAAGAATTATCCATATGTGCATTCTTTATGGTGGGATGCATAATCAAGTACATTAAGACATTGAGAGTGACATAATTTACATTAGTCAACAAAAACAAAGCACATATGTCATTCCAGGAGCAAAATTACAGATTTTAACAAATACTTCTCAAATTAAGTAAGCATTGCATCACACAACCAAAGTTAACTTAGAAACAACGTTAAATCATTACAATCACAAAGATAGATAAAAAGAGCTCTCTCCTCGCATCCTACAGCTAATGCTAAGACCCCCCCCCCCTCAATCTCTCCCCCTTTGGCATCAAGACACCAAAAAGAAGGAGAGGAGGGTCCTAGGGTCTTCACTCTTCACTGTCGGTCCTCTCGTCGTCGTCTTCGTATTCTTCATCATCAGCTTGACAAGGAGGAGAAGGAGGAGGGACGGAGCCACTCGAGCCACCAATTCCAAAGTAGGCAAGATCGGAGGGGTTCAAGGGCGCGAGCTCAGTGAAGTTCGGGTCAGAGTCCTCGAAAATCACTGGAGATCCAATGGGGTCGATCTCCAGCTTTTGGCAGATTTGCTTCACGTTGGCCTTTATGTACTTCATGTGCTCCTTTCTCTTCTGGTTGAGTTTATGGGCCCTCACTTCGGCCTTCTTGCAGGAGGAGAATATGACAGCCAGATACTTGAGGATCCCACTAGCTGATCCTCTCTGAGGGGCTTCCCTAGAAGTAGGGACAGCTCTAGCACCTTCTCTTGATCTTGCCGGTGCCTCAGGACTGGAGGCCGGCGAGGGAGCAGCCTGGACATTCACTGGTTGAGGCTTCAGAGGCCTCAAGGGAGTATGCTCCACATACTTCACAAACTCAATCCCTGTGACTTTCTCAATCATAAACATGAGATAGGGAGCATAGCCACATGACCTGTTGTGGGTGCTGGAGATGTTGACCATATCATTCCATATGTATTCAAACACATCAAACTTTCTGTTCTTGCTTATGATCCTCATTAGGGTCCGGAGGTACCCTTGTACACTCCCTGCATCCCCATTCTTAGTGGCAATGGTCTTCCTCAAGACTCGGTTTAGCACCACAAAGAATGGATTCATGCTCTTTGTGGAGGGAGGAACGAACTTTGAATTTGGCTCAGAGAGAAACTTCATCCTCTCCTTGTCGATGACACCAACATTGTGGATGACCACATTATCATTGCTTGAAGTGTAAAGATGCAGCATTCTAGCAAACTCCTCATATGTGATAGTGTACTTGGATCCATGGGTCATCCAAGTCACTCTTTCTTCCTCATCGCTTGCAAAGTGGCAGGTGGCATAGAATTGAGCCACCACTTCGTCATTCCAGTTGTACTTGAAGGAAAAGAGGTCCTTCAAGCCATGTCTTTCAGCTGCCGCAATGACTTCATCAAATGTGGAGCATCTTTTCCTCTCAAGGTGTGCCCAGTCAATCCACTCGCTGCGCACCACCGGTGTCTTCGTTGGCAAGTATACAAATCTGTAGAAGTCAGCATGGAAGTTGCACCAGAACCTTCCATCTGCTGCTTGCTTCGGCCGGCCATACCCGTCGATGCTTCTGAGTTTTGCCGCCGAGTCACTGCCCTTGCCATTGAATTTCTCTTCAGTGGGGCCCCGAACCCCTTCCCTAGGAGCATGCAACTTCAAAGGGCCAATTGGACCCCTTGCTATCCCTTTGCCCTTGCCCTTTGCTTGGCGAGGGCCACTTGATGATGCGGCTGCCTTGGAAACTGGCTTCTTTGCCAGCACCTTTCTTCGAACCTGAGGAGGGGAGGGAGCAGGCTTGGAGGGCCTTTCTTGGTACTTCTTGCCAAGACCCGTCGAGGTCCGAGGTGCCACCTCGTGGTCCATCTCGGCCTCCAAGTCGGAGATTTCATCGTTTGTGCTCGACATGATCTGAGAATGATTTGCAAGAATGATGATGAGTGATACAAGGCATAGGTATGAAAAGATAGCAAGGAATTGCATTGAGGAATTGAGGAATTAGGTTTTAGGTTCAGAAACATCAGACTTGTCCGGTGCACAGGCACGGACTAGTCTGGGGGACCGAACTTGTCCGGTGCACAGGCAAGGACTAGTCCGGGGGACCGGACTTGTCCATGCATGGACCGGACTAGTACGGTGTTCATCCTCAAAAACTTAATGGTTTTGACAGAAACTGATTCCTAATGCACTATAAGTCTAGCATACACGTAGTACATCAAGGAAGCATGTATATAGTGAAAGATGCTAGGCTATTCGATCAACAATGGATAAAAAAAAGATTTCTAGGGTTTGGGAGAAAATTACTGAAGAAATCGATTAAAGCTTGAAGATTAGGGAGTTGGAGCCCGGACAGGTCTGCTAGCTTCAATCCGCACGAGGTCAAGCTTGATTTCCACCAAAATGCGGACCTTTTTTATGGAGGGAGCAAGGAATCGCCTTGGGAGCTCTAGCGCAAGAGAGAGAGTGCGTGAGCAAGAGTGGGGATGAGAGGAATTAGGGTTTGGTGGCGGCTAGGGTTATGGACACGAAAAATCAGACAAGTCTGGAGATAACCGGACTAGTCCGAACTCATCCAGAGAGCTATATCGGACTAGTCCGTGGTCTATCGGACTAGTCCGGCTTAACCGGCACTCAGCGGACTAGTCTACATGGGCGGACTAGTCCGAGTAACCACGGACTAGTCCGTGGTCACCAGGAGAAATTTGCATAGCCCATTCATATATATTTGAAGGTTCATAAATAGAGAATATAGGGGCAAATCAAATCAATTAATCTTGATGATTTTGACCAGTAAGCATACAACAACCAAACAATGACCATAATTTATCAAGATCTAGTAATTGACATACTTTTTTGAGAGAAATTGAGAGGGATGATTTTCACAATTCAATCAACATTTTTGAAGAATTCATACAGGTATGCAACTTTTCAAGCCACACTCCAAGCATCAAGGATATTTAGTTCATTTCATAGTTCGCAGAAACGCTTTTCATCAAGTGGCTTGGTGAATATGTCAGCCAATTGCTTTTGGGTGTTGACATGTGAGATGGTTATATCTCCTTTCATGGAATGGCCTCTCAAAAAATGATGTCTTATGTCTGTGTGTTTAGTTCTAGAGTGCTCAACTGGATTGTGGGCAATTTTAATGGCACTCTCATTGTCACAAAGGAGAGGAATACAGTTCATATTGTAACCGTAATCCCTTAGAGTTTGTCGCATCCAAAGGAGTTGTGCACAATAACTCTCGGCTGCAACATACTCCGCTTCGGCTGTGGATAGGGCAATGGAATTTTGTTTCTTGGAGGACCAAGAAACTAAGGATCTCCCTAGGAATTGGCATGTGCCGGAGGTGCTTTTTCTATCTACTTTGCACCCGGCATAATCTGCATTGGAGTAACCAATGAGATTGAATTTTGAGACTTTTGGGTACCAAAGACCAGGGTTGGGTGTATGAACTAAATATCTCAAGATCCTTTTTACGGTTGTCAAGTGACATTCCTTATGGTTGGCTTGAAATCTTGCACACAAACATACACTCAACATAATATCTAGCCTAGATGCACATAAATAGAGTAGAGATCCAATCATGGAGCGATATACCTTTTGGTCGACGTTAGGTCCATCTTCATTGAGATCCAAGTGGCCATTTGTTGCCATGGGGGTCTTTATGGGCTTTGCCTTGTCCATGCCAAACTTCTTAAGTATGTCCTGCGTGTACTTGGTTTGGCTTATGAACGTTCCTTCCTTTTGTTGCCGCACTTGGAATCCCAAGAAGTATTTTAATTCTCCCATCAATGACATTTCAAACCTGTCTGTCATGATTTTGCTAAATTCCTCACAAAAAGATTGGTTAGTTGACCCAAAGATTATATCATCAACATAAATTTGACAAATAAAGAGATCATTGTCTAAATTCTTTGTAAATAATTTATAAGCTACTTTTCAAATTTGAAAACAATTCTCAATTAAGAAATCTCTAAGACACTCATACCAAGCTCTAGGAGCTTGTTTGAGGCTGTAGAGAGCCTTATGCAATTTGAATACGTGGTCGGGGAACTCTTCGTCTTCAAACCCGGGTGGTTGCTCCACGTACACCTCTTCCTTGATCGGTCCATTGAGGAAGGCGCTTTTCACATTCATTTGATACAGCTTGAAATCGTGGTGAGTAGCATATGCAAGTAATATTCTAATAGATTCAAGCCTAGATACTGGAGCAAAAGTCTCATCGAAATCCAAACCTTCGACTTGTGAGTACCCTTTGGCCACAAGTCGTGCCTTGTTCCTTGTCACCACCCCGTGTTCGTCTTGTTTGTTGCGAAAGACCCACTTGGTGCTGACGATGTTTGCATTGGGTCTTGCCACAAGTTCCCACACCTCGTTTCGCTTGAAGTTGTTCAATTCTTCTTGCATTGCCACCACCCAGTCCGGATCCCTCAATGCATCCTCAATCATGCATGGTTCCAAAAAGGATACAAACGAATAATGCTTACAAAAGTTAGCTATGCGAGATCTAGTGGTTACTCCCTTTTGGATGTCACCGATGATGTTGTCGATTGGGTGATCCCTTTGGACGCATTGGTGTACTCTTGGGTGTGACACTTGAGGAGTTGTGTCTTCATGATTGTCTGCTTCTCCCCGTAAGTGGTTGCCTTCATTGACTTGTTGATCATCTTCGTACTCTTGTGGTTGATCTTGTGTTGAAGCTCCCCCTTGATTGATGGTCTCCTCTTGTGGTTCATTTTCCTCATGTACGTGTGAAGGTGGCTCTTGTTGTCGAACTTCGCCTAGGGCCATTCTTTTCAATGCTTGTCAAGGAGCTTCTTCTTTACCTAATTCACATGGATCAACTTGCTCCTTATGGGATCCATTAGTCTCATCGAACACTACATCACGTGCTACTTCAACAAGTCCGGAGGCCTTGTTGAAAACACGATAGGCGTAAGTGTTCAAACCATAACCAAGCAAGAAACCTTCATCGGACTTCGAAGCAAACTTTGAAGTCCTAGGCTTCTTGTTCAGGATATAACATGGAGAACCGAAAACTTGAAAATATGAAATGTTTGGTTTGTTACCGGTAAGTAGCTCACAGGGAGTCTTCTTGAGTAGTCAATGAAGATAAAGTCGATTTATGGCGTGGAAAGCGGTGTTAATCGCTTCCGCCCAAAATTGATCCGAAGTTTTGTACTCATCGAGCATTGTTCTTGCCATCTCTATGAGTGTTCGGTTCTTTCTTTCGGCAACTCCGTTTTGTTGTGGCAAGTATGTCGCTGAAAATTCGTGCTTGATGCCCTCTTCATCAAGGTACTCCTCCACTTGTGTGTTCTTGAACTCTGTGCCATTGTCGCTTTGAATACTCTTGATTGTCAATGAAAATTTGTTTTGAGCTTGCTTGAAGAACTTCTTGAGTGTTTCTTGTGTTTCTGACTTATCATGCAAAAAGAAAACCCAAGTGAAGCGAGGAAAATCATCAATGATAACTAAACCGTATTTGTTACCGCCGACGCTTATGTAAGCAATTGGACCAAACAAGTCCCTGTGAAGTAGTTCGAGCGGTCTTGTTGTAGTCATGACGATCTTTGCGGGATGATGTGTTCCAACTTGCTTCCCGGCTTGGCACGCGCTACAAGGCCTGTCTTTCTCAAAAACAACATCCTTCAAACCTTGGATGTGATCGCCCTTGAGGAGTTTTTGAAGATTCCTCATACCAACATGCGCTAGCCGTCTATGCCACAGCCAACCCATGTTGGTTTTAGCAATCAAGCATGTGTCGAGTTTGGCTTTATCCTTGTTGAAGTCAACAAGGTAAAGCTTTCCCTTCAACATACCCTTGAATGCAATGGAACCATCACTCCTCCTAGAGACAGTCACACCATCGTTAGTGAACAAGCAATTATAACCTTTGTCACATAGTTGAGATATGGGCAGCAGGTTATAGTCTAAAGATTCAACATGTAAAACATGAGAAAGTGTGTGTTCAGAGGATATTGCAATTTTACCGGTACCGAGCACCCTTCCTTGACTATTATCTCCGAAGTAGATGCCCTTGTTTGGATCCTCATTCTCTTCATATTCCACGAACATCCTCCTTTCTCCGGTCATATGGTTGGTGCATCCACTGTCTAGCACCCATTTGGATCCACCAGAGGAATAGGCCTGCAAAAACACATTATGCTTTGGTTTTAGGTACCCAAGCTTGCTTGGGTCCTTGGAGGTTAGTTACAATACATTTGGGCACCCACATATGGGATTTTGTGTTCCCATAGCGTGGCCCAAAATAATAAGCACAGACATTGCCAAGATTATTTCTCATTAACACATAGGAGGCATCAAAAGTTTTGAATAATAGCTGCTGTTGTTTATTAATCGGACTAGTCTGGGGTTCGGACTTGTCCGGATGACTGGACTTGTCCGGACACCAACCGTACTGGTCTAGTATTTGTGTGAGTTCAAGTTTTTATCCTTCGACTTACCAGTTTGAGAGGGTCTTCCCTTCACAAAAGAAATCATTCCCTTGTTATTCTTATGACTTCTAGCATGCTGCTTTTCATCATAAGAGTAACCAATGCCATATTTGACATTTGGAGGTCTTTGGACCAAGTATGCACTACGTGCATAGTTGATCTTCTCCTTGTCAAATATGCCACATTGGGTATGATTTTTATCCTTTGTGTAGGTTGATTTCCCTTTCAACCTGGTGTC
The DNA here is from genome assembly GCA_036927565.1 of Tuctoria greenei. NCBI lineage: Eukaryota > Viridiplantae > Streptophyta > Magnoliopsida > Poales > Poaceae > Tuctoria > Tuctoria greenei. Next base: position 153,221,574 of record JAYESD010000006.1, on the reverse strand, counting down.
AGTTTTACTACATGTGCACATATGAGCAAACTCAGTTTTAGTGGGTTGGGAAGGTGAATTTGAAGAGGAGGAAGGTTCACTCAGCTTGAGTGACTCAACTTGCACTTCAAGGATCTTGTTAACCTTGATCAGGTGAGCAAGTTGGTCCTTGATTGCAACATTTGAGTCTGTTAACTCCAAGCAAGCTTTCTTGCTTGAAGCTAACTCAAGCTCTAGTGAATTGTTTTTCTCCTTTTCAAGCTCTAGAAGTTTGTCAAGTTCGACATACTCCTCCTTTTGGGAGATAATCATGTCCTCTTGACGATGAATTAACCTCTCCTTCTGATCAACAAGTTGATTAAGTAAAAATTTCATTTTTTTGTAGTTTTCCTATCTAATCCATTTAGCATATCCTCATCATCACTATCTATTTCATCATCGCTAGAGTAGGAATGCATGGAAGGGGTTTTGATGATTACCTTGTGTTTACCTTCCTTTGCCATAAGGCAAGTGCCATTTCCCTTCCTTGCACCGAGTGTAGGGAAGAGTGTAGATTTCTTGGACGTGCTCTCGATGGCTATGCTAGCCATCTCTTCTTCATCGGATGATGAGGACTCATCGTTTGAGTCCCACTTGTTCCCAATGTGCGCTTGCTCGACTTGTTTCTTCTTCTTGAGGAATTTCTTAGGTTGAGGCTTGGATTCTTTGGTCTTCTTCTTGTTCTCCTCATATGGGCAATCAACTATAAAGTGGTTATACTCACCACAATTATAGCACGCCCGTCTCAACTTTGGCTTTGTTCTTTCCTTGTACTTGCCTTCACTTGATCTTGTCCCTTGTCTTTTCTTCATTATTCTCTTGAACTTTTTCATGAATAATATCATGTCCTCTTCATCTAGCTCACTGCTCTCTTCGTCACTATCTTCCTCTAGTTGTGCTTCTCTTGCTTCCTTGGATAGAGGCTTGAGGGTGGACTTTAAAGCAACCCCTTTCTTCTTAGCCGAGGTGAGGTCGGCAATTTCCTTGACGTGCTTTGCTTGTTTTTCCATCATCTCAAAGTTGATAATTTTTCCAAGCAATTCATCCGGAGTAATCTTTTTGTATTCGGGGATTTCTCTAATCATGGAACATAGCGTGACATTGTGAGGCATAAAAGCTCTAAGGATGAGCTTTACAACCTCGTGGTCATTCCACTTCTTGCTCCCATATGATCGAACTTTGTTAACGAGTGTCTTCAATCGATTGTACATATCTTGGGGTGACTCGTCTTCCTCAATTGCGAATCTTCCTAGTTCGCCTTCGATCATCTCAATCTTTGCTTCACGCACATGTCGGTCACCTTCATATGCGGTTTGCAGAGTATCCCATATCTCCTTAGCAATTTTGAGTCCATCCACCTTGGTGAACTCATCCCGACTGAGTGAGGAGGTGATTACAGCTGCGGCTTGAGCGTTTCTATGAATGGCCTGCTCTTGGCTTTGGGTGAGCTCTTCGTCGTCATCCGGAATATCTATCCATGTACATTCAACATGCCATAGACTTGGATTTAGGGAAATCAAATGCATCTTCATATTCTGCCTTCACATTGAGTAATCACTTCCATCGAAGTGTGGGGCCTTTCCAAGTGGGATAGATAAGTAATGGTTGTTATTGGAATCTAGACGATCATAGTTAAAAGGATATCGGGAGTAGTCGGTGTGACTACTCCCCTTCTTCTTCTCTTCAACTTTCGCTTTCCCTTTGGAAAGTGCCTTCTTTCTGAGGAGTGCCTTTAGCTCCAGCGTCTCCTCATCATCGTCCTCGAAGTCTTGAATGGCTTCGAGGTACTTCTCCACTTTTTGGTTCTTGTCATTGTTAACCTCTTCTTGGTTGTTGATGTTGTGGACGTCCTTCATGTCCGACATGATCTCTTCGAGTGATTAGACTCTTTCTTGAAGAACCTGCTCCGATACCAATTGAATGTAGGCCTAGAGGGGGGTGAATAGGCCTTTTTGAAAATTGTCAGATCCTGCAACACTCAACAACCAGTTCAATACCAGAGATATCGGACTAGTCCGGTAAAGTGCGGACTAGTCCGGTGTTCACGGACTAAGTTGATTAAACTTGATTGATTGGTTTGATTCTTTTATGTGTACAACGGAAATATAGAATCAAGCGACAGTTTAACAGTTATATGCTGGATTATATCACAATTAAGACTTATGTTCAACAATTTAATGTAAGATGAACAATGTGTATGAAACCCTAGATTGAGTTGATTAATTAGAATGATGAACACTAAAACAAGACACAACGATTTATCTCGTGGTTCGGCTACCACGAAGGCAACCTACGTCCACGTTGAGGAGTCCACAAAAGGACCGGGTCTTCTCCAACTCTACCCTCGTTGGATCGCCACGAAGGCCAATCCTCTTCCACTAATCACAAAGGGGTGAATAACCGAATTCAAGGGGCGTTCTCACACGTTTAGAGCTCCCTTAGATTACAAAACGCAATGCCACCGAAAACACACTCAAAAGTTACAATTGAAACGCAGGCGTGTGTTAGAGAATCAAACCAAGAGCTCAATGTGGTGTTGCAAGTGTCTCTCCAATGATCTAGAGTGAATCCTCAAAGGATTGGACGATCTTGCACTTAATTTCGTGGAGAGAGGTCATTTTGAGGCTCTTGGAAGGTGTGACGGCGCTAGGGTTCTGGAGAGAGTCAACTTGGGCCGTGCACCTCTATTTATATGGGGTTTCTAAAAGTTACCGTTAGGGTTCAGAAAGTTCGGACTAGTCCGTGGTGGTCACCGGACAAGTCCGGTGTGGTGTGTGTTGCAAACCCTAAGTTTCCCGAAATATCGGACTAGTCCAGCTGAAAACGGACTTGTCTAATTTCGCTACTGGAAATCTTCGGCCTAGTCCGATGTCCATCGTACTTGTCCGGACAGTGAAACCCTAAGTGTGTTGGATGACAAGTCCGCACTTGGAGGACTTATCCGATTTAGATCAGTGGGTTTTTAGGACTAGTCCGTGTGAATATCGGACTTGTCCGAAGTGGATCAGAAAGGATTTCAGACTAGTCCGGTTGATAACGGACTTGTCCGATTTTGTGTGACTTGTGTAGTGTTTTGAGGACTAGTCCGCACTGGGGAGGACTAGTCCGATTCTAGTCAGAAAGATATCGGACTAGTCCGACAGATATCGGACTTGTCCGATCTGGTGCAGAAAGGTTATCAGACTAGTCCGGTTGTGATCGGACTAGTCCGGTCCTGTGAAACTCTATGCAATGTGTGTGTTTAATTATCATTGAGCTCTTGGGGTGTGTTTCCTTAACACACTCCATACACAATAATCTACTACTCTTTTTCCTTGAGCTCATTTCCACTTTGCTCCTCTTCATCCCTACTTTTTGGTATTTTGCTCATTTTTCTATTATAGGCCTGCATTCATCTCAACAAAGAGGTTAGGATCCCAATTGCTTGTCATAAATCATCCAAAACCCACAAGGGAGTCCTAGATGCACTTTCAGGTAGCTCCAGTACTGCCATGTGTAACACAAGGATGGAGCTAACTCCCTTCATAGGGAAGCTCCGAACATGCCATGTGCCCAGTGGCTCTGGACCTAACCCCCAGTAGAGGGAAGCTCCAATGCTGCCATGTGTATAGTAGCTCCGGACCTGCCCCGCACAGAGGAAAGCTTTGGAGTTGCCACATGTCAAGCCTCCAGACCTGAACCTGCAATAGGAAGACTGTCGAATATCCAACGGCGCGGACACTCAAGAGGCAGTTAAAGCAGCCATTACAAGACCTGATTACATGTCATTAATGCTATGTTAATGACACACGATTAGAGGACCTTTAGTACCGGTAACGCCGCCATTAAGGCGCGTTATCACACTGTTAAATATACTTAAGACATACAAATCGTGTATTAGGTAACTAAAGACCGCTGGGGCCACATGTCAGGCCAGACTAACAATGTAACGGCCAGTCCATGGACCATAAAATGGTTGCACCGCACAGTACAAAGGGGAGGCTCTGAAGACCAAGCTCTTGCGCACAAAAGTACCACAACTCATACATCAACAACCACCCCGTGAGTAGGGTATTACGCTCAGGCGGCCCGACCCACGTAAAAACTCTTGTGTCACTGTCTCACTCTTGATCTTAGTGAGCCCCAACCGAATACGAACCTCCATGGACTACGATTTAGTAGTACCGAGGAAAGTGTCTTAGTCCACACTTCGACAACCTCTATTATGTCTTATCACATTTCCGTTGGTGTGTGGCCAAGAGATCACATATTAGGTTTACAAAGGGACTACTAGTATGTACGGACCCACTAAGGTTTCACCAGCAGGCGTGAATCTCCATTCTCCCACCCACGGGCCCCCTCATGTGCCTTGCAGTTCCCAGGGTATCCCTCCTCGACTCCCACGCCCCGCACCATCCAATGGTCCATACAATACCAGCAGCACACCTAATAATTCAGCTACGCCGCACCCATACTTGGCCTTGTGGTGGCACTATTGTCCTGGCTTATTCTCGCATAAACCGGTCCGTAGATCCAAGACAAGCAAACCACCATATTATCCAACCCAATCCACAAACCTTGTTTGCTTAGATCTCCCAAGTATCGTGTTACCAATTAATCATATTAATCAACTCACATCTTCCATAACTTAATTAATTCATAGTTAAGCCATTTAGTTATTTTCCCATCCCAATTAATTAGAGCGAAGCATAAAGGTAAAATACCCTTCTCGACTCTCTACAACATATCCCAAGCAACAAGGATGGTCAAACAAGTCTAGTAAACATCTATAAATGGGTTTCACATCAAATTGACACAGGCATGCAATTTTGCAAACAAACATTTAGAAACAGGGTCAAAATGAACAAGTACACTTGCCTTGCTCCTGAGACTGGTTAGGATCAACAGCTTCAATGTTCTGGTGCTCAAGGTTCTTGACAACACCCTCTAGAGCAACACCTTCTATCCAGCGTAAAAGACATACAAAACAAGCATTACAATCAATAAATGCTCATATATTACTCAATATGGCATGACATGCATCAATGGTGCAATTATGAGGTCAAACTTGTTAGAGAGTTGCTATTAATGTTTACTAACTAGTTACAATGGATCTTAACAAGTTTGAACAAGTTTTGAGTTGATTTTAGTAAAATTTAGATTAATTCAACAACATCAGATTCAGGTGGCCGGAAAAGTCCATACTAGGGACCGGAGTAGTCCGCCCTTGACTAGAAAGTCGACCGGACTAGTCCGCACTGGTACCGGACAAGTCTGTTCAGCTAGGGTTTTTGGCGAATTTTCAATTAGAGTATAGTTTGAGTTGAATTATGGGACCAAGATTGACGTAGAAATATGATCTAAGGTAATTACCACAAATCCAAGGGTCCAAGGGTCGGGGGCTTCAAGAATTTACTTCTAGATCCAAAGAAGATGGAGAATTGGTGGAGAATTGATGATGATGTCAATGAGTTCATAAAGATCAATCTTGCTTGATCCTTCTCCTTCCTCCTGCCCTTCTCCTGACTGCAATGAACTCCTCTTGATAGAGGATCTCACGAACTAGGGTTTGGGGTTATTGGTACCCTGCGTACCGGGTACCCCATGATACCGCAAGAAAAGCTATGGAGTTCCACCTATCCGAGTTGAAGAAATCCAAAGGCTCCACATGTCTCGTAGCACTGGAGCTGCCTCCCTCGTTCGGGTAGCTCCGGTACTGCCACGTGTAACGCAAGGCCGGAGCTAACTCCCTTCATAGGAAAGCTCCAGACATGCCATGTGCCTAGTGACTCTGGACCTAATCCCCATTAGAGGGATTCTTTGGTGCTGCCACGTGTATAGTAGCTCCGAACCTGCCTCCCCACAGAAGGGAGCTCCAGAGATGCCACGTGTCGAGCCTTTGGACCTGATCCTGCAACAGGAAGACTATCGGATCTCCAACGGCACGAACATTCAAGAGGCAGTTAAAGTAGCCATTACAAGACCTGATTACATGTCATTAATGTCATGTTACTGACAAACGATCAAAGGACCTTTAGTACCGGTAACAACGCCATTAAAGCGCATTATCACACTGTTAAATATACTTTATACATATAGATCGTGTATTAGGTAATTAAAGACAGTCGAAGCCACATGTCGAGCCATGCTGACAATGTAACGGCCAGTTCTTGGACTATAAATGGGTTGCGCTGCACTGTACAAAGGGGGACACTAAGACAATCAGGCTCATACGCACCCAAGCACCACATACTCATACATTAGCAACCACCTCATGGAGTAGGGTATTATGCTATGGCGGCCTGAACCACATAAAAACTTTCATGTCACTGTCTCGTTCTTGATCTTAGCGAGGCCCAAACGAATACGAACCTCTGCGGACTACATTTAGTAGTACTGGGGGAAGTGTGGATCGCACATTTCGATAGGGGTTTTCTACAAAAGTGGCAAGAGATGAAAATTTGGGGTGGTGGGGTGTTCATATAGAGGTGGAGGTGGTCAGGTTTGATGGATTTCATGTTTAAGGTGGTGGAGGCCGTGTAGGGGTCCCACATGGGCTCCACATGGGTTTGACATAACGTTCTTGAGCCCATTTAAGGTAAATACTCAATAACATGTCGTGGTGTAAAAGATTGAATTCGAGTCGGGCACACAAGAAAAGTTCGCTCGGGGCCTGACTAGTCCGTTGGAAGTCAGCACGTTGAACAAATAAGTCTGGTATCAAGCCAGACAAGTCTGTTCGCAAGCAAATCAAAGTTCAAGAGAGTTAAACGGACAAGTCCGGTGCTAGACCGGACAAGTCCGAAGCAAGTCTTACGAAAACATCATAAACATTTTCAGACTAGTCTGTAGCACTAATGGAAAAGTTTAGAAAGAACATCACGGAGTTGAACGGACTAGTCCAAGGCACAGTCCGGACAAGTCCGCCCTACATAGAGAGAACAACAAAGAGTTAGACGGACTAGTCCGTAGTACAAATCCGGACAAGTTCGTACTGAGCCAAGTTTTTATTTATTTGATTATAATTCATTTAAAACTTATTCCTTTTTGTGTTGCTTAATGTTAAACATGTATAAAAATACATGCAATGCATGATGATAAAATGAGGTTGTTACATTCTTTTCGATGGCCAAAACCAATGCCCTACGTGGAAGCATTTCCAGCTTCGAGCAAGATCATAAGGATTATATTCCCGAGGCATGGGAAAGGCTCCAGGAGTACATCCTGGCCTGTCCCCACCATTGGATGGACCACTGGCTCATAATCCAGAATTTCCGCAATGGGCTGATTTCTTCTGCATGTGACCATGTGGATGCTGCTGCTGGAGGAGCTTTCTTCTCATTGACGGTGCTCAAGGTGAAAGATTTGATTGAGAAGATGTTGTCTAATATGGGTTGGAGTGATGAGAGTCTCTAAACCTATCAGCGAGGCAAGCACACTTTGAAAGAGGTGTACATGATCGCTTCCAAATTTGACCTCCTTATAAAGAAGATTGAGGGACAAGATATTGGTGAATTATGTGGCACTACCTGGGCCTTAGACTCTCGCATCAAATATGAAGTTTGTGGCAAGACAGGTGACAAGGGTAATGGCTGCCAAGAGACTCGTGACGATTCCATATATGTAGCCAACAAGGGAACTTCAACAACAATGGCTATCATCCACGAGGTCAAGGATGGGGCCACCACGCCCTTTCTTTCAAGGAGGGTGCAAACATATTGGAAACAATGGAAATCAACCCAACTTGAGAGAGCTTGCCATTAGCTAGTTGAAGATTAATGATGCAATATCCAAGAATCTATCTGCTAATGACAAGACCCTAGAAAACATCAATGCAAAGATTGAAGGACTATCCTCAGCTTTCAAGAATCAACTGAGCTTCAAGAAGATGTTGGAGACCCAGTTGGCTCAACTTGCTGCAGTTGTTCCTCTGTTGGAAAGTAACAAAATTCCAGGACAGCCAGAAGCCCGTGTGGAGAATGTGAATGCAGTGGTTAGGAGAGGTGGCAAGACCACTCGTGACCCACCACGCCCCACACAAGAAAAGAGGACAACTGAGAAGCGAAAAGGGAAAGAGGATGTCCCAACTGTCATAAAGGAACCACTCAGTGAGAGAATGGCCAAGCAATTTGAAGACACCAACTTTATGCCATTCCCTCACAAACAATGGAAGCCAACAGTGGATGAGCAATTCAACCTCTTTATCAAAGTAATTAATAAGATCTACATCAATGTGCCCTTGATTGATGCAATTCAAGTACCCACTTATGCTTGCTATCTCAAGGACATATTAAATAACAAGCGGCCATTGCCCACCGGATGTCAAGCTTACGAAGGACTGTAGTACAACCATCCTCGATAGGCTTTCAGAGAAGAAGAAGGACCCTGGATGTCCTACCATATATTGCTCAATTTTGGCTCACTACTTTGACAAGGCACTTTATGACCTTGGAGCAAGTGTGAGTGCTATGCCCAAAGTGGTCTTCGACCAGCTGAACTTCACGGAGCTGACTCCAACACCAATGCAGCTCCAACTGGCTGACTCTTTAGTTCATTATACAGCGGATATTGCTCAGGATGTCCTGGTGAAAATACGGAACTGCTTCATACCCATCGATTTCATGGTGCTAGACATGGATGCCGAGAAGGATACGACGCTCATTCTTGGGCGTCCATTCCTTAGCATTGCGAAAGCTCGCATAGATGTGGGAGGTGGAGAAATACACTTCCATATCAATGGCAAGGAGAAGTTTAACTTTCGCCCGAAATCGGAGCAATGCACTATGATTCGGATCAAGTATGGGCCGAATGTCAAACACATTCAAGAGGTCGAAGTCACACCTCTGAAGCTGGACCCTCACATTGCATTCATGAGAAAACTGATATATGCGGAGAGCCCGTCTTTTCGTCCATGTCGACATCCCAAGAAGACGGAGAAGCCAGGGCCTTCCGAAAGACCCAAGTCCACCAAACCGCCAAAGAAGGAGTGGCGAACGAAGCAAGACAAGCCGTCCAAGCCCATTCCTTCGGGCCCAGATGTCAAGAAATGAAGTCGGAGAAAATGTCCATCTTATCGGACTTTGGTGAGACCTAGCCAATAGGATATTTGGTAGTTATCTTTTATTTGATTTTTCTTTTCACCCCGTTTGATTTTTCCCACTTAGTTTGATTTTTTCCCACTGCATATTTGATTTTTCCTAGCAAGATGAAAATCTTATATTCTCAACCATCATTTTTATTTCTTTATTTTTCACAAAAACAATTTTTTTTGGATTTGAAGAAGAGTTTTATTCAAAAACAATTTTTCTAAGCTGCCAAAAGAAGGACCAGGGGGCCCACCTTACAGGTCGACCGAACCCACCCTAGTCGACTGAAGTGGGGAAAGGGTCAATGGGGCTCTCTCTCTTTCAACGGCTGCATTTTGTGCCTCTTATGACCGTTGGGGGTGTACACTATAAATAGTGGCCGTGAGAAGGACCTCTCTTCACACATCACCTCATTTTACACCTCCCCAAGTCATTCACTTGCTCACTTTGTTTTCTTGCTCTTCATTGAAACACTCTTGCTCAAATCCAATCCAAAAAGATTTGCTTTGATTTACATTTGCAATTTGCTCTCAAGTTCTTTAAGGAAAGATCATGGAGTGTTTTTGTTTTCACTAACATCACCTCTTTTTCATTTTTTGCCTTGTTGTGTTCTCGCTTGTTGTGGATATGAAAGGAATGAAGAGGTTGTTTGGGAAGAGGAGGGGTGTTGCAAGCTCAAGCCATGGTATAGACTCAAGTGCACACCTCTCCCCAGTTGCTACACCAAGACAACAGAGGAGGAGTGTGTATGAAGACACTCCCATGGAAGAAGGAGCAACCCGCATCAACTTCTCCACGACAATGATCTCAACATACAAAGTAAAGTTGAAGATCAAGCATGCAAGCTCCTCCAAGATCTTGAGTTTTATCACACTAAAGCTTATGATCCAGATTTGATCTCCAAAATAGGTATGGATTACGAATTATTTACCATTTGGCATGTATTAGGATGGGAAAATTTTGCTCACATAGAGGAGAAAGGTTCACACCTTCACAGTATACAATTCCTATGCACCCTCAAAATAGGATTTGATGGTATTAGTTTTAGAATATTTGAAAAAGAATACAACAACCTACGGAAAAAATTAAGGGAAATCCTAGGCTTCCATAAATGTTGTTTGCTAGATTTAGACACTTTGTCTGGATTTAACAAACATATTTTTTGGCATCAGTTGACTAGTGAGGTCACATGTAGTGCTCCTAGAAATAGCCACCTGCAAAGTCCTACTATACGCCTCATGCATAAATGGGTGGCTATGACTATGTTCCCTAGAGGAGATGTAAGAGTAATTCGTTATGATAAACTGAGAATTTTGTTTACCATGATTAAGAAGTTAAAAGTTGATCTAGTTAGAGCCATGATGACACAATAGTCAAATTATATTTCAATAACATGGCCAATTGAATGCAATTCATTGATTACCCGCATTGCAACTAGGGTAGGAGCATTAGAATATACTTCATTTGAGTACATTGAAACTAAACAAAAATTGATTAATGAAGATTATCTAGTGCAAGGACATACCCTTAAGCATGATCATACTGGCCCTTTGGTATTTTCTATCTCGAATTTGTCAATAAAATTTGGTTACATAACACAGATTTTCATTTGTACAAATGCCAGAGACTAATCATTGATCTTCTTCCCATCAAGGAAGCTAGAAGAAGTAATGTCTCTGGCAGGGTAACAAGGAGCCGAGCAAGGCGTACGGCCATGGGCATGCCTCCGACAACCTCCCAGGTCTATGAATACCAAGAGGAAGAGAACCCAATGGGTGATGCACCCGAATGGACTCAACCTCAGCCGTATGAGGCCGGAGGGTCGACTTGGCATGGATGGCCAAGTACTAGAGAGGAGCCATCCCTATTCACTTCAAGCTTTAGCAGCTTTCCTCCAACATCAATGAGAGGACGTCGTCTTTTTCGGCTAGAAGTCTTCATGACTATAACCAAGGAATCACAAATTTCACTAGACGTATGGGAGACCTTGAAGTGAGGATGAGAGAAATCTACAACACACTCCAAGACCATGTCCAAGGTACCAAAGACTGGCAACAACACATAGACACTCAGTTCATAAACTTCAACTCCATGCTGCAACAACTATAGGCTGATGTTGCGGCATACTTCCATCATCAAGGGTTCAACCCTTATCACAGAGGTTATTGAAGAACAAGCTTGGGGGAGGACCCCCACTTGACGTAACTTGTATCACACCAATCGCATATTCATTTTCCATTCATCCACCATCCACCTTGCATAAAAAAATAATGTAGATTTGCTTTCAATCAAATAAATATGTGTGGTAAGAATGACTTAGAAATCATATAGATGAAATGATGAATAGTTGCTCTATTTTATTTTTCCTAAGACCATAGTTTACAACTTGCTACTCTCAAAATATTGCTTTCATTGGCCAGAATTAACTTTGCCCTAATTTGGAAATTGTGGGTAACAAAAGCTTAATCTAATTCTAGATTGTTGTGAGATTTGAAATAGTGATAGGTCTACTATTCCTAGTTTAAAAGTGAAACTTAGATTTCCAGAGAAATTATAAAAAGATTCAAGTTACCCTCATTTGATTGGAATACCTACCAAAGTCTTATGATGTTTTACATTAATAAACCTTATGCATATTCTATTTGCTTTCACACTGAGCCTAGTCAAACTAGTATAGTCCTATGTGAGAATTCATTCTTTTCTTTTAAATTCAAGACTTCACTTGCACATGCTATAATTCTACACTAGATGCTAGCAAAATTCCCTCATATCATCATTACACAATAAAAAGAGAAACTTCATCCTTTAATACATAGTACTCTCTTCAAGTTTATTGCGTAAAAGGGAATAAAAGACATGACTACAAAAAAATGCATGCTTACATCATAAGATTGAAAAAAAGAGAAAGTAGTCATGTTTCATCTCTGCAACAAAGAGAGACCACATCAGAAAAGGAGTTATCTCAACATTTCCACATTCACTTCCACTTACATCACACAAGCACAAGTCTTGATTCAAAAGTTTTGAAGTGATTTCTCCTATGGCTTACACTTTTGACTTAACAATATTATTAGTTACAAATATGCCTACTCTCATTTCCTACTAAGGTCCACATATAAGCCTTATTTCATGGTAGGATTAGTATAGGCAAATCCCTTGGTAACGATATATTTCACTGCACAAAAAGGAGTGATTAAGAGAATCAAATTGAGGTACTAAGAATCTAAACTGAAACAGAAGTTAAGTGGAACTTGATATCTAGGCTATGCTTACTCCATTTACTATTCTATCTTTCAACTACTCATGGATAGGAAAAGCATAAGCCCCATAACGACTTAAGAAAGGTAGAGTACCATAGCCAATTATTGCAATACTAGGTAGAGTATTTTGTTGTGCACTTGGTACTTCTGAAAGATAGAACATTGTAGCAACTCCTGATCATCAACCTAAAGTCTTGACTTTGCTCGGGACGAGCAAAGAATAAGCTTCGGGGAGTCTGTTGACGGTTACTATATCAATTTCACCCGTCAATATAACTCAATAATGTGAAGGACAAGTCATTTCTTGCACACATTACCTTTCTACTTAATATATTTCCACTTGTCCTTGGAAAAAAAGTGCATGCAATTTTTTTTATGCAAGAATTGAGGTGAAAGAGGGGGAGCAATCAAAAAAAGTATCATCCCGACCAATCATGCGACGACATGTGGCATCACATGGATCAAATGGCCTACAAACAGACGTACCCGAGGAGATCCAATGGTGTATCACTCATATCAGTCAGTAGGACCTACCTGAAGTCACCCAGAGGAAGCACCCGCGGAGTGGCGCAAATACAAGGTCGGCCGAATAGGTTGTTCAATCGACCTTTGCTAGCGGCAAATGCGGTCAACTTCCTCGTTTCACTCCCTGTGGTGCCCTAATAACAATGAAAGCTGATTTGCGCGCTTTTGGTGGCGGGAACCGACCCTTGTCCAGCTATAAAAGGGACCCCCTACTCCTCACTTCAACACACACCACTTGAGCTTAATTCTATTGTATAAACTACTTTTCTTAGTCCTTAGAGGAGTTAGGTTGAAGAGAGGAGAGTCTCTAGTCCCAAGTCCAAGTTGGAAGGGAGTAGAGGGAGTATCTCTTCCCAATTCCAAATTGGGAAAGGCATGGTTTATGTATCCCTTCTTGTATTTGTGACTTTATGCATAATAAATATATTATCTTTAGTCTTCTTTCATACATATGCTTGTATGAAGCCTTTCTTGTTCGATTGTGGATTCCTTGTATGTGGTAGGAGTAGTCTTTATGATTATGCCATAATGATCTTATTCTATCATCATAAACACTATAAACCCCCACGATAGTCTAATTAGTTATGATATTAACATGTAAATATGAATAACTATGCTATGTATCAACATTGGTTTCAATGATGATTTAGTTCATTGCTTTAGGATGGCTTGTGCTGTAGCTCCTAAGGTATTTGCTTAATATGCTAGCATGGTGCTAGGATAGTTAAGTAGCGTTGAATGTCTCGTACACCCACAGATTAAAGAGGTAGGCAGTATCTGGTGATAGCCCTATTTGTCCTTTGTAATCCTTCACGTTCGGCTATGCCACAAACTCTTGGTGGGAGTCATCCTAGTTTTGCTAGGGGTAAACCCGTGCTCGATGTTTTGAACAACTTAGCATATGGATTCACCATTGACATGCTCATTATTTTCTAACCTAGGCTATGTATATGTATATTGGAAGCATTTTAGGAACAACTCACCAACTTTTAGTCTAATCTCCATTAGGACCTATTTATGCCTCTTAGAATAGAATGCTCTTGTGTGTGTCACACTACCTCCAATTATCTATTAACCATCCTCACCGGAACCCTACCCAGACCATTCTACCCTTTCCATTTGATGATTGCTAAAATAAATGACACCCTTGGAATACTCTTTTAAGGAGAAATGCTACATCGATAGTTTCCGTGCGCTTGCGAAATTTATTCTGTACGTAAGAAACGTCAACAGTGTGCTGCTATGTTTCTAACTCGTAATGTTTCAAACTTGCTTTAAAATTGTGGTAGTATGTGTAGTATTCATTAACTAAGTTTTTAATACATTTTAGATGGTCATGATGGATATTATATTTCCATATTTGCAACATGCTTATAGGAGGTGCTCACATAAAGTGTTGTGGTTTTCGGACTACTGTGAGTCAAGTCGAGGACTTGTGCTCGAAAAAATTGGTTGTTTGTTCATGTGCAGGTGTTGCTTGAGGTCAACATGTGGGACATGAGGTGATCCATTGAACTAGTCTTAGGGAGAAGATGAGGTTCAACAAAAAAATTTAGGGAGGAATTAAGGTTGAGTTGATCGGGAAGTCACACATCATGTTTGGGTCAAGAACAATGCATATGAAGGTATCGTGGACGTCGTTGGAAAGTGTTTGCATATGTGAAAGAGGTGCATGGACGTGGAAACATTGTTCCAAGGCATGGAGAAGAGATATGGACGTGAAGAATTGGCCGGAAAGGTCCAATCCGTTGGATTATGCCTTAGGCTGCGGTTGAGGCGGTTATGGTTCATTTGTGGAAAGTTTTGAGTTGGGTATGAATATATTTCGTGTTGGTCATGAAGTTGAGTTGTTTTATGAATGCGTGGGACGTTCCTAAGGCTGACTCCAACGCAGTACTCATCAGGCTACTCAAACGTGAAATGAGTTCTCAAATAACCTTTTAACATCTCCAACCGCATACTCATACTTAAATGCATTTTATGTAGTCCTTCCAACCAACCCAAATATGAGTGACCTGTGACCGTGACCCAACCACTATTGACCGATCAGTCAGCGGCAGCAGCAGTAAACTTGACAGCAGGAGAAGCATAAAAATGATGGTACTGTTACCCAAAATATTTTTAAAGTGTGGTGTTGGAGACCTCCTATTTTTGGTCTCATGGCCTCGGTTGGGCGCTATCCAAAACACCGGAATGAGTCTCCACATATGATTATCGTGTTTGGAGTCATCCTAAGGTGTTTGGAAGTCTTAAGATTTCTTCTATTTGCATATAAAAGAGTATTGACCAGATATAGAAAGTTTCAGTTGAAACTGAGTAAGAGTAGGAGTCCTAGTTGGATTGGAGTTGCTTTAGGGCTGGTTATATAAGCAAGGGAGGCCAGAGCTCGTAGTGGTATGACTTGTGATTGTTCCCCTTGCGTTACATTGAATAAAATTCATAGTTTTAGAGGAGCGTTTGTGTCTTGTCCATCCTTCTTGTTTTCGTCAAGTCTTTCTCGTCGAGTTTCTGCACTGCACTATGTTACTTCCGTGTTTTGATCATAACTCGAGTTTTACAGATCCAATCGACGTGATTGTTTGGTGTTGTCTTCACAACTCAATTCTATATCATTTGTGAAAATTTCACGGTCATTGGATTTGTGGTTTTTCATATACATGAGTTTCTTTGCAGCATAGAAGATCTGTTTTTAACTCGGATAGAACAGTTTGACCTTTGCTTAGTCTTTCGATCATAACTTGAGTTTTACTCATTTTTTTCATGTGATTCTTGTTCTAACATCTTCGTGACTGGGTTATATACAATCTATACTACTTTTATCATGGTTGAACACTTTATTTTAGTCGCACACATTGTTTCTCTTACAAATTGGTTTCTACTGAGGGGTTTTTGTAGCTTCCGCTAAAAAAGTATTAATCTACCATTCAACCGCCCCACTATGGTAGCTTTTCACATGCTCTTTGATCCTATAACTCTTCAAGATCTTGTAGAGCCCTGTGGTGCAAGAAGGCTGTTGAGAAGCCGGAGGTGGTGGAGGAGTGCCACGGTGTCGACCAGTGAAGCCGGGCTCGGAAGGAGGTGCCAAGAGAGTCGGCCTGGCGGTCCTCACAGGACCAAGAGGGCCGAAGGCATCTGGGGAACATGCCTCTTGTCGGAGTTGTAGAAGATTGTGGCAAAGAACTGAAGTATCACCTCCACATTCCATGGATATTGCATCCCCATGAAGTCTTTGACGTTGTGGAATTCACAAGCATCCATCACTTCATTGAGAAACAAGCTTGACTTTTGCTTCATCGCCTCGCAATTGATCCTCTTCATCTCAGGCACCAAATTCTTCTTTACCATCAACACGGAATGGTAGTAATCCGTGTGATAGAAGCTCCAAAAATGAGGATCTCTGACAACCTTGTCAAAAGCATATCACGGTTGGTCCCTTTGCTCCCCTACCTCCTTGATGTTTCGACAGTAATCCATCCTTTGATTCCCTTGCCTTGTGTCACCAATTGGGGTGGTGACCACAAGCAGACCAATCTTTGCCGCGGGGGATGCTCCCCCTGAGCCACTACCCTTTCCTTGGTCTAGCTCTCAAATAGCCAAAGCGGTGCTCCAAGGGACCCTCTAAATTGGTTGAGGGACTTGGGAGGAATCCTCACGATCTTGATGCTTCTTGGAGCTCCGATCGGGCTGAGAATCTCCGACTATGATCTAAGATAGATAGGATATGATTAGGAAGGATTTCGAGATTGTTGATACAAATGATTGAAGATTTTGTAAAATTCGAGTTAGAAATTTTGTAAACTCGGATAAGTCCAAAGTTTCAGTCGGATATGTCTGAACATGTCGGATATATCTAAAGCAAAACTTCAGATTGTTTGATGTGCCCCATACTTGTCCGAGTCACAGGTCAAACATATCCGAGCCTGACATATCTAACCCTAACTTCTACATAAATCACTCAAACCAAGTGTGATTGGAATGATATTAAGGAGTATTGTAGATAAAGGTCCTTACATGATAGTACTAGAGTTGCATGTAAGGGAATGACTGTAGATCGAAAGAAATTGAAGAATCGAAGAAGTATACCTTAAGGGGTGGGGAGAAAATTTGGGGAAGATATTAAGAAAGGATGGAATCAAGCTAGGGCTTCATTGTCCAACTTTAGGAAGGCTTCTCCAAGTACTCCTCCGAAGAATCACTCAAGGGATTGAAGGAATCGCCAAGGGGATGAGTGGAGATGATTTGGAGTGGAATAAGGATGAAAGGGGGAAAGTGGGGAGGCCATCGGAGTTGGAGGTAGAGGGCTCGGACAAGATCCCCATCGGACATGTCCGGGACCCTGTCGGACAAGTCCGACGGGAAACAGAGTGACAGATTTAAAACCCACATCGAACATGTCTGGACCCTAAGGTCAGACAAGTCTGATTTCCCTTAACAGAAAACAATGTGTTTGTTAGGGAAAGGGCTCCATAGTAACACACACACACAGATATATATATATATATATATATATATATATATATATATATATATGGAGACATAGAGGACAATTTTTCACTAATGTTTTTGATGGGATTGGTCAGTGAAGCAATCAACATTCATACAATGGCCCAAATCTAAAAAGACAATATATGGTAAAATAGTTTGAAAGAAAATCGAGGGAGGTGAGTTTTCGCAAGCATGCAAGTTTTGAAGTTCCCGAAATATAGCATTTTAGATGTGCAACATCTCAAGCCACATTTCACGAATCTAGGATATTTAGCTCACTCCTAAGTTCGTAAAAAAGCGTTTTTCATCAAGTAGTTTGGCAAAGAGGTCAGCTAGTTCTTTTTCAGTTCTAACATGAGAAATGACTATATCCCCCTTCATAGAATGGTCTCTGTGACACCCGGTTCCGAATATGAACCAAGCGTAACGCATATGTGTGCCCAGGATGTTCAACACACATACACGAATGATTCACAAATGATAAACAGAATTTAACCACGTCTTAACTAATAAATAAGTACTTTATTACAATAATCCAATAGTTCACGAATAATAAAACTCTAAATAAGTTGCAGCGGAAAATAAACTAAACAGCACGACTCCAATCCACAGGCAATTGACGGCGGTACGCAACCTAGTACTCCTCGTGATCCTCAGGGTACTCCCAATTGTCTCCAGTAGCTGTGGGGGGGATTGCAAGGGTGAGTACATGTCGTACTCAGCAAGTGTGTAAAGTATGACATGTGGCTAATTCAAATGACGACAATAATAATGGCTAAGTGCTGAAAAGTACAGTAAAACATTTGAAAAGCATTATACCATGTCTATGTGAAATAAATCCCATCATATTAACAGAGTATAAACAATATCCAATTATTACCAACATTACCATTATCCATGTCCAAGTACCATAACTCAATTCCATAACCATGACCAAACCATAAAACATTACCAAACCATAACCATCCCAAATCCCAATTTCCAACTCTAATCATGTAGGTCATCCAGGCGCTCATAACCGGGAGCACGGCTATCATGATAGTTTTTAACACTCTGCAGAGGTTGTACCACTTTACCCACATGTTTGTGATTTTATCACCTTTCGATGACTAAGAACCTCCATTGTGCCATCTCACACTTCCGTAGGTGTGTGGCCAAGAGATCACAAAATAGCCTTTCAAAAGGGACTACTAGTACGTACGGGCCCACTAAGGTTTCACCGGCAGGCTTGAACCTCTATTCTCCCACCCACGGGTCCCCTCGTGTGCCATGCGGATCCCAGGGCAGTCCTCCTCGACTCCCATTCCCCGCGCCATCCAATGGTCCATACAACACTAGCAGCGCTCCTAATTATTCAGCTACGCCGCACCCATACTTGGCCTTGTGGTGGCACTGTTGACCTGGCATATTCTCGCATGAACCGGTCCTTAGATCTAAGGCAAGCAAACCACCATAACGACCAACCCATCCACATAACCATGCTTGCTTAGATCACCCATCGTATTGACCAATTCACATTAATCAGAATATCATTGATGCATAATTAAATGTGTAGTGTTGTTTACCATCCCAATTCATTAAGCGAAGCGAAAAGGTAAAAAAAAACCCTTCCCGACTCTCTACCATAATTCCAGGTGACAAGGGTGGTCAAACAAAACTAGTAAACTTCCTACCATAGGGTTCCCATCAATTTGACACAAGCATGCAAGTTCGCAAACAAAACATTTAATTTAAAATAGGATCAATATGCTTCAAGGACACTTGCCTTGCTCCGGCGGATGGGGTTGCTCAAGCGCTTCGAAGTCTTGGTTTTGGAAATCCTCGTATGCAACCTCTTGAGCACGTTCCTCTACGCGTGATCATACATACAAGAAAACATATACAATTCAACATAATGCACACAAAATAATCAACATGCAATGACATGTATGCATGCACAATTTAATAATTAATTTACTACGGTCGTTTATTAATTAGATGCGACTAGTTCATACGTGTTCATAAGGGTTTACGGGGGTTTTAGGGTGGATTAATGCTGCTGAAAATAAAATTATGGTGCAACTAAATTTAATTTACGCCTACTAGATTCAATACGGTCGCAAAAATTCGCATCGGGAACGAACCCTACCGTAGATCTGACGGCGTGACGGTCGCGGAAAAAATGCGACGCGTAGACGAAATAGATGGTGCAGCAGTCCTTCGGCGGCACGACGACGGCGGCGCGATGTCGGCGACGATCTCCGGCGAACGGCGGTGTCCTCCTCTTTTTCTCCCTCTTCTTCCCCTTCTTTTTCTCCTTTTTTCTTCCCTGGGCGCCTCTGTTTTCTCTGCTCCCGTCGGCTGCTTCCGGCGGCTTTGGCGGCTGCTGGTTCGTGGGGAAAAAGGGCCTAGGCCTGGGTCCTATTTATAGGGGCGTAGCTAGGGTACGTCACCGGTAAAATCGGAAGCGGTTAAGCGATGGACTCGTATCCGGGAAAATTTTTGGGGCGTTACGGCGCGGGAGAGAGCGCTGAGCGGGGCCGGAAATCGCGCGTGCGGGCGTGCTTGCGCGGGAAAGCGGGGTGGCAGGCGGCGTCGCGTCAAGGGGGGGCGGGACGGCGCGCGTCAGGGGATGGGACGGCGCGGCGCTGCAGCGCAGCGCGGTCAGGGAGGGCGCAGGCGCTCGGGCGGTGCCTCGGGGCGTGGCTGGCGCGGGGCAACCGCGCGTGGGCGCGTTAGTGCGGGCCGGCTGGCGGTGGGGCCCCCGGGGCGAGCGCGCGCAGCGCGGCACCGGGGCGCGGTGCGGAGCGGGCCGGCTCGGCCGGCTGGCCGCTGGCCGCCGGGCGGCTCCTGGTTTTTTTTTTCTTTTTCTTTTTTTTTCTTTTTTTTTTATATATATATTATATTATATTTTATTACTTATATTTTATTTATTTTTTTTTATTATTTATATATATATTTATTTATTATATATAATTTATTTATATATATATTTCTTTTATATATATATATATATTATTATTTTATATTTATTCCCTAATACAAGTTTTAGCCTATAATTATTGTTTTCTTTTCTTCCTTTGCCACACGTATTTGTATATGCATATGTTTTATTATCTTTCTTTTATTCTACTAGTGTTTAATGTATGACCCTGTATGCAATGCATGATGCGGAAATTGAGGGTGTTACAAACCTACCCCCCTTAAAGTGAATCTCGCCCTCGAGATTCGATAGCGTGGGGAAAAGATGAGGGAATTCTGCCTTCAGGTCTTCTTCACGTTCCCATGTAGCTTCAGCTTCTGTATGGTGTTTCCATTGCACTTTGCACCAACGGATCCTCTTATTTCTCGTGACTCTTTCCTTCATATCCAAAATTTTGATAGGTTGTTCGACATAGGACAAATCCTCCTGAAGTTCTAACTCGTCCATCGGCACTTGTTCTTCCGGTACCCTGAGACACTTCTTGAGTTGAGAGACGTGAAACACGTCGTGTACATCGGAGAGATACGTCGGCAGCTCAAGTCGATAAGCTACCTCTCCTCGCTTGTCCAGAATCTTAAATGGTCCGATGTAACGTGGTGCGAGTTTTCCTTTGACATTAAACCGTCGTTGACCTCTGATAGGTGACACTTTGAGGTATACAAAATCTCCAACTTCAAAGGTCAAACTCCTTCGCCTATTATCAGCATAACCTTTCTGTCGAGACTGGGCAGCCTTTAAGTTTTCCCGTATTATTTGGACTTGCCTTTCAGCTTCTTGTAACACGTCGGGACCAAACACTTGATTCTCTCCAGTTTCATTCCAAAACAAGGGAGTCCTACATTTCCTTCCGTATAATGCTTCATAGGGTGACATTTTCAAACTTGCTTGGTAACTATTGTTGTACGAGAATTCAGCATACGGCAAACTTTTATCCCAACTTTTCCTATGCTTTAAAGCACATGCTCTCAGCATGTCTTCCAAAATTTGGTTGGTCCTCTCGGTTTGTCCATCTGTTTGAGGGTGATACGCCGAACTAAAGTTCAACCTTGTTCCCATTGCTTCATGCAATTTCTGCCAAAATCTGGAGGTGAATTGAGAACCTCTATCCGAGACTATCTTCTTTGGAACTCCATGTCGGCACACAATATGCTCCATATACAATTCTGCTAGCTTTGCGGTGGTATATGTGGTCTTGACGGGGATGAAATGAGCTGATTTTGTCAATCGATCCACAATAACCCATATTGAATCATAGCCAGACTGAGTTCGCGGTAATCCAACTATAAAGTCCATACCAATCTCTTCCCACTTCCACTCTGGGAACTTCAATGGTTGTAACAATCCGGCTGGCCTTTGATGTTCAGCCTTAACTCGTCGGCACACATCACAAAGTGCAACATATTCGGCTATGTCCTTTTTCATGCTGGCCCACCAGTAGCATGTCTTTAAGTCCTTGTACATTTTCGTACAGCCAGGATGAATTGAGTAAGGCGAGTCATGTGCCTCCTTCAATATTGTTTCTCGAATATGCCTGACATTAGGTACCACAATCCTCTTTCCAAGCCATAAGGTACCTTGTTCGTCCTCATCAAATCTGAATTCCTTTCCTTCTTGGGTCCTTTCCTTGATTTCTTGTATTTCCTTGTCCTTCGTCTGTCCTTCCCGTATTTCCTGCTCCAATGTTGGGTTGACTTCCATCGTTCCCATCTCATTTATGAATCCGAGGTTCAACCGTTCAAACTCCTTGCATAACTCGGATGGCAGTTCTTGAACTGTAAGTTGATGACTTACTCCCTTTCGGCTCAAAGCATCGGCCACTACGTTGGCCTTCCCTGGGTGATAGTTGATTCCCACGTCATAATCCTTGATGAGCTCCAACCATCGGCGTTGCCTCAGATTCAGATCCGTTTGCGTAAATATGTACTTGAGACTCTTGTGGTCCGTATAAATCTCACATCGGTGACCAAAAACATAGTGTCTCCATATCTTCAAGGCGTGTACTACGGCTGCGAGTTCAAGGTCGTGCGTAGGATAATTCAACTCATGTTTCTTTAGTTGCCTCGATGCATAAGCTACCACTTGGCCTTCTTGCATGAGCACACATCCTAATCCTTGTCTTGATGCATCACAATATATATCAAAACTCTTGCTCACGTCCGGTAATACTAACACTGGGGCGGTTGTCAATCTTTTCTTTAACTCTTCAAAGCTATCCTGACAAGCTTGAGTCCATCGGAATGCCTTTCCCTTCATGAGTAATTCGGTCATAGGCTTGGCTATCTTGGAAAAATCCTTTATGAATCGGCGGTAATATCCAGCCATTCCAAGGAAACTTCGAATCTCCTTGACATTCTGTGGCGGTTCCCACTTAAGCACATCTCTCACCTTCCCTGGGTCAACTGATACTCCTCCTCCGGAAATAATATGGCCTAAGAAAGAAACTTCCCGTAACCAAAATTGACATTTACTGAACTTGGCATACAATTGATGCTCCCTCAATTTCTGCAGCGTAAGCCTCAAGTGTTCCTCGTGTTCCTTCTCATCCTTCGAGTAGATCATAATATCATCGATGAACACTACAACGAACTTATCCAGATACTCCATGAAGACCTTATTCATAAGATACATAAAGTACGCAGGCGCGTTCGTCAATCCAAATGACATGACGGTGTACTCATAAGATCCATATCGTGTCCGAAATGCCGTCTTGGGTATATCTGATGGTCTAATCTTCATTTGGAAGTATCCTGACCGCAAGTCGATCTTGGAGAAGATACAGGCACCCTTCATTTGGTCGAACAAATCCTCTATACGGGGCAGTGAGTACTTGTTCTTAATTGTCACTTCGTTGAGAGCCCTATAGTCCACACACATCCTCTGGGTTCCGTCCTTCTTATCTACGAAGAGCACTGGGGCTCCCCACGGGGATGAGCTTGGGCGTATAAAACCCTTCTCTAGCTGCTCTTGAATTTGCTTCTTGAGCTCTGCTAATTCCTTAGGAGGCATCCTATACGGCCTCTTAGCTATAGGTGCAGTTCCGGGTACCAACTCAATGGCGAATTCTATGTCACGATCAGGTGGCATACCTGGCAACTCATCTGGAAACACGTCTGGGTACTCGCGAACGATCGGAATGCTTTCCAATGTCACTTCTTCCACGTGATTCAGCATCGCTTTCCCTCTTGCAGGTTGGGCTGCTTCAACTTCAATGCGTGTACCATGTTCACTTGTCAACTGCACAATCCTCTCGGCGCATTGAATGACTCCATTATACTTGCTCAACCAGTCCATTCCAAGTATTATGTCTATTCCTTGGGAGTCCAATACTATGAGGTTTGCGAGGAAGTCTACCCCCCTTATTTTAATGCTTACTTTCGGACATACTATATTTGTCCTCATCTCTCCGCCAGGAGAACTTACTAGCATAGTTTGCTTCATATGAGATATAGGCAAATTGTACTTGGCAACATACTTTGACGAGATGAATGAATGAGATGCTCCTGAATCAAATAAAACAGTCGCGGGGTTGGAGTTGGCGAGAAACATACCAATCACGACGTCATCAGCTTGCTGGGCTTCCTCAGTAGAGATATGATTGACATTACCACGAGCAAAATTCTGCTGTCCACGGTTGCCTTGTGGTGCTCCTCCATTTGGTCGCGGGTGATTTGGCCTTGGTGCATTGTTCATAGGTCCATTGTTTCTCTTGGGGCATTGATTTGCAAAGTGTCCGGGTTCTCCACACGCATAGCATGTCTTACCACCCATAGCATTGGGGAAGTTTGGGCGCATCTGGTTTTGAGCATTTGCCGCCATGTTAGGACGCGGCGCAGGTGGCACAGGATTGCGAGGCGCTTGCATGGCGGGGCGTTGCTGCGGTGGCTGATTTGGGCGGGGCGGATAAGCGGTGCGGTATGCAGGAGCAGAGGGGTTGTATTGTGGTGCAGTAGGTGGTGCATAGCGGGGGCGAACATTGCTTCCTTGCTGCGGTCCATGATGTGACATCTTCCTCTTGTTGTCCTGCTCCATCTCACGAATCTTGTTCTCAACCACAATAGCCTTGTCAACCAACTTTTGGAAGTTTGGATAATCAGTATTGAGCAACTGGACTTGAATTTCATTGTTGAGACCTCTCATAAACAGATACTGCTTCCTACTATCAGTTTTGATGTCTTCTGGAGCATATCTTGATAATTGAGTGAATTTATTGAGATACTCACTCACACTCATCCTTCCTTGCCTGAGATTTTCAAAGTCTTGTCTCCTCAGTATCATAACTCCTTCGGGTACATAGTGGGAACGGAAACTCTGTTTAAACTCAGCCCAAGTGATTGTTTCCTGGTTATCATGAGCGTTGCAAAGAGCTTCCCACCAGTCAGCGGCTGCTCCAACTAGTTGATGTGATGCAAAGAGAACCTTCTCCCTATCAGTGCACTGGACAATAGCAAGTTTCTTCTCAACGGACTTCAGCCAATCATCAGCTTCCATTGGGTCTGTAGCTTGTGCAAAGGTAGGCGGTCTGGTCCTCATGAACTCTCCCAAACGGTTGTGATGTGGCGGGGGTGGCGGTGGAGGCAGGTGGGGCTGATTGTTGTTGCCAGCTTGCAGCTGTCCCATGGTCTGTATCATGGTCTGCATGAGCTGGTTCTGCATAGCTAATAGTTGTTCAATGTTGATAGCTCCATGAGCATGTTCCTGGTTGTTCTGAGGTACTTCATTGCGCTCCTCCTCATCGTTGGCATCCCTCTGGTTACGAGTTCTCACCATCTGTTGGCGAAAGAAAGGTGGGGATAGAAGGATTTAGAATTTGGAAGGAAACGTCCCAACTATATGCATCAAGGTATGTGACACTAAATGATACTTTATTAATATAGACCTATATTAAGAGGATGTGGACAATTGCCGAAGCATCCCACAACTCTCTACTAAGCACACAAGCACTCAAACAAGCACCAAACAGAATTTACAAAGATCCTAAAAGAAGTAATACAACTCAAGGCCACACAAGTATATCTACATCGCTCTTATTTACTAATGGGGGTGTGCCTATCCTTGAGTCGTGGCATAGGTCGAGGACTAGTCGTCGTCGAGCGGGAACTCATCCGGGTCCTCGTCGTCGTCGTCGTCGTCGTCGGGGTCCTCGGGGTCCTGTGGGTCCTGGGGTGGTGAGGCAGCAGGCGGCGGTGGTGCGGTAGACGCCACACTGGAGGGTTCCTCGTCAGAGGACTCCTCAGAGGATGACTCACGCTGACCGTTGCGACGGTCTGGAGAGTCCGGGGTCCACATCGTGGTGTCGGACGCGTAGTCGTCCGGGTCCTCGTCGGTGATCCGACGATACCTCCTGATTATCGCCTCGTGACGCTGGGCGAGGTCGCGTCCATCCTGGATTTCCTGCTGCGCCCTCTGAAGTCGGGAACTCAGCTGGGTCACGTCGCCAACAGTCTGACGAGACTGCGGGAGGTCCAGGGGTCTCTCCACGTGTCTGGAGACGAAGCGCGCAGTGCCACTGGGACGCTGCGGGACGAAGGCGTGAACCGTGTCCTCTAGACGGAAACGGCGGGCGTGGCTCCAGAAAGTGGCTGCTTCCCAGCTAGCATCCTGCTCTGCAGATCGGCGGGAGCTCCTCCAAGCAGGGCTGCTGTGGGTCTTCACCAACTCGTCACCGTAGTAGATATAAATTTTGCAGCTCCACTCCTTCCTACCGGGGCGCTGCACTCCAGTGGTGTGGTAGGAGAGCGAGAGACTGTGGTGGCGGTAGCCAGCCTCTCGGAGTAGGGCACGGAGACGGTGTCGCAACTGTCCTGCGGCTCTGCCGTCAGAACGGATCACCACCGGGTGACGGGGGTCGACGGCCGGGGAGCGACTAGCCAACCTACGCGGGGGCACGAGTCCACCGGTCGACTTACGGGGGGTTGTCTTGGTGCGGGCCATCTACAAGAAACAAGAATACATTAGAAAAATAATGAAAAACAAATCTGAAAATTTCAGCAGCTAAACGGCGGACAAAGAGCGGTGCAGCGGTTCCAAAAGAACGAAAAATAAAGAGAAAAATTACAGCAACCAACACAATAATTTTACCCACACATAATAGCATCAAAACACACCGTTTTCGCGAAAATTTATACAGCAAAACAGCAGCACTTAATATTGCTCACTTCTGAAAATTTTTATCAAAAACGCAGCAGCGATCAATACTTTTTGCGGCCGAAAATAAAGGAAACAAAACAGCAGCAAAAATTTTCAAAAATAGCATATTAGAAGAGTGTTCCTAAGTGCTCTAGAGTGTCCATTCTACCTAGGCTTGCGTCCTACGGTCAACCTGGCTCTGATACCAATTTGTGACACCCGGTTCCGAATATGAACCAAGCGTAACGCATATGTGTGCCCAGGATGTTCAACACACATACACGAATGATTCACAAATGATAAACAGAATTTAACCACGTCTTAACTAATAAATAAGTACTTTATTACAATAATCCAATAGTTCACGAATAATAAAACTCTAAATAAGTTGCAGCGGAAAATAAACTAAACAGCACGACTCCAATCCACAGGCAATTGACGGCGGTACGCAACCTAGTACTCCTCGTGATCCTCAGGGTACTCCCAATTGTCTCCAGTAGCTGTGGGGGGGATTGCAAGGGTGAGTACATGTCGTACTCAGCAAGTGTGTAAAGTATGACATGTGGCTAATTCAAATGACGACAATAATAATGGCTAAGTGCTGAAAAGTACAGTAAAACATTTGAAAAGCATTATACCATGTCTATGTGAAATAAATCCCATCATATTAACAGAGTATAAACAATATCCAATTATTACCAACATTACCATTATCCATGTCCAAGTACCATAACTCAATTCCATAACCATGACCAAACCATAAAACATTACCAAACCATAACCATCCCAAATCCCAATTTCCAACTCTAATCATGTAGGTCATCCAGGCGCTCATAACCGGGAGCACGGCTATCATGATAGTTTTTAACACTCTGCAGAGGTTGTACCACTTTACCCACATGTTTGTGATTTTATCACCTTTCGATGACTAAGAACCTCCATTGTGCCATCTCACACTTCCGTAGGTGTGTGGCCAAGAGATCACAAAATAGCCTTTCAAAAGGGACTACTAGTACGTACGGGCCCACTAAGGTTTCACCGGCAGGCTTGAACCTCTATTCTCCCACCCACGGGTCCCCTCGTGTGCCATGCGGATCCCAGGGCAGTCCTCCTCGACTCCCATTCCCCGCGCCATCCAATGGTCCATACAACACTAGCAGCGCTCCTAATTATTCAGCTACGCCGCACCCATACTTGGCCTTGTGGTGGCACTGTTGACCTGGCATATTCTCGCATGAACCGGTCCTTAGATCTAAGGCAAGCAAACCACCATAACGACCAACCCATCCACATAACCATGCTTGCTTAGATCACCCATCGTATTGACCAATTCACATTAATCAGAATATCATTGATGCATAATTAAATGTGTAGTGTTGTTTACCATCCCAATTCATTAAGCGAAGCGAAAAGGTAAAAAAAAACCCTTCCCGACTCTCTACCATAATTCCAGGTGACAAGGGTGGTCAAACAAAACTAGTAAACTTCCTACCATAGGGTTCCCATCAATTTGACACAAGCATGCAAGTTCGCAAACAAAACATTTAATTTAAAATAGGATCAATATGCTTCAAGGACACTTGCCTTGCTCCGGCGGATGGGGTTGCTCAAGCGCTTCGAAGTCTTGGTTTTGGAAATCCTCGTATGCAACCTCTTGAGCACGTTCCTCTACGCGTGATCATACATACAAGAAAACATATACAATTCAACATAATGCACACAAAATAATCAACATGCAATGACATGTATGCATGCACAATTTAATAATTAATTTACTACGGTCGTTTATTAATTAGATGCGACTAGTTCATACGTGTTCATAAGGGTTTACGGGGGTTTTAGGGTGGATTAATGCTGCTGAAAATAAAATTATGGTGCAACTAAATTTAATTTACGCCTACTAGATTCAATACGGTCGCAAAAATTCGCATCGAGAACGAACCCTACCGTAGATCTGACGGCGTGACGGTCGCGGAAAAAATGCGACGCGTAGACGAAATAGATGGTGCAGCAGTCCTTCGGCGGCACGACGACGGCGGCGCGATGTCGGCGACGATCTCCGGCGAACGGCGGTGTCCTCCTCTTTTTCTCCCTCTTCTTCCCCTTCTTTTTCTCCTTTTTTCTTCCCTGGGCGCCTCTGTTTTCTCTGCTCCCGTCGGCTGCTTCCGGCGGCTTTGGCGGCTGCTGGTTCGTGGGGAAAAAGGGCCTAGGCCTGGGTCCTATTTATAGGGGCGTAGCTAGGGTACGTCACCGGTAAAATCGGAAGCGGTTAAGGGATGGACTCGTATCCGGGAAAATTTTTGGGGCGTTACGGCGCGGGAGAGAGCGCTGAGCGGGGCCGGAAATCGCGCGTGCGGGCGTGCTTGCGCGGGAAAGCGGGGTGGCAGGCGGCGTCGCGTCAAGGGGGGGCGGGACGGCGCGCGTCAGGGGATGGGACGGCGCGGCGCTGCAGCGCAGCGCGGTCAGGGAGGGCGCAGGCGCTCGGGCGGTGCCTCGGGGCGTGGCTGGCGCGGGGCAACCGCGCGTGGGCGCGTTAGTGCGGGCCGGCTGGCGGTGGGGCCCCCGGGGCGAGCGCGCGCAGCGCGGCACCGGGGCGCGGTGCGGAGCGGGCCGGCTCGGCCGGCTGGCCGCTGGCCGCCGGGCGGCTCCTGGTTTTTTTTTTCTTTTTCTTTTTTTTTCTTTTTTTTTATATATATATATTATATTATATTTTATTACTTATATTTTATTTATTTTTTTTTATTATTTATATATATATTTATTTATTATATATAATTTATTTATATATATATTTCTTTTATATATATATATATATTATTATTTTATATTTATTCCCTAATACAAGTTTTAGCCTATAATTATTGTTTTCTTTTCTTCCTTTGCCACACGTATTTGTATATGCATATGTTTTATTATCTTTCTTTTATTCTACTAGTGTTTAATGTATGACCCTGTATGCAATGCATGATGCGGAAATTGAGGGTGTTACAGTCTCTTAGGAAGTGGTGCCAGATGTTGGTCTTAGAGTGCTCAAAAGGGTTATGGGCAATCTTAATAGAACTCTCATTGTCACATAGGAGTGGAATATGGTTCATATTGAGACCATTGTGCCTTAGAGTTTGTCGCATCCAAAGAAGTTGTGTGCAACAACTTCCAGCTGCAACATACTCCGTTTCGGCTATGTATAAGGCAATGGAGTTTTGTTTCTTGGACGACCATGACACAAGGGACCTACCCAAGAATTGGCATAATCCGTATGGAATATTTGATGAGATTAAACTTCGACCCTTTTGGATACCAAAGCCCGAGGTTAGGTGTGTAAACTAAATAACGCAAGATTCTCTTAATGGCAGTCAAATGACACTCCTTAGGTGCGGCTTTAAATTTTGCACACATACGCACAATAAGCATAAAATTGGTCCTAGAAGCACAAAGGTAAAGAAAAGAGCCAATTATGGAGCAATATACCTTTTGATCCATGTTTGGTCCATCTTGGTTGAGGTCGAGGTGTCCATTTGTCGCCATGGGCATCTTGATGGGTTTGGCCTTGTCCATGTCAAACTTCTTGATATGTCTTGAGTGTACTTCGTTAGACATATGAAGTTGCCTTCCTTGAGTTGCTTGACAAGGAAAACTAGGAAGAACATCAACTCCCCCATCTTGGACATCTCAAACGTTTCATTCATAATCATGCTAAACTCAACACAACAAGATTTGTTAGCAGAACCAAATATAATGTCGTCAACATATATTTGGCACACAAAGATATCATTATCAACATGCTTAGTAAAGAGAGTGTAGTCCGCTTTTCCTATCCCAAAACCATTTTTAATAGGGAAATCTCTAAGACACTCATACAAAACTCTAGGAGCTTGTTTGAGGTCGTAGAGAGCCTTATGCAATTTAAACACATGGTTAGGACATTCTTGATCTTCAAACCCTGGTGGTTGCTCCACATACACTTCCTCATTGATTGGACCATTGAGGAAGACACTCTTCACATCCATCTGATAAAGCTTGAAATCATTGTGAGTGCCATAGGCTAATAAAATATGAGTAGATTCAAGCCTAGCTACAGGAGCAAAGGTTTCATCAAAATTTAAACCTTCAACTTGTGCATATCCATTTGCAACAAGTATTGCCTTGTTCCTTGTCACCACCCCGTGTTCATATTGCCTGTTCCAAAACACTCACTTGGTGCCTACCACGTTGGCATTGGGTCTCTTCACAAGTTCCCATATGATTTCTATTGAAGTTGTTCAACTCTTCTAGCATGGCCATCACGCAATCCAGATCTCACAGTGCTTCCTCAACCTTGAACGGTTCCAAAGAAGACACAAAAGTGCATTGTGCACAAAAATTGACCATATGAGATCGAGTTGTTACCCCCTTGGAGATATCTCCAAGTATGTTGTCAACGGGGTGATCCGATTGAACACTTTGATGAACTCGTGGGTGTGGCACTTGAGGTCGTGAATCAACTTCCTCTATGTCTTCTCCTTCATCTCCTCCCTTGATCATTGCCATTGTCTTGGTCTTCCACTTCTTGCACATGGTGGTCTTGATCTTGGGGGTGTTGTGCCTTATGTTGAGAGGAAACTGCCGGTTGTGATTCTGATGGATTATTTGACCTTTCTCTTCTCGGGGTCGAATGTCGCCAAGTGCCATCCTCTTCAATGGTACTTGTGGTGTCTCCTCCTCATCTATCACATATTGATCAACTTGATCCACTTGGAGCAACTAATCCCATGAAACGTCACGTCGCGTGTGATTTCAACACAACCGGAGGATTTTTTGAAGACACGATAGGCATTGGTGTTTGAGTCATGACCAAGTATGAAACCTTTTTAAGAATGTGGCACTTACTACCGAGAACTCGAAAGTATGAGATATTGGGTTTGTTATCTGTTAGGAGCTCATACGAAGTTTTCTTCAATAGACGATGGTGGTAGAGGCAGTTTGTGGCATGGCAAGCAGTGTTGACCACTTCTGCCAGAACCTATAAGAAGTCTTGTATTCATCAAGCATGGTACTCGCCCGTTTTCTTCCTTTCGGCCATCCCGTTTTGTTCGGGGGAGTAGCGGGCCGAAAAATCAAGCTTAATGCCCTTCTCGTTCAAGTACTCCTCCATGGTGCCATTTTCACTTCTAATCTTCTTAACCCTTAAGGAGAACTCATTTTGCGCTCTCCTCAAGAATGTCTTGAGGACACCATGTGTTTTACTTTTGTCATGCAGGAAAAATACCCAAGTGAAGTGAGAAAAATCATCAACCATTATTAGGCCATATTTGTTACCGTCAACTCTTATATAAGCAATGGGACTGAAGAGGTCCATGTGAAGCATCTCTAGTGGCGTTGTTGTTGTCATGAAATTCTTGGCGGGGTGTGAGGCTCCAATTTCCTCCCCGGCTCAACATGCACTACATGGCCTATCTTTTTCAAAAACAACATTCTTTAGTCAACAAATATGACCGCCTTTTAGAAGTTTCTGTAAATTCTGCATACAAACATGGACTAGCCTCCTGTACCAAAGCCACCCCATGTTTGTCTTTGCCATCAAGCATGTATCGAGTTGGCTTTATCTATGGTAAAGTCCACAAGATAAAGCTTCACTTCAACACACCCTTAAAGGCAATTGAGTTATCACTTCTTCTAGAGACGGTCACACCCTCGTTAGTGAATAAACAATTGTAACCCTTTTCACAAAGTTGTCAATGGACAAGAGTTTATAATCTAGTGAGTCAACATGTAATATGTTTGAAAAAAGAATGTTGAGGATAAATTGCAATTTTACCAACACCGAGGACTCTACCTTGGCTATTGTCACCAAAATAGATGCCCTTACTTGGATCGTCGTTCTCTTCATACTCAACAAAAAACTTCTTCCTCTCTTCGGTCATGTGATTTGTGCACCCGCTATCGAGTACCCATTTTGAGACACCAAAAGAGTAATCGTAAAAAACAAGTTAGGCTTTTGCTTTCGGTACCCAAACTAGGTTAGGTCCTCTGAGGTTAATCACATGGTATTTGGGCACCCACACACAAGATTTGGGACTCTTATGGTGTGGTCCAACATATTTAGCATACACATAACCAAACTTGCTTCTCATAAGTATACAAGATGCATCAAAGTCATGAAATATTTTAGAGTTGACATTTTAAGACTTTAGCATCTTTCGCATCCTTGGCACTTTTAGCATTTTCATGTGAAGTTGATGCATGAGTGTTATTCTTGGGTTGATATGAGCCTTCTTCGACAAAAGCAACAAACTCCTTGTTTTTCTAGAGGAGTCTAGCATTTATCTTTCCTACCCTTGAACATCCATGACCATCCTTGACAAGGGGGATCTCGAGATCAAATATGCATTACGTGCATATTTGATCTTCTTGTCAAAGATGCCACTCTTGTGAGTGTGCTTGATGTTTGCCTTTTTAGGCTCATTTTTCAAATCTTGAACATCATTAGCACAATTGCATGTTTATTATTGGGATATATTATTGATGAGGACAAGCTCTTTGAGAAGGAGGGGGTAGGGATACTTGACTTGAGAGTGTCAAATTGTTCTTCAACAAGACTCTTGTGAGTTTTAGTCAAACTCACAATTTTGTCTTGGTGTACAACATTCTCACTCTTGAGACTAATGCAAGTCTCCTTGCTCTAGGCAAGTTCATGTTCAAGCACTCTACTCCTCTCCCTCTCAAGCTCTAGAAGCTTCTCAATTTCAAGATTTCCAAGCATGTCCTCATATATATTGAGAAGTTCCTCCTTATCAAATATCTCATCAGAAAGCAATTTCATCCTAGCAACAACACTCTTATTTAAGCCTCTAAACATGAATTCATTCTTGCTAGCACTATCAAAGTCATCATCTTTAAGAGAATGCAAAGAATAAGTTTTATATTTGACCTTTATCTTCCCTTCCTTGGCCATGAGGCGAGTATGACTTGAAGTCTTCCAAGATCCTATGTTGGGCTAGAGCAACTTCTACATGGTTGGCCTCTTGATGGCGACGGTCGCCATCTCTTCATCATCCCCAGAGGAGGACTCATTGTTGGAGTCCCACTCCTTAACGATGGGGGTTTGCCCATGGGTCTTCTTCATGAAGATTTTATTCTCTTTGGCTTCTTCTCCTCTTTATTATTCTTCTTCCGTTCACCCCCTTTCTCGTATGGGCAGTTTACAATAAAATGCTCATACTCACCACAAATGTAGCAAGCTCTCTTTGTTCTTGTCTTGCTCTTTTCCTTGCCCTTGCTCTCATGGTTGGGGCTTCTTCCCCTTCTCATTAATATATTGAACTACTTAATAACGAAGGCCAACTCTTCGTCATCCATGTTCGTGCTTTCTTCATCTTTACTCTCTTCATATACACTTGCCTCTTGTACTTCTTTTCCATTGGACATGGATGAAGACTTTATAGCTATGTCTTTCTTCATTGATGAAGTTACTTGGGTAAGGTCCTTGACATGTCGGGTTCTATCTCCATCATCTCATGGTTACTGATCTTCCCTAACACCTCATCTGGGGTCATCTTGTGAAAATTGGGGCTCTCCCGGATTAAGGTGCAAAGGGTGACATTCTGAGGCATGAATGGTCTTATGAATGTCCATTTTGTGCGTCCGTATGCCCGACTGTTGTTGATAAGGGTCTTGAGCCGGTTGTACATCTCTTGTGGTGTGTTATCGTCTTCCATGGCGAAGCGTCAAAGCTCCCCCTCAATCATCTCTATCTTTGCCTCTCCCACGGATCGATTGCCCTCATAAGCAATCTTGAGTGTGTCCCATATGTCCTTGGCGAGCTCCAACCTATCCACCTTGTTGAACTCTTCTTGGCTCAAGGATGAGTTGAGGACAGTCACCGCTTGAGCATTGTGGTGGATTTGTTGCTCTTGCTCGTAGGAGAGTTCTTGATATGTCTTGAGTGTACTTCGTTAGACATATGAAGTTGCCTTCCTTGAGTTGCTTGACATGGAAAACTAGGAAGAACATCAACTCCCCCATCATGGACATCTCAAACGTTTCATTCATAATCATGCTAAACTCAACACAACAAGATTTGTTAGCAGAACCAAATATAATGTCGTCAACATATATTTGGCACACAAAGATATCATTATCAACATGCTTAGTAAAGAGAGTGTAGTCCGCTTTTCCTATCCCAAAACCATTTTTAATAGGGAAATCTCTAAGACACTCATACAAAACTCTAGGAGCTTGTTTGAGGTCGTAGAGAGCCTTATGCAATTTAAACACATGGTTAGGATATTCTTGATCTTCAAACCCTGGTGGTTGCTCCACATACACTTCCTCATTGATTGGACCATTGAGGAAGACACTCTTCACATCCATCTGATAAAGCTTGAAATCATTGTGAGTGCCATAGGCTAATAAAATATGAGTAGATTCAAGCCTAGCTACAGGAGCAAAGGTTTCATCAAAATTTAAACCTTCAACTTGTGCATATCCATTTGCAACAAGCCTTGCCTTGTTCCTTGTCACCACCCCGTGTTCATATTGCCTGTTGCAAAACACTCACTTGTTGCCTACCACGTTGGCATTGGGTCTCTTCACAAGTTCCCATATGATTTCTATTGAAGTTGTTCAACTCTTCTAGCATGAACATCACGCAATCCAGATCTCACAGTGCTTCCTCAACCTTGAACGGTTCCAAAGAAGACACAAAAGTGCATTGTGCACAAAAATTGACCATATGAGATCGAGTTGTTACCCCCTTGGAGATATCTCCAAGTATGTTGTCAACGGGGTGATCCAATTGAACACTTTGATGAACTCGTGGGTGTAGCACTTGAGGTCGTGAATCAACTTCCTCTATGTCTTCTCCTTCATCTCCTCCCTTGATCATTGCCATTGTCTTGGTCTTCCACTTCTTGCACATGGTGGTCTTGATCTTGGGGGTGTTGTGCTTTATGTTGAGAGGAAACTGCCGGTTGTGATTCTGATGGATTATTTGACCTTTCTCTTCTCGGGGTCGAATGTCGCCAAGTGCCATCCTCTTCAATGGTACTTGTGGTGTCTCCTCCTCATCTATCACATATTGATCAACTTGATCCACTTGGAGCAACTAATCCCATGAAACGTCACGTCGCGTGTGATTTCAACACAACCGGAGGATTTTTTGAAGACACGATAGGCATTGGTGTTTGAGTCATGACCAAGTATGAAACCTTTTTAAGAATGTAGCACTTACTACCGAGGACTCGAAAGTATGAGATATTGGGTTTGTTATCTGTTAGGAGCTCATACGGAGTTTTCTTCAATAGACGATGGTGGTAGAGGCAGTTTGTGGCATGGCAAGCAGTGTTGACCGCTTCTGCCATAACCTATAAGAAGTCTTGTATTCATCAAGCATGGTACTCGCCCGTTTTCTTCCTTTCGGCCATCCCGTTTTGTTCGGGGGAGTAGCGGGCCGAAAAATCAAGCTTAATGCCCTTCTCGTTCAAGTACTCCTCCATGGTGCCATTTTCACTTCTAATCTTCTTAACCCTTAAGGAGAACTCATTTTGCGCTCTCCTCAAGAATGTCTTGAGGACACCATGTGTTTTACTTTTGTCATGCAGGAAAAATACCCAAGTGAAGTGAGAAAAATCATCAACCATTATTAGGCCATATTTGTTACCGTCAACTCTTATATAAGCAATGGGACTGAAGAGGTCCATGTGAAGCATCTCTAGTGGCGTTGTTGTTGTCATGAAATTCTTGGCGGGGTGTGAGGCTCCAATTTCCTCCCCGGCTCAACATGCACTACATGGCCTATCTTTTTCAAAAACAACATTCTTTAGTCAACAAATATGACCGCCTTTTAGAAGTTTCTGTAAATTCTGCATACAAACATGGACTAGCCTCCTGTACCAAAGCCACCCCATGTTTGTCTTTGCCATCAAGCATGTATCGAGTTGGCTTTATCTGTGGTAAAGTCCACAAGATAAAGCTTCACTTCAACACACCCTTAAAGGCAATTGAGTTATCACTTCTTCTAGAGACGGTCACACCCTCGTTAGTGAATAAACAATTGTAACCCTTTTCACAAAGTTGTACATGGACAAGAGTTTATAATCTAGTGAGTCAACATGTAAAATGTTTGAAAAAAGAATGTTGAGGATAAATTGCAATTTTACCAACACCGAGGACTCTACCTTGGCTATTGTCACCAAAATAGATGCCCTTACTTGGATCGTCGTTCTCTTCATACTCAACAAAAAACTTCTTCCTCTCTTCGGTCATGTGATTTGTGCACCCGCTATCGAGTACCCATTTTGAGACACCAAAAGAGTAATCGTAAAAAACAAGTTAGGCTTTTGCTTTCGGTACCCAAACTAGGTTAGGTCCTCTGAGGTTAATCACATGGTATTTGGGCACCCACACACAAGATTTGGGACTCTTATGGTGTGGTCCAACATATTTAGCATACACATAACCAAACTTGCTTCTCATAAGTATACAAGATGCATCAAAGTCATGAAATATTGTAGAGTTGACATTTTAAGACTTTAGCATCTTTCGCATCCTTGGCACTTTTAGCATTTTCATGTGAAGTTGATGCATGAGTGTTATTCTTGGGTTGATATGAGCCTTCTTCGACAAAAGCAACAAACTCCTTGTTTTTCTAGAGGAGTCTAGCATTTATCTTTCCTACCCTTGAACATCCATGACCATCCTTGACAAGGGGGATCTCGAGATCAAATATGCATTACGTGCATATTTGATCTTCTTGTCAAAGATGCCACTCTTGTGAGTGTGCTTGATGTTTGCCTTTTTAGGCTCATTTTTCAAATCTTGAACATCATTAGCACAATTGCATGTTTATTATTGGGATATATTATTGATGAGGACAAGCTCTTTGAGAAGGAGGGGGTAGGGATACTTGACTTGAGAGTGTCAAATTGTTCTTCAACAAGACTCTTGTGAGTTTTAGTCAAACTCACAATTTTGTCTTGGTGTACAACATTCTCACTCTTGAGACTAATGCAAGTCTCCTTGCTCTAGGCAAGTTCATGTTCAAGCACTCTACTCCTCTCCCTCTCAAGCTCTAGAAGCTTCTCAATTTCAAGATTTCCAAGCATGTCCTCATATATATTGAGAAGTTCCTCCTTATCAAATATCTCATCAGAAAGCAATTTCATCCTAGCAACAACACTCTTATTTAAGCCTCTAAACATGAATTCATTCTTGCTAGCACTATCAAAGTCATCATCTTTAAGAGAATGCAAAGAATAAGTTTTATATTTGACCTTTATCTTCCCTTCCTTGGCCATGAGGCGAGTATGACTTGAAGTCTTCCAAGCTCCTATGTTGGGCTAGAGCAACTTCTACATGGTTGGCCTCTTGATGGCGACGGTCGCCATCTCTTCATCATCCCCAGAGGAGGACTCATTGTTGGAGTCCCACTCCTTAACGATGGGGGTTTGCCCATGGGTCTTCTTCATGAAGATTTTATTCTCTTTGGCTTCTTCTCCTCTTTATTATTCTTCTTCCGTTCACCCCCTTTCTCGTATGGGCAGTTTACAATAAAATGCTCATACTCACCACAAATGTAGCAAGCTCTCTTTGTTCTTGTCTTGCTCTTTTCCTTGCCCTTGCTCTCATGGTTGGGGCTTCTTCCCCTTCTCATTAATATATTGAACTAATTAATAACGAAGGCCAACTCTTCGTCATCCATGTTCGTGCTTTCTTCATCTTTACTCTCTTCATATACACTTGCCTCTTGTACTTCTTTTCCATTGGACATGGATGAAGACTTTATAGCTATGTCTTTCTTCATTGATGAAGTTACTTGGGTAAGGTCCTTGACATGTCGGGTTCTATCTCCATCATCTCATGGTTACTGATCTTCCCTAACACCTCATCTGGGGTCATCTTGTGAAAATTGGGGCTCTCCCGGATTAAGGTGCAAAGGGTGACATTCTGAGGCATGAATGGTCTTATGAATGTCCATTTTGTGCGTCCGTACGCCCGACTCTTGTTGATAAGGGTCTTGAGCCGGTTGTACATCTCTTGTGGTGTGTTATCGTCTTCCATGGCGAAGCGTCAAAGTTCCCCCTCAATCATCTCTATCTTTGCCTCTCCCACGGATCGATTGCCCTCATAAGCAATCTTGAGTGTGTCCCATATGTCCTTGGCGAGCTCCAACCTATCCACCTTGTTGAACTCTTCTTGGCTCAAGGATGAGTTGAGGACAGTCACCGCTTGAGCATTGTGGTGGATTTGTTGCTCTTGCTCGTAGGAGAGTTCTTGATATGTCTTGAGTGTACTTCGTTAGACATATGAAGTTGCCTTCCTTGAGTTGCTTGACATGGAAAACTAGGAAGAACATCAACTCCCCCATCATGGACATCTCAAACGTTTCATTCATAATCATGCTAAACTCAACACAACAAGATTTGTTAGCAGAACCAAATATAATGTCGTCAACATATATTTGGCACACAAAGATATCATTATCAACATGCTTAGTAAAGAGAGTGTAGTCCGCTTTTCCTATCCCAAAACCATTTTTAATAGGGAAATCTCTAAGACACTCATACAAAACTCTAGGAGCTTGTTTGAGGTCGTAGAGAGCCTTATGCAATTTAAACACATGGTTAGGATATTCTTGATCTTCAAACCCTGGTGGTTGCTCCACATACACTTCCTCATTGATTGGACCATTGAGGAAGACACTCTTCACATCCATCTGATAAAGCTTGAAATCATTGTGAGTGCCATAGGCTAATAAAATATGAGTAGATTCAAGCCTAGCTACAGGAGCAAAGGTTTCATCAAAATTTAAACCTTCAACTTGTGCATATCCATTTGCAACAAGTCTTGCCTTGTTCCTTGTCACCACCCCGTGTTCATATTGCCTGTTGCAAAACACTCACTTGTTGCCTACCACGTTGGCATTGGGTCTCTTCACAAGTTCCCATATGATTTCTATTGAAGTTGTTCAACTCTTCTAGCATGGCCATCACGCAATCCAGATCTCACAGTGCTTCCTCAACCTTGAACGGTTCCAAAGAAGACACAAAAGTGCATTGTGCACAAAAATTGACCATATGAGATCGAGTTGTTACCCCCTTGGAGATACCTCCAAGTATGTTGTCAACGGGGTGATCCAATTGAACACTTTGATGAACTCGTGGGTGTGGCACTTGAGGTCGTGAATCAACTTCCTCTATGTCTTCTCCTTCATCTCCTCCCTTGATCATTGCCATTGTCTTGGTCTTCCACTTCTTGCACATGGTGGTCTTGATCTTGGGGGTGTTGTGCTTTATGTTGAGAGGAAACTGCCGGTTGTGATTCTGATGGATTATTTGACCTTTCTCTTCTCGGGGTCGAATGTCGCCAAGTGCC
Organism: Tuctoria greenei; assembly: GCA_036927565.1. Classification (NCBI taxonomy): domain Eukaryota; kingdom Viridiplantae; phylum Streptophyta; class Magnoliopsida; order Poales; family Poaceae; genus Tuctoria; species Tuctoria greenei. The sequence goes on along the minus strand of JAYESD010000006.1, from coordinate 153,181,783 downwards.
ATCCTCTTCAATGGTACTTGTGGTGTCTCCTCCTCATCTATCACATATTGATCAACTTGATCCACTTGGAGCAACTAATCCCATGAAACGTCACGTCGCGTGTGATTTCAACACAACCGGAGGATTTTTTGAAGACACGATAGGCATTGGTGTTTGAGTCATGACCAAGTATGAAACCTTTTTAAGAATGTAGCACTTACTACCGAGAACTCGAAAGTATGAGATATTGGGTTTGTTATCTGTTAGGAGCTCATACGGAGTTTTCTTCAATAGACGATGGTGGTAGAGGCAGTTTGTGGCATGGCAAGCAGTGTTGACCGCTTCTGCCAGAACCTATAAGAAGTCTTGTATTCATCAAGCATGGTACTCGCCCGTTTTCTTCCTTTTGGCCATCCCGTTTTGTTCGGGGGAGTAGCGGGCCGAAAAATCAAGCTTAATGCCCTTCTCGTTCAAGTACTCCTCCATGGTGCCATTTTCACTTCTAATCTTCTTAACCCTTAAGGAGAACTCATTTTGCGCTCTCCTCAAGAATGTCTTGAGGACACCATGTGTTTTACTTTTGTCATGCAGGAAAAATACCCAAGTGAAGTGAGAAAAATCATCAACCATTATTAGGCCATATTTGTTACCGTCAACTCTTATATAAGCAATGGGACTGAAGAGGTCCATGTGAAGCATCTCTAGTGGCGTTGTTGTTGTCATGAAATTCTTGGCGGGGTGTGAGGCTCCAATTTCCTCCCCGGCTCAACATGCACTACATGGCCTATCTTTTTCAAAAACAACATTCTTTAGTCAACAAATATGACCGCCTTTTAGAAGTTTCTGTAAATTCCGCATACAAACGTGGACTAGCCTCCTGTACCAAAGCCACCCCATGTTTGTCTTTGCCATCAAGCATGTATCGAGTTGGCTTTATCTGTGGTAAAGTCCACAAGATAAAGCTTCACTTCAACACACCCTTAAAGGCAATTGAGTTATCACTTCTTCTAGAGACGGTCACACCCTCGTTAGTGAATAAACAATTGTAACCCTTTTCACAAAGTTGTACATGGAAAAGAGTTTATAATCTAGTGAGTCAACATGTAAAATGTTTGAAAAAAGAATGTTGAGGATAAATTGCAATTTTACCAACACCGAGGACTCTACCTTGGCTATTGTCACCAAAATAGATGCCCTTACTTGGATCATCGTTCTCTTCATACTCAACAAAAAACTTCTTCCTCTCTTCGGTCATGTGATTTGTGCACCCGCTATCGAGTACCCATTTTGAGACACCAAAAGAGTAATCGTAAAAAACAAGTTAGGCTTTTGCTTTCGTTACCCAAACTAGGTTAGGTCCTCTGAGGTTAATCACATGGTATTTGGGCACCCACACACAAGATTTGGGACTCTTATGGTGTGTTCCAACATATTTAGCATACACATAACCAAACTTGCTTCTCATAAGTATACAAGATGCATCAAAGTCATGAAATATTGTAGAGTTGACATTTTAAGACTTTAGCATCTTTCGCATCCTTGGCACTTTTAGCATTTTCATGTGAAGTTGATGCATGAGTGTTATTCTTGGGTTGATATGAGCCTTCTTCGACAAAAGCAACAAACTCCTTGTTTTTCTAGAGGAGTCTAGCATTTATCTTTCCTACCCTTGAACATCCATGACCATCCTTGACAAGGGGGATCTCGAGATCAAATATGCATTACGTGCATATTTGATCTTCTTGTCAAAGATGCCACTCTTGTGAGTGTGCTTGATGTTTGCCTTTTTAGGCTCATTTTTCAAATCTTGAACATCATTAGCACAATTGCATGTTTATTATTGGGATATATTATTGATGAGGACAAGCTCTTTGAGAAGGAGGGGGTAGGGATACTTGACTTGAGAGTGTCAAATTGTTCTTCAACAAGACTCTTGTGAGTTTTAGTCAAACTCACAATTTTGTCTTGGTGTACAACATTCTCACTCTTGAGACTAATGCAAGTCTCCTTGCTCTAGGCAAGTTCATGTTCAAGCACTCTACTCCTCTCCCTCTCAAGCTCTAGAAGCTTCTCAATTTCAAGATTTCCAAGCATGTCCTCATATATATTGAGAAGTTCCTCCTTATCAAATATCTCATCAGAAAGCAATTTCACCCTAGCAACAACACTCTTATTTAAGCCTCTAAACATGAATTCATTCTTGCTAGCACTATCAAAGTCATCATCTTTAAGAGAATGCAAAGAATAAGTTTTATATTTGACCTTTATCTTCCCTTCCTTGGCCATGAGGCGAGTATGACTTGAAGTCTTCCAAGCTCCTATGTTGGGCTAGAGCAACTTCTACATGGTTGGCCTCTTGATGGCGACGGTCGCCATCTCTTCATCATCCCCAGAGGAGGACTCATTGTTGGAGTCCCACTCCTTAACGATGGGGGTTTGCCCATGGGTCTTCTTCATGAAGATTTTATTCTCTTTGGCTTCTTCTCCTCTTTATTATTCTTCTTCCGTTCACCCCCTTTCTCGTATGGGCAGTTTACAATAAAATGCTCATACTCACCACAAATGTAGCAAGCTCTCTTTGTTCTTGTCTTGCTCTTTTCCTTGCCCTTGCTCTCATGGTTGGGGCTTCTTCCCCTTCTCATTAATATATTGAACTAATTAATAACGAAGGCCAACTCTTCGTCATCCATGTTCGTGTTTTCTTCATCTTTACTCTCTTCATATACACTTGCCTCTTGTACTTCTTTTCCATTGGACATGGATGAAGACTTTATAGCTATGTCTTTCTTCATTGATGAAGTTACTTGGGTAAGGTCCTTGACATGTCGGGTTCTATCTCCATCATCTCATGGTTACTGATCTTCCCTAACACCTCATCTGGGGTCATCTTGTGAAAATTGGGGCTCTCCCGGATTAAGGTGCAAAGGGTGACATTCTGAGGCATGAATGGTCTTATGAATGTCCATTTTGTGCGTCCGTACGCCCGACTCTTGTTGATAAGGGTCTTGTGCCGGTTGTACATCTCTTGTGGTGTGTTATCGTCTTCCATGGCGAAGCGTCAAAGTTCCCCCTCAATCATCTCTATCTTTGCCTCTCCCACGGATCGATTGCCCTCATAAGCAATCTTGAGTGTGTCACATATGTCCTTGGCGAGCTCCAACCTATCCACCTTGTTGAACTCTTCTTGGCTCAAGGATGAGTTGAGGACAGTCACCGCTTGAGCATTGTGGTGGATTTGTTGCTCTTGCTCGTAGGAGAGTTCTTGATATGTCTTGAGTGTACTTCGTTAGACATATGAAGTTGCCTTCCTTGAGTTGCTTGACATGGAAAACTAGGAAGAACATCAACTCCCCCATCATGGACATCTCAAACGTTTCATTCATAATCATGCTAAACTCAACACAACAAGATTTGTTAGCAGAACCAAATATAATGTCGTCAACATATATTTGGCACACAAAGATATCATTATCAACATGCTTAGTAAAGAGAGTGTAGTCCGCTTTTCCTATCCCAAAACCATTTTTAATAGGGAAATCTCTAAGACACTCATACAAAACTCTAGGAGCTTGTTTGAGGTCGTAGAGAGCCTTATGCAATTTAAACACATGGTTAGGATATTCTTGATCTTCAAACCCTGGTGGTTGCTCCACATACACTTCCTCATTGATTGGACCATTGAGGAAGACACTCTTCACATCCATCTGATAAAGCTTGAAATCATTGTGAGTGCCATAGGCTAATAAAATATGAGTAGATTCAAGCCTAGCTACAGGAGCAAAGGTTTCATCAAAATTTAAACCTTCAACTTGTGCATATCCATTTGCAACAAGTCTTGCCTTGTTCCTTGTCACCACCCCGTGTTCATATTGCCTGTTGCAAAACACTCACTTGTTGCCTACCACGTTGGCATTGGGTCTCTTCACAAGTTCCCATATGATTTCTATTGAAGTTGTTCAACTCTTCTAGCATGGCCATCACACAATCCAGATCTCACAGTGCTTCCTCAACCTTGAACGGTTCCAAAGAAGACACAAAAGTGCAGTGTGCACAAAAATTGACCATATGAGATCGAGTTGTTACCCCCTTGGAGATATCTCCAAGTATGTTGTCAACGGGGTGATCCAATTGAACACTTTGATGAACTCGTGGGTGTGGCACTTGAGGTCGTGAATCAACTTCCTCTATGTCTTCTCCTTCATCTCCTCCCTTTATCATTGCCATTGTCTTGGTCTTCCACTTCTTGCACATGGTGGTCTTGATCTTGGGGGTGTTGTGCTTTATGTTGAGAGGAAACTGCCGGTTGTGATTCTGATGGATTATTTGACCTTTCTCTTCTCGGGGTCGAATGTCGCCAAGTGCCATCCTCTTCAATGGTACTTGTGGTGTCTCCTCCTCATCTATCACATATTGATCAACTTGATCCACTTGGAGCAACTAATCCCATGAAACGTCACGTCGCGTGTGATTTCAACACAACCGGAGGATTTTTTGAAGACACGATAGGCATTGGTGTTTGAGTCATGACCAAGTATGAAACCTTTTTAAGAATGTAGCACTTACTACTGAGAACTCGAAAGTATGAGATATTGGGTTTGTTATCTGTTAGGAGCTCATACGGAGTTTTCTTCAATAGACGATGGTGGTAGAGGCAGTTTGTGGCATGGCAAGCAGTGTTGACCGCTTCTGCCAGAACCTATAAGAAGTCTTGTATTCATCAAGCATGGTACTCGCCCGTTTTCTTCCTTTCGGCCATCCCGTTTTGTTCGGGGGAGTAGCGGGCCGAAAAATCAAGCTTAATGCCCTTCTCGTTCAAGTACTCCTCCATGGTGCCATTTTCACTTCTAATCTTCTTAACCCTTAAGGAGAACTCATTTTGCGCTCTCCTCAAGAATGTCTTGAGGACACCATGTGTTTTACTTTTGTCATGCAGGAAAAATACCCAAGTGAAGTGAGAAAAATCATCAACCATTATTAGGCCATATTTGTTACCGTCAACTCTTATATAAGCAATGGGACTGAAGAGGTCCATGTGAAGCATCTCTAGTGGCGTTGTTGTTGTCATGAAATTCTTGGCGGGGTGTGAGGCTCCAATTTCCTCCCCGGCTCAACATGCACTACATGGCCTATCTTTTTCAAAAACAACATTCTTTAGTCAACAAATATGACCGCCTTTTAGAAGTTTCTGTAAATTCCGCATACAAACGTGGACTAGCCTCCTGTACCAAAGCCACCCCATGTTTGTCTTTGCCATCAAGCATGTATCGAGTTGGCTTTATCTGTGGTAAAGTCCACAAGATAAAGCTTCACTTCAACACACCCTTAAAGGCAATTGAGTTATCACTTCTTCTAGAGACGGTCACACCCTCGTTAGTGAATAAACAATTGTAACCCTTTTCACAAAGTTGTACATGGAAAAGAGTTTATAATCTAGTGAGTCAACATGTAAAATGTTTGAAAAAAGAATGTTGAGGATAAATTGCAATTTTACCAACACCGAGGACTCTACCTTGGCTATTGTCACCAAAATAGATGTCCTTACTTGGATCATCGTTCTCTTCATACTCAACAAAAAACTTCTTCCTCTCTTCGGTCATGTGATTTGTGCACCCGCTATCGAGTACCCATTTTGAGACACCAAAAGAGTAATCGTAAAAAACAAGTTAGGCTTTTGCTTTCGTTACCCAAACTAGGTTAGGTCCTCTGAGGTTAATCACATGGTATTTGGGCACCCACACACAAGATTTGGGACTCTTATGGTGTGGTCCAACATATTTAGCATACACATAACCAAACTTGCTTCTCATAAGTATACAAGATGCATCAAAGTCATGAAATATTGTAGAGTTGACATTTTAAGACTTTAGCATCTTTCGCATCCTTGGCACTTTTAGCATTTTCATGTGAAGTTGATGCATGAGTGTTATTCTTGGGTTGATATGAGCCTTCTTCGACAAAAGCAACAAACTCCTTGTTTTTCTAGAGGAGTCTAGCATTTATCTTTCCTACCCTTGAACATCCATGACCATCCTTGACAAGGGGGATCTCGAGATCAAATATGCATTACGTGCATATTTGATCTTCTTGTCAAAGATGCCACTCTTGTGAGTGTGCTTGATGTTTGCCTTTTTAGGCTCATTTTTCAAATCTTGAACATCATTAGCACAATTGCATGTTTATTATTGGGATATATTATTGATGAGGACAAGCTCTTTGAGAAGGAGGGGGTAGGGATACTTGACTTGAGAGTGTCAAATTGTTCTTCAACAAGACTCTTGTGAGTTTTAGTCAAACTCACAATTTTGTCTTGGTGTACAACATTCTCACTATTGAGACTAATGCAAGTCTCCTTGCTCTAGGCAAGTTCATGTTCAAGCACTCTACTCCTCTCCCTCTCAAGCTCTAGAAGCTTCTCAATTTCAAGATTTCCAAGCATGTCCTCATATATATTGAGAAGTTCCTCCTTATCAAATATCTCATCAGAAAGCAATTTCATCCTAGCAACAACACTCTTATTTAAGCCTCTAAACATGAATTCATTCTTGCTAGCACTATCAAAGTCATCATCTTTAAGAGAATGCAAAGAATAAGTTTTATATTTGACCTTTATCTTCCCTTCCTTGGCCATGAGGCGAGTATGACTTGAAGTCTTCCAAGCTCCTATGTTGGGCTAGAGCAACTTCTACATGGTTGGCCTCTTGATGGCGACGGTCGCCATCTCTTCATCATCCCCAGAGGAGGACTCATTGTTGGAGTCCCACTCCTTAACGATGGGGGTTTGCCCATGGGTCTTCTTCATGAAGATTTTATTCTCTTTGGCTTCTTCTCCTCTTTATTATTCTTCTTCCGTTCACCCCCTTTCTCGTATGGGCAGTTTACAATAAAATGCTCATACTCACCACAAATGTAGCAAGCTCTCTTTGTTCTTGTCTTGCTCTTTTCCTTGCCCTTGCTCTCATGGTTGGGGCTTCTTCCCCTTCTCATTAATATATTGAACTACTTAATAACGAAGGCCAACTCTTCGTCATCCATGTTCGTGCTTTCTTCATCTTTACTCTCTTCATATACACTTGCCTCTTGTACTTCTTTTCCATTGGACATGGATGAAGACTTTATAGCTATGTCTTTCTTCATTGATGAAGTTACTTGGGTAAGGTCCTTGACATGTCGGGTTCTATCTCCATCATCTCATGGTTACTGATCTTCCCTAACACCTCATCTGGGGTCATCTTGTGAAAATTGGGGCTCTCCCGGATTAAGGTGCAAAGGGTGACATTCTGAGGCATGAATGGTCTTATGAATGTCCATTTTGTGCATCCGTACGCCCGACTATTGTTGATAAGGGTCTTGAGCCGATTGTACATCTCTTGTGGTGTGTTATCGTCTTCCATGGCGAAGCGTCAAAGTTCCCCCTCAATCATCTCTATCTTTGCCTCTCCCACGGATCGATTGCCCTCATAAGCAATCTTGAGTGTGTCCCAAATGTCCTTGGCGAGCTCCAACCTATCCACCTTGTTGAACTCTTCTTGGCTCAAGGATGAGTTGAGGACAGTCACCGCTTGAGCATTGTGGTGGATTTGTTGCTCTTGCTCGTAGGAGAGTTCTTCATTATTGATGGGGATATCTATACATGTGCATACAATGTGCCAAAGGATAGGATTGAGAGAGGTTAGATGCAATTTTATATTGTGCTTCCACATGGTGTAGTTGGTGCCATCAAAGTGTGGTAGTTTGCCCTAAGAAATAGACATTTAATTTGAGTGAGAATTTAAGCACTCTGAGTTCAAAGGATATCGAGAGTAGTCTTGTTGACTACTCTTTAGCTTCTTCTCCCTTTCAAGCCTTTTCTTCTTTTTGACCTCCTTCTTCTTCTTCCTTAGAAGCTACAAAAGACGTATCTGAATGTAGCCTAGAGGGGGTGAATAGGCTTTTCGAAATTTTGTCGGAACCTGAAACACTTAGCAACATGATCAAACACATAGAAATCGGACTAGTCCGGTAGGGTGCGGACTAGTACGGTGTATGCGGACTAGATTGATCAACTTTGATCGATGATTTCGATCCAAGTACTCTATGCAGCGGAAATTGAGTTGTAACTAGAGTGTATTGCTTCAATGAAACTATATATGGCACAACTTAACTTTAGTTTCAAAGTTTTAACGTAATTTGAACAAGACCGAGCAAACCCTAGATTGCAATGAATAGTATGAACAAAAGTAAAGACACAATGATTTTATCCCGTGGTTCGATTCCACAGGGGAAATCTACGTCCACGTTGAGGAGTCCACGAAGGACCGGGTCTTCACTAACCCTACCCTCGTCGAATCGCCACAGAGGACGTTTCTCTTCCACTAATCACAAAGGGGGTAAATAACCGTGTTCAAGGGGCCTTCTCACAAGTTGAGGGCACCCCAGGATTTAGAATTTGAAACACCACCAAACACACTCGAAAGATATGCAATAAAACAGCGAGAGTGTGTGAGAGATTTAAACCCAAGAGCTCAAGACGTGAATAACGTGTCTCTCCTATGATCTATGGTTAATCCTCAAGGATTTGATCTTTCTTGCGTTGGATTGTGTGGAGAGACATGTTTTCTGGGCTCTTGTAATGTGTGACAGTGCAGGGGGTCGAGAGAGATCATAGTAGGGCCGTGCACCTCTATTTATACTAGGGTTTCCAAAGGTTACCGTTAGGGTTTACAAAGTCCGGACTACTCTGTGGTGGACTCCGGACTAGTCCAGTGTGCGGCGTGTGGAAAACCATAAGTGTTCAGGAATACCGAACTTGTCTGAAAACATTCGGACTAGTCCGATCTGGGCACTGGAGATATTTGGACTAGTTCGGCACATATCGGACTAGTCCGTCATGGTGAATCCCTTAGTGAATTGAGGACAAGTACGCACTTGGAGGACTTGTCAGATTTTAGTCAAAGAGGTTATCGGACTAGTCCAGATAATATCAGACTAGTCCGGTGTTGTGAAATTTTGAGGGGCTAAGGTCAAGTCCGAAATTGGGGAACTTGTCCGAAGTTGGTCAGTGAGGATTTCATACTAGTCCGTGGAATATCGTACTTATCCGATGTTCATCAGTGTGAAACCTGGTTCCAAAAAATGAACCAAGTGCAGTGTATGTGTGCCCAGGATGTTTAACACACATACACAAGTGATTCACAATTGATAAACAAATAATTACCACAGAACAAGATTAATTAACCAAAATTTATTACACAATTCATAATATCCTCGAATACAAACTCTAATGATAATGACAAGTTCAACTAATGCAGTAGAAATAACTAAATATGCAACTATGCAGCTAAGCAAAAGGTATAGCAGAACTCCATGCAACACGACAGGCAAAACTGACGGTAGACACGGCCTAGTACTCCGCGTTATTAACATAATACTCTGAATCCTGACTTGCAACTGTTGGTGGGGGGATTGCAAGAGTGAGTACATGTCGTACTCAGCAAGTGTGAGAAGGTATGACATGTAGCTAATACAAATGACGAAATGTAATAAAGGATAAGTGCTGAAAAGTAATATATCATATGTATGTGAAGTAAACCCATCATAATCCATGTAGTTATCATAATACAAGTCTATATCTCATTACCAATAACCATATTTATCACCATGAACCGTAATACCATCCCAAAGCCAATACCAAACCATACCAATACCAAAACCCTTCTAATCTTGTAGGTCATCCAGGTTGTCAGTAACCTACGTACCGGGTACCCCACGATACTGCAACAAGTGCAAGGAAGTTCCACCCGTCAGAGTCGAAGGCCCTTACAGGTCCCACATGTCATGTTGCACTGAACCTGTTCCCCTCACATGGTTGTCTCCCGGGTTAACACGTGTAAAATAAGCCCAGAACAAAACTCCCAACCAAGGGAAGCTCCGGTGACTACACATGTACAACAGCCCCGGACCTAGCCCCCGTCAGAGAGGAGCTCCGGTATTGACATGTGTACAGCAACCCCGGACCTACTCTCCCGCAAGGAAAAGCTCCGGATCTGCCACGTGTGGAGCTTCCGGACCTTCGTCACCAACGGAAATACAATTTGATCATGACCATTACAGACATTCAAGGATGGTTAAGACGGCAGTTACAATGTTTGATAATATGTCATTAATACCATATTAATGACACACGATCAGTGTACTGTTAATAGTGGTAACGCTGACATAAAGGCACATTACCACACTATTAGTTGTACTTAATACTCTTTAGATAGTGTATTAGGTCATTAAGCACACTAGGGCAACATGTCGGGCTAGACCAGCTTTGTAACGACCAGTCCTTAGAACTATAAAATGGCTGCACCGCATGAGTATGAGGGGGACGGAGGCAGGCTATTGCGACCTGACCTTAGCAAACTCACTCACTCAATACAATCACACAAACCCCGTGGAGTAGGGTGTTACGCTCAGGCGGCCCGAACCACGTAAATCTCTTAGGTGACCATCTTGATATTGATCTTTGTGTGCTCCAACCACAAAAGAACCTTCGCGAGCTGCTTCTCACTGGGTCCGAGGTAAGTGTCGTATTCCACACTTCATCATTTGGCGCGCCAGGTGGGGGGCTATCCCGATATCACAAGATGGTGAATTCAGCTGCAGGATCATCTAACGGCAATCATGCTCAACAACCTGCTTGAGGCAACCCCTCCAATGTTCAGCAGCCAGCAGGTGCCAACGCTCCGGCAGGCACTGTAGCACCATCTGTCCCGGCAAACAATGCCAGTCAAATATATGGAGCATCTGTGTCGATCACCGCATCGGCAAACAACAACCTCGAGCATGCGCTTATTGTTGCGCGAGCTCTTCTGCAACGTCCACCACCTCCAGGTGCACCCCAGGGTGCTATGGAGCAGTGGAGGGCTGATGTTGACCATCTGGTCGCAGCAGTGGTTGTACGCATTAGCAATCAAGGTCCTCCGCCTTTGGGGCGAGCACCTTCACAACGACGGACCATCTCTAGTCAGCTTGGTCCACAAGCCTCTTAATAAAGGAGGCGTGCTGCCTCCCAGCAGGTGACTTCGTTGCCCCCCGGGGCGCGATGCACCCATACCATCACCAGTATTCCGACCCATGACGTGCGGTTGGAACTGGATCACCGTTACCGGCAACAGGACGGCCGAGTCCATATCGAGCGTGCTCGTGAAAGGCGAGAGGCTCAAGACAACCCTGCTCCTCATGGATTAGAAGGAAGCTGTTCTGCCCTGGCCATGCACTTACGTATGGTCAGGTGGCCACAGAAGTTCCAGCCTCACTTGCTGGAAAAATTCAACAGGATAGTCAATTCCGCCGAATTTCTGCAAATCTAGTCTACTGCCATACTGGCAGCGGGGGTGATGAGGTTGTAATGGCCAATTACTTCCCGGTGGCTTTAACCGGGATTGCAAGGTCCTGGTTCATGAGACTTCCACCCGACTCCATCAATAGTTGGGCGGAACTATGCCAGCAATTCACTGCCAACTTCGGGAGCTCTTATACCCGACCCGGCTCCGAACTGGACCTGTTTGCTATGAAGCAAACGTTGGGGGAATCGCTACGGTCTTTCATCCAGCGATTCTCTCAGGTACGAAATACCATTCCTTCTATCTCGAGCTTTCCTATTATAGTGGCATTCAGACATGGTGTTCGAGATAAGAAGATGCTAGAGAAGCTGGCTATTAAGGAAGTTAACAGCGTCACGGAACTCTTCAGTCTAGCCGACAAATACTTAGAGCTGCGGAGGGACATGAAATGCACTCCAAGCCAGCTCTGGAGACCAACCAGAAGTCCTCCAAAACTGAAGTTACTACCTCCGGTAGTGGCAAGAAGAAGAAAAAGCCCAATGGCTAAAAGAAGTCGTCGGCCGGCGCTTTGGCTGCTGCTGCTGCAGCTCCTGGAAGTCAGGAGCAACGCCCCGAGAAGCGACCTCGTCCTTCATCAGAGGACGGCAACAGTTCCAAAGCATGTCGTCCGATTCACAAGACGAATCGACACAGCTTGGAAGAGTGTCGGGAGGTCCAGAACCTTGCTGAGCGCTACAACAAGCGCCGGGAAGAAGCTCCTTTCACTCAAAGGGACGGAAAACAAAACATCGATGAAGCACCGGCTAATGAGGAGCTAGGTTTCCAGGACCCCAAAAAGGTCTTCAAAGCCGTCTACAACACTGTCGATGACGACTCTGACGTCTCCAACAACGAACGTAGGAAAACCCTAAACACCATCTATGGTAGTTCTTGGGACATCACTTCTCGTCGCATCCTCAAGACAATGCGGCGGGACATGGCTATGGTAGCTCTTGCTCCTAAGGCAGAACCACATCAGAAGTGGATGGACACACCCATCATTTTCGATGCTTTGGACTGCCCCTGAAACATGGTCGGGGCTGGTCAACTCCCGTTGATGGTGTCACCCATCATTAAAAATATCCAAATCCATCATGTAATGGTGGACGGAGGTTCTGGTCTTAACCTCATAAGCTTCGAAGCTTTTGTTAAGCTTCAGCACCGGTCTTCGGACCTTCGTCCATCCCGACCTTTCTCCAGAGTAGGTACGAGAACCATTACTCCTCTTGGTTCTATTACACTCCCAGTGACCATCGGGACCCAGGAGAACTACAGAACCGAGAAACTGGTTTTCGACGTTGCGCAGATCAGTCTGCCTTTCAATGCCATATTGGGTAGGTCAGCTTTATACAAGTTTATGGCTGTTGCCCATTATGGTTATTTGGTGTTGAAGATGCCAACACCTGCGGGTGTTCTCCGGATCCACGAAGATCGTACCGCAGAAGTCACTACACTGGAAGAACTCTATGCACTTACCACAGCGCAAGAGGAAGCATCTGGTAAGGAAACACCCGCGAATCCTCCAAGCATTCGCCACAAAGGCTCTACCTCTGCACCTCGTGTGCAACCAAGCGGTGACACCGACATTCCCGTCAAAGTCGTCCAAATTTGTTCCGATGTTGCTTAGACTACCCATATATCGGGTGGTCGGAACAACAAATAGGAACTCGCGCTCATCACTTTCCTCTGGGCTAATGTTGACGTGTTTGCCTGGCAACCGTCACAAATGCCTGGGATCCCTAGGGAGGTGATTGAGCACAATCTGAAGATTTACCCAAACGCCCGGCCTTTACACCAGAAGCCCCGGAAGCAATCAATCGAGCGACAAAACTTCATCCGACAGGAAATCAAGAAGTTGCTCAAAGTTGGATTCATCTCGGAAGTCTTCCATCCAAAATGGCTGGCAAACCCAGTTGTTGTACCCAAGGACGGCGGAAAGCTTCGAATGTGTATCGACTACACCACCTTAAATAAGGCATGTCCAAAAGATCCATTTCCACTACCTAGAATAGATCAGATAGTGGATTTCACCTCCGAGTGTGAACTACTGTGTTTCCTAGATGCATATTCTGGATATCATCAAATCCAAATGTCAAAGGAAGATGAAGATCATACTGCCTGCATAACAGCAGATGGATTGTATTGTTATACTGCCATGCCATTTGGGCTTAAAAATGTTGCTTCAACATTTGTGCGAGCCATGTACAAAACATTTGGAGAGATAATTAGAGACTTGGTGGAGGTGTATTTGGATGACATCGTCGTGAAGATAAAAAACAAGGAGTCACTCCTTGACAACTTGCAAGCCGCCTTCGACAAGTTGCGCACTACGTGCACTAAGCTGAACCCGGACAAGTGTGTCTTCGGGATTAGCTCCGGGAAACTATTGGGTTTCTTGGTGACCCATCGAGGAATCGAAGCAAATCTGGCGAAGATCAAGGCTATAGAAGAAATGTGGCCCCCAGCCTGCATTAAAGATGTCCAAAAGTTGACTGGATGTCTAGGTGCGCTCAGTAGGTTTATCTCAAGACTGGTAGAATGGGTGCTACCCTTCTTCAAACTCTTGAGGAAGTCCGGACCATTTCATTAGTCTGAGGAAGCAGAAAAGGCGTTTCAAGAGCTGAAGCAGCTCCTCACCACACTACCAATCCTGGTAGCTCCAAACCCTGGTGAGGCTTTACTGCTTTACATTTCAGCAACTATAGAGGTTGTCAGTATGGTCCTGGTCGCTGAAAGACCGGAGCCATCCTCAATTCAGGAGTCTAGAGCCCTCCAGGAGGGTCCGGAACTGCCTGAAGGCGAGTCTGGGGACCAACCCTTAGGCACAGATCCTCAAGGCGAGATTTTGGAGCATCAACCTCCTTCAAACGAAGGAGTAACTACTGCTAAATAAGAAAATCTAGACCCCTCTGGGAGGGTCCGGGTCACTCCAAACGAAGCTCTGGGTTCCTTTGGTAGGAACCAGGAAATTCCAGAAGAAGGTACGGACCCCTCTGGGAGGGTCCATGTTGATGAGGAGGAAGCTTCGGACCCCTCCGGCAGGGTTCGGACAGTCCAGCGCCTAGTGTACTTCATTAGTGAAGTACTCCATGATGCCAAAACAAGATACATTAAGGTGCATAAACTTTTTTACGCAGTTCTCATCGCTTCAAGAATGCTTCGTCACTACTTCCAAGCCCACAAAAATATCAGTGGTAACCTCTTTTCCACTGCGTGCAATTTTACATAACCCCAATTCTACTGGGAATATTGCAAAGTGGGAAGCGGAGCTGGCAGAATTCGATCTAGAATTCGTATCAAGACAAGCAATTAAAAGTCAAGCCTTGGCTGACTGTGGCAGAATGGACTCCCTCTCAATCAAATCCTAGGGGCCACAGTGAACAGAAACCAGAACTCAAAGTTCCGGTATTCACTGAGCCTCACTGGACCCTCTATTTCGATGGCTCCGTGCAGAAGCAGGGGGCTAGAGCTAGAATACTTCTCCTAGCTCCGACCGGAGAGAAGGTCAAGTACATGGTACACCTTGATTTCATGGCAACCAACAATATGGTGGAGTATGAAGCCCTCATCTACGGACTCAAGGTGGCACTATCTTATGGTGTAAAATAACTATTGGTGAAGGGATATTCACAACTCATCATCAAACAAGTGAAAGTTGAATGCTCCTGCAACAATTCTCAATTAGCTGCTTATCTCCTTGAAGTCCAGAGGCTTCAGAAGGACTTCGAAGTCCTGGATCTCCATCATGTTCAACGCCTTCATAACTCCGAAGCAGATGAACTCTAGACAAAAGCCTGAGCTGGAGCTCCGGCTCATGTTCAGCGCCTTCGTCCGGAGGTTGTCAAAACCAACAGCTCAGCCTGCTGAACTGAGCGAAGGGAGCAAGACCAGCACCTCGAAGCTGGCGATCCCGATGGCCCTGTTACCATGGCATTCACCAAGGGTCGTAGGTGTTGTTGGAAGCTCCGAGCAACCTAGCATGCAAGACTCAGAAGCTCAAGTTAGCTCCGATGCATGGATCTCAGAGATCCGAAGCTACTTGAAAGACAAAATCCTTCCTGAAGATAGTGTATCTACTGACAGGATTGTCAGATTGTCTAAAAGATACACGTTGGTAGAAGGGGATCTCTACAGACGTGGTGCCAATGGAATCCTAATGTGGTGCATTGCAAGGGAAGAAGGCCTCGATCTCCTCGCAGAAATCCATGGAGGCGAGTGCGGGAACCACACATCTTCTCGCACGCTGGTCGGTAAAGCCTTTTGGCATAGCTTTTACTAGCCTACAACACTTCAGGATGCAGTTGAGCTAGTGAAGAAATGTGAAGCATGTCAGTTCCATGCAAAACAGATTCACACACCGGCTCAATCACTGCAAATGATACCTCCTACATGGCCATTCGCTGTGTGGGGCATATACATCTTGGGACCTTTCCCAAAAGCCGTCGGAGGTTACATATTCCTATATGTCACCATCGACAAGTTCACCAAGTGGTCGGAAGCAACTCCAGTAGTAACAATCAACAAACTATCAACAATCAAGTTCTTGAAGTCCATTATATGCAGATTTGGAGTTCCAAACAAAGTCATAACTGACAATGGAACACAATTTACAAGTGCTGCATTCCAAGAATATTGCGAAGACCTTGGCATTCAACTTAGCTACGCTTTAGTAGCTCATCCAGCAAGCAATGGCCAAGCCGAGAGAGCAAATGCAGAAATCTTAAAAGGACTCAAGACGCGCACATATGAGCGCTTGAAAAAGCATGGAGCTAACTAGATTGAAGAGCTTTTGTCCACATTATGGGCGAATAGGACAACACCTAACCGGTCAACTGGGGAGACTCCATTTTTCCTGGTGTATGGAGCTGAAGCAGTCCTTCCTCCGGAGAACACCTTGGGGTCCCTCCAGGTCCGGACCTTCGACGAAGCCACGCAGGACCAGCTCTGGTGTGAAGACCTTGACCTCATCAACGAGGGAAGACGCCAAGCAGCTCTTCGCAATGGACGTTATCGCCAAGTGCTTCAGCACTACCATCAAAGGCATGTGCGTGACCGATAGCTTGAAGAAGGCGACCTGGTGCTCCGCAAGATACTAACTCGTGAAGGGATGAACAAACTTTCCCCCCAGCTTGGAAGGTCCCTTCCGGGTCATTAAAGTATCCCGACCAGGGTGCGTTCGCTTGGCAACTGAGGATGGGATCCCACTTCCCAATCCTTGGAACATCGAGCACATCCGTAAGTTTTATTCTTAGAATCACGGAGATGAGTCTGTAATCACATACAATGGATGTTGTAGAGTCATTATACAAAGACGAGCAAGTCCTCCGGGAGAACATCTGGAACCCTCCGGGAGGGTCCGGAAGTTCAAGTAACACTTGACACAGTCACAACACAAAAAGTGTAACTACTTGCTTTGGGTTAGTACAAGATGTATATCACATTAAGCAGGGTCCAGCACCCTAAGTGTGTCCTTCTCCCCTATAATTCGGACCAATAATGAAAAGCATTGTTGTGTGAAAACAGACTTCACGTGCATTTACACAAGGCTCAATATGTCAAATTATTTTTATCCCGCTTGTCTATAATGAAGTTGTGCAAACCTTTTTGAGCTTTGTTCCAAGTAATTCACATGCATTACAAGCCTTATTGATAGTCTTTTCGGATCTTAAAACAGCCACATAGTCTACTTGCCTAAACGACAAGCCAACATAGGTTCGGAGTGTGCTATCGACTTAGCCTGGTTCTGCACCCTAAGTACGCCACTCTACCTACACCCCAGCAGGCCTCAGTAGGGTGAGTACTAAAAAGGCATGTGGATCTAGGAAGATTCTATCAAAACGCTTGTTATCATGTTGAATTTCTTCGGATCTAAAGTTCAAATAAGAACAATAAGCCACAACCAGTTTATAGACAAGAGGACAAATTTTACTTTCTTTCTTGCTTTTAATGTGCAGGAAAAGCAAAAATTCATACAGATGGTGAACAACGCCGGAGCTACTAAGCTCTGACATCTCCCAAGATAGGTCCGTCCTCAATATCTAATATGTTGACGCTAGAGCTACCAAGCTCCGACCATTCCAGGGAGTCTGTCTTCGACGCTTGAAAATTGAAGACTTCAACATACTGTCATAACCTTTGGTAAATGTACACACCTCAACTGTACATGTGTACCAGGGAATATTGAAGACAAAGTGAAATTTAAGGAAAAAAGGAGGATTTCATTATTTAGAAGAATTGGATTACAAAATTGAGATTACAAGGGACAAAAGGAGAAAAGTCCAAGCTACTGGAAGGACCTAATACCCGCGGAAGAATGAAGCTACTTTTTGAGCAACTTCTTGGACGCTGGCTTGGCGGCGTCTTCCTCTTCAGCAACGGGACCTTCAAGCACCAGGTCTAGTAGGAATTGGGGATCTTGGCTCACATAACACATCAGCACATATTCTGCAATGTCTGTAGCCAGAGTGTTCCCCTCCGTCTCCAGCTGATCCACGATGACGTCGCCCATTGCATCAAGTTTGCTGCCAGCACCATGAGGGCCACCAGCGCTCAGTCCAGATCCAGCTCCGGATTGTCCGGACGTACTGGACTGAAACCCAGCAGTGTCAGCGCGTCATTCGCCCGCCCGAGGAAGTCTCACACTTGAATAGCTTCGGTCTCCTTCAAGCTCCGCAGCTCTTCCAACGACTTCCTGGCAGCCGCAAGCTCTGAACCTTCATGGGCAAGTCGCTCAGCCAACTTAGCATGCTGCTGCTTGACTTCAGCAACCTGCTTTTCCTGGTCGGCCAGCTCCGTCTCCCGGAGGTGGATGCGGTTCTGCCTCTCAACAAGGTCTTTCTCCCTGCCCTTGACTCTCTCCTCCCTAGCGGCAACATTAGACTCTCTTTTCGAGAGCTCTTGCCCCACCTTCCAGTTCTTCTTCCACTCTTCCTCGTTCCATAGATCCAGCTTTTTGCTGCGATCCGCCAAATTTTTCTCACCCAGAGTCAACTTCTGGGTGACCTCCGCCTCTCTTCTCACCATATCATCCTGCTGCGCCAGGAGTTTTTCCTCCCTCGCCTTCAGGTCCGCTCGACTCTTCATGAGAGTTTCATTCAACTCTGCGAGCTTTTCGTAACGCTCGTTAGCAGCGTCACGTCTCTCTTTAGCTTGCTCCAGAATTTCCCTGGAGTTAGCATTGAGCGCCCAGATGGCAGCCTCCTTCTCCTCCATCAACTTTTCCCAGTACTCTAATCGGGCCTTCTCCCTCTTGATCCATTCCTTCTGGTCAGCTAGCCTCGTCTGAGCAAGCTTGGTTTCAAAATGGATTATGCTGCACCAACGCGTCAAGGTGTTGCACTCCTCCTCCAAAGCTTTGCTCTCATGGTCGAAGGCGAGCTGGACCTGCTGGATGCTTGAGCAGGCATCGTATAGGGACAACGCTAGTGGGATAGGTTCTGGGCCCGCTGGGACCATTTCTATAGGCTCAAACAGGTTCTCTGTAACAAAAATTGGGTCCCACTCTACAATAGTGGTCCCCTGTACTCCTGGGGCGTTGAGGCCGCTCTCCTGGAGCCCTTCAGGGGCACCGGAAGAACCCACGGGGGGCACTTCCGCCTCCAGAGCAGGTGAAGGCACCGCTTCCGGGTCTTCAGTTGATGGCTCCGACGGTGAAGGACCTGTCGCCGGTCTTGCAAGTTGCTCTGGCTCCGGCCCTAGTACCTTCCGGACCACCACTTCTGGAGCAGCAGCAAGAGCTTCAACTGAGGCCTCAACCTTCACTGGCTCGAGCTCCGACGCGGTGACCACCTTCGGCACAGCCACCAGACCTTCAACCTCCTCCAGCACACCTGCTGGACCTCCAACCTCCGGCTCAACAGCCGGACCCTCTACCACTTCCTGCTCTACCACTGGATCTTCAATCGTTTCTGGCACAAGGGCTGGAATCTCAACAATCTCCGACTCAATGGCTGGAGCTTCAGCTACCTCTGGCTCAACAGCCAAGGTTCGACAACTTCCGGCTCAGAAGCCATAACTTTTGGCATCGCCGATGCTCTAGCATCAGCCTCTGCCGCTAGGGGCATCTCTTCAACTTCCCTCTTGCGGTCCGGCGCTACCACATGAGCTTCAGGTGAGGACTCCGAGTCTAGGCTCACGACAGCTTGCGCCGGAGCTGCCGCGACTTCCACCTCCGCTTGACGAGGAGGCTCAACAATTGAAGCCGGAGCTTCGATAGGTGCAGCCCCAGCTACTGCAACAGGCGTTGAAGCTTCGGATCCCTTCTTCGACACCCTAAAAATAAAGGGAAGAGAAGATTAATGGCACATCCAAAAGAAGGATTAACATTTCAGAGTGAGCAATCAATGCTTACCTTGGGATACTACCACCCCAGTCGCCTCAGAACCTCTTCTTCTGAGGTCCGGAGCTAGAGCCCACCAAATCTAGTGAGACAACTGCTTCGGGTCTCAGTTGAGGAACACTCGCCGCCGCCGGAGTTCTTTCGGCCGGAGCTTCCCTTCGACGGGAAGAACTCCCGCACATGGAGCTTCTAGCCGGCACTGAAGCCGGGGTTGACTGCCCGGAGCTGGCGCCTCTTGAAGACGCTTGCACCGGAGCAGGGGTAGTAGTAGAAAACCTTCCCCTCCGGGGAGAAGCAGCCGTCGTGGAAGGAGCAGGCCTGACGGACCTCCCGTCAGCGCGCTTCAATTTCCTCTTTCAGGTTGAAGGCTCAACTGGCTCTTTGCCCTTGACTTTGCTGACGTCTTCAGTCCATCGGCTCGGGGCGGGGGCAGTACCACCCTTGGAAGCTTCGGGGATCGCCAATCTGGTGGTCGGTAGCCTTTCCACCTCACGAAGATCGTCAAGCACCGACATACTCCTCTGGAGCTCCCTGCTAAACTTCGCCTCCATGTTCAAAGGGAGGAAAGCCGCCGACGGAGTTAAGTCATCGCCTTTGACGTTAATACCATGCTGGAACTTCTTGAGATGAAGATCCAAAGCTGCACCATCCAAATTGGACCTCGGACCGGTTTCAATCCGGTCGTCATCCATCACACTGTTGCGGGCCCATGCGAGTTTTTCCCTCCTCTTCAGCGGAGCCCACCTGTTGACCAGGAAGTTGCAGAAGACCATCTGGGGGGTCACTCCACCTTCCACGCATTCACAGATCATGTTCAATGCAGGGTTGAAGGTCTATGACAGCACCGGAACCACACTCCATGCGTCAGTATCAACATTGGGGAGACCTACGGGCAGCTCCAACATCTTGTGCTCATCTGCCGTGACAATGATCCAATCCTTTTTCTAGTCGTCCCACTTACCGGAAGGAAACGACCTCAAGTATTTGTAGGGGCATTTCTTATGCTTCACAAAATAGTAGAAGCCAAGAAACTCGGATCCCTTGTTGGTGGTGCGGATGGTGAAGAAGGTGCGGAAAATCTCGACGCAGGGGAGGAATACCCACCCACATCTCGCATAAGTGGACGAATGTCGACACAAGAATAAGGGAATGGGGGCCAAGGTGGTACAGCTGCAGACCATAGAAGTCCAGCAGCATCAAAAGGAAAGTCGGGAAAGGTGGGATCAGCCCCACCATGGCGTACGCAGAGAAGTACACCATGTCACCGGCGCACTCCTTCTTGAACAGTAGCTTGCTGGCGCGGACCAAATGGTTGAAGGAGTTGCTGGACCACCCCATGTAGGTTCGGACCTTCTTCAGATCATCATCACTCTTGAGGCGGCTCTTGGGGTGACCCAACTCCATCGCGACAAAGTAGAGCAAAGGATGGGAAGTTAGGTGGAGTTTGGGAGGATCTAAGCGCAAATATGATCGAAGACGTAAAAACTCCTCAACCCATGCGCACTTTCCTTCTTAAGTAAGCGTCTGCAACGCTTGGATGGAAACCGCAATGAGATCAAGAGTACTTTTCAAAAAATCTACCCTGTCGATGACGAGTGGGTCTGGGACCACACCGACGAAGAGATCGAGGTCCTTACCCAAGGCCAACCGTTGTCATGATGAGCAGTGGGAAACACAAAGTCAGCGCTTTGACAGGGCACGCGGAACCGATACAGTTTCCGTATTAGGAATCGGTGACCTTCAATTGCGTGAGATCCGCACTAAAAGACCACATCTGTCGTATTCATAACAAGCCACGCGTCGAAGGTTCACTCCAGGACCGTCACTCTATCGACACATCAGAAGACTTTTGAAAATTGGAGTGCGGGAATCGAGAATGGCCCCACCTCCGGCTGAACAACTTAAACCAAAGGATTTCTCCCAAAGGTGGGCCCGGGGGCCACTGTTGGTACCCTACATACCAGGTACCCCAAGATACGGCAACAAGTGCAAGGAAGTTCCACCCATCAGAGTCAAAGGCCCTTACAGGTCCCACATGTCATGTTGCACCGAATCCACTCCCCTCACATGGTTGGCTCTCGGGTTAACACGTGTAAAATAAGCCAGGAACAAAACTCTCAACCAAGGGAAGCTCCAGCGACTACACGTGTACAACAGCCCCGGATCTAGCCCCCGTCAGAGAGGAGCTCCGGTACTAACACGTGTACAGCAACCCCGGACCTACTCCCCCATAAGGAAAAGCACCGGATCTGCCACGAGTGGAGCCTCCGGACCTTCGTCACCAACGGAAATACAATCCGATCATGACCATTACAGACATTCAAGGATGGTTAAGATGGTGGTTACAAGGTCTAATAGTGTGTCATTAATGCCATATTAATGACACACGATCAGTGTACCGTTAATAGTGGTAACACTTCCATGAAGGCACGTTAGCACACTATTAATTGTACTTAATACTCTTTAGACAGTGTATTAGGTCATTAAGCATGCCAGGGCCACATGTCGGGCCAGGCCAACTTTGTAATGGTCAGTCCTTAGAACTATAAAAGGGCTGCACCGCACAAGTATGAGGGCGACGGAGGCAGGCTGTTGCGACCTGACCTTAGCAAACTCACTCACTCAATACAATCACACAAATCCCATGGAGTAGAGTGTTATGCTCAGGAAACTCGAACCACGTAAATCTCTGAGGTCACCATCTTGATATTGATCTTTGTCTGCCCCAACCAAAAAAGAACCTCCGTGGGCTGCTTCTCAGCGGGTCCGGGGGAAGTGTCGTATTCCACACTTCGACACAGGTGCTCTTAACCGGGAGCATGGCTATCATGATAATTTTAATAGACTCTGCAGAGTCTGTACTGCTTTACCCACATGTTAGTGATTTCATCACCCGTCGGCGACTAAAAAACCTCCCTTATGTCAGTTATACTTCCTTTGGTGTATGGCCAAGAGATCACAAAATAGACTTTACAAAGGGACTACTAGCATGTACGGACCCACTGAGGTTTCACCGGCGGCGACGTCTCCTACAGAGCACATCTTCAACCAAGAACCCCATCTTGTGCCATTCGGATCCTAGGGAGTCCCTTCCACAAATCCAAACTCAATCTGACTCCCCTTCCCCGGTGCGCCAA
The DNA here is from genome assembly GCA_036927565.1 of Tuctoria greenei. Classification (NCBI taxonomy): domain Eukaryota; kingdom Viridiplantae; phylum Streptophyta; class Magnoliopsida; order Poales; family Poaceae; genus Tuctoria; species Tuctoria greenei. The sequence goes on along the minus strand of JAYESD010000006.1, from coordinate 153,158,981 downwards.
TTGATTGGCGCAATACCAGCAATACCCTAATTAAGCAGCTACACTTCACCCATACTTGGCCTCGTGGTGGCACTGTAGTCCTGGCCTATTCTCGCATGAACCGGTCCATAGATCTAAAACAAGCAACCACCATAACATCCAACTCAATCCACCAACCACACTTGCTTAGATCACCTATCATTTTAACCAGTTCATGTGAATCAATATATCATTAATGCATAATTAAATAATATAGTGGTTCCTCGTCCCAATTGATTAAGCGATGCAAAAAGTAAAAACCCTTCCAGACTCTCTACCAGGTATTCCAGGTGACAAGGGTGGTTAAACAAAGCTAGTCAACTTCCTATCATAGGATTCTCATCAAATTGACACAAGCATGCAATTTTGCAAACAAAATATTTATTTTAAAATAGGATCAATATGCTTCAAGGACACTTGCCTTGTTCCGACGGATTGGGTTGCTCAAGCGCTTCAAAGTCTTGGTTCTGGAAATCCTCGTATACGACCTCTTGAGCACTTCTCTCTACTCGTGATAACAGATATAAGAAAATACATACAAATCAACATCGTGCACACATATTAATCAACATGCGATGACATGCATGCATGCAAAGTTCAATTATTAATTAACTATGGTTGTTTATTTATTAGATGCAACTATTTCATACGTGTTTATGTGAGTTTACGGGGGTCTTAGCGAGAATTAGGGTTGATGAAAATAAATAGATGTACGTGCATCTTACGATTGAATTCTGGATATTAGATCTAATACGTCGTTAAAATTCATATCGGAAAACATATCCCACTGTAGATGTGATGGCTTCAGAGATCGCGGGACGGAGGCGTAGTGTAGACGAAGTAGATGACGCAGTGGTCCTCTGGCGGCACGACGACGGCGACGCGACGATCTCTACCGGACGACGGCTTTGTCCTTTTCTTCTTCTTCCTCTTCCTTTTTTCCTCTTTTTCTCTCTAGCGCAGCCCCTAGGCGCTAGGTTTTTTTTTTCTTTGTGGCGGAGCTGGGAATTATGAGGTCGAAACCCCTGGACGGCGGCTCCTTTTTATAGCCAGCGAGGACGCGCTGGGGCGCTGGGCGGGCGCTGGGCGCGGCCGACTCGGCCTCGGGACCGAGTCCCAGGTGCAAGCGCACTGGAGCCCTGGGGACATGGCTTCCATACTCCCGTTCGGTGCTCTCATGCGTACTCCCGCTGATGTGTTACAATTTCATTGATCTTTTCATTAATAATTATATTAACTACTGTACCTTCACAACGAATGAGAATGTGACACATCAGCGAGAGTACACATGGAGTACAAATGCGAGTATGCAAACATCATCCGAGCCCTGGCCGGCTCGGCCTCGGCCTGGCCCGGTCGGGCGCGCAGGCACGCTGCACGCGCGGTCGAGCAAAACCTGCTGGGGTCCGATGGGCAGGCACGTGCGTCTCCAGCTGCAGCAGGGCTTCTGGATTTGATTTTCTTTTCCTTCTTTCGTTCCCTTTTATTTTCCTTCGCGGTGCGCTGCCAGATAGTCGGGACTTGAGTCCCGCTGGGCATGCCTGGAAGCTTCCGGGCAGAGGCAGAGTCCAGATGGAAAACGCAGGCTGTTGACTTCTTTTTTTGTTTTCTTTTGGTCTCTGGCTGTCGGGTGAGTTTCTACCTTTTCTTCCCTTTTGTTTTTTTATGCGGCCAGGCTGTGCGGCCATAGTCCGGTTTCGGTGGCCTAGTTTCTACGTGCAGCCAGAGATTACGTGCAGTCAGTGCTGCTGGTCTAGATGAGTTGACTTTTTCTTTTTTTTTTTATTTTCTTTCTTTATTAACTGTTATTTATTTATCTCTTAATTTATTATTTATTATTTATTTGTTTGTTTGTTTTTCTGTTGCTTGCAGCAAGACATTTTGTGCTGTCCGTGATCAGATAAGCGGTTGACTAACATTTATTATATATATATATATATATATATATATATATATATATATATATATATATATATATATATATAGGGTGGTGAAGTATTAAAATACATCAAATTGTAGGGTACCGGACTAGTCCGTTTAATACCGAACAAGTCCGTTCCGGTACAGAGAGGTATATTGGACAAGTCCGGGGTTGTAAAGTAAGGGACTCCGGACTAGTCTGTTGTTGTAACGGACAAGTCCGTGGTGGGGGAAAATTTGATGAAGTTTGTGCATACCGGACTAGTCCGCATAGGTCCGGATAAGTCTGTTATTGTCCAGTAAGGGTATTCATACTAGTCCGCTATTTTTTGGATTATTCTAGTGTCCGGCCTAATTTTTACTTGTTTCTTTATTTCTAATTCTTTTAGGTTTATTTCTTTTTATCGTACTTAATGATTTTGCATGAAGTCATCATGTAACTAAACTATTATATTTATATATATTCCTTTAGTTTCATTTATTTTTTATCTCATATTTCTTATGGCAAATAAATTACTTTTGGCGTATTTATTTTGGTATTAATTTTTAATACTTGAGTATGAATGCAAAATGCAATATGGGATGCATGTATTTTATATTTTTCTTATGAAAACAATTTCTTCCTATTATTAACTTTAAATTCCCATTTTAGTTTTTCATTTGCCGAAACTTGAAAATCAGGGTGTTACAATTCTACCCCCTTAAAATGAATCTCGCACTCGAGATTCAGATGGGTTGAAGAAGAGATGAGAAAACCCTTGATAACATCTTCATGCTCCCATGTAGCTTGTTTCGGGGTTAAAATCTTCTTGTTGTGCCAATCTTCTAGAGAAGTAGAGACAGTAATGAGGATAGAAGGAATCCGAACCTATATGCATACATCAAGGTATATGATCTTAAACAACTACCTATACAAGCTTATATGGATATGGCAATGCTAAAGCATTCCACGATCCTTTACTAAACACACAAGCATACAAGCAACATTACATAGCAATCAGCACACCAAACAAACCACAACGCATTCTGAGTGCTTCTATGTGCTATAAAGTGTCCATCATATTTAGGCTGCGTCATACGGTCAACCAGTGGCTCTGATACCAATTTGTGACACCCAGTTCCGAAAAATGAACCAAATGCAGTGTATGTGTGCCCAGAATGTTTAACACACATACACAAGTGATTCACAATTGATAAACAGATAATTACTACAGAACAAGATTAATTAACCAAATTTTATTACACAATTCATAATATCCTCGAATACAAATCCTATTGAATATTAATGACAAGTTCAACTAATTCAGCGGAAATAACTAAATATGCAACTATGCAGCTAACACTACAGGAATATCGAAGAGTTGCATCAGCCAGTTTAAGTTACGTCGGCTGGCCGACGTAAGTTAAATAACTTATGTCAGCCCCATGGAACCGACATAAGTAAGTTAACCTACGTCGGCTGCCGATGTAAGTAATGAGACCGACAACTTTTAACAATAACTTACGTCGGCTAGAGCAACAGGCCGACGTAAATAAAAGGGCCGACGTAACTTAGTGTTAACTTACGTCGGCCAGTAGGATGGCCGTCGTAAGTTACGTCCACCGACGTAAGTTGAGTATTTAGCCGACGTAAGTTATGTATTTTAACCTACCCCGCGTGCCCTTCTCTTTTCTTCCTTACCCGCCGCTTTCTCTTCTCTTCCCCGCCGCCTGCGCACGACGCCCCCACCGCGCCACGGCCCCGCCGCCGCCGCCCCCGCTCCCGCTCCCGATCCCGCTCCCGCCGACCCGCGGCGCCCACGCCGCCGCCGGCCTCACCGCGCCCCGGCCCCACCGCCCCCGCTCCCGCTCCCGCCGACCCGAGGCACCCACGCCGCCGCCGGCCTCGCCGCGCCCCAGCCCCGCCGCCCCCGCTCCCGCTCCGGCTGACCCGCGGCGCCCACACCGCCGCCAGCCTCGCCGTGCCCCCGTCTCCCCCGGCCCCCTGCGCCACCCCCGGCCCTCACCGCCCTCGGCCTCCCCCGGCCCCGCCACGCCGCCCTGCCTTCGGCCCACCGCCCCCGGACCTCACCGCTGCCCCTAGACCTCGCCGCCGCCGGCCCCGCCCCTACGCCCCCGCCGCCGGCTCGTCCGCCGATCCTCGTTGCAAATATTTCCTCGCCTCTCCCCTTGCTCTCATTGTTTTGAATTATTGCACATGCATTTGCTTGAAATTTTGCCTGAATTGTGGATTGCACATGCATTTGCAAGTGTTTACTCTTAATAGAAAATTGTGAATTGCTATGCTTATGTTAGAAATTGATGAATTGATATGCTTATGTTAGAAATTGATTAGAAATTATATAGATACACAAATAATGTTTACTATGCTTATGTTAGAATTAAATCGTTAAATTGATGAATTACAATTGATGAATTTTTATGCTTATTTGTTATGCTTAGAATTATGGTTAGAATTGAATTGCTTATGTTTAAGTTTAATTTAATTGAATTCAATTGCTTATGTTAGAATTGAGTTGATAAATTGATGAATTACAATGGATAATTGTTATGTTTAGGTTTATTTGAATTGCTTAGTTTTTTGAATTATGGTTACAATTTTAATTTTGATTGCTTGAGTGTTTAAGAACTATATATACATAAATGGGCTTCGGACCGGCTTGACAAGGCCCGACAAGGCCCATTTAGTGGTAAGGTAAAGTATGCGTGTAGACGGGCACGAAGGCGAACGACGATGGTGAGGATGGCAAGCACCTGCGCGTGGATGGCGTACCCCGACGAAGTGGTTTCATCTCTGATCTATTTACAGCAGCTAACCCTAAAGCTGTCGTGGAATTGTCATCTAAGACCAACTTACCTCTCAGTCTTTCTCTAGTTCTTTCCTCTCTCTTAAATGACCTCAAAATGAAAATGAGCAACGTAACCTATAGCAATGTATTACCCATTTCGGATCGGCACGTCTCACATGCCATTGGCATGTGAGACGTGCAGGTTCGGAATTGTCCCTTTTTGGACAGTCTCAGAGTGACCGAGGGGGCATGGCTTGTGACGAGACGCGGGTCCGGATTTGGACGAGATTTTGGTGGCGTAACCCTGTTGTTATATGCTGCACCATTTTTGGGCGTGCAGTGGAGAACAGCGGGGTTATGCTGCCGAAATTTCGTTCGAATCCAGATCACGTGTCTCGTCATGAGCACGCTCCGCTCGGTCACCCTTGGGTGGGTTTAGGATCTATCCGCCTAGGTTGTAGGGCCGTGACACATAACATAACAATACATTAACGACAATTTCTTTCGCGTTAAACTACAGAGTCAAACATGGGCGAAGACTGTAGTTGGATGTACACTGGTTGGAAGAGCAGAACTGGTGGTCACTCAGATGAGTGGTACGCCAAGACAGAAGCTTTTGTGGAACGAGCTTTTTTGTTGTCAAATAGCGATAAGGCGCGGTGCCCATGTACGAAATGCCGAAACGGCACGTTTTTGGACAAAGTGGAACTTACGTTGCACTTTTGTCGAAACGGTTACGTGTCACATTATGAGTTGTGGAACTTCCACGGCGAGACAGCTTCTCAAGCTGTACAAGAAGTGGAAGCGGACAATGATGATGCTCAAGAGGTTGATATGATGGATGAGATGTTGGAATCTATACGACCAGAGCTTACAGAAGATACTCAAACAACATAGGTTAAAGAGTTCTTCAAACGTCTCAAAGATTCAGAAGAGGCTTTGCATGAACATACTAAAATGTCAATCCTCAATTTTGTGACTGGACTTATGGCAATTAAGTCTATGTTCTTCTTTTCTAACAATTGTTACAACATGCTCATCGATTTGTTCAAAGATGCCCTTCCACAACCCAACAAGGTGCCTAAGGATATGTACAACTCGAAGAAAATTCTTTCTGGTCTCGGGATGAAGCACGAAAAGATTGATGTGTGTCCGGACAACTGCATGCTTTTCTGGAGAGAGCATGCCAATGAGAACAAATGTTTGAAATGTGGTCAACCGAGGTTTGTCGAAGTTGTTAATAACGATGGTAATACAGTGACGACGGAAGTCGCACGTAAGCAGCTTCGTTACTTACCTGTAACACCGAGGTTGAAGCGGCTGTTCCTTTCAAAAAAAAAACGGCCAGACACATGAGATGGCACAAAGAAGGTGAGCGTGAGAACAATGGAGTCATGACGCACCCGTCCGATGGTGAGGCATGGAAGGCTCTGGACCGGTTCAACCCAGAATTTGCTCGTGAAGCGAGAAATGTTCGCATCGGGTTGGCGACAGATGGGTTCACGCTGTTTAGCACAAACGCCGCACCATACTCCTGTTGGCCCATCTTTGTCATTCCGTACAATCTTCCGCCGACCTTTTGCATGAAGAATGAGTTTATGTTTCTTAGCCTCATTGTATCCTGGCCAGATCATCCTGGGTCACGTCTAAACGTGATGTTGAAACCGTTAATCAAAGAGTTGAAAATGTTGTGGACAGGAGTCGAAGCGTACGACTGTTACAAGAAACAGAAATTTAACCTCCGAGTTGCTTATTTGTGGTCCGTTCTTGATTTTCCGGCATACGGCATGTTTTCTGGATGGAGCACTCATGGTCGGTTGACGTGTCCGATATGTGCCTCGGACACCGATTGCTTTCGACTTACCCATGGAGGCAAGATATCTTACTTCGATTGTCATAGATGTTGGCTACCTCCGAATCACTTGTTTAGACAACAGAGGAATTTCTTCAGAAAGAACACCGTTGTCACTAAAGGACCACCGAAACATCTTGACGGGTCAGAAATATCTGATATGTTGGACAAATTGGTGCCAGATGAAGGTCGTCCTGGATATTTCGAAGGTTACGGAGACAAACACAATTGGACTCACATATGTGGACTTTGGGAGTTACCGTATGTGAAGTCGTTGATTCTAAGACACAACATTTATGTTATGCATCAAGAGCGTAACATGGCCAAATGTATCATAAGCACATGCATGGACATGACGGGCAAAACAAAAGACAATTTAAAGGCTCGAAAGGATCTTGCCGAGCTTTGTAACCGTCAAACTCTTGAGCTCTCCGAAAATGGTGGTAAACCACGCGCTCCTTTCTGTCTTCGACCTAAGAGAAAAAAGAAGTTCTCGAATGGTTGCAAAGGTTGAAATTCCCAGATGGTTACGCAACTAGTCTGAGACGAGTCGTGAATGTGAAAATGGGAAAGCTCATTGGGTTGAAGAGTCATGATTATCACATAATCATGGAAAGACTTTTGCCTGTTATGTTTTGAGGCTATTTTGACGATGCAGTGTGGAAGGTGTTAGCCGAGCTTAGCCACTTCTATAGGCAACTCTGTGCTAAAGAAATCACGCCAGAGATGATGACTAAATTGGAAAAGGAGGTTCCAGTACTTTTGTGTAAGATGGAAAAAAAATTTCCTCCGGGATTTCTCAATCCAATGCAACCTCTCTTAATTCATCTTCCATTTGAAGCGAAAGTGGGCGGTCCCGTGCAATATAGGTGGATGTATCATATTGAAAGATCACTTAGATATATGAAACCAATGGTTGGTCACAGGGCAAGGGTTGATGGTTGCGTCGCCGAAGCTTTTACTCTTAAGGAAGTGGGATACTTCTCAAGTGTTTACTTTGCAGAGGAAAACAATGTAAATACTTCGGTAATGCGATACAATATAGATGAGCAACCTCCTTGTAGCGATCTCTCCATTTTTGCAACAAGAGGCACTACTGTTGGTAGTTACACTTCGTATGATGTTAGCGAAAAAGAAAGGCGTGCTGCATTCTTCTACATGTACGCTAATATGGAAGAAATGAATGAATATTTCAAGTAAGTGTTTCTCCTACACTTATGCTTTTCACCATCTTTTCCGACACATGTATTCTAAGAGGTTCTCTTTGTCGTGTAGTATGTTCGACAAGCAAAATTGGAGACATAGACATCAACCCACGAGCAAGCAAATAGAACATATTCGACGGGAGGGAATAAACGGGGGATCTAATTTTCTCTCCTGGTTTCGAGATCATGTAACGTTTTCTCGATAACTAATCAATGTTAACAATGTTTTCTTATAACTTAAGAATGCTTACGTTTTCTAATAACTCCATATCTTGGACAGTGCCAAAAAGATGCCAACGTCCATGAAGATTTGCGACAACTATCCCGTGGAGTGGTTAATGTTAGAAGCTATGGTCGATATGACGTCAACGACTTTCGATTCCGTACAACTCAATTTGAATCTCTTCGTCCTCTCGCGGCAACATGTAATACCGGATTTGTGATGAGGGCAATCGATTCGCAAGATCATAAAACGTGTGGGGACCGAAGTCCACACATCCGAGGATCTCATTGGGTGGTGTCGTGCGATGCGACACCCAACAGTTTACAAGAAATAGAACCAGAATAAAGTACAAGACCAAGTCTTTTATTTAATACACAGCGGAAGTTTTCACAATACTAGCGGATGTGAAGAAATATATACATACCATAGCTACGCTCTCAGCACTAGCTATGCAAAAAGCAAAGTTTCCCATGCCAGGGATACTTTGCACTAGCAACACTCAAACTATGGCGGCGTGCAGGGTTCCCACTCGGCTGTACACCCTGGAGGGGGTGTCACCTCATCGTCAAACCCATCCTCATTAAGGTAACCTGCAAAATCTCGTTAACTGCAAACGTGAGCATAAAGCTCAGCAAGACTTAACCGTCTCACTAGACATATGTAAGGGGACACTAAACATAGGTAAGGTGAAGCATAAATGACTTGCCTACAAGTGAATCCTTATGATCAGGTTTTAAGTAGCAAATGACATTCTCTGGGCACGGCACATCATGGGCTCCACAATCAAACAAGAAACGCTTTACCGATGATATGACATGCCCAAAGCACATAGTGCTATTACAGCTAAAGTATGGGGAAATTGAAAATCTTTAGTTATACTATCTCTAAATCATACAAGGTTGCAAAGTAATTATAATTCAATACAATATGATTTTCTGGCTTCTTTAGTATTTACTACGTCACCGCTCAGTGAACAAGTGGTATTCTATTACTGCGAGGGACAGTGATTGCAATCAGGACACACCCGGACAACACGACACATACGCACTTTCGGAAATGCCAGCGAGCACTTCGCGCAGTACCTACGTAGCACTTCAGTACTAGTCGTATATGGCAACCTTTCGCGAGACACTCAAATGCCGAACCGGTCGATCCGTCACGGGCAGGAGGTCCCTGCGTGGGGCGTACTCTGACGTGCCCACCAGCGGATTTACACCTTGCTACCCTCAACCCACACCTATAAAACGGAACGGTATGCCTCGACACCCAAGTGACCAAGCTACGTCAGTTTATTGGATTCCATATGTCCATTATGTTGCCGGTACAATTCAAGCTTGTCCGAAGGGGCCGCACACGAAGCGGGCCTTAATCGACACAGGCAGGGCTATGCGACCGAGACTCACTTCCCGCCGCTTCCTAGCCATTCCCTGCCCGGTCTCAATTTCATTATATTAAGCCATTTTCTATTCAACCAATCCTGTGAGATACATCTCTCGCGAGTAGATTCCAACTACTCGACTTCTACCGGATTTCCTATGCATTAGCAAAGCAGTTACTATAGGTCAAACTGTAACTCATGCCAAATAAACCCTGGGATTTTTGGTCATGCATGTGGAGTATCATTCACCCTAAACGTAATGCACAATTCATATACTACTCATCATAGTGATAAAGCAAAAGTTTTATAAACGACTTAAATGCAAACTGGGGCTTGCCTTGTTGCAAGTCAGGTTCTGAGTTAAAAATTTGAAGGTTCTCTTCCAAGGCTTCTGGCTCCTCCTCGACTTCGGTCACTATACGATATGCAGATAACATGGATATATAAATGACTTTGAAATTTATTTATTTTAAGACCATAAATTAATTCATGGTGATCACTATATGACAGGGACCTTGATTGTCTTTGGAACTTCGATGGTAGATACTAGGGAATATGATCAAAGCTCTTGCAAAGAACAGGAGATGATCATAGCAGATTGTGGTCTCCGAAAGTATGGCAAGCAAATCAACTTCCAAAAATTTCCGAGAGGAAACTGTAGCTTGAACCTAGCTAACAGTTGATAATCAAGATGGAGGGAGTGGTGCTGGTCTTAGCAAAATTTGTTTTCATAATTTTCTAAGCTGTGGGGAAGGAGTTATTGTATTTCTAATTCGGCAAGAATTTCTGAACTTACTTTATAATTGAGTTTCTAGATATTAAATCAATATTTAGTTTGTAACTGATTTAGGACTAGCATAGTAGGTTAATTAAATCCAAGACTTTAACAGGGGCTAGTGTATGACTAAAGGAACACTTAGTAAAATTTTGGGATCTACTAAAGCAACCTAATAGCTGTGAAAATTCAATAGCTGAAAAAGGAAATTGAATTATACAGAGAGTTAAACAGGTGCTATGGCTCCCAAATTTTGCCTGATAATCAAGAATAGGACAATAAATTTTATGTGAATTTTGGGGATTTTTCCTGTGGATATCTTGTCTGGAAAATTTTCATTTGCATTAGGAAAGATTATTTTCTACAGAATTTAACTCTGAGTTTCACAGAACCTAATTGGTATTGACAGAAACTAGAGCTCGTGAGCTTTCGAACAAAATTTGTTTGAAGAATTTTGGAGTATCCTACAGAAAGTTATGGATTTTCTAAGTTGGAGCCTATTCTGGAATAATTTCCTAATTTGATTTAACTCGTGGGCCCCACTGTTTTAAAATGAACCAATAGTATTTAAACCACACGGGGGCCACAGATTCCCACCGCGTAGCCACAGCAAATCCCGTGGCCACACCTGATCCGACGGGATTTACCGCCACTGACACGCGGGACCCGCCGTGTCGTCTTCTACCTCCCGACGCGGGCGGCGCGCGGGGTTCCCGCGGCGGTGCTCTCTGGCGAGCCTCGCCGCCGGCCAATCCAACGCACCAGATTCGCGGAAACTTGCCGCCTGGGGGTTTTTGGGGTCGCTGAGCACGACGGTGAGGTCAGTGGGTCTTGAAGCTCGCCGGAAAAGGTCGTGCGACGGCGGTGGCGGCGATGAGCGCTCGGGCAACATAGAGCTCTCTATAGAGTAGCTCAAATCACTCGGGAATTGCTCCAAAACCTTTCTGGGATGATGGAGTTCATGGATATGGGCGCAGAAGGGGAGTGAGTTGCCGGGAATCATGAGTTCGACGGTGAACCGAGGTTTTCTCACCGGCGGCGAGAAAAACTCGAAATTCAGAGCCGTTGCTTGATGATCCTTAAAGGTTTTTGCTCACACAGGAGCGCTAGGGCCTATAGACACTATCTCTAAGTAATTGCAAAGGATGATTGCTTGCCGAAAAGGAATTTGACATGAAATCATAGCTAGCTATCTACCCTCGGCCGTAGAGGAAACGAACAATAACTTGCTCAGGCTTCAACGATAAGGGAAACGGTTTGTACCATGAGCTAGAGTTTGATCAGGCGCACCTTTTTGCTCTTTGGAGCTAGGCTTGAAACGGCGCGGAACGGCGGCACGCCGCGGAGCAGTGGCGAGCGGCGGCGATGGCGCGCGGCGGAAGAATTGTGGCGAGGCAGTGGAGCTGTGATCGGGGATGAGGATTAAAGGGGGCTTCGGCCGGCCTTTTATAGGGCCGCGGCGAGCAGGCAGGCAGCTCGCTGGAGCTGCATGCGCGCGCGCGGTGTCGAGCGGGGGCGCGGCGGTGCAGAGGTGTCGGGGTTGAGCTGATCCGTTTAAAAGGGGAGCTGACATGTGGGGCCCACTGTCCAGTGATTCTCCCCACAGTTCAGTTACTAATTCATTTAAAAATAGAAGATCAACTCCAAAAATCATGAAATTTTGTGGAGATGGCAAATGAATTATTCTGAACACAATGGTGAACTCAATTCTTATGTTTAAAGAAGTTGAAGAAGAACTAAAAATTCAGATTTGAATTTGATTCAAATTTGCCAAGCATCTCAATAAAAATAGTAGATGAGTTTCTAAAATCTTGAAACTTTGTAAGCATGCTATTGAGGAATTTAGGAGCTCATGGAAAAATTTAGAGCCCTTAATTTGAATATTTGGTTTAGAGCTTATTTGGGCTTCATTGTGCATTGCTTACTAATCCTTACCCAAAAATTCTTATTCTTAAAAGGTGAATAGAATATAATGGTGAAGCCTAATACCCATGATAAAAGAATCTAACAAAGAGTGCAAGATAAGTTTTGGATGGCATAGTTCATGTGTACCATTATATTGGAGATCCAAAATAGTTGATCACAAAACCCATATGAACTTAACATGCCATAAAAGTGGGGTTTCACATTCCTCCCCCCTTAAAAGAATCTCGTCCCGAGATTACAAAAGAAGGCAAAGGAAAAAGGATCTATCGAGCATATGCCGCTAACAAGTCCGGATAGTTCGTTCTAAGATACTCCTCGCTTTCCCACGTGGCCTCTTCGGCACTGTGGTTGCTCCACAAGATCTTGTAGAAACGCAAGGTGCGGCTTCTTGTGGCGCGAGTCTTTTCATCGATGATCTGAGTTGGATGCTCGGAATAGGTGAGATCTAGCTGGAGAGCTTCCAAATCATCTATACGGACATCGGCGGGAGTTTTAAGACACTTTCGTAACTGAGAAACGTGGAACACATTGTGAACCCCTGAAAGTGACGGTGGTAACTCTAATTGATATGCCACAGGTCCGCATTGTGCTAGGATTGCGAATGGCCCAATAAAACGTGGGGCTAGCTTCCCTTTCATTCCGAATCGATGGATACCTTTCATAGGGGATACCCGAAGATAAACTTGATCTCCAACTTCGAAGTGAAGAGGTCGACGTCGTTTGTCCGCGTAGCTCTTTTGACGAGACTGAGCAGCTTGAGATTCGCCTGAATAGTGCGAACTCGATCCTCGGCTTCATTTACTAAGTCGATGCCGTACACTGCCCGTTCACCTGATTCGCACCAGCTCAAGGGTGTGCGACACTTTCGGCCATAGAGAGCTTCATATGGCGCCATCTGGAGGCTAGCCTGGTAACTATTGTTGTACGAAAATTCCGCTAATGGTAGATGATCATCCCAGTTCTTGCCCTGGTGGATGGCACAGGCACGAAGCATGTCTCCTAGTACTTGATTCACCCGTTCGGTCTGACCATCGGTCTGAGGATGATAGGCCGAGCTCCGAATTAACTTGGTTCCTAGTGCAGCGTGGAGATGCTCCCAGAATCGCGAAACAAATACAGCTCCACGATCTGAGATGATGGTACAGGGTACACCATGTAGACATATTATTCTGGAGATATAAATTTCCGCGTATCGCCTCGCATCGTATGCCACGCGGACCGGTATGAAATGAGCCGATTTGGTCAATCGGTCAACGATCACCCAAATCGAGTCGTTTTTATGGAGAGTGGGAGGCAACCCAACAATGAAATCCATACTGATATCCTCCCATTTCCAAGCCGGTATGCTTAAAGGTTGAAGCTGTCCAGCTGCCTTCATATGGTCGGCCTTTACTCGCCGACACGTATCACACTCGGACACGTATTTAGCTACTTCTCTCTTCATCCGAGTCCACCAGAATTTCTTCTTCAAATCTTGGTACATCTTGTTGCTTCCCGGATGAATGGAATACTTGGATAAATGAGCTTCGTCTAGTATCTTCTTTCTAAGTTCCATGTTTCGGGGTACCACTATACGGTCGTTAAACCAGAGGGTACCTTCATCGTCACTTCGGAAGCATTTCATCTCCCCCTTCTTTATTCTTTGCTGAATATGTGACATCCCCTTGTCCGCCTTCTGAGCTGCCATAATATCCTCCCTGATGGTAGGAATGAGAGCGAGATTGTAGAGCGCCCCATATGGAACCAAGTAGAGACTCAGTTCTTCCTTTCCCTCCATCGAGGTAATGGAAAGATTGTTGATATGGGACTTGCGGCTCAGAGCGTCTGCGACTACGTTCGCCTTGCCGGGATGGTAGTGGATCTCAATCTCATAATCCTTGATCAATTCTAACCATCGCCTTTGTCGCATATTCAAATCCTTCTGGGTGAAGATGTATTTCAAGCTTTTGTGATCAGTGTAGAGGTGTACTAAATTACCCAGTAGATAATGCCTCCACATCTTCAATGCTAGCACCACAGCAGCCAGTTCAAGATCATGAGTCGGGTAGTGCTGCTCGTGGTTCCGAAGCTGTCGCGATCCATACGCGATCACTCTTCGCTCTTGCATTAACACACAACCTAAACCAATCCCAGATGCATCACAATAGACATCAAATGCTTTGGTAGTGTCTGGTTGGGCTAAAACTGGTGCCGTTGTAAGGTGTTTCACCAATGCTTTGAAACCTGCTTCACATGCCTCAGTCCATACATACTTTTGTCCTTTCTTCAGAAGTTCTGTCATTGGTTTAGCTATTTTGGAGAAACTGGGTATAAACCTCCGGTAATATCCTGCTAAACCCAGGAAACTTCGGACTTCATGTACAGACTTTGGAGACTCCCATTTGAGGACTTGCTTGATCTTGCTTGGGTCAACTGCAATACCTTCTGCTGATATGATGTGCCCTAAAAATGGCACCTGGTTGATCCAGAATTCACACTTGCTGAACTTAGCATATAACTGATGGTCCCGTAGTCGCTGAAGCACAATATGCAAGTGTTGAGCATGTTCTTCTTCGGATTTTGAATACACAAGTATGTCGTCAATGAAGACCACGACGAACTTGTCCAATTCCGGCATGAACACTGAGTTCATGAGATACATGAAATGAGCCGGGGCGTTGGTTAATCCGAAGGACATAACCAGATACTCATACAGCCCATACCTTGTTGAGAATGCTGTCTTGGATATATCTTCTGGTCGGATTCTGATTTGATGATAACCAGAACGAAGATCCATCTTCGAAAACACTTTAGCACCCACTAATTGATCGGAAATAATATCAATGCGCGGTAGTGGATACTTGTTCTTGATGGTGACAGCATTAAGTGGACGATAGTCTACACACAGCCTCAAGGTCTTATCTTTCTTTTCTACAAACAGTGCAGAACAACCCCATGGTGATGAACTTGGACGAATAAAACCTTTGCTCTCAAGTTCAGTTAATTGTTCCTTCAGTTCTGCAAGTTCCTTGGGTGCCATCTTGTAGGGTGGTCTTGAAACTGGCACTGTTCCGGGCGCAAGTTCAATCTTGAACTCTATATCCCTTTCTGGTGGCATCCCAGGGAGATCTTCAGGAAACACGTCGGGGTATTCACATACTACCGGAATATCCTTAAGTTCCATAACCTCGGTGTTGTGAGTGGATGGGTCTAATGGAATGATGTTCTCAAGATTGAGAACCTGGGGCTGATGGAGTGGAGAGTTTAGATAAATTTTTCGAGGAACGATATCAAGGATAGCACCATGGTATTGCAACCATGCCATTCCTAAGATGATATCTAGCTTTTGAGTTTCTAGGATAATGAAGGAGGTAGGATAGACGTTCCCATCTAGGTCGAGAGGCACTTTATGGGCTACCTCATAGGTTACTACCCTCCCTGCTGGAGTGCAAATCATATATGGAGTTTTTGTGGAGATAACAGGCAATTGACTTTTAACAACAAAAGATTTACTAATGACATTGTGTGAAGCTCCGGAGTCAAAAAGTATGACTACGGAATGATTTAAGACAGAGAACGTACCCGTGAGCACGGGTGCGCCTTCCGGAACGTCCTCGATGGCGAGGTGGTGGATGTTGCCGGGTCTGGTGGCTGGCTTCTTGAACTGATTGCGGGGTGGGTTGGCCCCCTGGTAGGATGATTGCCCTCCGCCTTGTCGATTCTGCGGACAATCCTTGGCGAAGTGCCCCGTACGTCCACACGTGAAACACGTGTACGGGGTTTGGCCAATACGAAGGGGAGGACGGAATCCCGGTGCACGTGGTGGAGGTGGAAGTGCACGTGGGATCATCCCCTGCTACTGTTGTGGCCGAAATCCGCCGTTGTTGAACTGACGACCACGGAACATTGGTGGTCGCGATGGCGGCGGCCATCTCTGGCCGGATGGTGATCGATACACCATACGGTACTTCTGAGGAGCACCACCTCCGCAAGCAAGCGGGTTGCCCAGGCTTCAGAAGCCCTGCCGTTGACTGGAAAGAACTCATACGGAGTACCCACCAGATGACGGTAATGGAGTTTGCAAAACCTCCCTATGGCAACACTTGCAGCGTAGCTCCATGTTTCTTCTAATATCAGTCCTTTGATCTTGATGGAGTATGGAGCCCATCCGAGGTGCGGTGGACCGGCAGGCACATCGACGTAGATGGTGCAACTCCACATACCGCCCTCCTGGAACTTCTTGCCCCAATAGCTAGGTAACACCAAATAGCCAAACTGGCCGAGCAACCGTGCAAACACGTCCGGAAAACCGGCGTGCCCGGTGCACGTTGAGAACACCCATCCATTAGGCAACTGAATTCTTGGTGCTGCCATCTGTGGACAATTATACCCGAATGTCAATACACCGTTTAAATATTCGACCCAATCACTGGTGATGTGGGACAAAAAGAAATATCCATAATCAATTGGTTCAGTCAAAGCTGCAATCTAGAAATGAGTACAGTTCTGGTTTATCTGACCTGTCTGCAATAACCCGTAAGTTGCATACAGAAGAAGTCAGAACTAAACTTTATGTTGAATACAAAAATTGTAGCACACTTCAAAACCTTTCTAGATTGTACTCATACAGCCACTGTTGAACTAGTATGAACAATCTATACCAGTTTTAAATTGACTCAAGGGTTCTGAAAATTTCGACAGAACCTCCCCTGTATATGGGCTTATCTCCACATTCTATACAGGTTCATCATGATAAGATATTGAGGTAGTGTCAAAATAAACATTGAGTAACATCGTGTTAACAATCCAGACTAAAGAAGTTCCACCACGACAACCTTGTCATGAAGGTATTATGCATCAATTCACAATTATGTGCAAACTGTTCCAAGTTCTGGACTGCAGGAACCAAATTTGCGACAAATGGAATTAGGCATAGCTACACCTAGATTCAGGTCAGGAGTGATAAATAAAGTTGATAGATGACTTCCTAAGCTTTCCAGAAATGTATATGCGTAACCATATCACTGTTCTGGATTAGGGGTTATAATTATCCAAACTCAACAGTAAAGCTGACTGGTTTGCATCAGCAGTCATGCAGTTTACTGTGCTGTCTTCCCAATTTGGTTAAACTCCAATTAAAATCAGGAAGGACTCCCCAAAACAAACTCGTGAATCTCCACCTACCCTTCTCAAACATATATCCTAATAAGGTAGTGGATTTTTCTACAGTGAGTTATGGCAAAAATACAGAAACGGTACAAAGGTGGGTTCATATGGAGTAATTACAGTAAACCCCAGTTTTCAACAGATTAACAAGCTTTTCTGTCTTTATGGTCAACGGAAAAGTTGGAGAGACTTTCACGAGTTTTCCATCCATGTAGGATACTCTTATGATATCTAATAGCTAACCAAGATTACAACCTGGCGAAGTTGAGCTACTCTACCAGAAAACAAGAATCTTGGTTCTATCCACCTTATCAAGTCGAGCCCGAAATTATCAGTATCTGATAGTCGGACTTTCTCAAAACACAATGCAACCATTCTATCGGTGGGGAGGGTCTAGTATCATGTTTGATACTGACGGTGCTACGTGCCTCACGAAAGGAAATTCTATCCGGTACATCCGGTTACGTCTATAGGTGGTTCCTATATCGTTCCCTCGCAAACGGCTTCTACACGGGTTGCTACCGGAGTTAGGTTACCTGCAGAAGACAAACAATCCCCTTTCACACCTTCGCACCTCAAGGGCGGCACGGGGAAACACGGCAGGCAGTCACAATAATATATAACTAAAAGTAAATGCATACGACTCTGGTGTGAGTCGCCCTCGAGCAAGGCCATGTCTCGAGGTACATGGCTGTAAATACGTCTGTACAGCAAAGACTCCCGTACGATCCGGCTTATACACGCTCGGGCATACGTGTTCGCATGTTCTCACAGATATGAGAACACACTATCGGGTTACATACCACCCGACGGGGTTTCCCTCTAACTTTGTGTCACGCTGGGGTACCGCGTGTCATATGTTCTTAGAAACATGGAAAGTTTCAAAGACTCATATTGACTTTCCGTGCCAAGCCACGGAAATTTCACATACCACCTCTCGTATGCTGAGTTTACCGAGATTGATCCGCTCTCGGTGGCGTACCTTACCTCTTACCTGATGTCGGAGCGTCGTTACAGAATATAATAACACATAGTTAGTTTACCACCTTTATATCTTATACTAATAATACTCCTTATAACGGCATATAACTAATTCCTCACTCAAGTTCCTAATTTTTGAAAATATGTTCTTTTCCGGTACACTGTTCCCAACGAAGCTCTGATACCATGTCTGTGGGGACCGGAGTCCACACATCCGAGGATCTCATTGGGTGGTGTCGTGCGATGCGACACCCAACAGTTTACAAGAAATAGAACTAGAATAAAGTACAAGACCAAGTCTTTTATTTAATACACAGCGGAAGTTTTCACAATACTAGCGGATGTGAAGAAATATATACATACCATAGCTACGCTCTCAGCACTAGCTATGCAAAAAGCAAAGTTTCCCATGCCAGGGATACTTTGCACTAGCAACACTCAAACTATGGCGGCGTGCAGGGTTCCCACTCGGCTGTACACCCTGGAGGGGGTGTCGCCTCATCGTCAAACCCATCCTCATTAAGGTAACCTGCAAAATCTCGTTAACTGCAAACGTGAGCATAAAGCTCAGCAAGACTTAACCGTCTCACTAGACATATGTAAGGGGACACTAAACATAGGTAAGGTGAAGCATAAATGACTTGCCTACAAGTGAATCCTTATGATCAGGTTTTAAGTAGCAAATGACATTCTCTGGGCACGGCACATCATGGGCTCCACAATCAAACAAGAAACGCTTTACCGATGATATGACATGCCCAAAGCACATAGTGCTATTACAGCTAAAGTATGGGGAAATTGAAAATCTTTAGTTATACTATCTCTAAATCATACAAGGTTGCAAAGTAATTATAATTCAATACAATATGATTTTCTGGCTTCTTTAGTATTTACTACGTCACCGCTCAGTGAACAAGTGGTACTCTATTACTGCGAGGGACAGTGATTGCAATCAGGACACACCCGGACAACACGACACATACGCACTTTCGGAAATGCCAGCGAGCACTTCGCGCAGTACCTACGTAGCACTTCAGTACTAGTCGTATATGGCAACCTTTCGCGAGACACTCAAATGCCGAACCGGTCGATCCGTCACGGGCAGGAGGTCCCTGCGTGGGGCGTACTCTGACGTGCCCACCAGCGGATTTACACCTTGCTACCCTCAACCCACACCTATAAACGGAACGGTATGCCTCGACACCCAAGTGACCAAGCTACGTCAGTTTATTGGATTCCATATGTCCATTATGTTGCCGGTACAATTCAAGCTTGTCCGAAGGGGCCGCACACGAAGCGGGCCTTAATCGACACAGGCAGGGCTATGCGACCGAGACTCACTTCCCGCCGCTTCCTAGCCATTCCCTGCCCGGTCTCAATTTCATTATATTAAGCCATTTTCTATTCAACCAATCCTGTGAGATACATCTCTCGCGAGTAGATTCCAACTACTCGACTTCTACCGGATTTCCTATGCATTAGCAAAGCAGTTACTATAGGTCAAACTGTAACTCGTGCCAAATAAACCCTGGGATTTTTGGTCATGCATGTGGAGTATCATTCACCCTATACGTAATGCACAATTCATATACTACTCATCATAGTGATAAAGCAAAAGTTTTATAAACGACTTAAATGCAAACCGGGGCTTGCCTTGTTGCAGGTCAGAAACTGAGTTAAAAATTTGAAGGTTCTCTTCCAAGGCTTCTGGCTCCTCCTCGACTTCGGTCACTATACGATATGCTGATAACATGGATATATAAATGACTTTGAAATTTATTTATTTTAAGACCATAAATTAATTCATGGTGATCACTATATGACAGGGACCTTGATTGTCTTTGGAACTTCGATGGTAGATACTAGGGAATATGATCAAAGCTCTTGCAAAGAACAGGAGATGATCATAGCAGATTGTGGTCTCCGAAAGTATGGCAAGCAAATCAACTTCCAAAAATTTCCAAGAGGAAACTGTAGCTTGAACCTAGCTAACAGTTGATAATCAAGATGGAGGGAGTGGTGCTGGTCTTAGCAAAATTTGTTTTCATAATTTTCTAAGCTGTGGGGAAGGAGTTATTGTATTTCTAATTCGGCAAGAATTTCTGAACTTACTTTATAATTGAGTTTCTAGATATTAAATCAATATTTAGTTTGTAACTGATTTAGGACTAGCATAGTAGGTTAATTAAATCCAAGACTTTAACAGGGGCTAGTGTATGACTAAAGGAAGACTCAGTAAAATTTTGGGATCTACTAAAGCAACCTAATAGCTGTGAAAATTCAATAGCTGAAAAAGGAAATTGCATTATACAGAGAGTTAAACAGGTGCTATGGCTCCCAAATTTTGCCTGATAATCAAGAATAGGACAATAAATTTTATGTGAATTTTGGGGATTTTTCCTGTGGATATCTTGTCTGGAAAATTTTCATTTGCATTAGGAAAGATTATTTTCTACAGAATTTAACTCTGCGTTTCACAGAACCTAATTGGTATTGACAGAAACTAGAACTCGAGAGCTTTCGAACAAAATTTGTTTGAAGAATTTTGGAGTATCCTACAGAAAGTTATGGATTTTCTAAGTTGGAGCCTATTCTGGAATAATTTCCTAATTTGATTTAACTCGTGGGCCCCACTGTTTTAAAATGAACCAATAGTATTTAAACCACACGGGGGCCACAGATTCCCACCGCGTAGCCACAGCAAATCCCGTGGCCACACCTGATCCGACGGGATTTACCGCCGCTGACACGCGGGACCCGCCGTGTCGTCTTCTACCTCCCGACGCGGGCGGCGCGCGGGGTTCCCGCGGCGGTGCTCTCCGGCGAGCCTCGCCGCCGGCCAATCCAACGCACCAGATTCGCGGAAACTTGCCGCCTGGGGGTTTTTGGGGTCGCTGAGCACGACGGTGAGGTCAGTGGGTCTTGAAGCTCGCCGGAAAAGGTCGTGCGACGGCGGTGGCGGCGATGAGCGCTCGGGCAACATAGAGCTCTCTATAGAGTAGCTCAAATCACTCGGGAATTGCTCCAAAACCTTTCTGGGATGATGGAGTTCATGGATATGGGCGCAGAAGGGGAGTGAGTTGCCGGGAATCATGAGTTCGACGGTGAACCGAGGTTTTCTCACCGGCGGCGAGCAAAACTCGAAATTCAGAGCCGTTGCTTGATGATCCTTAAAGGTTTTTGCTCACACAGGAGCGCTAGGGCCTATAGACACTATCTCTAAGTAATTGCAAAGGATGATTGCTTGCCGAAAAGGAATTTGACATGAAATCATAGCTAGCTATCTACCCTCGGCCGTAGAGGAAACGAACAATAACTTGCTCAGGCTTCAACGATAAGGGAAACAGTTTGTACCATGAGCTAGAGTTTGATCAGGCGCACCTTTTTGCTCTATGGAGCTAGGCTTGAAACGGCGCGGAACGGCGGCACGCCGCGGAGCAGTGGCGAGCGGCGGCGATGGCGCGCGGCGGAAGAATTGTGGCGAGGCAGTGGAGCTGTGATCGGGGATGAGGATTAAAGGGGGCTTCGGCCGGCCTTTTATAGGGCCGCGGCGAGCAGGCAGGCAGCTCGCTGGAGCTGCATGCGCGCGCGCGGTGTCGAGCGGGGGCGCGGCGGTGCAGAGGTGTCGGGGTTGAGCTGATCCGTTTAAAAGGGGAGCTGACATGTGGGGCCCACTGTCCAGTGATTCTCCCCACAGTTCAGTTACTAATTCATTTAAAAATAGAAGATCAACTCCAAAAATCATGAAATTTTGTGGAGATGGCAAATGAATTATTCTGAACACAATGGTGAACTCAATTCTTATGTTTAAAGAAGTTGAAGAAGAACTAAAAATTCAGATTTGAATTTGATTCAAATTTGCCAAGCATCTCAATAAAAATAGTAGATGAGTTTCTAAAATCTTGAAACTTTGTAAGCATTCTATTGAGGAATTTAGGAGCTCATGGAAAAATTTAGAGCCCTTAATTTGAATATTTGGTTTAGAGCTTATTTGGGCTTCATTGTGCATTGCTTACTAATCCTTACCCAAAAATTCTTATTCTTAAAAGGTGAATAGAATATAATGGTGAAGCCTAATACCCATGATAAAAGAATCTAACAAAGAGTGCAAGATAAGTTTTGGATGGCATAGTTCATGTGTACCATTATATTGGAGATCCAAAATAGTTGATCACAAAACCCATATGAACTTAACATGCCATAAAAGTGGGGTTTCACAAAACGCAGTACTACAGGATTATTAAAAAAATCCTTGAATTCACCTTTGTCGCAAACAAGCCAATTCGAGCGGTATTCTTTGACTGCGAATGGTTTGATTCCATTCGTGGAATTCGAGTAAACGAATTTGGCATGGTCGAAGTAAAACACAAGGAACGGTTGAAAGGATTCGATTCATTAGTTCTTGCACACCAAGTAGAGCAAGTGTACTATCTACCTTATCCATGCAATAAATTCAAAGCTTGGTGGGTGGTACATAAGGTGAATCCTCGTGAGCGGTTATATGCTCCAGGAGATGACGATTATCACGACAAAGCTAAGGTTGATTGTGTCTACCAAGAGGAAGAGTTGCCAGACTCCTTCTCAGTCGAGCCCGGTGTAGGACTCGATAACTTAGTTGGAGACGCTCAAGATATCAAGGATGGCACGGAAGCATAAACTGAATCAGAATTAGAAACTGAAGATATCGACGACATAGTCGAACCTGCTGATTTGCGCAAACGAAAACGATATGCGCAAGAAGAAGATCGATGGGCTGGTTTAAGGAGTAGGGTGCATGATCGTGATGTTGATGAATTTTGAAGTAACATTTTATTCACTAATTTAACATTAATTTTGTATATTATCTTTGCATATTAATCATTTATTCCTTGCAATAGGATGTCGTCAAAGGGGAAGGGTAAGGGGAAGCCAGTGAGAGGGTTTGAGCCGCCAGCAGACCCTTGCTCAGGGAGCTCGTTCCTTTCTAGCCGACGTGAGCTCTTTCTGGCACACGCTCCACCCTCAGCTGTCGTGTGCTTTCAGCGGACAGAGGTAAACTTTATTTACAATAAAGTTATTTTTGAAATTGCAATTGTTATTAATTATTAATAAAGTCATTCCTTTTGTGCAGTCTGACTCAGAGACTTCTGAGTCAGAGTCAGAGGCTAGGGGGCCGCTACAGGAGCCCGACTCAAAGGCTAGGGGGCCCTCTAGCGCTAGCCTCCCTTCGGAGCCGGCTAGCGCTAGCCTCCCTGGGCATCCCTATACCACTAGCCTTCCTGGAGGCTCCGGGGGGTCCGCAGAACCTTCAGAGTCACAGGACACGGCAGCGTCGCAGCAGAGGCGACGGACGAGGAGGACCCACTTTGCGGCTCATCCTCCGGTTACTACTCAGCGGACCACGATCCGTCCCGTTGGAGACAGGTATAAATATTGTATATAGTATATTAAATATTAGATGTTATTTTCCTTTACTTAATGATTTAATATATTTTGTTGATGTTGGTACGACTTCTCGTTCACGGGGCTCGAGAAGCACCACAGGCAGGTTAACAGTGTCCTTGGTGCTATCGTCAAGTTGCACTACCCCGGTGTAATTGACGGTTTTCCTGCCCTGTCGTGGGATGACTACGCTCGGGTCTCTCACCCGGTGCACGGCACGGTTCAGGGAGCCGTGTGGCACGATTTTATGGTAAGTTTAACTGTTTCGTTTTTTCAATCGTTTGAATTCTTAATTGCATATCACTTAAATATTTGTTTTTTTAAAGATGAGGTACCAAGTAGAGGAACCGGGCATGGAGGACCATGCGAGACGCGTGTTCCATTACAACGCTCGGAAGCTCACGACGGCGGCGTTGTCGTACGCCCGGATTCAGGCCGTCAACGCGTACTACAAGCGGCACCCCCGGGAGCAGGAGCAGGAGCAGCAAAGGGGTGTCTTTAGGAAGGACTCGGACTCCTACTTGACAGAGGAGCAGTATGCGGAGGTAAGTTT
Organism: Tuctoria greenei; assembly: GCA_036927565.1. NCBI lineage: Eukaryota > Viridiplantae > Streptophyta > Magnoliopsida > Poales > Poaceae > Tuctoria > Tuctoria greenei. Next base: position 153,134,795 of record JAYESD010000006.1, on the reverse strand, counting down.
TTAATATTGTTAAATATTTACAATATCTACGTATGTTAACCGCGTCGATGAAAATGAAATATATGCAGGTTAGTATTTCCTGGTTACAGGATAACATCGAGGCGTACTTAGCTCTCTGTCGGTACTGGGCTAGCGACGCTTTTATCAACAAGTCCACGAAGGCTAGACAGTGCCGCATGGGGTCCGAGGGCAAGCACAACTATGGCGGCGATGGCTACTTGCGTTTGGCTAAACGCATGGCAAGTACCTTTTTATTTTATTTATGTGTTCCTAATATATTATTTATCTCACTAACACGGATGTACAGGAGCGAGAGATGGGTCATGAGCCGACCCCGACCCAGGTTTGGAAGAGAGGTCACAAGGGAAGTGACCCTTCTCAGCCAGGGCAGTGTAGTCAGGTCGCAGCCGACCGACTGGTAAGTTTTCGAAATTCATCAATTTCATTATAACTAATACTATTATTGACATGCTTACAAGATTTATTTGTTTTGTAGACAAAGTACGCACAGGAGGTCGCGAAGATACACGGTGCGGATTACGATTGGGAAAGCGCGCCGATCAACCCCCAAGCCGCGTACGCAAGCGGAGGCGGGAAGGCCCACGGACGGTGAGTTCTTCGTGTGTTTTATTTCTTTTTCAATTAATCTTCTTCTACTTAGTGTTTTCATTCTTTTGCAAGTTTGCCATTTTCGATGGAGTTGTCGACTCGAGGTCAACGCGACCTTTGAGAGACGCTTCATCGTCGCAGGCATCGACCGTTGGGACCAGTGGTCGTCTCTCGCAGACCCAGCTGGAGCTCCAGGCCATGAGGGAGTCGCTGACGCAAACTCAGGCAGAGCTGGAGAGGACAAGAGCGGAGGCAAGGGAGGAGCAGCAGAGGACGGCCTTAATGTTGGCCCAGATGCAAGCAACGGTGGCGGTAAGTAATTTAAAGTACCGTAGTTAAATTTCACAGCACTTAATAAAATATATCTGCTAATATCTTGCAATGGCAGGCTCTTGCTCGACAAAGCGGTCAGGACATCGAGAAACGCTTCCGCCGCAGCAGACACCGGAGCAGGTAATATTGTCTATACCTAGGAGTTTGATTCCCTTTTCATTATGTTAAAGAAGTTACTTGCATCACATTTAATTTAGCAAATGTGTTACTCACACTATTGACTAGTTGTTTAATGGACTTCTAATTTATCCTAATTATGATTCTTTTGCAGGGTTTCGGAACACGTCGAGATCCCGGAGGCAGTGGAGGGGATAGCGTGTAGACACCGGAGCAGGTGATAAACTCTCTTTAATATTGTTGTATCCATTTTAGTATTTTACATAGAGGGATAAGGAGGTACAACATAGAGGTAGATCTTGATGACTTGTCAGATATTGATTCCTATAGTGGTGAGGAAGTTAAGTGTATCTAATCAAGCTTTAGTAGTTTTTGACCATGGTAGAAATGATTAGTATATAGTGAATAAGTTGTCAGTGCTTCCATTTAACAAAAGGTATAGTGATTATCACTGATGTTTCCTTCTTATGTCGAAACTAATGTTCACTGAGTTAACAAAGGGCTAGTGCTTCCATTTAACTAGTGATATAGTACATTACTTCATTTGAAACTACATCATGCTTCCTTATTTTGTCACTGATGTTCTTGGCCTCTTATGTTATCACTGAGTTGACATTGATGCTTACTAGTGATTATGTTTCTTTTGCAGGGATCCGGAACGCGCCGAGAAGATCCCAGAGGTAATGGAGGGGCTAGCGTGTAGTCCGGTGGAATTTATTTTGCAAATTGTGTTGTTGTTGATGTTTTGAACTATATATTGAAACTGTTATGCTGTGTATATCTTATTTGTCTGTTCTGTGTTCTCGCCATCGAGCGAGTTAGTCAGTTTCTGTTTTTTTAAAAAAAACTCGAAAACTTAACTTACGTCGGCTATGGGAATGCCGATGTATGTTAGCCCAGGTTAACTTACGTCGGTCACGCCATACCGACGTAAGTTAAACCACTTAACCTACGTCGGTTTGCCCTGGCCGACGTAAGTTACAGCACTTTACTTACGTCGGCTTGCCCAAGCCGACGTAAGTCCTCCGGCCCAGCCCAAGGCCCATCTCGACACTTAACTTACGTCGACTTCTGCAGACCGACGTAATTAAGGTAACTTACGTCGGTGGCCGACGTAAGTCACCTTAATTACGTCCAAATGCCTACGTCGGCTGAAAGCCGATGTGATTAAGGGAAAACCGACGTAATTAAGTTACTTACGTCGGTTTAAGCCTTACTTACGTCGGCTTTGGCCGACGTAAGTGACCGATATTCCTTTAGTGTAAGCAAAACGTATAGCGCAGCTCCATGAAAACCACAGGCAAAGCTGATGGTAGACACGGCCTAGTACTTCGCGTTATTAACGTAATACTCCGAATCTTGACCTGCAACTGTTGATGGGGGGATTGCAAGAGTGAGTACATGTCGTACTCAGCAAGTGTGGGAAAGTATGACATGTAGTTAATACAAATGATGAAATATAATAAAGGCTAAGTGTTGAAAAGTACAGTAATACATTTGAAAAGCAATATATCATATGTATGTGAAGTAAACCTATCATAATCCATGTAGTTATCATAATACCATTCTATATCTCATTACAAATAACCATATTTATCACCATGAACCATAATGCCATCCCAAAGCCAATACCAAACCATCCCAATACCAAAACCCTTCTAATCATGTAGGTCATCCAGGTGCTCTAAACCGGGAGCGCGGCTATCATGATAGTTTTAATAGACTCTGCAGAGTTTGTACCGCTTTATCCACGTGTTTGTGATTTCATCACCCATCAACGACTAAAGAACCTCCCTTATGTCAATCACACTTCCTTTAGTGTATAGCCAAAAAGATCACAAAATAGCCTTTACAAAGGGACTACTAGCATGTACGGACCTACTGAGGTTATACCGGTGGCGACGTCTCCTACAGAGCACGTCTTCAACTAAGGGCCTCCTCTTGTGCCATTCGGATCTCAGGGAGTCCCTGCCACAAATCCAAACCCAATCTAACTCCCCTTCCCCGGTGCACCAAATTATCGGCGCAATCCCAGCAATACCCTAATTAATCAACTACGCCACACCTATACTTAGCCTCGTGGTAGCACTGTAGTCTTAGCCTATTCTCGCAAGAACCGGTCCTTAGATTAAAGCAAACAACCACCATAACATCCAACTCAATCCACCAACCACGCTTGCTTAGATCACCTATCATTTTAACCAGTTCATGTGAATCAATATATCATTACTGCATAATTAAATAATATAGTGGTTCGTCATCCCAATTAATTAAGCGATGCAAAAGGTAAAAAACCTTTCCCGACTCTCTACCAGGTATTCCAGGTGACAAGGGTAGTTAAACGATGCTAGTCAACTTCCTATCATATGATTCCCATCAAATTGAAACAAGCATGCAATTTTGCAAATAAAATATTTATTTTAAAATAGGATCAATATGCTTTAAGGACACTTGCCTTGTTCCGACGGATAAGGTTGCTCAAGCGCTTCGAAGCCTTGGTTCTGGAAATCCTCGTACACGACCTCTTGAGCACTTTCCTCTACTCGTGATCACACATACAAAAAAATACATACAAATCAACATGATACACACATATTAATCAACATGCGATGACATGCATGCATGCAAAGTTAAATTATTAATTAACCATAGTTGTTTATTGATTAGATGCAACTATTTCATACGTGTTTATGCGAGTTTACAGGGTCTTAGCAAGAATTAGGGTTGATGAAAATAAATAGATCTACATGCATCTTACGATTAAATTCCGGGTATTAGATCTAATACGTCACTAAAATTCAAATCGGAAAACATATCCTACTGTAGATGGGACGGCTTCGGAGATTGCGGCACGGATGCATAGCGTAGACGAAGTAGATGACGCAACGGTCCTACAGCAGCACGACGACGGTAACGCGACGATCTCTAGCAGACGACGGCTTCTTCCTTTTCTTCTTCTTCTTTTTTTTCTCCTCTTTTTTCTCTCTGGGGCAGCCCCTGGGCGCTAGTTTTTTTTCTAATGTGGCGGCGAAGGGAATTCTGGTGTCGGAACCCCTGAACTGCGGCTCCTTATAGTCAGCGAGGAGCGCTGGGGCGCTGGGTGCGGCCGACTCGGCCTCGGGACCGAGTCCCGGGCGTAAGCACGCTAGGGCCCTGGGCGCGGCCTGGCCCCGTCGGGCGCGCAGGCACGCGGCACGCGCGCGGTCAAGCAAAACCCGCTGGGGTCCGATGGGCACGCCGGGTGCGTCTCCGGCTGCGGCAGGGTTTCTGGATTTATTTTTTTTCTTTCGTTACCTTTTATTTCTTTAGCAGTGCGCTGCCAGAGCGTCCGGACTTGAGTCCCGCTCGGCATGCCTGGAACCTTCCGGGCAGAGGCAGAGTCCAGATAGAGAACGCAGGCTGTTGACTTCTTTTTTTTTCTTGTTTTCTTTTGGTCTCTGGCTGTCGGGTGAGTTTCTACCCTTTTTTCCTTTTGTTTTTTTATGCGGCCAGGTTGTGCGGCCATAATTCGGTTTTGGTGGCCTAGTTTCTACGTGCAGCCAGAGATTACGTGCAGTCAGTGCTGCTGGTGTAGATGAGTTGACTTTTTTTTAATTTTCTTTCTTTATTAACTGTTATTTATTTATCTCTTTATTTATTATTTATTTGTTTGTTTGTTTTTCTGTTGCTTGCAGCAAGACATTTTGTGGGGTCCGTGATCAGATTAACGGTTGACTAATATTTATTTTTTATATATATAGTGTGGTGAAGTATTAAAATACATCAAATTGTAGGGTACCGGACTAATCCGTTTAATACCGGACAAGTCCGTTCCAGTACAGAGAGGTATATCGGACAAGTCCGATATCGTGCCAGACAAGGTCGGGGTTGTAAGGGACTTCAGACTAGTCTGTTGTTGTAACAGACAAGTCCGTGGTGGGAGAAAATTTGATGAAGTCTGTGCATACCGGACTAGTCCGGCATAGGTCCGGATAAGTCTGTTATTGTCCAGTGAGGGTATTCAGACTAGTCCGCAATTTTTTGGACTATTCCGGTGTCTGGCTTAATTTTTACTTGTTTCTTTATTTCTAATTCTTTTAGGTTTATTCCTTTTTATCGTACGTAATGATTTTGCATGAAGTCATCATGTAACTAAACTATAATATTTGTATATATTCCTTTAGTTTCATTTATTTTTTTATCTCATATTTGTTATGGAAAATAAATTACTTTTGGCATATTTATTTTGTTAATTAATTTTTAATACTTGAGGATGAATGCAAAATGCAATACGAGATGCATGTATTTTATATTTTTCTTATAAAAATAATTTTTTCCTATTATTAACTTTAAATTCCTATTTAAGTTTTTAATTTGCCGAAACTTGAAAATCAGGGTATTACAATCAGAGGCATTATTGGACTAGTCCGGACTTTATCGGACTAGTCCGTTGCGGACAAGTCTGCACTAGGAGGACTTGTCCGATCCTGGACAAAGAGATTATCAGACTAGTCCCAGGAATAGCGGACTAGTCCAGACCAGTGTAAATTTGTGCAGTGAGAGTGTTTTCTTTTGCTTGAGCTCTTGGGGTGTGTTTCTCCAACACACTCTATACACAAAGAGTATTATATTCATCTCTTAAGCTCTTTTAAACTTGATTCCTCTCTCTCCTTTCTTTTTGCACTTTCTTCATAATTTCATTAAAAACATGCGCTCATCTCAACAATTTGGTTAGGATCTCATTTGTTTGTCATAAATCAATCAAAACCCACAAGGAATGCTTAGATGCACTTTCAATCTCCCCCTTTTTGGTGATTTATGACAACCAATTGAGATTTCACAAATATGATTAAGAGTCCAGATTTTTATAAAGTGTGCACATATGAGCTTGGAACAAATTAAGTAATGGAAACATAAGACATATGTGCACTCTTTATGGTGGGGTGCAAAACTACGTGTGTGTAGGCAATAATCATGATGAGAATGAGGTAGAAGCATAATCATAACAACAACAAGCATATATATAAATTTCAAAGCATAAACATTGATTATATCAAAGTATCATCACAAACTCCATAACCATAACTTAGAACCATAATAAGAGTCCTACAACATTAAAAAACGTCTTACACCACCAAAAGCATAACAGAGACCAAAAGATGCAAATGCAGCTCTCATCTCTCATCTACGGCTACAACCTAGTGACTCCCTCTCAATCTCTCCCCCTTTGACATCAAGGCACCAAAAAGAGAGAGAGGAGGGATCTAGAAGTTGCCGCAGGTTCATTCCTTGCTGTCGGTCCTCTCGTCGTCTTCATTGTCGTCAGCTTGAGGGGGAGGAGGATGAGAACTACTCGTCGTGCCCCCAACACCAAAATAGGCAAGCTCGGAAGGTGATAAAGGTGGAAGCTCCAAGAAGTTAGAAGGAGAGTCCTCGGAGATGACAGGAGATCCAATAGGCTCAATCTCCGGCTTCTGGCAAATGTTCTTGACATTTTCTTTCACATACTTCATGTTTGCCTTTCTTGCCTTGCTCAACTTATGAAGCATCACTTCAGCCTTTTTGCAGGAGCCAACGATGGCGGCCAAGTACTTCAAGATGCCACTAGGAGACCCTTTTTGAGGAGGGGCCCTAATAGTGGACGTAGGCCTCATATCTCCTTGAGCTCTCCTCGAAACCTCCTCACTTGAGATAGGAGATGGAGCAGTTGGGAGAGAGGCTTGAGGAGGCTTCTGAGGCCTTAGAGGAGTATGCTCTACATCCTTCACGAACTCAATTCTTGTGACTTTCTCAATCATAAATATCAAGTATGGTGCATAGCCACAGGAGTGGTTCGGTGTGCAGTAGATGTTCACCATATCATTCCAAATATAGTCAAAAACATCAAACTTTTTGTCCTTGCTGATCACCTTCATCATTGTCCTCAAATAGCTTTGGACACTCCTTTTATCTCCGTTTTTCGGAGCAATAGTCTTCCGGAGCACTCTATTTAGAACCATGAAGAATGGCTTCATGTTCATGGTGGAAGGGGGATTGAATTTCAGGCGAGTGTCATAGAGGAACTTCATCTTGTCCTTCTCCAAGACACTGATATTGTGAATGATGAGCTCATTTCTGCTAGTGTCATCGAGATGTAGTAGTCTTGCAAACTCATCATAAGTAATAGTATACTTGGATCCATGTGTCATCCAAGACACTCTCTCTTCTTCATCGCTGGCATCGCTAGCAAAGTACCAGGTTGCATAGAATTGAGCGATGACTTCATCATTCCAATTGCACATGAAGGCAAACAAGTCCTTGAGGACATGTCTCTCCACAACCTTTATCACTTCATCAAAGGATGGACAACTCTTTTTCTCACAGTGCGCCCAGTCGATCCATTGGCTGCGGACCACTTGAGTCTTCATCAAGAGATACACGGTACTATAGTAGTGTGCGTGAAAGTTACTCCAGAATCTTGCATCGACTACCTTTCTGGAACTGCTGTAACAATTAGTCGTCCTGAGCTTTGAAGCTACATCGCTTCCTTTGCCATTGAATTTTTCTTCAGAGGGGTCTCTGTTCCCCTGTCTTGGTGCACTCATCCGCAGAGGGGTAATCGGGCCAGAGGCAATCCTTTTGCCTTTCCCTTTGGATTGGCGATGAGCCGCTGAGATAGAGCCAATCAAATCTTGAGCTTTTGAAGCTTGCTTCTTTGCTGCAACTTCTGTCGCGTCCTAGGTGGGGTGGGTGATGGTTCGGCAGCACGCTCTTGCCTCTTGTTACTTTGCCCCATCGAAGCACAAGGCAAAGAGTCTTGTTCCATCTCGGCCTCAAAGTCGGAAATCTCATCATTGGAGCTCGACATTGTCCTGACAAAAGGATTATACAATACATGGATGAGGATTGATGGCAAGGAAATGCATTGAGTAGTTGGAATTTAGGGTTGAGTTCAGTAAAAAAAAGGGACTTGTCCGGTGCTCAAGTGCGAACTAGTCAAGAGTACCGAACTTGTCCATACAGAGACCAGACTAGTCTGGTGTTCAACTGCCCAAACCCTAACTAGCAAATCAATGGTGTTTCTCAATGCAAATATAGCTCAAGGTAGATGTAATACAACAATGAGTCATGTATTAACTAGAGGAGCTAAGCTATTTGGTCCATAACAAAAGAATTTGATGGTTCTAGGGTTTTGGAGAATGTTTACCAAAATACTTTGATTCTTGAAGTTGGAGGAGTTGTGAATGCGGACTAGTCCGTGGACCTCAAACCCCTTGCAATGGAGATCGTTTTCCATGGAGAGTTGAAGAGATTTGGTGGAGAAATTTCCAAATCACCTTGGGAGCGTGCGAGTGAGGAGAGAGAATGTGAGGAACGTTGTGAGGATGAAGGATATTAGGGTTTGCTGGCCCTAGGGTTGTGGAGTCGAAAAATCGGACTAGTCCGTGGTCAACCAGAGTAGTCCGGACTACCGGAGCTCTGCAGACTAGTCTGCAGTGTGCGGCCTAGTTAGGGTAACCATGGACTAGTCCGTGGTCACCATAATAGAAGCATTTTTCCCATTCGTATATATTCGAAGGTGCTTACAATGAAAATAGGGGCAAAACACAAAAATAATCTTGATGAATATGATCAGTAAACATACAACAATCAAGCTATGACCATAATTCACCAAGATCAAGTAATTGAAATAGTTTTTCAGAGAAAATAGAGAGAGTAGATTTTCATAACACAATCAATAGATTTTTAAGATGGCGTACATATATGCAAGTTTTCAAGCCACGTTTTGAGCATCAAGGATATTTAGTTCATTTCAGAGCTCGCAAAAACGTTTTTCATCAAGTGGCTTGGTAAATATATCAGCTAGTTGTTTTTTGGTGTTGACATGAGAAATGGCTATGTATACTGTCATTGAGTGGTCTCTCAAAAAGTGATGTCGGATGTCTATGTGTTTGGTCCTAGAGTGCTCAACGGGGTTATGGGCAATTTTAATAGCACTCTTATTATCACGAAGGAGTGGAATACGACTCATATTATAACCATAATCCCTTAGAGTTTGTCTTATCTAAAGGAGTTGTGCACAACAACTCCCGGCTGCAACATAATCCGCTTCAGCTGTGGATAAGGCAATGGAGTTTTGTTTCTTAGAGGACCAAGAAACTAGGGATCTACCTAGGAATTGGCATGTACTGAAGGTACTTTTTCTATCTACTTTGCATCCGGCATAATCTGCATCGGGGTATCCAATGAGATTGAACTTGGAACCTTTAGGATACCAAAGGCCTAGGTTGGGTGTATGAACTAAATATCGCAAGATTCTTTTTATGGCTGCCAAATGACACTCCTTAGGATTGGCTTGAAATCTCGCACACAAACATACACTCAACATAATATCAGGCCTATATGCACACAAGTAAAGTAGGGATGCATTCATGGAACGATATACCTTTTGATCCATGTTTGGTCCGTCTTCATTGAGATCCAAGTGTCCATTTGTTGCCATGGGATTCTTTATAGGCTTCGCCTTGTCCATTCCAAACTTCTTGAGTATGTCTAGAGTATACTTGGTTTGGCTTATGAACGTCCCTTCCTTTTGTTGCCTCACTTGGAATCCTAAGAAATATCTCAATTCTCCCATTATAAACATCTCGAATCTATCTGTCATAATCTTACTAAATTCTTCGTAAAAGGATTTGTTAGTTGAACCAAATATAATATCATCAACATAAATTTGACAGATAAATAGATCATTGTGAAAGTGCTTGGTAAATAATGTGTAATCAGCTTTGCAATCTTAAATCCATTTTCAATCAAAAAATCTCTAAGGCACTCATACCAAGCTCTAGGAGCTTATTTGAGGCCATAGAGAGCCTTACGCAGTTTGAACACATGGTCGGGGAACTCTTGATCTTCGAATCCGGGGGGTTGCTCCACGTACACCTCGTCCTTGATTGGTCTGTTGAGGAATACGCTTTTCACATCCATTTGATAGAGCTTGAAATCATGGTGAGTAGCATATGCAAGTAATATTCGAATATATTCAAGCCTAGCTATGGGAGCAAAAGTCTCTTCGAAATCCAAACCTTCGACTTGTGAATACCATTTGGCCACAAGTCGTGCCTTGTTTCTTGTCACCACCCCGTGTTCGTCTTGCTTATTGTGGAAGACCCATTTAGTGCTGACGACGTTGAACTTGGGCCTTTCAACAAGTTCCCACACCTCGTTCCGTTTGAAGTTGTTCAATTATTCTTGCATTGCCACCACCCAATCCAGATCTTTTAATGCATCTTCAACCCTGTGTGGTTCCAAAGAGGATACAAACGAGTAATGTTCACAAAAATTAGCTATTCGAGATCTAGTTGTTACTCTCTTTTGGATGTCACCGATTATGTTGTAAACGGGGTGATCTCTTTGGATACATTGGTGTACTCTTGGATGTGGCACTTGTGGTCTTGAATCTTAATGGTCATCTTCTTCTCCCCCTACATGGTTGCCCTCATTGATTTGTTGGTCACCTTGATCTTCATGAGGTTGATCATGTGTAGAAGCTCCCCCTTGATAATTTACCTCCACTTGTGGTTCGTCTTCTTCATTCTCATTTGGAGGTGGCACTTGTGGTCGAACAACGCCCAACGCCATTCTTCTCAACGCTTGGCATGGGGCTTCTTCTCTTTCTAGCACACATTGATCAACTTGCTCTTCTTGAGAGTCGTTAGTTTCATCGAACACTACGTGATGTGCTACTTCAACAACTTTGGAGACCTTGTTGAAGACACGATAGGTACAAGAGTTTGAATCATAGCCAAGTAAGAAACCTTCATCGGACTTCAAAGCGAACTTTGAAGTCCTAGGATTCTTGTTCAAAATATAACACTTAGAACCAAAAACTCGAAAATAGGAAATATTCGGCTTGTTACCGGTGAGTAGTTCATATGATGTTTTCTTGAGTAGGCGATGAAGATAGGGTCAATTTATGGCGTGACAAGCGGTGTTAACTGCTTCAGCCCAAAACCGATTCGAAGTATTGTACTCATCGAGCATTGTCCTCACCATCTCTATGAGAGTTCGGTTCTTCCATTCGGCTATTCCGTTTTGTTGAGGGGAATATGGTGCTGAAAATATATGTTTTATCCCTTATTCATCTAGGTACTCCTCAACTTGGGTGTTCTTGAACCCCATGCCATTATCACTTCGTATGTTCTTGATCTTCAATGAGAATTCATTTTGGGCACGCTTGAAGAACTTCTTGAGGGTTCCTTGAGTTTGTGTCTTATCATGCAAAAAGAAAACCCACGTGAAGCGCGAAAAATCATCAACAATTACCAAACTGTATTTGTTACCACTGATGCTTATGTAAGCAATTGGACTAAATAGGTCCATGTGAAGGAGCTCGAGCAGTCTTGTTGTTATCATGATATTCTTCGCGGGATGGGGTGCTCCTACTTGCTTCCCAGTTTGGCACGTGCTACAAGGCCTGTCTTTCTCAAAAACAACATCCTTCAAACCTCGGATGTGATCGCCCTTAAGGGGTTTTTAAAGATTCCTCATACCAACATGTGCTAGCCGTCTATGCCATAGCCAACCCATGTCGGTCTTTGCAATCAAACATGTGTCAAGTTTGCCTTTATCTTTGTTGAAGTCAACAAGATAAAGCTTTCCCTTTAACACACCCTTGAATGGAAGAGATCTGCTACCTCCGTAAGAAGGTGTTCATCATGGAAAAGCAAGAGGAAGTCTGCGCCACCACGGAAGTCAATGGTGTAACAACCTCTCCACCGCCTACATGGACGGCCATCTCACCTTGGTGTGCACCCATGTATGCCTCCCCGCCGCCGTCGCCTTCACCGCCTCACAACCATGGCTCACATAATTAAGTCTAGGTCTCCTTTCTAGAAGTTAGAGGGGCATTTAGATCGTCATAGTTGTGTTTAGAGTGGTTTGCTGAATTTTCTCGGTGTGTGCTTGTGCTTGTGTGCTTGGTGCGAGTTGTGGGACGATTAGCGTTTTGTCCACATCCGCAAGTAGTAGAGAGTTGTAGGATCCTTGTCCATATCCTCTAATAGAGTTATTAGTATTAATAAAATAATTGCTTAGTTACACATACCTTGATTCATATAGTTGGGCATGTTTCTTTCCAAATTCTAAATTCTTCCGTCTCTACCATTTCTTTCACCAACAAATGTTGAGGACTCGCAACCAGAGGAATGCCAATTGTGAGGTGGAGGACAATGGAGCACCTCAGAACAACAATGGACATGGGGCTATTGTTGGCTATGCAGAACCAGCTCACGCAGACTATGATACATACTATGGGACAGCTGCAAGCTGGCAACAACAATTAGCCTCACACACTGCCACCAGCGCCACCTCCGCCACACCACCACCGCTTGGGAAAATTCATGAGGACCAGACCGCCTACCTTTGCTCAAGCCACAGATCCAATGGAAGTTGATGAGTGGTTAAAGTCGGTAGAGAACAAGCTTGCTATTGTCATGTGCAGCGACCGAGAGAAGGTTCTTTTTGCCTCACACCAATTAGATGGATCTGCTGCAGATTGGTGGGAATCCCTTTGCAATGCCCATGCTAATCATGAAGGAATCATCTGGGCTGAATTGAAGGAGAAGTTCCATTCTCACTATGTACTTGAGAGATTCATGATACCGAGAAGGCAAGAATTTGAAAACCTCAAGCAAGGAAGGATGAGTGTGAGTAAGTATATCAATAAATTCACTCAGCTGTCTAGATATGCTCCACAAGACATCAACACTGATAGCAAAAAGGAGTATCTATTCATGAGGGGTCACAACAATGAAATTCAAGTTCAGTTGCTCAATGCTGACTCTGCAAATTTCCAGGAGCTGGTTGACAAGGCCATTGTGGTTGATAACAAAATTCAAGACATAGAGCTAGATCACAAGAGGAAGATGTCGTATCATGGACATCCGCAAGGAAGCAATGTCCGTCCTCGCTATGCACCACCTGCTACACCTTATTATAACCTGATTGCTGCTGCATACCGCCCTGCTTATCCACCACCACCGCAACAGCCAATGCAGCAACGCCCACCCATGCAAGCACCTCGCTTACCTATGCAGCCTGCGCCACGCCCAAATATGCCTGCTTACGCTCAGAACCAGCCTCTACCAAACTGTGCTGGCACCACTGGTGCAAAGACTAAATATAATTGTGGTCAAGTAGGACATTTTGCACATCAGTGCCCAAGACCGAGTCCAGGACAGGTGAACAATGCTCCAAGGCAGAATCCTAGGCCCAAAGGAGGAACAGCTCAAGGCAACCGAGGACCACAAAATTTCGCTCGTGGCAAAGTGAACCATGTATCTACAGAAGAAGCTGAGGAAGCTGAGGATGTTGTGATTTTTATGTTTCTCGCCAACTCCAACCCCGCTACTATATTGTTTGATTCTAGAGCATCGCATTCATTCATATCATCAAACTATGTTGCAAAGCAAAGTATAACTATATCATACCTGAAGTATACTCTGTTGGTTAAGTCCCCTGGAGGGGAGATGGGGACAAATATTGTATGTCCAAAAGTAAGTATTTCCATAAGGGGGGTAGATTTTGTCACCAACATTATAGTACTAAATTCACAAGGCTTGGACATCATACTTGAAATGGATTGGTTAAGGAAGCATAATGGAGTAATTTAGTGTCCCACTCGGATAGTGCAATTGACCAATGAAGAAGGAGTTAGTATATAATTAAAGGAAGTTCAGCAAACTACAAAGAAAACCATGGTGAATCATGCAGAAGGAGTAACTTTGGAGGAAATTCCAATTGTACATGAATACCCAGATGTGTTTATTGAGGAATTGCCAGGTATGCCACCTGATCATAACATCGAGTTCGTCATTGATTTACTACCTGGAACTGCACCTATAGCAAAGAGGCCATATAGGATGCCTTCTAAGGAATTAGCGGAGCTCAAGAAGTAGATTCAAGAGCAGTTAGAGACGGGTTTTATATGCCCGAGATCACCGCCATGGGGAGCCTCAGTGCTTTTCGTAGATAAGAAAGATGGATCCCGAAGAATGTGTGTGGATTACCAGTCTCTCAACGAGGTGACAATTAAGAATAAGTACACTCTGCCACGCATAGAGGATCTGTTCGACCAAATGAAGGGAGCCAGAATATTCTCTAAAATTGATCTTCGGTCAGGATATTTTCAAATGAAGATTAGACCATCGGACATACCCAAAACAGCTTCCAGGACACAGTATGGATCCTATGAGTACACCATCATGTCATTTTGATTGACAAATACACCTGCATACTTCATGTACCTCATGAATAAGGTCTTCATGGAGTATTTGGCTAAGTTCGTGTTAGTGTTCATTGATGACATCATGTCTACTCAAAAAGTGAAGAGGAGCACAAAAGCATTTAAGGCTGACAATGCAGAAATTGTGAGAGCGCCAGTTGTATGCCAAGTTTAACAAGTGCCAATTCTGGTTGAGGGAGATATCATTCCTAGGCCATGTCATTTCGGGAGGAGGAGTGTCAGTTGACCCAGGAAAGGTTAGAGATGTGCTAATGTGGGAATCTTCGCAGAATGTGATGGAAATCATGAGTTTTCTTGGAATGGCTAGATATTATCGCCGGTTCAACAAGGACTTTTCCAAAATAGCGAAGCCCATGATTGAAATGTTGATGAAGGAGAAGCCTTTCAAGTGAACTCAAGCTTTTCAGGACGGTTTCGTGAAATTAAAGAAGAGATTGACGACCACACCAGTATTGACGTTGCCAGTCGTAAGCAAGAGCTTTGACATTTACTGTGATGCTTCAAGGCAAGGACTTGGTTGTGTATTGATGCACGAAGACCGAGTAGTAGCTTATGCATCCAGGCAATTGAAGAAACATGAGCAGAATTATCGTACGCATGATCTCGAACTTGCAGCCGTAGTGTACACGTTGAATATTTGGAGAAATTATGTTCTTGGCCATAGATGTGCGATTTACACAGATCATAAGAGTCTCAAGTACATATTCACACAAACGGATCCGAATTTGAGGCAACAAAGATGGTTGGAACACATTAAGGATTATGATGTGGGAATCAACTATCATCCAAGAAAGGCCAACGTAGTGGCTGATGCTTTGAGTTGAAAGGGAGCAAGCCACCAGCTCACCGTTAGGGAGTTGCCATCCGATCTATGCAAGGAGTTTGAATAGTTGAATCTTGGATTTGTGGGTTGGATGGGAATTACGGAGTTAAATCTGACCCCGGAACAAGAAATCCGAGAAGGTCAAACAAAGGACAAGGAAATATAGGAAATAAACGAAAGAACCCAAGAAGGGAGAGAATTCAGATTTGATGAGGATGACCAAGGTACTATATGGCTCAGGAAACGGATTGTTGTGCCGAATGAGAAGCATCTCCGGCAGGTCATATTGAAGGAGGCACATGACTCGCCTTACTCCATCCACCTCGGTTGTACTAAGATGTACAAGAACCTGAAGAAGTGCTACTGGTGGGATGGTATGAAGAGGGACATAGCAGAATATGTTGCACTATGTGATGTATGCCAACGAGTCAAGGTTGAACACCAAAGGCCAGCTGGATTATTGCAGCCACTGAAAATTGTGTAATGGAAGTGGAAGAGGTTGGTATGGATTTCATAGTTGGTATGCCACGTACCTCAGCAACTTATGATTCAATATAGGTTATTGTGGATCGATTGATAAATTCAGCTCATTTTATTCCTATCAAGACCACTTATAGAGGAGCAAAATTGGCATAATTGTATATGGGAAGAATAGTGTGCTTACACGGAGTGCCCAAGAAAATAGTGTCCGATAGAGGTTCTTAGTTTACTTTGAGGTTCTGGCAAAAACTACACGGGTCAATGGGAACTCATTTGAATTTCAGTTTTGCATATCACCCTCAGACAAATGGACAGGCTGAGAGAACAAATCAGATTTCGGAGGACATGCTAAGAGTCTGTGCGCTGACGTATGGAGGAAGCTGGGACAAAAGTCTGCCATATGTTAAATTTTCCTACAACAACAATTATCAAGCAAGTTTGAAGATGTTGCCATATGAATCGCTATATGGGAGAAGGTGTAGAACACCCTTGTTATGGAATGAGACAGGGGAAACTCAAGTATTCGGACCTGATGTGATACAAGATGCAGAAAAGCAAGTTCAGACAATCTGCGAGAATTTGAGAGATGCTCAGTCAAGACAAAAGGGCTATACAAATAATAGGCGAAGAAACCTATCCTTTGACGTAAGATACTTCGTATATCTCAAAGTGTCACCTATGCTAGGTCACAAGCGATTTAATGTCAAAGGCAAGTTGGCACCTCGCTATATTGGACCATTCAAGATTTTGGACAAACGGGGAGATGTACCTATAAGTTGGAGATGCCAGCACATCTTTCCGATGTTCATGATGTGTTTCATGTTTCTCAGCTCAAGAAGTGCTTAAGGGTGCCAGAAGAGCAAGTACCGATGGAAGAATTAGAGCTTGAGGAAGATTTGACCTATGCCGAGCAACCCATCGATATTTTGGAAACCAAGGAGAGGGTTACGAGGAACAAGGTGATTTGATGGTGCAAAGTGCAATGGAAGCATCATACAGAATCAGAAGCAACTTGGTAGCGAGAAGATGATCTCAAGAAGGAATTTCTCTATCTCTTTCATTTCGCATCGAATCTCGAGTGCGAGATTCATTTTAAGGGGGTAGGTTTGTAACACCCTCATTTTCATGCATAATGCATTGCATGCATGCTCATAGATGTTAACATAAAGAAACATAAAAAGGAACAAGATTTAAAATGAATTTAAGGCTAAACAACAATTTAATTATGTGAGGGAGCGGAGTTGTCCCGGCCCGAACCCGGACTAGTCCAGTTTCCCTCGTCTGTTTCCATAAATTCAGTCTTCTTCAGAGCTCGGACATGTCCGACACACTACACGAACTAGTCCGTTGGAGGCTCTGATGTTTTCCCAGACTTGTCCGATTTCCAGCGGGCTAGTCTGATCTCATTAAGTTCTCAGTCTGGATCAGCCTTTTCTAGCCAACCAGGACTGGTTCGGCCATGCGCACCAGACTTGTCCCGAAATCTCTCTGTTGCCAAGCATACTTGTCCAGTCCCAATTGCAAACTAGTCCGGCCTGCAGGAACCAACTCGGATTCTGTTATTTCTATCGATTGGTTGTTGGGTAATTGCCTTAATTGGGCCCAAGAACTTCATGCCTAACCTTAGAGGAGCCCAAGCGGACCCCACCTCGGCCCCTACTCATCTCCCAAGGAATTATACTTGGAATCCACCAAAAACCCTACCTTTCCACCCCTATATAAGCAACCCAATACCCTCACCTCTCCATCAAGTTGGGAATCCTCGCTGCCACCCTTTGCCTTGTGTTGTCATCGAGAACAAGTCCAGAAGCAAGGAGAAGGAGAAGAAGAGGGAGGAGAATCAATCGAGATCAATCTTCATTAACTTTTTGACAATTGACGTTCTTCATCACCAAATCTTCATTAACTCATCTTCATCAACCCTAATCATCCGGATCCAAGTGTTGCACCCAATTCTTGATTCTAGGATCTCTAAACACATGGTACACCCTCTACATCCACTCTTCTACGTCAATTCACCCCTTAATGTTGTTGTCTAGAAAACCCTAACTCTGCAGTTCTGTATAGGGCGGACTAGTTCGACCCCTATATAGGACTTGCCTGGTGTTCTGAATCTGTCATTGTTGAATTGAATCCAATTTGATCCAAATCAATTTCAAACCTGTCCAAACTTGTTAAAAACTATTGAAACTAGTTAGTAAACATTAATAGCAACTCATTAACAAGTTTACCTCACAATTGCAATATCATGCATATCATGGCATATTGAGTACTATATGAGCATTATTTGATTGTATTGTTTGTTTTGCATGTTTTTCACGCGGAGTATAAGTTCTCTCTGTAGAGAGTGCTTTCAAGGATCGGCAGAACCAAAGTTTTGAAGTCTTTGATCCAAACCAAGCTCAGGAGCAAGGCATGTGTCCTTGATCATGTTGATCCTGTTTTAAATGCTTTGTTTGCAAAATTGCATGCTTGTGTCAAATTGATGAGAAAACCCAACTGTAGGAGTTTACTAGTTTTGTATGACCACCCTTGTCGCTTGAAACTATGTATAGAGTCGGGAAGGGTATTTTACACTTTTTCTTCGCATTACTCAATTGGGTTTGGGAAACAATCATATTGCTTAATTATGACTATTGAACACATGAATGAAGAGAATTGATAATAATGACCCTTTAGGAACATGGTGCCTAGGGATCTAAGCAGGTCGGTTATGTGGAATGGGTTGGACTGTTTTGGTGGTTTTGCTTGCTTTAGATCTAAGGACCTTTTCGTGGAGCAATCATCCAGGATTTACAGTGCCACAACAGGGCCAAGTATGGGTGCAGCTTAGCTGACTAATTAGTGTGTTGCCAGTACTATTTGGACCATTAGGGAGGCTCGGGGAAGGGGTAGTCTGATGGGTTTGAAGTTGATGGTGGGGCTACCCTGGGATCCGAATGGCTCAAGAGGGGGCCCTTGGTTGGATGTAGTTGGAGAGATCACCACCAGTGAAACCTTAATGGGGTCTAAATATGCTAGTAATCACTTTGTAGAGGCTATTTTGTGATCTCTTGGGCACACACCTAAGGACGTGTGAGACGACATAATTGAGATCCCTTGGTCATCAAAAGGTGATGAAATCACAAACTTTTGGGTAAAGTGGTACATCCCCTATGGAATGTGTCTAAAACTACCATTATAGTCGTGCTCCCGATCATGAGCATCCTGGACCCTCACATGATTAGAGTTATTTACCTTAAATTGTGTTTAATGGCTACAATTGAATTGGGAGTTGGTATTGGTCAATAATTGGCATTGGTATATGGAATTGATGAAATTGAGACAGATGAGCAGTTATAAGTTGGTCATGGATTATTATCGCTGGTATTGGTTATTTAAGTTGAAATTGATGTTATATGGTTTATTTGGGAAGGACCACACTTAATGAACATAATATTGCATTTTCAACTATTTTGAATGTACTTTTGTGCAATTAGCCACTGTTTATTGCCATGTCTTGTTTAAGCTACATGTCATGCTTTTCCACACTTGCTGAGTACGACATGTGCTCACCCTTGCTATTCCCCAACAAATTCAGACGCAGGCGCCAATATGGAGTACCAGGAGGTCTTTGAGGAGTTCTAGGTGTGTGTGTTAGCGTCAAGCTTGCTTGTGGAGTTGGAGTCTTTAGTGTTTAGTTTTTCCGCTGTAGTATTATTAGAACTTGTATTCAAGACTATTTAATTTGTAATATGGTACTATTATTAGTATTATTATTTGAGACATGATTATATCTGTTTATCATTTGTGAATCACTTGTGTATGTGTGTTGAACATCCTGGGCACACATATGCATTACACTTGGTTCATTTTCAGAACCAGGTGTCACAAAATAGACTAGAGGGGGGAATACAAAACTAAAATGAAAATGCAATTAATTAAACTCCGTCCCGATCCCAAATTTCAGATAAGTCCAAGTTGGGTTCGGACTTTTCTGACAAAAAGTCAAACAAGTTTGACATTCCGTGTAGGACAAACCAAAGGTGAGATTCTTCTCAACACAAATGATGTAAGGAGCATCCTAGCAGTTCTACAAGTAATATGGATGAAAAAATATGAACTACAACTTGCTAGATCATGTAGATAACGATAATGCCCTAGATGATCACTAGAAAGGTTAAAACAGTGCAAAAATCAAAAGACAGACATTGAACATAGGAGTTTTCATCAAGATTTAGTTTTACGAAGAAACCTACGTCCACGATGAGGAGACCACGAAAGACCAGTCCTTCACAAGCCCTTCCCTCACCAAGAGACCACAAAGGGCGTGCCTTGGTTCTTCCACTATCTATACGAGGGTGATACAAACTTGCTGGACACCTAAATCACAAATGAAATCACCGAGCGACACCTAACCATCTAGAGTTTGCACCTAAGAGTAACAAACACAAAACACTCAAGCAAACACAGTGAATCGAATCAAAGCTCAAGCCGAAAGCCACTTCTTCTCAAATCTTGTGACCACTCTTTCACTGTTCCCAAAATCACAAGTTTTGGTTGTAGAAGGTGAAAGCTAGGTGTAGAAGTGCTCTTGTGGGTTTTTTGGGCACATGTGCTCTTTTGGATGGTTAGGGTATTGCTAATAGGGGATATTGTCCCCTATTTATAGCTAAAAAGTGATTTTCACCAGTGTTAGGCTACCCATGTCAGACAAGTCTGGAAATGTTTTGAACATGTCCAAGATGATGGGCACAGTGATGGTACGACTAAGTGTTTGATTTTGAATTAGTGTGTAAAGCCGCTTCGAACATGTTTGGCATGAATCGGATAAGTTCGAATTGTCAAGGGTGGGTTTTTGATAACTTATCCAGCTTTCTACACTTCGAACAAGTTCAAACAACCTAGAATATGATCGGGTTTAAGCAAGAAGTTTTTGGACATCTCTGGACAGACTCGAACAAGTCTGAGGGGCTAGAGGGACTTAGAATATTTCTCAGTTGTGGCAATGCAGTGACATCTCAAACATGTCTGGCCAAACTCAAACAAGTCTGAGTGGCCAGAGAGACTTAGAATTTTCTAAGTCAGGATAGGCTAGACAAGGCCGGCCTGACTCGGACAATTTTGGATGTTTGCAGGGAGAATTCAGACATATCTGAGCCCATGCTTGTACAAGTTCATAACTTAGGTTAAACGATATTTTTAAGAACTACCCAAGGTTTTGAGCTCCCATTTGATTCCCTAAGTTTACAAGAGTCGTGTCCTTCCTGAAAGTACGGTGTTTCCTACGACTCAAGAAAAGTAAAAACCTAATTCTACGAGTCCTTTTGCGCATTTTCTCCTTTGTCAAAGTATTTTCATTAAAGTCATTCCGTACTTTAATCTATGCGAGAAACTCAACCAAATTAATTAGTTATTTCATTGTTTGTCATTAATCATGCATAACCCACAAGGGACCTAGATGAACATTCAAGAACAAAATGAAATAACTCAGCCGAGTAAGAGATCAAGGATTGCAAAATCCTTTGGTGATGAATTCATTGTGTACCTTGTGGATGATACTCCCAAATTCATAGCAGAGGCATATGCATCACTTGATGCAGATGGCTGAAAAGAAGCGGTTCATAGTGACATGGACTCAATTCTTTCTATGAGACTTGGGAGTTTACAGAACTGCCATACTCTTGAAAAGTACAAGGCGAGGCTAGTTGCAAAGGGTTATACTCAAAACAATGGTGAAGACTACTTTGACACCTATTCACTTGTCGCCAAAATGGCGGCAATCTGTGTACTACTTTCTCTGGCTGCCTCTTATGGTCTAATCATCCACCAAATGGATGTGAAAACATCTTTCCTTAATGGAGAGTTGGAAGAGGAGATCTATATGGAATAACTTAATGGGTTCTAGTAAGAGGTGAAGAGAGAAAGTTGTGCAAATTGTTGAAATCCTTGTATGACTTGAAACAAGCACCTAAGCAATGGCATGAATAGTTTGTAGTACTATTATGTCTACGGGCTTTGTCATTAATGAGGCTGATCGTTGCATGTACTAACGCCATGGTTGGGGCAATAGCATTATATTATGCTTATATGTGGATGATATACTAATTTTTAGTAGGAGCATTAATATAATTCCTGAAGTCAAGTTGTTTCTATCAAAATGTTTTGATATGAAAGATCTGGGAGAATCTAATGCTATTTGAATATTAAATTGAATAAGGATGAGAGTGGAATTGCTTTAAAGCAACCCCACTATGTTGAGAAAATCTTGAGCCGGTTCGGCTTTATGGATAGTAAGATTTCTCCTACACCTTATGATCTCAATATGATACACGAAAAGAACAAGAGAGAGCCAAGAGATTCCCTTAAATATTCTCAGATGATCAATTAACTCATGTTCTTAGCAAGCGCAACCGTCTTGTTATCTCGTTTGCTATGAGCAAACTGAGAAATTATATGTCAAACCCGGTGTCGGCGTTTCGTAAACCGACAAGTACATTTTTTGAATCACGTTGGTCTCCGTATAGCTAGCCTGCAAAGAACAAGAAATTTGTCCTCGTTCGGGCAAAGAAGGCCCTATTTCTAGCGGGAGTCTTCGTGATCTTTGTTAGCTCAAAAGGCGAGAGAACATATTACAAGCAGGCCTGGACCAACTATATGAGCTTTAAGAATGTAAGAACATCTATGAAAGTAATGTGTAAAAGTAATCGCACGCAAGTGTGCCAAAGGAAAAGGGTGCAAGAGCACCAAAGGGATAAGTGCATAAATAAATGCGTACGGAAATGCGGGAAGTAAAATGCGTATAGTAACCACGAATAAATGTGAATTCACCCCTTCCACTAAAGGCCTTGGGGGTCCTTTTATAGGGAGGTGAGGATTCCTTATCTATCCGACATTCCTCATAGTGGGGCTAGTGTTGATGGCTCCTATGAAACAGCAACAAATCATCCCTGGCAACGGCGCTACAAATTATTCTTGATGTTTCTTACGTCACCGATCATCTCTCAAAAGAGATGAGGTCCGCAAGCGCACGAAATTGTCATGTAGCATTTCACCCAAGATTACTCCCAAGGGTATCGTATTTATCCCGAAGGAAGGCAGTGGAGTAAAGTAAACACTACTCTTATGATCAAGCTAGGGGGTACCAATCAATTATCAAGACAAGGGTAAGTTGATAATATATGGGTAGTGTGACACCCACCTATCGATACCCTGCGTACCGGGTACCCCTTAGTACCACGAAGAGTACAAGGGAGTTCTACCTGTCAGAGTTGAAGGACTCCTCAGGCCCCACATGTCACATTGCACTGGACCTACTCCCCTCATATGGGTAGCTCATGGGTCAACACGTGTAAAGGAAAACCAGAACTAAGCTCCCAACGAAGGAAAGCTTCGGTGACAACACGTGTACAACGACCCTGGACCTAACCCTCAGCAGAGAGGAGCTCTGGTGCCGGCACATGTACAACAGCCCCGGATCTAATCTCCCGTAAGGGAAAGCTCCGGAGCTTCCACGTGTGGAGCCTTCGGACCTTCATCGACGTATACACTGGCAGATCTCCTCCAGCACGAACAATCAAGGGTAATTAAAGCAGCAGTTACAAGATTTAATTACGTGTCATTAATATTGTATTAACGACACGCGATCAGAGCACTATTAATAGGGGTAACGCAGCCATTAAGGCACATTATCACACTATTAATCATGCTTAATACCCTTTAGACAGTGTATTAGGCCATTAAATACGCCAGGGCCACATGTCGGGCCAGGCAAGCTTGTAACGGTCAGTCCATAGAACTAAAAAAGGGTTGTGTCGCACGTACCCAATCTCATATGATCCGATCCAAGCTAACCCGCTTACTAAGAAATAGACTCACACAATACAACAAGACAAATCCTGTGGAGTAGGGTGTTACGCTCAGGCGGCCCGAACCACGTAAATCTCTAGTGTCATCATCTTGACCTTGATCTCTGCGTACCCCAACAATAACAAGAACCTCAGTGGGCAGCTTCTTAGCAGGTCCAGGGGAAGTGTCGTTTCAAACACTTTGACATTTGGCGCGCCAGGTAGGGGAGCAATCCCGAGATCACAAGATGGTGAATTCTGCTGCGGGTTCATCCAATGGCAACCGTGTTGAACATCCTTCTGGAGCCAATCCCTCCAACGCTCACCAGCCAACAGGTGCCATTGTTCCAGCCAGCACTACAGCACCATCTGTTCCGGTAAACAATGCTGGTCAACAAGATGGGGCATCTGCGTCGATCACTGCATCGACAAACAAAAATCCTGAGCGTGCGCTCAATGCTGCGTGAGATCTCTTACAACACCCACCGCCTCCAGGTGCACCCCATGGTGCTATGGAGCTGTGGAAACCTGATGTTGACCATCTGGTTGCAGCTGCGACTGCAGGCATCAGCGATCAAGGTCCTCCCCCTTCAGGGCGAGCAACATCACAACGACGGACCTTGTCCAGCCGACTTGGTCCACAAGTCTCACAACAAAGGAGACGTGCTACATCCCAGCAGGTGACTTTGTTGCCTCTGGGGCACGACGCACCCACACCATTACCAAGATTCTGACTCATGACCTGCGGTCGGAAATGGATCGCCGTTACCGGTAGCAGGACAGCCATGTCCATATCAGACGTGCTCGTGAAAGGCGAGAGGCTCGAGACAACCCAGCTCCTCAGGGAGTAGGAGGAGGATGTTCTGCCCTAGCCATGCATTTGCACATGGTCAGATGGCCACAGAAGTTTCGGCCTCACATGCCAAAAAAATTCAACGGAACTGTCAACCCCGCCGAATTCCTTCAAATCTACTCTACTGCCATACTAACAGCGGGGGGTGATGAGGCTATAATGGCCAATTACTTCCCGGTGGCTTTAACTAGGACTGCATGGTCCTGGTTCATGAGTCTTCCACCCGACTCCATTAATAGTTGGGCGGAGCTATGCCAGCAGTTCACTACCAACTTCGGGAGTTCTTACACCCGGCCTGGCACTGAATTGGATCTGTTTGCTGTAAAGCAGACATCGGGGGAATCGCTGTGATCCTTCATCCAGTGGTTTTCTCAGGTACGGAATACTATTCCTTCAATCTATAGCTCTTCTGTTATCACTGCATTTAGATAGGGTGTTCGAGATAAGAAAATGTTGGAGAAGCTGGCTATTAAAGAAGTTACTACCGTCACGGAACTCTTCAGCCTAGCCGACAAATGTGCTAGAGCTGCGAAGGGCCGTGAAATGCATTCGAAGCTAGCTCCAGAGGCCAACCAGAACTCCTCCAAAGCTAAAGCTGCTACCTCCGGTAGTGGCAATAAGAAAAAGAAGCCCAACAACAAAAAGAAGCTATCAGCCGGCGCACCAGCCGCTGCTGCTGCCGCAGCTCCTGGTGGCCAGGGGCCATGCCCCGAGAAACTACCTCATCCTTCATCAAAAGACGACAATAGTTATAAAGCATGGTGTCCGATTCACAAAACGAACCGACACATCTTGGAAGAGTGCTGGGAGGTCCAGAACCTTGCCGAGCACTACAACAAGCGCCATGAAGAAGCTCCTTTCCGTCAACGGGAAGGAAAGCAAAAAGTCAACGAAGCTCCGACTGAAGAGGAGCTAGGTCTTCAGGACCCCAAAAAGGTCCTGAAAGCTGTCTACAACACTGTCGACGACGACTCTGATGTCTTTGACAACGAGCGTCGGAAGACCTTGAACACCATCTATGGTGGTTCTTGGGACATCACCTCTCGCTGCATCCTCAAGACAATGCAGCAGGACATGGCCGTGGCAGCTCCCACTACTAAGTCGGAGCCACATCGGAAGTGGATGGATACTCCCATTATTTTCGATGCTTCAGACTGTCCCCGAAGCATGATTGGGGCTGGACAACTCCCGTTGATGGTGTCACCCACCATTAACAACATTCAAATCCACCATGTAATGGTGGACGGAGGTTCCGGGCTGAACCTCATAAGCTTCGAACCTTTCGTTAGGCTTCAGCTCTGGCCTTCAGACCTTTGCTCATCCCGACCTTTCTCTGGAGTAGGTCTGGGAACTATTACTCCTCTCAGTTCCATCACACTCCCAATGACCTTCGGGACCCAGGAGAACTACAGAACAGAGAAATTGGTCTTCGACATTGCACAGAGCAATCTGCCTTTTAAT
Source organism: Tuctoria greenei (assembly GCA_036927565.1). NCBI lineage: Eukaryota > Viridiplantae > Streptophyta > Magnoliopsida > Poales > Poaceae > Tuctoria > Tuctoria greenei. The sequence goes on along the minus strand of JAYESD010000006.1, from coordinate 153,109,032 downwards.
GCCATTCTGGGCATGCCAACTTTATATAAGTTCATGGCCATAGCTCATTATGGTTACTTTGTAATGAAGATGCCAACACCCTCGGGCATTCTCTGGATCCGCGGAGATCACACCGCAGGAGTTACTGCTCTAGATGAACTCTATGCGCTTACCACTACGCAAGAAGAAGCATCCGATAAGGAGCCAGCTCCGAACCCTCTGAGCATTCGTCATAAAGGCTCTACCTCCGCACGCCGTGTGCAACCAAGCGGTGACACCGACGTTCCCGTCAAGGTTGTCGAAATTTGTACCGATCATGCTCAGACTACCCGTATATCAGGGGGTTTGAACAACAAATAGGAACTCACGCTCATCACTTTCCTCTGGGCTAATGTTGACGTGTTTGCCTGGCAACCGTCACAAATGCCTGGGATCCCTTGGGAGGTGATTGAGCACAATCTGAAGATTTACCCAGACGCACGACCTGTACACCATAAGCCCCAAAAGCAATCAATCGAGTGACAAAACTTCATCCGACAGGAAATCAAGAAGTTGCTCGAAGCTGGATTCATTCGAGAAGTCTTCCATCCAAAAATGGCTTGCAAACCCAGTTGTTGTACCCAAGATCGGTGGGAAGCTTCGGATGTGTATCGATAAACCACCTTAAATAAGGCATGCCCAAAGGATCCATTTCCACTACCTAGAATAGATCAGATAGTGGACTCCACCTCCGGGTGTGAGCTATTGTGTTTCATAGATGCATATTCTAGATATCATCAAATCCAAATGTCTAAGGAAGATGAAGAGCATAATGCCTTCATAACAGTAGATGGATTGTATCATCATACTGCCATGCCATTCAGTCTTAAAAGTGTTGCTTCAACATTTGTGCGAGCTATGTACAAAACATTTGGAGAGCTAATTAGAGACTTGGTGGAGGTGTATGATGTCGTGGTGAAGATAAAAAACAAGGAGTTACTCCTTGACAACTTACAAGCTGTCTTCGACAAACCGCACACCACGCGCACCAAGCTGAACCCAGACAAGTGTGTCTTCGGGGTTAGATCCAGGAAGCTTCTGGGGTTCTTGGTGACTCACTGAGGAATTGAAGCAAATCCGGCAAAGATCAAGTCCATAGAAGATATACGGCCCCAAGCCCGCATTAAAGATGTCTAGAAGCTAACTGGATATCTAGCTGCGCTCAGCCGGTTTATCTCAAGACTGGCAGAACGGGCGTTACCCTTCTTCAAACTCTTGAGGAAGTTTGGACCGTTTCATTGGTCTGAAGACGCAGAAAAGGCGTTTCAAGAGCTGAAACAACTCCTCACCACACTACCAATATTGGTAGCTCCTAATCCTGGTGAGCCTTTACTGCTTTAAATTTCGGCAACCATCGAAGTTGTCAGTATGGTACTGGTTGCGGAAAGACCATAGCCACATCCAATCCAGGAGTCCATACCCCTCCGGGAGGGTCCGAAATCACCTGAAGTCGTGACTGGGTCTCAGCTCCTAGACACGGAACCTCAAAACGAAATGCTAGGAGATCAACCTCTTTCATCTGAGGAGGTTCACCTGGCTGACCAAGATGATCTGGATCCTCCTAGCGAGGTCTGGGTCGAACAAGAAGGAGTTTTGGACCCTCCGAGAGGGTCCAAGAAGCACAACCTGAAGGTCCAGAACCCTCCAGTAGGGTCCGGGTCGATGGAGAAGAAGCTCCAGGTCCTTTTGAAAGGGTCCAAACCATCCGACGCCCCATGTACTTCATCAGTGAAGTACTACACGTTGACAAGACATGATACATTAAGGTGCATAAACTACTTTTCGCAGTTCTTATTGCCTCAAGGAAGCTTCGTCACTACTTCCAAGCCCACAAAATATCAGTGGTAACTTCTTTTCCACTGCGTGCTATTTTGCATAACCCTAATTCCACTGGGAACATTGCAAAGTGCGCAGCGAAACTGGCCAAATTCGATCAAGAATTCGTGTCAAGACAAGCAATCAAAAGTCAAGTCTTGGCTGACTTCGTGGCGGAATGGACCACCTCTCCATGAAACCCTGGGGGCCACAGTGAACAGAAACCAGAACCCAAAGTTTCGGTGTTCACCAAGCCTCACTGGACCCTCTACTTTGACAGCTATGTGCAAAAGCAAGGGGCCGAAGCTGTAATCCTTCTCCTGGCTCCGACTGGGGAGAAGGTCAAGTATATCGTACACCCTGATTTCAAGGCAACCAACAACATGGCGGAGTATGAAGCTCATCTACGGACTTAAGGTGGCACTATCTTCTGGTGTAAAAAAACTATTGGTGAAGAGAGATTCACAACTCATCATAAAACAAGTCAAAGGTGAATGTTTCTGCAACAATCCTCAACTACCTGCTTATCTCCTTGAAGTCCAGAGACTTCAGAAGGAATTGGAAGTCCTAGATCTCCATCATGTTCAGCATCTTCATAATGCTGAAGTCGACGAACTCTCGACGAAAGCCTCAACCGGAGCTCCGGCTCCTGACAAAATCTTCGTCCGGAGGTTGTCAAAACCAACAGCTCAGCTTGACGAACTGAGCAAAGGGGGCGAGACCAGCACCTCGAAGCTGGCAATCCCGGTGGCCCTGTTACCATGGCGTTCACAAAGGGTCGTAGGTACTGTTGGAAGCTCCGAGCAACCCAGCATGCAAGACTTAGAATCTCAAGTTAGCTCAGATGCATGGATCTCAATGATACGGATCTACTTGAAAGACAACATCCTTCTTGAAGACAGTGTGTCTGCTGAGCGAATTGTCAGATTGGCTAAAAGATACACGTTGGTAGAAGGGGATATCTACCGACGTGGTGCCAATAGCGTCCTAATGCGGTGCTTTGCAAGGAAAGAAGGCCGCGAGCTCCTCGCGAAAATCCATGGAGGCGAGTGTGGGAACCATGCTTCTTCCCGCACGCTGGTTGGTAAAGCCTTTCAGCATGTCTTTTACTGGCCTACAACACATCAGGATGCGGTTGAGCTAGTGAAAAAATGTGAAGCGTGTCAGTTCCATGCAAAACAGATTCACTATAGGATCGAAGAGCACGTGAAAAGCTACCAGAGGGGGGGGGGGTGAATGGTAGATTTAAAAATCTTATGCAGCGGAAACAATTAAACCCCAAACCCTTTCGGCAGAAAAACGATCTGTTAAAGAAATCGTGCGTGAGACTAATCTAAACGTGTTTCACTGTGACAAAAGTGATATATATCAGAGAGAATCAAGTCACGAAGACAACACAAAAAGAATCACTCAAATCTGTCGAGAAAAACTCAAGTTATGATTGAAAGATCAAACAATAGTCAATCTGCCGTATCCGAGAAAAAACAGTTCTGGAACGCTGCAAAAAAACTCGTGTAGATCATAAACCACAATTCCAATGACCGTGAAATTTTGAAATATGATAGACAGTAAAGTTTTGAAGACAAATAAAAAAGAATCACGTCAATTGGATCTGTAAAACTCGAGTTATGATAAAACCACCGATGAAAGGTAGTGCTGTCCAGAAACTCGACGAGTAAAACTTGTCTAGAACAAGTCTGACGAACAAGGCACAAAAGTTCCTTCAAACTACGAATTTTATTCAATAGAACACAAGAGGAACAACCCTCAAAGTCGTCCACCACGAGCTCTGGGCTCCCTTGCTTATATAACCAGCCCTTAGGCCAACCCAATATCAACTAGGACTCCAATCCTACTCAGATCACAAATCGTAACTTTCCATAACTGCTCAAGATTCTTCTATACGCAGATAGAAGCAATCTTAAGACTTCCAAACACCTTAGGAACGTATCGCACATTCCTAAACAACTCAAATTCGTGACCCACACGAAATCCTATCATAACCAACTCAAATCTTTCCATATTTGAGTCAAACCCGACTCAGCCGCAGCCTTAGTCCATAACCTAGTCGGTTGGACCTTTCCGACCAACTCTTTACGTCCACATCACGTCTCGGAACCATGTAGCCACGTCCATGCACTCCTTGCACACGTGCAAACATCTTCCAATGACGTCCACGATACCTTCATATGCATTGTTATTGATTCAATCATGCTGCGCAACCTCCTGATCAGCTCAACCACAATTCCTCCTGAATTTTGTTGTTGGAACCTCATCTCCTCCCTGAGACTAGTCCAATGGATCCCGTCACCAGCCATGCCTTAAACTCAAGCAACACCTGCACATGAATAAACAACCAATCCATACGAGCCCAAGTCCTCGACTTGACTCAAGTTAGTTCCGAACACAACACCTTACGTGAGAGCCTCACATAAGCATGTTGCAAAGCATAGCAAAACGATACCAGCCATATCATCCAAAACGCACCAAAAACTTAGTAAAAGAATACTAAGCAAACTTTCCAACAATGTAAAGCAAGTACGAAACATTACAAATGAAAAGCAGAAGCACTGCAGTCAAGTTCTGGACCTTGCCAGAGCAACCCGGAGCTTGAGCCGGAGCTAACAAAAGCTAGTAGAACCTAGCGCCGGAGCTTACCAAAACTAGTACAACCAAGATCTCGCCGGAGCTTACAAAACTAGCAGGACCTAGCGCTGGAACTAACCAGAACTAGTCGGAACTAGTAAACCCAAAAGCCGGAGCTAGAAAAATCAACTCGGAGCATAGCAAAAACACGCCGGAGCTATCAAAGACATGTCGGAGCTATCAAAGACATGTCGGAGCTAAAGACAAAACTTCACCGGAGCTGACCAAAGCTAGTCGGACCTAGCATCGAACATAACTGAAGCTACCCAAACCAAGCCGGACCTACCGTCAGACCTTGCTGTAGCTCAGAGCTAGAGTCAGACCTTGATAAAAGGGTGTTTTGGTGATATTTAAAACTTTTATCATCAAAGGCAAGTGTATTCACTACAAGCCAATGTATTCAGCACATATAGGTCTTACAATCTCCCCCTTGATGAATGCATTGGCAACACCATTTAAAATCCGAACATTGGCTTATTCTCATTAAAAGTTTTGAAGACAATTTCTCCTCTTTTTGTAAATCAGAAATAAAATGAGAAGAAAATCTCTCCCCCTTTATTATCTCTCCTTATGCACATATTCTCTTTCTCTTCATGCTTATCTCTCCCCCTTTGACAATGTATTCAGCAAGTCATGAGCATATAAACAAATTATCTCTCCCTCTTTAGTTGTTATTAGCATATTATAACATATACATATAAACAAAGATCATCCAAGTCGTACTATCAAGTACCTTACATTATCACATCAATGAAATACATAAAGTAGTGTAAGCCATGCTAGAGATCAAATGTAATTTTCAATTTAAGCAAGTCATGATCTCACAAACTTAACTATCTCAAAACCTAAAAGCATGACACTAGTTGCTGCATTTTATTATTTTTCAAAGCATAAATTTAGATCATATGATATTTGCAAGAGATTATATGCGCATCTACCTTATTCTAACCAACCAAGCCAAGCCTATGTAATTTGACAATCAGAAGCTTAAGGACATGATTTTAGTCATACACAACTTCTTCCAAGTTCATATCTAAGTGCAATGACAAGCCATCTCAAAAGAAGAAGTGTGATGCATGCATATTCTCTTGATCTTTTCTCAATTTATATTTGTTCATAAAAACTCAACATTTGAGTTGATTACTTGATTAATTCTTAATGATTAAAAGCACTTGTGAACATGTAACAAGTTCAAAACAGCAAGAAAGTTCGACCATGACCAGTTTTAGTGTAAGTAATTATTCCAATTACTAGACATGGCAAAAACTACAAAATGTATAACACGAGTAATGTAGTAAGAACTTTCATTATGTAAAAGGAATCACAAAGTCATATATGTATGAAATACTATGCTCGTATTATTTTAATTTCAGATTCACACATAGACTTCCCAAGTTTCAAAAACTCCCTCTCAATTTAAGCCATGAGGATGCATAACCCCTATCTCACTACGAATGTAACAAAAACGAGTGAAATCCAAAGGTTTTGTAAAAATGTCAGCCAATTGTTGTTCGGTATCTACATGGTGAAGCATAGTGTTTCCTTTTTCAACATTATCTCGGAGAAAATGATACCCAATGTCAATGTGCTTAGTTCTAGAATGTTGCACGGGGTTTTTAGCAATGCAAATGGCACTAGTGTTATCATAAAACAGTGGAAGACTATCTAGATCAACCCCATAGTCCTTAAGTGTTTGAACAATCCAAAGAATTTGTGAGCAAGCACTAGAAGCAGCTACATATTCAGATTCGGCTGTGGATTGTGCAACTGAATTTTGTTTTCAAGAGGACCAAGCAACAAGAGAATTACCAAGAAAATGACAAGCACCGAAAGTACTTTTTCTATCAATCCTACAACCCCCAAAATCAGCATCCGAAAAAGCTTTCAAAGTAACGGTTGAGGAAGAAGGAAGAAAAATGCCAAATTCTTGAGTTCCATGTAAGTACCTGAGAATCCTTTTGACGGCTTGATGATGTGAAACACGTGGGGAAGCTTGAAACCGTGCACAAAGACATACGCTGAATTGTATGTCCAGTCTTGATGCCGCGAGGTACAAAAGTGATCCGATCATGCTTCTATATTCTTTTTGATCCACGGATTCACCATCTTCATCAAGTTCAAGTGTTGTTGCTGTTCCCATTGGTGTCCGAAGAGGCTTGCTTTTGTCCATGTTGAAGCACCTTAGGAGGTCTTTGGTATACTTCATTTGATGCACAAAGATACCCTCCTTGATTTGCTTTTTTTGCAGCCCCAAAAAGTAAGTGAGTTCACCCATCATACTCATTTCAAATTCGGAACTCATCATTGCTGAAAACTTGGACACAAGATCATGAGAAGCACAACCATAGATAATATCATCCACATACACTTGAACGAATAATGAGTCATTTCCATGCTTAAGCACAAAAAGAGTTTTATCAACATTGCCCATAGTAAACCCCTTTTCAAGTAAGAATGTTTTTAACCTATCATACCATGCTCTAGGGGCTTGTTTGAGACCGTATAAGGCTTTGGACAGTTTGTAAACATGATTAGGAAAATCTGGATTTTCAAAACCTGGTGGTTGTTTGACATAAACCTCCTCATCTATGTAGCCATTAAGAAAAGCACTTTTAACATCCATTTGATATAGCTTAAAACCTTTAGATGCTGCAAAAGCTAACAAAATTCTTATGGCTTCTAATCTAGCGATAGGAGCAAAAGTTTCATCAAAATCTAGACCTTCAATTTGAGTGAAACCTTGAGCAACCAATCTAGCCTTATTCCTAACCAAAACCCCATCCTCACTTTGTTTATTTTTAAATACCCATTTAGTTCCAATTAAAGTGTGACCTTGAGGTGGAGGTACAAGTTTCCAAACATTATTTCTTTCAAAATTTTCTAACTCTTCTTGCATGGCAATAATCCAAGATTCATTAGTGAGTGCATGTGATATATCTTTGGGTTCAAAAGAAGCAACAAAAGCAGAATGAGCATGAGAGTTTGGATCGCAAAACCTGGACCGTGTGACTCGTTCGTGCAAGCTTCCAATCATCTGTTGTGGGGGATGATCTTTGTAAAACCGTAGGGGAAAAGATGTCTCACAAGCTTCTTCTTCTTCATGTTCATTGTAGATTGATGAGCTTGTGACTTGTGGACAATCAGGACCAGCATAGGTGATAGCCGGAGCTTGTTCAATGTCCGGAGCTGGACACGTGTCAACTTCGGAACTACCAGGCAGTATCACCAGCTCTTCTTCATCTTCGAAAATACCCTCCCCCTGAGGATACGGATCTGGTACTGCAACACCGGAGCTAGTACCTGGGCTAGCTTCATCAAAAGACACTTCACAAGTCTCCACAATTTTGTTAGTGTCAAGTAAAAGCACACGGTAGCCTCTAGTATGAAATGGATAACCAAGAAACATGCCATCAATGGATCTAGGTTCAAATTTATCAAGATTACCATGTTTCTTAACAAAGCATTTGCAACCAAAGACTCGAAAGTGTGTAACACTAGGCCTATGTCCAAACCGAAGCTCATATGGTGTTTTACCTAGCTTAGTACGCAAGAAAACACGATTTGAGACATAACAAGCAGTTGCTAACGCATCAGACCAAAATTTCCTAGGAGTTTGATATTCATCAAGCATAGTCCTAGCCATCTCAACTAAGGTTCTGTTCTTTCTTTCTACAACACCGTTTTGTTGAAGTACATATGGTGAAGAGAATTGATGATCTATTCTATTTTCAGCACAAAAGTGATCAAAAGATTGATTTTTAAATTCAGTTCCATTATCACTTCTAATTGCTTTTAATGATCCTGGGTGATCAATTGATAATCTAAGAAATAAAGTTCTAAAGTGACTAAAAACTTCATTCTTAGACGCCATAATGTAAACCCAAGAGTATCTAGAATAATCATCAACAATAACAAGAACATACCATTTACCTCCGAAGGATTGAACACGTGAAGGTCCTACGGTGTCAAGATGCAAAAGTTGATATGGTTCAGTTGTCATGATCATTGTGAGAGGAGTATGTGAACCTGCAACCATCTTAGCATGTCTACAAGAAGAGCACACAATTTCTTTATCCCCTTTAAGCTTAGGCAGCCCACGTATGCGATCAAGAGCACTAACACGCGTTAGGTGATCAAAGACTACGTGACCAAGTCTACGATGCCAAAAATATAAGTCCTTTGAATCATTAGCAACTAGACACCTATGCTTAGAGGAAGACATATCAAAATCAGCTTTAAAAACTCTTCCAAACCGAGACATGTTAAAAATAAGATCACTATCTGAACCTACAACTTTGCAGTAGTTTTTATTGAAAATAATTTCTAGATTTTCATCTAGCAATTGTGCAACAGAAAGCAAGTTGTATTTCAAATTTTTGACAAGTGCCACATCCTTTAAAGTGTAGTGATCATTTACTCTAACCGAACCCTTAGCATTTATAGGAGTTGAAGAATTATCGGCAAAAGTAACATTCTCTACACGTGACACAAAAGAGAGGGAGGAGAACCAATCTTTGTTACTGGTCATGTGGCGTGAGCAACCTGAATCCACAATCCAAATGTTCTCCTTCCTCAAACGTGTAACCTACATAAAAGCACAATACGTCGATGACTCAATACTGGGGTTAGTCAAAAGGCATTTAGGAATCCAGTACTGAGTCACGTGACGTGCAGCAGGAAAAAAACGCGAAAGCTGAGACAAAACAGCAGGTTTATGAGTCAAAGTTTGAGATTTTTTATTCTTAACTACTGACATATAAGGTGTTACTTGTGTAGAACAAAAATCAGTAGCTCCGGAGGCAAAAACAGAAGGTCCGGAGGTAAATTTTGAATGTTTTTGACTCAAAACAGCAGGTTGTACATTCGGTTCAATGTGTGCAGCAAATTTTGCATGAAAGTTATAAGATCTAGCAACCATTCTTTCCCTTTTCTGTTGTTTATCTAGTCTATAACAAAAATCTATGACATGACCATCTCTACCACAGAAGGTACAATGAAATTTAACTTTGTTTTCATGTATAGATGAGCAAGCAATATTTTTATTTGAAACCGAATGAGGCAGCACTCCTGCAGATTTGAAAACCACTCCTTTTTGTTTAGGAACTGTTTGAATCAAACCACTTCCTAATGACTTTACAATTTTAGGTGGATGTGCCTTAGCATCAGCATGAGAATCAAAACCTAAACCAGTTTTATCATTGCAAGACTTGGAAGAATTCAGCAGTAAGTTTAGGTTCTTATTCCCATTACAAAACCGATCTAATGTCCTATGCATGTCATCAAGTTTATTGGACAGATCAAGGCAATTTTCACATGAAGTTTTTCCTTTTAGTTTGCAATTTGAACAAAATTTAACTTCATGAGAACGTAAAGCATTGTTCAATATAGAAATTTCATTCATAGCATCCTGTAGTTTCTTATCAAGATCATCACAAGTAGAACAATGCAAATCAATTGTAGAACAGGTAGCATCTTTCAAGTTTTTATCATTAAGTGCAACAAGCTCTTTGTTCTTTTCAATTTCTAACTCAAGTTTATCAAGTGTGGAGGTGTGCGCACTTCCTAATGAGGACAATTGTTCATATATTAAATCACATGAGGAACATGCATCATCACTAGGAATCAAAGTTTTTAAATGGTTGATTTCAGATTCTAGTGATTCAATTTTAGCAGCACTATCCCTAAGTTTTTTGTCCTTTTTCTTAACAATAATAGTGGCACGAGAAATAGCATCACACATTTCTTCGTAAGTAGGACATACCTCTTCATTGTCGCTGTTGTGTTCTGCCTCCTCCATACTTGATCTTGACTTGCCTGCCATAAAGCACAAGTTTGCCAAATCATCTTCATCTTCATCACTTCCAATGTCCACATCACTTGAACTGAACTCTTGAAGCGCGGTGATGAAACTGTTGATCATCTTGCGTCCTATGGTACCTTTCTTCTTCTTGTTGGAATTTCCAGAGGAGGTGGTCGGACCTGAAAGGTTAGAGCATTCTGTACGAAAGTGTCCTATTTTACCACATTCAAAACAGCGTTGAGGTCCGGAGCTTCCTCTCCTTCTAGTTCTCACATTTTGCAATGCTTTTGAGAATCTAGTAGAGATGAGTGCTAACTCCTCTTCTGGAAATTCTTCGATCTGCTCCAGGGTTAGTGAGGACAACAAAGCAAGAGTATTGCAAGATGATGATTGGCCGGAGCTAGACATATCACGTTGTGAAACAAATGCAATAGACTTATTGGGGATCTTAAGTGAGATTATGTCAATTTCATGAGTTTTTAACTTGGAATATAGCACATCTAAAGTAAGTGAACTCATGACAGTAGATTCACGAATAGATGTGACTTTCATCTCCCAAATTGACATATCTAATGCACTTAGCAATTGCCTAGCATTTTCAGCATCTGAAAATATAACATTGACACTACGCAAGTTGCTGAGAATCTTATTAAAGCGAGAAAAGGGTCATCAATAGACTCACCGGGTTGCATCTTGAAGCGCATGTATTCTTTCTTGAACATGTCTTGCCTTACCTCTTTGATCGTGTTGGATCCTTCGTGGTAGTCACAAAGTGTTTTCCACACATCGTATGTAGAACGGAGGTGTGGAACACGGTCGAAGTCGATTTGTGTTAATCCTTGTATGATCAAGTTCCGAGCCTTGTTGTTATTGTCGACATCTCTCAGATTTGTAGGTGTAACTTGATCGTTTGATGGCACTTTGTAAGGCTTGTATACCTTCTCCCATATTGCAAAGCCTTGTGCCTGGATGAAAGCCTCCATGCGTGCCTTCCAAACATGGAAATCAATACCAGCAAAAATACAAGGTTTGGCGGAGTACTTCTCCATGATGATTAGTCAAAAAAACGTGCAAATCACAAAGATTAGAGCACTGTGGCTCTGATACCAATTGTAGGATCGAAGAGCATGTGAAAAGCTACCAGAGGGGGGGTGAATGGTAGATTTAAAAATCTTGTGCAGCGGAAACAATTAAACCCCAAACCCTTTCGACAGAAAAACGATCTGTTAAAGAAATCGTGTGTGAGACTAATCTAAACATGTTTCACCGTGACAAAAGTGATAGATATCAGAGAGAATCAAGTCATGAATACAACACAAAAAGAATCACTCAAATCCACCGAGCAAAACTCAAGTTATGATCGAAAGATCAAACAATGGTTAATCTGCCCTATCCGAGAAAAAACAGTTCTGGAATGCTGCAAAAAAACTCATGTAGATCATAAACCACAGTTCCAATGACCGTGAAATTTTGAAATATGATATACAGTCAAGTTTTGAAGACAAATCAAAAAGAATCACGTCAATTGGATCTGTAAAACTCGAGTTATGATAAAACCACCGACGAAAGGTAGTGCTGTCCAGAAACTCGACGAGTAAAACTTGTCTGGAACAAGTCTGACGAACAAGGCACAAAAGTTCCTTCAAAATACGAATTTTATTCAATAGAACACAAGAGGAACAACCCTCAAAGTCGTCCACCACGAGCTCTGGGCTCCCTTGCTTATATAACAAGCCCTTAGGCCAATCCAATATCAACTAGGACTCCAATCCTACTCAGATCACGAATCGTAACTTTCCATAACTGCTCAAGATTCTTCTATACGCAGATAGAAGCAATCTTAATACTTCCAAACACCTTAGGAACGTATCCCACATTCCTAAACAACTCAAATTCGTGACTTACACGAAATCCTATCATAACCAACTCAAATCTTTCCATATTTGAGTCAAACCCGATTCAGCCGCAGCCTGAGTCCATAACCTAGTCGGTTGGACCTTTCCGACCAACTCTTTACGTCCACATCACGTCTCGGAACCATGTAGCCACATCCATGAACTCCTTGCACATGTGAAAACATCTTCCATTGACGTCCACGATACCTTCATATGCATTGTTCTTGATTCAATCATGCTGCGCAACCTCCTGATCAGCTCAACCACAACTCCTCCTGAACTTGGTTGTTGGAACCTCATCTCCTCCCTGAGACTAGTCCAATGGATCCCGTCAACAGCCATGTCTTGAACTCAAGCAACACCTGCACATGAATGAGCAACCAATCCATACGAGCCCAAGTCCTCGACTTGACTCAAGTTAGTTCTGAACACAACACCTTACGTGAGATCCTCATATAAGCATGTTGCAAAGCATAGCAAAACTATATCAGCCGTATCATCCAAAACGCACCAAAAACTTAGTAAAAGAATACTAAGCAAACTTTCCAACAATGTAAAGCAAGTACGAAACATTGTAAATGAAAAGCAGAAGCACTGCAGTCAAGTTCCAGACCTTGCCAGAGCAACCCGGAGCTTGAGCCGGAGCTAACAAAAGCTAGTAGAACCTAGCGCCGGAGCTTACCAAAACTAGTACAACCAAGCTCCCGTCGGAGCTTACAAAACTAGCAGGACCTAGCGCTGGAACTAACGAGAACTAGTCGGAACTAGTAAACCCAAAAGCCGGAGCTAGAAAAATCAACTCGGAGCTTAGCAAAAACACGCCGGAGCTATCAAAGACATGTCGGAGATATCAAAGACATGTCAGAGCTAAAGACAAAACTTCACTGGAGCTGACCAAAGCTAGTCGGACCTAGCATCGAACGTAACCGGAGCTACCCAAACCAAGCCGGACCTACCGTCGGACCTTGCTGTAGCTCAGAGCTAGAGTCGGACCTTGATAAAAAGGTTTTTTGGTGATATTTAAAACTTTTATCATCAAAGCCAATTGTATTCACTACAAGCCAATGTATTCAACACATATAGGTCTTACTTTCACACATCGGCTCAATAGCTACAAATGATACCTCCTACATGGCCATTCGTTGTGTGGGGCATGGACATCTTGGGACATTTCCCAAAAGCTGTCCGAGGTTACATGTTCTTGTATGTCGCCATCGACAAGTTCACTAAGCGACTGGAAGCAACTCCAGTTGTGACAATCAACAACCAATCAACAATCAAGTTCTTGAAGTCCATTATATGCAAATTTGGAGTTCCGAATAAATTCATAACTTACAACGGAACTCAATTTACAAGTGCTGCATTTCAAGAATATTGCGAAGACCTCGACATTCAACTAAGCTACGCTTCAGTAGCTCATCCAGCAAGCAATGGCCAAGCCAAGAGAGCAAATGCAAAAATATTAAAGGGACTCAAGACACGCACGTACGAGCACCTAAAAAAGCATGGAGCCAACTGGATTGAAGAGCTTCCACCCACACTATGGGCGAACAGGACAACACCTAACTGGTCAACTGGGAGACACCATTCTTCCTGGTGTACGTAGCTGAAGAAGTTGTTGACGGTCCTTAAGTACCATATTTTGACCGTCAATTCACCTAATATTGTGCATAAAAGAAACACAAAACATAGTGGTAGGGCTATACACTAACCCAGTTCCACAAGTGTTGGTGTTTATTTGTATGCAAGTGAATTATTACCCAAAATACCAAAACATGCAGAGATGAATCCATGAAAATGGATTTCAAAGAATCAGGCGATGACACGTGGCAACAAATGGATCAAATGGCCCACAAACAGAAGAATATGAGGAGATCCAACGGTGTTGCACCCATATACATCATGGGGGTCCACCTGGAAGCCACCTGGAGGAAGCACTCCCCGAGGGGAGGCTTCACTAGGTCGGCCGAACCAGGGGTTCGGCCGACCCCTTCCTGGCGCCAAACCCGGTCAAATGACACGTGTTGGCTCCCTCCGGCTCCCTAGAGTCAATGGTGACTGATTCGCGCATTAATTATGGCGGGAACCGACCCTTCTCGACCTATAAATTGACCCCCTCACCTCACTTCTCACACACCAAAAAGTTGAGAATAGTGCTAGACTCCAAAGGTGTAGAGTAGTCCTAGAGGCTACCAAAGTAGAAGGAGAGTGGGGTGAAGAGTCTAGGAGAAGGAGGCTTGGGCTTGTCAAGTCCTTCTTCTACACTTGTACCCCTACAAAGGTTTTACTCAATCAAGTAAGCCTTTGTGAAAACAATACAAGTTTGATCTTTTATTCTTAGTAGTTTGCACAAGTAGTTACTTGTGGGTTCACTGCTTTAATTTATTAGAGGCTCTAGTTGTAGCTTTGTGTTCAAAACAACTAGAGTAGTGATTTAGAACGTAAGCATGTTGCTTAGGTTATAAATCATCAGTGGATATCTCGTAGACCCATGGATTGAAGAGGTAGGCAGTAGGTGGTGACAGCTCTATCTGTCCTTCGTAATCCTCCATGTTCAGCTATGCCATAGGCTCTTGGCGAGAGTCGTCCTAGTATTGCTAGGAGTAAGCCCGTGCCCGAAGCAAGCATCTACTGCAAACTACCTTTATTTAGGATCAATACTTTGAATTCCTATTTGTTCCTTGCCTACCAAACAACTTTGTGTCCTTGGGTGAGCTAGTTCGGAAGATTAGCACACATGTTCTTTGGATTCGATACCCTTGGGAATACTCCTTAAGGGGTAGTGCTACAACGGTATTTCCGTGCGCTTGCGGATAACTCTGTGGTGTTAAGAAATACCAACAAGCATTTCTGGCGCTGTTGCCGGGAAACGGTTGCTGTTAATCTTCGAACCAAGATCACCCTCGTATCATATCCCCCTTATATATCATCTTACCTTTCTTATTCTTACCTTACCACCACCATATAAATGGAGCAACCCACCATTCTTTCTTACTCTACTCTGAAGGGCAAGTTCTGTGAGCCACCGCCTTCGGCGGAACCTATTTGTTCAACCAGCTATGAACTTCACCCTGGCTTTATAGCCATAGTTCGGGAACAATCCTTTTCAGGAACGGACTGTGAAAACCCTTACCACCATCTACGAGAGTTCGAACAACTGTGTTCATGCCTTCTAATCAAAGGTATGACACATGAAACTCTCAAATGGAAGTTGTTTCCTTTTTCTCTCAAGGAAAAAGCCAAACAATTGTACAACCACTACATTGGGAAGACAAATGGTGATTGGCGTGAATTATGAGACAAATTTTTTCTTGCTTTCTTTCCCATTGCCCGAATTGTTTCCTTATGAAAGGAAGTACTATGGTTCCAGCAAATGGAGAAGGAATCCATAGGTGCAGCTTGGGACATATTTTCTCTTTTGAAAAATTCTGGCCTGGATTTGTTAATCCCCGATCCAATGCTTTTTGCAACATTTCTTTATGGGATTGAACAAAGAGTCTGCCCCATATCTTGACATTACGGCTGGAGGATCTTTCCTCCATAAGACTCTAGAAGAAGGTAAGGATCTTCTGGACAGAATTCTAGAAAATTCTTCCTTCATTATGGGTCTTAATGAGCCTCCCCAAGAGGAAGTCGTGTCAAGAACACATGATACACTCTTGGACAAGGATGAACCCATTTCTTGTTTACCCCAAGCCTTGCCAGAGGAATCATCTCCCGAACCTAAGACTACGAAGGTAGAAGACATTCAACCCTCGCAGTTTCCATTTTACTTTGAGGAAGAGCTTTTTGAAGATTATGGAAATACCTCGAAGTATTGTTTCTATAGGAAACCTTCATTGCCACCAACTCCACCTGAACCACGTGACGGGGTGTTCGTCCGTCAGACGGTCAAGGAGTTGACCTCTATCCTAAGCAGAGAGTAGATAGCTGAAGTCGAGAATCCACCCGAAATTCTTCGGATGACCTCACCTTTGGCTACGATTTTATGTTCTATTAGAGGGACACCAATGGGAATCCTATACAACCCTACAGTTGGAGAATGGAGAAAATCTCATTTCTGATTCTTGTGCTCTCGTCGTTCTTGGCGATGTGCCACTGGCACCAACATGCAAATCCTTCCGAGATTCATTCAGAACCATTCTTGAAGGATGTGGGGTTCTGCAACAAGTGTCTGTTAGACACAAAGATGTTGAGGCTTTCCTAGATTTTCATGTGTTCAAAATCCAAGATTTTGACATCATGATAGGGATTCCCATAGAGAAATTTCTCATGGAAGTTCCTTTGGAAGGGAACCTCAATATCAATCTTGGAGGGAGAAATTTCTCCATGCCTATTCTGCGTTCAAAGAACACATCTGCAGAATCTCCCATCCAAGATGAGCTAATGGAGGAGGTTAGGACTCTTCAGTTTTTAGAACCCCCTCAAATAAAAGGAGAAGAAGACTTCGTCCAAGAGGAGGATGAATTTCAGGAGGAAATTGAATTGCCAAAAGAAGAGCCCTCCCCAGAACCTCCTGTTGAGCTCAATATTCTACCTCTAGGCCTACGTTATGCCTTTCTAAATGGCGATTTGGAAGCCCCTGTCATCATAAGTGACAAGCTTTCAGATGATGAAACGCTCAAACTCATAGCCATGTTAGAAAGGCATAGAGCTGTTTTTGGATATTCACTTCAGGATCTCAAGGGAATTAGTCCAGCGTTATGCACCCATCGTATTCCTTTTTACCCTGAGAGTGTCCCCTCAAGGGAACCTCAAAGGCCATTGAATAATGCGACGCGGGAAGTTTTCAAGAAAGAAGTCTTGAAACTTTTGCATGCCTGGATTATTTACCCTATTCCTCATAGTGAATGGGTAAGTCCAGTTCAAGTAGTGCCTAAGAAGGGAGGTATGACGGTCGTTCAAAACGAGAGGAATGAATTAATTCCTCAATGGACTGTCATGGGATGGAGGATGTGCATTGACTACCGAGAACTTAACAAGGAAACAAGGAAATACCATTTTCCATTCCCTTTCATCGATGAGATGTTAGAGCGATTGGCAAAACACTCCTACTTCTGTTTCCTTGATGGGTATTCGGGATATCATCAAATTCCTATCCACCCCGATGATCAAAGTAAGACCACATTCACATGTCCTTACAGGACCTATTACCGGTGTATGTCCTTTGGACTGTGTAACGCTCCTGACTCTTTCAAGAGATGCATGATGTCTATATTTTCAGACATGATCGAGGATATCATGGAAGTTTTCATGGACGATTTCTCCGTCTATGGAAAAACTTTTGATCATTGTCTAGAAAATTTAGACAGGGTCTTACAAAGATGCCAGGAGAAGGACCTTGTGCTTAATTGGGAAAAGTGCCATTTCATGGTTCGGGAAGGCATCATTCTTGGACACTTGGTGTCCGACAGAGGGATAGAGGTGGACAAAGCTAAAATTGAAGTTATTGAAAAACTTCCACCTCGTATAATGTTAAGGGAATCCACAACTTTTTAGGTCATGCGGGGTTCTACCGACGATTTATCAAGGATTTCTCCAAAATCGCTAGACCCCTCACCAACCTATTAGCTAAAGAATCTCCCTTTGATTTCGATGATGAATGCCTTAAATCATTTGATATACTCAAAAAGGCACTCATCTCAGCTCCAATTATCCAACCTCCTGATTGGACGCTGCCATTCAAAATCATGTGTGATGCCAGTGACTTTGCTGTTGGTGCGGTCTTAGGACAAACCAAAGATAGAAAGCATCACGCAATAGCCTACGCTAGCAAAACTCTGACAGGATCCCAACTCAATTATGCCACAACTGAGAAAAAGCTCCTAGCTGTAGTTTTTGCTATCGACAAGTTTAGATCCTATTTGGTTGGAGCAAAGGTCATAAGTCTAGACAGACCATGCTGCTTTGAAATATCTACTTACCAAAAAGGATGCTAAACCCAGGCTAATTCGATGGATTCTTCTACTCCAAGAATTTTATCTGGAAATAAGAGATAATAAAGGAGTATAGAATTCAGTAGCAGATCATCTTTCATGTATGGAAGTCACACAAACCATGGACATACCTATCAATGACTTCCTACGAGATGATATGCTCCTCAAGGAGACAGACTCTTACCCTTGGTATGCGGATATCATGAACTTTATGGTCGCGGGATACATACCACCAGGGGAGAACAAAAAGAAACTCATTTATGAGAGTCATAGACACCTTTGGGATGACCATTACCTCTATCGAGTATGTGCCGATGCCTTCTTAGAAGGTGCATCCCATCAATCGAAGGCAACAAAATTATAGAGAAATGCCATGCTGACCCCTATGGTGGTCATTACGGTGTTAATCGTACTCAGGCAAAGATCTGGCAGAGTGGATTCTATTGGACTTCAATGTATGAAGATACCAAGGAATTCATTCGCAGATGTTGCAAATGCCAGAAGCATGGAGGAATATCTGCTCGCGATGCGATGCCCCTAACATACAATCTCCAAGTGGAATTATTTGATGTATGGGGTATTGATTTCATGGGACCTTTTCCTAGCTCTTATGATTGCGAGTATATTCTGGTTGCCGTCGATTATGTGTCAAAATGGGTGGAAGCATTGCCATGCAAAAATGTTGATTCCAAGCAAGCAAGGAAAATGTTCCATGAGATCATTTTCCCACGCTTTGGAAATCTTCGTATTGTCATAAGTGATGGTGGGTCACATTTCATAGATAAGACCTTCCGGACCTTTTTAAGGGAACTTGGAGCCGATCATAACATTGCTACCCCATACAACCCACAGACAAGTGGTCAAGCAGAAACATCTAATAAGCAAATTAAGAATATTCTGCAAAAGACTGTCTTGGAAATAGGAACGGGATGGAAGCAAAAGCTACCCGACACATTGTGGGCATATCGTACTGCCTACAAGACACCTATCGGCATGTCTCCTTTCCAACTTGAATATGGGAAGACTTGCCATCTTCCCGTAGAATTGGAACATAGAGCGTATTGGGCCATTAGGCGGTGGAACATGAATCTTAACAAAGCTGGAAATCACCGATTGAAGCAAATCTCTGAGTTGGAGGAATGGAGAGATAAGGTGTACCACAGTGCTATAATTTATAAAGAGAGAACCAAAAGATGGCACGATAAGAGGATTACGCCGAAAGAGTTCAAACCTAGAGATAATGTTTTAATCTTTAACTCTAGGGTTAAAATCTTTAGACATGGGAAGCTTAGAAGTAAATGGGAAGGAACCTTCACTGTAGTAGAGACTTCATCCCACGGAGCAATCACACCCCAAGGTGATGACGGTCAACTATTCAAAGTGAATGTACACCCACTCAAATTATTTCTCAATTCCCAAAAGGATACAGAAAAAGAAATTGACGTGGTAAATCTAATCGATTTCCATGCCATTTCTATCATTTCTTTTTAAATTCTCCATGTCCAACTAATGGGCCCATCCAATTCTTCATCTATGAGGTCCATTTAATCTACCCGAGAAAGTGTGGCCCGAGAGGAGCCAGAAGGGGGTCAGACGAACCCTAGGGTCGGTCGACTCTCCCTTCGTGACGGCCGCGTTCTGTTTTCTCGTGTTGATCCTCCTTGATATCCTCCACAAAATCCTCAGTAAAACGTGTCGTTTCCCGCCTACTTAAAGGACGAAAATAGAGAGGAAAGTAATACACCTCATTGAATCATCATCTTCCTCCTCTCCTCGTCATGACCGACAAGAAGATTGTGCCTCATGCCTCCTCCAGCTCAACCTTCAACCTGAGCAGGGACATTATGCCGGCCAACGACAAAACTTCCCTCGCCTTGGAGTCCGTCATGGCAATCGGTGTCAATCCCCTTGCCATGATCCCGTCTGCGACAACTCCGCGCGGGCGCAACCCTACACCTCATAGCGTTGTCCGGTCGCTCTCCCCTTAGAGAACGCCGATGAAGTCGACGACGCCACGCCGTCCGACATTGGCTGGACCAAACCCAGTCAAGACACGTGTTTTCCACGGAAAAGACGAGTCTCTCCAATCGTTGCTGCCCGACGAGGAGTTCACATACACACTAAAGACTAAGAAGGGCGATGTAGTGAGCCACCACTACAAGATGCCCACCTGTACCTCGCCAGAACGCATGGGAGATCGCTTTCTTATCCATGGGGCGCGCAAACCCGAAGGAGGCTACGCTAAGGGCCTATTCAAGTGTGTGGATAATCTGGCAATGGAGGAGTCGACGGGCTCATCGCCCTCCCAGATTAGGCGACACGTCCCACCACCTGCCATCAACGGGCCACCCGGTCAGTTCGAGGGCAGTGATGAGGACTCTCCTCATGCCCCTAAAGTGGCACAGCTGACCCAAGAGTTTGCTTCTCTCCTCTTGGAGAACAAGAAGCTGACTGACTTGGTGGCTAAAGGGTGCATTGAGAGGGCGGAACTGAAGGACAACATCATGGCCCTCGAGGAGGAGATTGACGGTGTTCGCCGTGGCATGAGCGCCAAACTGCAGCGCTTGTGCAATGCCGTCAGGGAGCCCGACATCTACAATTCACCATAGTTTAGATGTTCCGATGGCATAGGATGCTTACTACTTAGGATCTTATTTTTAAAAAAACATTTGTTTTATAAAGCTAGGTTCAATAATGTAAGCATCCCCATATTTTGATTTCAATAAAGTGAACTTACCGGTTCATCTAACACCGGTAAAGTTCCCCCTTTAGTTTATTTTGTTGAATAAAGAATTCAAGAAACAAGTGTGGGGGAAACATGTCCCCAAGTCATGAAATCCCGATGTGAAAAATTAACGTTGCATATCAAAGCACATCGGAACCGAATGAGCAAAACAACCCGATGAAACAGAGCCATAGAAGAGCCAATAGGAGGTCGGCCGAACCCCCTGGTCGCCCGACTTGTTTTCTGCATCGTACCACTCTATTTCGCTCCAGAAAATTGGTTTGGATTTCCTATCCCCACTTTTATGTGCTACCTTGCTGTTTGAGTTGATTTCATATTTTTCGTTGCATATCTAAAATGAATCAACTCAACAAATTGAAATAAAATTTGGTAGTCACGAATTTGCTTATGCTGAAAATTTGAATACTTTATATTTCAATTCATTACCTTGTTTATGATTCCCATAATTCAGTAGGAAAAACACATCATCTAGGTATTTGACTCGTGTGATAAATGAGTTCTTTAGAAATAATCCTTTTGCTTGAAATTGATTTGTCATTTGTAACTATTTGAAGTCTTGAACTTTGCCTAAATCTCTCATTGGAAATTTATATACCCAACAAGGCCATATGATACATTCATTGAAAACCAGAAGCATATGCCACTTTGTTTTTCATTGAACTTTGTCAAACCCGTGACCCAATTGAGTGACATGCATGAACTTTTTGAATTGAATACTCTTGTGCACTCCATTCATGCAAAAATTCTCACATTGAGAGTTTGCATCCATAGATTACCCATCCGTCAAAAAGAAACTCCATGCAATACAAATGAAAGCCTCTCTAAAAATAAAAAGGAGTAGAAGACATGGCTACAAGAAAAAGAAAAGGCATCCACTCTTGAAATAGAGTAAGAGTGCTAAAAAAAGTATCCATGTTTTATCCTTACAAAAAGAGAAAATTCATGGGAGTTATCACCTCACCCCTCCATTCCATTCATGTGCACAAGAATTTTACCTTCACTTTGTTCATTGCATAAGTCTCTCATAGGATCAAGTTTTTGACTTAGTAAGATATGCATTGCAAATGTGTGCCACATTCATCCCTACCAAGCTCCAGATATAGCCACTTTTAGTATAGGGACAAGAATTGGAAAAACATGCCATGGTGAGGACTCAAACACTTTGAGAGATTTGAGATATTCTGATCGAGAAGGCAAGGGCAAATGTTCCTATGACTTTCAAATATAGCAATTGCCAAATCATTTCAGCAGAGAAGGATCCAAGGGAACTTCATTCTAACCGTTCCACTTTTCAAACACCCAAGATTGATGTGGTAGCCACATACACAAAGGGGATCCATGAATTCAGGTATTAGTTGAAATATCTAGTATCCTTATTTTCTACCTTATAGAAAATTCATGACAACACTCTAGTTCTTCTTGCCTTCACTCGAGGACAAGCAAAGGACTATGTGTGGGGGAGTTTGTTGACGGTCCATAAGTACCATGTTTTGACCGTCAATTCACCTCATAATGTGCATAAAAGAAACACGGAATATAGTTGTAGGGCTATACACTAGCCCAATTCCACAAGTGTTGGTATTTATTTGTATGCAGGTGAATTATTACCCAAAATACCAAAACATGCAGGGATGAATCCATGAAAATGGATTTCAACGAATCAGGCGATAACACGTGGCAACACATGGATCAGATGGCTCACAAACAGAAGAATACAAGGAGATCTAATGTTGTTGCACACATATACATCAAGGGGGCCCACCTGGAAGCCACCTGGAGGAAGCACTCCCGGAGGGGAGGCTTGCCAGGTCGACCGAACCAGGGGTTCGGCCGACCCCTTCCTGGCACCAAACCCGGTAAAATGACACGTGTTGGCTCCCCCCGGCTCCCTGGAGTCAATGGTGACTGATTCACGCGTTAATTGTGGCACAAACCGACCCATCTCCACCTATAAATAGACCCCCTCACCCTACTTATCACACACCAAAAAGTTGAGAATAGTGCTACACTTCATAGGTTTAGAGTAGTCCTAGAGGATACCAAAGTAGAAGGAGAGTGTGGTGAAGAGTCTAGGAGAAGGAGGATTGGGCTTGTCAAGTCCCTGTTCTACACTTTTACCCCTACAAAGGTTTTATTCAATCAAGTAAGCCTTTGTGAATTCAGTACAAGTTTGATCTTTTATTCTTAGTAGTTTGCACAAGTAGTTACTTGTGGGTTCACTGCTTTAATTCATTAGAGGCTCTAGTTGTAGCTTTGTGTTCGAAACAACTAGAGTAGTGATTTAGAATGTAAGATTGGTGCTTATGTTATAAATCATCAGTGGATATCTCATAGACCCACGGATTCAAGAGTTAGGCAGTAGGTGGTGACAGCCCTATCTGTCCTTCGTAATCCTCCATGTTCGGCTATGCCATAGGCTCTTGGCGGGAGTCGTCCTAGTATTGCTATGAGTAAGCCCGTGCCTGAAGCAAGCATCTGCTGCAAACTACCTTGAATTAGGATCAATACATTGAATTCCACTCTGTTCCTTGCCTACCAAACAACTTTGTGTCCTTGGGTGAGCTAGTTCGAAAGATTAGCACACACGTTCTTTGGATTCAATACCCTTGGGAATACTCCTTAAGGGGAAGTGCTACAATGGTATTTTCGTGCACTTGCGGATAACTCTATGGTGTTAAGAATTACCAACAGCAGTCCTTCCTCCGGAGATCACCGTGGAGTCCCCCCGGGTCCGGACCTTTTATGAAGCCATGCAGGACCAGCTCCAGCGTGAAGACCTTGACCTCGTCGACGAGGGAAGGTGCAAAGCAGCTATTCAGAATGCACGTCATAGCCAAGCGCTTCGGCACTATCATCAAAGGCATGTGCGCAACCGACAGCTCCAGGAAGGTGATTTGGTGCTTCGGAAAATACTAACTCGTGAAGGAATGAACAAACTTTCTCCCGGATGCGAAGGTGCATTCCGAGTGATCAATGTATCCCATCCCTGATGCGTTCGCTTGGCAACTGAGGATGGGATTATGCTCCCTAATCCTTGGAATATCAAGCACCTCCGTAAGTTTTATGCTTAGAATCACGGAGGTGAGCCTGTAATTACACATGATGTCTGTTATAGAGTTGATAAACAGACAGGAGTAGGTCCTATGAGAGAACATCCGAACCCCTCCAGGAGGGTCCGAAAAGTTCAAGTACACTTCACACAGTCAGTGCAATAAAAGTGTAACTACCTACCCTGGGTTAGTACAAGATGTATAGCGCACTTAGCCCGGTGCCGCATCCTAAGTGTGTACTTTTCTCCCCTGTAAACCAGACCTATAATGAAAGACATCGTTGTGTAAAAATAGACTCCATGTGCATTTATTTTTGTACAGGGCTCGGCCTATCAACTTATTATTTTTTAACCTTCTTGTCTATAATGAAGTTGTGTATTTCTTCTTGAGTTTTTACCAAGTTATTCATATGCATTACAAGTTATATTGTTGGTCTCTTTGGATCTTAACATGCTGTATAGTCTACTTACCTGAACACCAAGCCAACATAGGTCCGGAGTGTGGTATTGACTTAGCCTGGTCCTGCACCCTAAGTACGCCACTGTACCTACACTCCGGCAGGCCTCCGTAGGGTGAGTACTAGAAAAGCATATGGGTCCGGATAGATTACATCAATATACTTGTTACCATATCGAGTTTCTTCAGATTTAAAATTCAAATAAGAATGATAAGTCACAAATAATTTATAGACAAGAGGATGAATTTTACTATTTTCTTGTATTTAATATTCAGGAAAAACAGAAATTCATAGTGATGGTGGACGACGCCGGAGCTACTAAGCTCCGACATCGTCCAAGGGGGCCCGCCGTCAATGTTTAATATGTTGACAGTGGGTGATGTCGGAGCTACAAAGCTCCGACAACCCCTAGAGGCATAAATTCAACTATTCATGCGATGACATCAGGAGCTACCAAGCTCTGACCGTCAACGTATATATGTTGATACTGGGAATTGTCGGAGCTACCAAGCTCCGCCAATCCCAGTGGGCCTGCCTTAGACGCCTCAGAATTGAAGACTTTGGACCTAAAATCTACAAGTGCAAAGCATTCAAGTCATCAACATACTGCCACAACCTTTGGTACATGTACACACTTGAATTGTACTAATGTACCAGGGGACCAACAAGATACAACATAGTATATTGGAGACAAAGTGAAATTCATGACACAAAGAAGGATTTCATTAATCAAAAGTACTGGATTACAAAATTGGGGTTACAAGGGGCAAAAGGAGAAAAGTCCTAGCCACTGGAGGATCTATGTCTTGTGGAAAAATGAAGTAACCTTCTCAGCAGCTTCTTGGACACTAGCTCTGGCAGCATCCTCTTCCTCGGCAATGATTACTTCAAAGACCATATCAAGAGAGAACTGGGGGTCTTGGCTTTTGTAACACGCCAAGACATACTTATCGACGTTCTTGGCCAAA
This sequence comes from Tuctoria greenei, assembly GCA_036927565.1. Lineage (NCBI taxonomy): Eukaryota > Viridiplantae > Streptophyta > Magnoliopsida > Poales > Poaceae > Tuctoria > Tuctoria greenei. The sequence goes on along the minus strand of JAYESD010000006.1, from coordinate 153,083,701 downwards.
GATTTACCATCCGTCTCCAGCTGATCGGCGATGACATTACCGATCACGTCGAGTTTGCTGCCAGCAGAGCCAAGTGCCACTAGTGTCTGTTCCAGCTCCTATGCTGGGTCCTCCGGGCATACTGGACTGAAACCACGAGGCACAAGGGCCCTTTTCACACGTCCCAAGAAGTCTCATACCATCAAGGACTCGGTTGCCTTCGAGCTCTGCAGCTCTGTGGGGACCGGAGTCCACACATCCGAGGATCTCATTGGGTGGTGTCGTGCGATGCGACACCCAACAGTTATACAAGAATAGAACCTGAATAAGTACAAGACAGAGTCTTTTATTTTTCATACAGCGGAAGTTTTCACAACACTAACGGATGTAAAGAAATATATACATATCATAGCTACGCTCTCAGCACTAGCTATGCAAAAAGCAAAGTTATCCATGCCGGGGATACTTTGCACTAGCAACACTCATTTAGGGCGGCGTGCAGGGTTCCCACTCGGTTGTACACCCTGGAGGGGGTGCAGCCTCATCGTCAAACCCTTCATCAACAGAAAAACCTGCAAAAACTCGTTAACTGCAAACATGAGCATAAGGCTCAGCAAGTCTTAACCGTCGCACTAGACATATGCAAGGGGACACTAAACATAGGTAAGGAATAGCATAAATGGACTCGTATACAAGTGGGTCCTTATAATCAGGTTTTATGTAGCAAAATGACATTCTCCAAGCACAGCACATCATGGGTTCCACAATCAAACAAGAAACGCTTTACCGATGATATGACATGCTCAGAGCACATAATGCTATTACAGCTAAAGTATGGGGAAATTGTAAACTTTTAATTATACTATCTCTAAATCATACAAGGTTGCAAAATACTTATAAATCAATACAATATGAATTTCTGACTTCTTTAGTATTTACTACGTCACGACCGCGACAGACAAGTGGTACTCTATTACTGCGAGGGACAGTGATTGCAATCAGGACACACCCGGACAACACGACACATACGCACTTTCGGAAATGCCAGCGAGCACTTCGCGCAGTACCTACGTAGCACTTCAGTACTAGTCGTATATGGCAACCTTTCGCGAGACACTCAAATGCCGAACCGGTCGATCCGTCACGGGCAGGGGGTCCCTGCGTGGGGCGTACTCTGACATGCCCACCAGCGGATTTACACCTTGCTACCCTCAACCCACACCTATAAAACGGAACGGTATGCCTCGACACCCAAGTGACCAAGCTACGTCAGTTTATTGGATTCCATATGTCCATTATGTTGCTGGTACAATTCAAGCTTGTCCGAAGGGGCCGCACACGAAGCGGGCCTTAATCGACACAGGCAGGGCTATGCGACCAAGACTCACTTCTCGCCGCTTCCTAGCCATTCCCTGCCCGGTCTCGATTTCATTATATTAAGCCATTTTCTATCTAACCAATCCTGTGAGATATGTCCTACATCTCTCGCGAGTAGATTCCAACTACTCGACTTCTACCGGATTTCCTATGCATTAGCAAAGCAGTTACTACAGGTCAAACTGTAACTCGTTCCAACCAATCCATGGGATTTTTGGTCATGCAAGTGGAGTATCAATCACCCTATACGTAATGCACATATCAAACTTATGACGTAAGGTGATAAAGACTGTAAAAACTCTGTAAAGCTTTTAAATGCAAACCGGGGCTTGCCTTGTTGCAGGTCAGGTTCTGAGTTAAAAATTGGAAGGTTCTCTTCCAAGGCTTCTGGCTCCTCCTCGACTTCGGTCACTATACGATATGCAGATAACATGGATATATAAATGACTTTGAAATTTATTTATTTTACGACCATAAATTAATTCATGGTGATCACTATATGACAGAGACCTTAATTGGCTTTGGAACTTCGATGGTAGATACTAGGGAATATGATCAAGGCTCTTGCAAAGAACATGAGATGATCATAGCAGATTGTGGTCTCCGAAAGTATGGCAAGCAATCAACTTCCAAAAAAATTTCCGAGAGGAAACCGTAGCTTGAACCTAGCTAACAGTTGATAATCAAGATAGAGGGAGTGGTGCTGGTCTTAGCAAAATTTGTTTCATAATTTTCTAAGCTTGTGGGGAAGGGGTTATTGTATTTCTAATTCGGCAAGAATTTCTGGATTTACTTTATAATTGAGTTTCTAGACATTAAATCAATATTTAGTTTGTAGCTGATTTAGGACTAGTATAGTAGGTTCATTAAATCCAAGAATTTAACAGGAGCTAGGGTATGACTAAAGGAAGACTCAGTAAAATTTTGGGACCTAATAAAGCAACCTAATAGCTGTGAAAATTCAATAACTGAAAAAGGAAATATAATTATACAGAGAGTTAAACAGGGGCTATGGCTCCCAAACTTTGCCTGATAATCAAGAATAGGACAATAAAGTTTATGTGAGTTTTGGGGAATTTTCCCGTGGATATCTTGTCTGGAAAAATTGCATTTGCATTAGGAAAGATTATTTTCTACAGAATTTAACTCTGAGTTTCACAGAACCTAATTGGTATTGACAGAAACTAGAGCTCAAGAGCTTTCGAACAAAATTTGTTTGAAGATTTTTGGAGTATCCTACAGAAAGATATTCAATTTAGAAGTTTGGATAAATTTCTGGAATTAAATATATCCCAAAGACCACGTGGCACGTTCTGGTTGAGGCAGCACCGGGGTCCACAGATTTAAAGCGCGCAGCCACACTAGATCTCAGCCGCACCGTGATCCCGCAGTGAATGGCAGGTGGGACCCGATGGGGTCATCGTCTACCTCGGGCCGGTGCTCGCGCGGAGCGGCACCCGCGACGGTGGCTCACCGGCGAGCTCGCCGCCGGCCAATCCAACGCACCAGATTCGCGGAAACTTGCCGCCTGGGGGTTTTTGGGGTCGCTGAGCACGATGGTGAGGTCAGTGGGTCTTGAAGCTCGCCGGAAAAGGTCGTGCGACGGCGGTGGCGGCGAGGAGCGCTCGGGCAACATAGAACTCTCTATAGAGTAGCTCAAATCACTTGGGAATTGCTCCAAAACCTTTCTGGGATGATGGAGTTCAAGGATATGGGCGCAGAAGGGGAGTGAGTCGCCGGGAATCATGAGTTCGACGGTGAACCGAGGTTTTCTCACCGGCGGCGAGCAAAACTCGAAATTCAGAGCCGTTGCTTGATGATTCTTAAAGGTTTTTGCTCAGACAGGAGCGCTAGGGCCTATAGAAACTGTCTCTAAGTAATTGCAAGGGGTGATTGCTTGCCGAAAAGGAATTGACATGAAATCATAGCTAGTTATCTACTCCCGGCCGTAGGGGAAACGAACAATAACTCGCTCAAGCTTCAACGATAAGGGAAACGGTTTGTACCATGAGCTAGAGTTTGATCAGGCGCACCTTTTTGCTCTTTGGAGCTTGGCTTGAAACGGCGCGGAACGGCGGCACGCCGCGGAGCAGTGGCGAGCGGCGGCGATGGCGCGCGGCGGAAGAATAGTTGCGAGGCAGTGGAGCTGTGATCGGGGATGAGGAGTAAAGGGAGCTTCGGCCGGCCTTTTATAGGGCCGCGGCGAGCAGGCAGGCAGCTCGCTGGAGCTGCATGCGCGCGCGCGGTGTCGAGCGGGGGCGCGGCGGTGCAGAGGTGGTGGGGTTGAGCTGATCCGTTTAAAAAGGGGAGCTGACATGTGGGGCCCACTGTCCAGTGATTCTCCCCACAGTTCAGTTACTAATTCATTTAAAAATAGAAGATCAACTCCAAAAATTATGAAATTTTGGGGAGATGGCAAATGAATTATTCTGAACACAATGGTGAACTCAATTCTTATGTTTAAAGAAGTTGGAGAAGAATTAAAAATTCAGATTTGAATTTGATTCAAATTTGCCAAGCACCTCAATAAAAATAGTAGATGAGTTTCCAAAATCTTGAAACTTTGTAAGCATGCTATTCAGGAATTTAGGAGCTCATGGAAAAATTTAGAGCCCTTAATTTGAATATTTGGTTTAGAGCTTATTAGGGCTTCATTGTGCATTGCTTACTAATCCTTATCCAAAAATTCTTATTCTTAAAAAGGTGAATAGAATATAATTTGGATTCATGGTGAAGTCTAATACCCATGATAAAAGAATCTAACAAAGAGTGCAAGAAAAGTTTTGGATGGCATAGTTCATGTGTACCATTATATTGGATATCCAAAATAGTTGATCACAAAACCCATATGAACTTAACATGCCATAAAAGTGGGGTTTTACATTCCCCCCCCCCCCTTAAAAGAATCTCGCCCCGAGATTACAAAAGAAGGTAAAGGAAAAAGGATCTATCGAACATATGCCGCTAACAAGTCCGGATAGTTCGTTCTAAGATACTCCTCGCTTTCCCATGTGGCCTCTTCGGCACTGTGGTTGCTCCACAAGACCTTGTAGAAACGCAAGGTGCGGCTTCTTGTGGTGCGAGTCTTCTCATCGACGATCTGAGTTGGACGCTCGGAATAAGTGAGATCTGGTTGGAGAGCTTCCAAATCATCTACACGGACATCAGCGGGAGTTTTAAGACACTTTCGTAACTGAGAAATGTGGAACACATTGTGAACCCCTGAAAGTGACGGTGGTAACTCCAATTGATATGCCACAGGTCCGCATTGTGCTAGGATTGCGAATGGCCCAATAAAACGTGGGGCTAGCTTCCCTTTCATTCCGAATCGATGGATACCTTTCATAGGGGATACCCGAAGATAAACTTGATCCCCAACTTCGAAGTGAAGGGGTCGACGTCGTTTGTCCGCGTAGCTCTTCTGACGAGACTGGGCGGCTTTGAGATTTGTTAGAATAATGCGCACTTTCTCTTCGGCTTCTTTTATTAAGTCGATGCCATATACCACTCGTTCACCAGATTCGCACCAGTTCAAGGGTGTGCGACACTTCCGACCATAAAGAGCTTCATAAGGCGCCATCTGGATGCTAGTCTGGTAACTGTTGTTGTATGAAAATTCCGCCAATGGTAGATGCTCATCCCAATTCCTACCATGGTGGATGGCACAGGCACGAAGCATGTCCTCAAGCACCTGATTCACCCGTTCGGTCTGACCATCAGTCTGAGGATGATAAGCCGAGCTCCGAATTAACTTGGTTCCCAGCGCAGCGTGGAGATGCTCCCAGAATCGCGAAACAAATACAGCCCCACGATCTGAGATGATGGTGCGGGGTATTCCGTGGAGACACACGATTCTGGCAATATATAATTCCACGTACTTTGATGACCGATAGTTGGTATTGACGGGAATGAAGTGTGCCGTCTTAGTCAGTCGGTCAACGATCACCCAAATTGAGTCGTGCTTATGGAGAGTGGGAGGCAACCCAACAATGAAATCCATGCTGATATCCTCCCATTTCCAAGCTGGTACGCTTAAAGGTTGAAGCTGTCCTGCTGCTTTCATATGGTCGGGCTTCACTCGTCGGCACGTATCACACTCGGATACATATTTAGCTACTTCCCGCTTCATCCGAGTCCACCAGAACTTCTTTCTTAAATCTTGGTACATTTTGTTACTCCCCGGATGAATGGAATACTTGGATAAATGAGCTTCATCCAGTATCTTCCTCCGAAGTTCCATGTTTCGGGGTACCACTATATGGTCGTTAAACCAGAGGGTACCTTCATCGTCACTTCGGAAGCATTTCATCTCCCCCTTCTTTATTCTTTGCTGAATATGCGACATCCCCTTGTCCGCCTTCTGAGCTGCCATAATATCCTCCCTGATGGTAGGAATGAGAGCGAGATTGTAGAGCGCCCCATATGGAACCAAGTAGAGACTCAGTTCTTCTTTTCCCTCCATCGAGGTAATGGAAAGATTGTTGATATGGGACTTGCGGCTCAGAGCGTCTGCGACTACGTTCGCCTTGCCTGGATGGTAGTGGATCTCAATCTCATAATCCTTGATCAATTCTAACCATCGCCTTTGTCGCATATTCAAATCCTTCTGGGTGAAGATGTATTTCAAGCTTTTGTGATCAGTGTAGAGGTGTACTAAATTACCCAGTAGATAATGCCTCCACATCTTCAATGCTAGCACCACAGCAGCCAGTTCAAGATCATGAGTCGGGTAGTGCTGCTCGTGGTTCCGAAGCTGTCGCGATCCATACGCGATCACTCTTCGCTCTTGCATTAACACACAACCTAAACCAATCCCAGATGCATCGCAATAGACATCAAATGCTTTGGTAGTGTCTGGTTGGGCTAAAACTGGTGCCGTTGTAAGGTGTTTCACCAATGCTTTGAAACCTGCCTCACATGCCTCAGTCCATACATACTTTTGTCCTTTCTTCAGAAGTTCTGTCATTGGTTTAGCTATTTTGGAGAAACTGGTTATAAACCTCCGGTAATACCCTGCTAAACCCAGGAAACTTCGGACTTCATGTACAGACTTTGGAGACTCCCATTTGAGGACTTGCTTAATCTTGCTTGGATCAACTGCAATACCTTCTGCTGAAATGATGTGCCCTAAAAATGGCACCTGGTTGATCCAGAATTCACACTTGCTGAACTTAGCATACAACTGATGGTCCCGTAATCGCTGAAGCACAATATGCAAGTGTTGAGCATGTTCTTCTTCGGATTTTGAATACACAAGTATGTCGTCAATGAAGACCACGACAAACTTGTCCAATTCCGGCATGAATACTGAGTTCATGAGATACATGAAATGAGCCGGGGCGTTGGTTAATCCGAAGGACATAACCAGATACTCATACAGTCCATACCTTGTTGAGAATGCTGTCTTGGATATATCTTCTGGTCGGATTCTAATTTGATGATAACCAGAACGAAGATCCATCTTCGAAAACACTTTAGCACCCACTAATTGATCGAAAAGAATATCAATGCGCGGTAGTGGATACTTGTTCTTGATGGTGACAGCATTAAGTGGACGATAGTCTACACACAGCCTCAAGGTCTTATCTTTCTTTTCTACAAACAGTGCAGAACAACCCCATGGCGATGAACTTGGACGTATGAAACCTTTGTTCTCAAGTTTGGTTAACTGTTCCTTAAGTTCTGCAAGTTCCTTGGGTGCCATCTTGTAGGGTGGTCTTGAGATTGGTACTTTTCCTGGCGCAAGTTCAATCTTGAACTCTATATCCCTTTCTGGTGGCATCCCAGGGAGATCTTCAGGAAACACGTCGGGGTATTCACATACTACCGAAATATCCTTAAGTTCCATAACCTCGGTGTTGTGAGTGGATGGGTCTAATGGAATGATGTTCTCAAGATTGAGAACCTGGGGCTGATGGAGTGGAGAGTTTAGATAAATTTTTCGAGGAACGATATCAAGAATAGCACCATGGTATTGCAACCATGCCACTCCTAAGATGATATCTAGATTTTGAGTCTCTAGGATAATGAAGGAGGTAGGATAGACGTTCCCATCTAGGTCAAGAGGCACTTTATGGGCTACCTCATATGTTACTACCCTCCCTGCTGGAGTGCAAATCATATATGGAGTTTTTGTGGAGATAACAGGCAATTGACTTTTAACGACAAAAGATTTACTAATGACATTGTGTGAAGCTCCGGAGTCAAAAAGTATGACTACGGAGTGATTTAAGACAGAGAACGTACCCGTGAGCACGGGTGCGCCTTCCGGAACGTCCTCGATGGCGAGGTGGTGGATGTTGCCGGGTCTGGTGGCTGGCTTCTTGAACTGATTGCGGGGTGGGTTGGCCCCCTGGTAGGATGATTGCCCTCCGCCTTGTCGATTTTTCGGACAATCCTTGGCGAAGTGCCCCGTACGTCCACACGTGAAACACGTGTACGAGGTTTGGCCAATACGAAGGGGAGGACGGAATCCCGGTGCACGTGGTGGAGGTCGAAGTGCACGTGGGACCATCCCCTGTTGTTGCTGCGGCCGGAATCCGGAGTTGCTAAACTGGCGACCATTGGACATTGGTGGTCGTGATGGCGGCTGCCACCTCTGGCCGGATGGTGATCGATACACCATACGGTACTTCTGAGGAGCACCACCTCCGCTGCCCTGCTGGACACTCCTTTTTTTCTTATCTGAGGACAGCTCGCGTGTAGCGTCCTCCTGCATGATAGCGGCATTGACTATGTCGTTGAAGCTGCCGCGGTTGAACAGGACAAGCTTGTCCTTCAACTTGGGGTTCAAACCCCGGTAGAAACATTCCCGCTTCCGATCTTCGGTATTCACTTGGTCCTGAGCATATTGGGCCAAGTGGTTGAATGATTTGGAGTACTCGTATGCACTCCTTCCCCCTTGCTTTAGCTCCAAGAACTCTTGAAGCTTCCTCCTCATAATCCCGGGAGGGATGTGGTAGGCGCGAAACGCCTCCCGGAATTCGGTCCAGCTTACGACATGGCCTGCGGGGCGTGCGGCAAGGTAATTGGCCCACCACGCACCAACAGACCCCTGCAGTTGTTGCGCTGTAAACAACGTCTTCTGCTGTTCGGTTACCTCGAGTAAACCGAACTTTCCTTCAATGGTGCGGAGCCAATTATCCGCATCCAACGGTTCATCGGCCTCTCTGAATACCGGTGGATGTGTCGATGAGAAATCAGAGTAGGAACTCTGAAATTGCTGACGTGGTCCATCATTTTGTCGTCCCCCTTGACGGGACGAGTGCTGCACCAGAGTCCGCAGTAGCTCGGTTTGCTCGTCGCGCGAGCCGAGTACTGCAGCGAGAACCTCCGCGAGACTCCTGGGGAGTGTGGTTGGAGGTGGTGGAGGTGGTTGCGTCTGAGGCGTATTCTGCCCCGGGGGTGGTGTGCCATCCCCCTGTCCTTCACTAGATCCTCCCACCTCTGAGGCTGTACGAGTACGCACCATACTGCAATACAATGATTAACACGGTAAGTCCCATTGCCTCAAGTTCATCCTCCCTTAGAAATGCGGTAGATAATAATAGACGAAGCATAACATTTACATATATTGATAAAGCATAAACTTTATACAAAATATACCATCTCATGACCAAGTTTACAGTAGTAAACCCAAAATGATGGACCCCCTTTATGGAAATACATCTCTACCATACTTGGTCTTCCTGACATGTCATACTCATCTAATTATCTAGACACCACAACCATTACTCTTAATATGAAACAAACATGGTCACAAAAGAGAGACACTAGCAACCATTAAACTATATGTTGCCCTGTGTTGGCGGAAGTGCTACCACATCTAACTTCAATACGCTCTTGTCGGTACCCTAAAAACCATACACCCCCTGAGGTTACAAAGATCTCAAGGGAAGGACATCAACTTAAATTGAAGACCCTCGGGGGCCCACTCGCCAGACGTGACCGGACCTACTTCTCCAACATGGTTAACCTCTAGGTCGCCACGTGTACTGTCAGCCCAGAGCTATTACCCGCAAAGGTGAAGCTCCGGGCCAAGTACTGAAACGGCACCTCCGGAGGTAGCCCCTGACCGAGAGAAGCTCCGGACCTGACACGTAGCAGGCCGCCCCGGAGCTTCCCGCCTCCCACGAGCAAGCTCCGGAGCTGCCACGTGTCCATACGTCGGAGCTGGCCGCTTTAAACCCCCGGGAGACGTTGTAACGGCTCCGGATCTCCAAAGGACAGCCGCGAACTTCAAGACCCGATTAATTATCATTAATTCCACATTAATGATAATTAATCGGATGATCTTAACACCTGTAACGGCACTGTCGGAGCCGTTACAGGGTTATTAACAACAATTAATCTTGTGTATCAATGCCAATAACCGCCAGGGCCACATGTCGGGCCAGGCTGGCTTGTAACGGTTTGTCCTTGTACTATAAAAGGACAAACCGCCGATACACGAGAGGGAACTCTGGAACACTTGGAAGCTCACAAATGAATACAACACACACACACACCCGTGGAGTAGGGTATTACGCTCAGGCGGCCCGAACCACGTAAACCACCGTGTCATTCGCGTCCAAACCGCATTTCACTTTCTTAGATCTCCGCGTGCCCAAACCGAACCACAAACTCCTTCAAACACTTTCATAGTGTCAGGGGATCTGCCGACTCCAACAGTCGACAGTTGGCGCGCCAGGTAGGGGGGCGCCTGAGATCTTCCAGAATGGTGAATTCTGCGGCTGGATCATCCAACGGGCAACCTGCTGCTCAAGCTGTCGGAGGCAATCCCTCCAACATGCAACCACCGGCAGGAGCCTCAGTTCCAGCGGGAGTCACACTCCCACCACCGCCATCTTCTCCGGCAAGACATGCCGAACGACATGATGTTGCACCGGCGTCACATTCTGCGCCGGCAAGTCGTGACAACCCAGAACACGCGCTCCATGCAGCGCGTGCTCTCCTTCAGCGACCACCACCTCCGGATGCATCTCAAGGTGCCATGGAGCAATGGAGAGCTGATATTGAGCATTTGGTCGCAGCAGCGGCCGAACGCCTCAACAATCAGGGTCCACCTCCTTCAGGGCGGGCCCCGTCGCAGCGACGAATGTTGTCTGGAAGACTTGGTCCACATGTCTCCAACAACCGGAGAAGAGCTGCGTCACAGCAAGTGACGTCGTTGCCCTCTGGAGCACGACGTGCCCATACTGCATCTCGACTTTCGACACACGACCTCCGGGCGGAGCTTGATCGCCGATACCGCCAACAGGATGGCCGTGTCCACATCGAGCGAGCTCGAGAAAGACGAGACGCTCAAGACCTTTCTACTCTGGAAGGAGTAGGAGGAGGCTGTTCCGCCCTAGCCATGCACTTGCGCATGGTTAGATGGCCACAGAAGTTCCGGCCACACTTGCCGGAAAAATTCGACGGGACTGTCAATCCCGTAGAATTCCTACAGATATACTCCACTGCGATCTTAGCAGCTGGAGGAAACGAGGCCGTAATGGCCAATTACTTTCCAGTGGCTTTAACTGGGACCGCCAGGTCCTGGTTTATGAGCCTTCCACCCAACTCTATCGACAGTTGGGAGGAGCTATGCCGCCAGTTCACCGCCAATTTCGGGAGTTCATACACCCGTCCAGGCACCGAACTGGACCTTTTTGCGGTCGTGCAAAAAGGAGGAGAATCTTTACGGTCATTCATCCAGAGATTCTCTCAGGTACGTAACACAATCCCTTCTATCTCAAGCGCTTCTGTCATTGTGGCATTCAGACAGGGTGTACGAGACAAGAAGATGTTGGAGAAGCTGGCGATCAAAGAGATCACCAGCGTCACGGAGCTCTTCAGCCTGGCTGACAAATGTGCCAGAGCTGCGGAGGGTCGTGAAATGCACTCCAAACCAGCCCCGGAGGATCATAAAAAATCCTCCAAAGAAGAAGCCGCTACCTCCGGGAGTGGCAAGAAGAAAAAGAAGACCAACGGCAAGAAGAAGCCGTCGGCCGGCACATCCAACGTTGCAGCCGCTGCAACTCCTGGTGGCCGGGGGCCACGCCCCGAGAAGCGACCTCGACCGTCTTCTGAAGATGGTGGCAAATCCAAGATGTGGTGTCCCATTCACAAAACGGGCAGCCACAGACTGGAGGACTGCCGGGAGGTCCAAAACCTTGCCGAGCGCTACCACAAGCGCCGGGAAGGATCTCCCTTCCGACAGAGGGAGGGAAAACAAAAGGTCGATGGAGCTCCGGCTGAAGAGGAGTTAGGGTTTCAAGACCCCAAAAAGGTCTTGAAAGCTGTCTACACCTCCGTCGACGATGATTCCGATGTCTCCGACAACGAGCGTCGAAAAACCATGAACACCATTTTTGGTGGATCATGGGACATCACCTCTCGTCGCGTCATTAAGACTATGCGACGGGATATGGCTGCTGTAGCTCCTACAGCTAGACCGGAGCCACATCGAAAGTGGATGGACACACCCATCACTTTTGATGCTTCGGACTGTCCTCAAAGCATGGTTGGAGCTGGTCAGCTACCCTTGATGGTATCTCCCACCATCAACAACATCCAGCTCCATCATGTCCTGGTAGACGGAGGTTCGGGGCTTAATCTCATCAGCTTCGAAGCTTTCACTAAGCTTCAGCTTCGACCTTCGGACCTCCAGCCCTCTCGACCTTTCTCCGGAGTAGGTCCGGGGGCCATAACCCCACTCGGAGCTATCACTCTCCCTGTTACCTTCGGGACCCGGGAGAAGTATCGCACCGAAAAGTTGATCTTTGACGTCGCTCAGATCAACTTACCATTCAATGCCATTTTGGGTAGACCTGCCTTGTACAAATTCATGGCAGCTGCTCATTATGGATACCTGGTGTTGAAGATGCCAACACCAGTAGGCGTTCTCCGGATCCGTGGAGATTGCACTGCCGGAGTAACTGCTCTGGAGGAACTCCATGCACTCACCACAGCGCAAGAGGAGGACTCCAGGCAGAAGCAAGCTCCACAACCTCCGAGCATTCGTCAACGAGGCTCGACCTCTGCACCCCGTGTGCAGCCAAGCGGCGACACCGACATTCCCGTCAAAGTCATCCAAATTGGTTCCGATGTCACTCAAACTACCCGCATATCGGGTGGCTTGAACGACAAATAGGAACTCGCGCTCATCACTTTCCTCCGGGCTAACGTTGACGTGTTTGCCTGGCAACCGTCACAAATGCCTGGGATCCCCAGGGAAGTGATTGAGCACAATCTGAAGATTTACCCCGATGCTCGGCCTGTGCACCAGAAGCCTCGGAAGCAATCTGTAGAGCGACAAAACTTCATCCGACAAGAAGTGAAGAAGTTGCTCGAAGCCGGATTCATCCGAGAAGTCTACCATCCAAAATGGCTGGCAAACCCAGTCGTTGTGCCTAAGGCCGGCGGGAAACTTCGGATGTGCATCGACTACACCACACTGAATAAGGCATGTCCAAAAGATCCATTCCCACTACCTAGAATAGACCAGATAGTGGATTCCACCTCCGGGTGTGAGTTACTGTGTTTCCTAGACGCATATTCAGGATATCATCAAATCCGGATGTCTAGGGAAGATGAAGAACATACTTCATTCATCACAGTGGATGGATTATATTGTTACACAGCCATGCCTTTTGGTCTCAAAAATGCAGCTTCAACTTTTGTACGAGCAATGTACAAAACTTTCGAAGAACTCATCAGAGACATAGTGGAAGTGTACGTTGATGACATCGTGGTCAAAGTCAAAAACAAGGAGTCCCTCTTGGACACCTTGCAGGCTGTCTTCGACAAGCTGCGGGCCACCCGCACGAAGCTAAACCCAGACAAGTGCGTCTTCGGGGTTAGTTCCGGAAAGCTTCTTGGTTTCCTGGTAAGTCACCGGGGTATAGAGGCTAATCCGGCGAAGATAAAAGCCATTGAAGACATGCGGCCACCAACCCGCATCAAAGACGTCCAAAAATTAACTGGATGTCTAGCAGCCCTCAGTCGGTTCATTTCAAGACTGGCGGAAAGGGCACTTCCCTTCTTCAAGTTGCTGAGGAAGTCCGGACCATTCCAATGGTCTGAAGAAGCAGAGAAGGCATTCCAGGAGCTGAAACAGTTCCTCACCACCCTACCAGTCTTGGTAGCTCCAAACCCTGGTGAGCCTTTGTTGCTTTACATTTCAGCAGCTGACGAAGTCGTCAGTATGGTTCTGGTTGCGGAGAGACCGGAACTACCCAATACTCAGGAATCTAGATCCCTTCGGGAGGATCCAAAGGTTCCTGAAAACGGGTTTGGGTCCCAGCTCCCAGACTTGGGCCCACAAGAAGCCACTTCAGAGGACCTGGATCCTTCCGATAGGATCCAAGTCATTCCTGAAGAAGCTCCGGGTTCTTCCACCCAGAACCCGGAGGTCCCCGAAGGTAGTCTGGACCCCTCTGACAGGGTCCGGATCAATGAAGAGGAAGTTCCAGACCACTCCGGGAAGGTCCGGATCATTCAACGCCCAGTATACTTCATCAGTGAAGTGTTACATGATGCCAAGACTCGATACCTAGAGGTGCATAAGCTGCTCTACGCGGTTCTTATTGCCTCAAGGAAGCTTCGACATTATTTCCAAGCTCACAAAGTCTCAGTGGTAACCTCATATCCACTTCGAGCGATTCTGCATAATCCCAATTCAACTGGGAATATAGCAAAGTGGGCAGCGGAACTGGCTGAATTCGACCTCGAATTCATTCCAAGACAAGCAATCAAGAGTCAAGCGTTGGCAGATTTCGTGGCAGAATGGACTCCCTCTCCATTAAACCCTGGGGGCCCCAGCGAACAGAAGAAGGAACCACAAGTTCCGGCCTTCACTAAGCCTCACTGGACCCTTTACTTCGACGGCTCCATGCAGAAGCAGGGAGCCGGAGCAGGAATCCTTCTCCTCGCACCAACCGGGGAGAAGGTAAAATACATGGTGCACCTTGACTTCAAGGCAACCAACAACATGGCGGAGTACGAAGCACTCATATATGGATTGAAGGTGGCACTATCATATGGTGTCAAACAGTTGCTGGTCAAAGGAGATTCACAACTTGTCATCAAACAGGTGAAGGGTGAATGCTCCTGCAATAATCTCCAGCTGGCTGCTTATCTCCTTGAAGTCCAGAGGCTTCAGAAGGACTTCGAAGTCCTAGACCTTCACCATGTTCAGCGTGCTCACAACGCTGAAGCTGATGAACTCTCGACCAAGGCGTCAACCGGAGCTCCGGCTCCAGACGGAACCTTTGTCCGGAGGTTGTCAAAACCCACAGTTCAGTCTGCCGAGCTGAACGAAGGGGGCGAGATCAGCATCCCGAAGCTGTGGGGACCGGAATCCACACATCCGAGGATCTCATTGGGTGGTGTCGTGCGATGCGACACCCAACAGTTTACAAGAATAGAATCAGAATAAAGTACAAGACCACGTCTTTTATTTAATACACAGCAGAAGTTTTCACAATACTAGCGGATGTAAAGAAATATATACATACCATAGCTACGCTCTCAGCACTAGCTATGCAAAAAGCAAAGTTTTCCATGCCAGGGATACTTTGCACTAGCAACACTCAAACTATGGCGGCGTGCAGGGTTCCCACTCGGCTGTACACCCTGGAGGGGGTGTTGCCTCATCGTCAAACCCATCCTCAAAAGGGTAACCTGCAAAAACTCGTTAACTGCAAACGTGAGCTTAAGGCTCAGCAAGACTTAACCGTCTCACTAGACAGATGCACGGGGACACTAAACATAGGTAAGGAATAGCATAAATAACTCGCCTACAAGTGGATCCTTATAACCAAGTTTTAAGTAGCAAATGACATCCTCTGAGCACGGCACATCATGGGCTCCACAATCAAACAAGAAACGTTTTACCGATGATATGACATGCCCAAAGCACATAATGCTATTACAGCTAAAGTATGGGGAAATTGTAAATCTTTAGTTATACTATTTCTAAATCAACCAAAGTTGCAAAATAATTATAATTCAATATCATATGACTTTCCTGACTTCTTTAGTATTTACTACGTCGCGACTGCGACAGACAAGTGGTACTCTATTACTGCGAGGGACAGTGATTGCAATCAAGACACACCCGGACAACACGACACATACGTCGTTCGGAAGTGTCAGCGAGTACACCTGGACCTACATAACACTTCAGTACTAGGCGTATATGGCCACCTTTCACAAGAAACTCAAAGGCTGAGCCCGTCTCACCTCCGCAAACAGAAGGTCTTCGCACAGAACACCTCATGTGTCTGCCGACCGATTTACACCTTACTGTCCTCAACCCACCCCTATCGATGGTGAGTTAATGGGTCTCAACACCCTAGGTATCAAGTTACATCAGTTTATTGGATTCCATATGTCCATTATATTGCCGGTACAATTCAAGCTTGTCCGAAGGGGCTGCATACGGACGGGCCTTAATCGACACAGGCAGGGCTATGCGACCGAGACTCAATTCTCGCCGCTTCCTATCCAATCCCTGCCCGGTCTCAATTTCATTATATTAAACCATTTTCTTTTCAACCAATCCTGTGAGATACATCTCTCGCGAGTAGATTCCAACTACTCGACTTCTACCGGATTTCCTATGCATTAGCAAAGCAGTTACTACAGGTCAAACTGTAACTCGTGCCAAACAAACCCCTGGGATTTTTGGTCATGCAAGTGGAGTATCATACACCCTAAACGTAATGCACAATTCATATACTATTCATCGTAGTGATAAAGCAAAAGCTCATAAACGACTTAAATGCAAACCGGGGCTTGCCTTGTTGCAGGTCAGGTTCTGAGTTAAAAATTGGAAGGTTCTCTTCCAAGGCTTCTGGCTTCTCCTCGACTTCGGTCACTATACGATATGCAGATAAGATGGATATATAAATGACTTTGAAATTTATTTAGTTTAAGACCATAAATTAATTCATGGTGATCACTATATGACAGGGACCTTAATTGGCTCTGGAACTTCGATGGTAGATACTAGGGAATATGATCAAAGCTCTTGCAAAGAACAGGAGATGATCATAGCAGATTGTGGTCTCCGAAAGTATGGCAAGCAAATCAACTTCCAAAAATTTCCGAGAGGAAACTGTAGCTTGAACCTAGCTAACAGTTGATAATCAAGATGGAGGGAGTGGTTCTGGTCTTAGCAAAATTTGTTTCATAATTTTCTAAGCTGTGGGGAAAAAGTTATTGTATTTCTAATTCGGTAGGAATTTCAGGATTTACTTTATGATTGAGTTTCTAGACATTAAACCAATATTTAGTTTGTAACTGATTTAGGACTAGTATAGTAGGTTAATTAAATCCAAGACTTTAACAGGAGCTAGGGAATGACTAAAGGAAGACCCTGTAAAATTTTGGGACCTAATAAAGCAACCTAATAGCTGTGAAAATTCAACAACTGAAAAAGGAAATTGAATTATACAGAGAGTTAAACAGGTGCTATGGCTCCCAAATTTTGCCTGATAATCAAGAATAGGACAATAAATTTTATGTGAATTTTGGGGATTTTGCCTGTGGATATCTTGTCTGGAAAAATTTCATTTGCATTAGGAAAGATTATTTTCTACAGAATTTAACTCTGAGTTTCACAGAACCTAATTGGTATTGACAGAAACTAGAGCTCGAGATCTTTCGAACAAAATTTGTTTGAAGAATTTTGGAGTATCCTACAGAAAGTTATGGATTTTCTAAGTTGGAGCCTATTCTGGAATAATTTCCTAATTTGATTTAACTCGTGGGCCCCACTGTTTTAAAATGAACCAATAGCATTTAAACCACACGGGGGCCACAGATTCCCACCGTGTAGCCACAGCAAATCCCGTGGCCACACCTGATCCGACGGGATTTACCGCCGCTGACACGCGGGACCCGCCGCGTCGTCTTCTACCTCCCGACGCGGGCGGCGCGCGGGGTTCCCGCGGCGGTGCTCTCCGGCGAGCCTCGCCGCCGGCCAATCCAACGCACCAGAATCGCGGAAACTTGCCGCCTGGGGGTTTTTGGGGTCGCTGAGCACGGTGGTGAGGTCAATGGGTCTTGAAACTCGCCGGAAAAGGTCGTGCGACGGCGGTGGCGGCGATGAGCGCTCGGGCATCATAGAACTCTCTAAAGAGTAGCTCAAATCACTTGGGAATTGCTCCAAAACCTTTCTGGGATGATGGAGTTCAAGGATATGGGCGCAGAAGGGGAGTGAGTCGCCGGGAATCATGAGTTCGACGGTGAACCGAGGTTTTCTCACCGGCGGCGAGCAAAACTCGAAATTCAGAGCCGTTGCTTGATGATCCTTAAAGGTTTTTGATCAGACAGGATCGCTAGGGCCTATAGAAACTATCTCTAAGTAATTGCAAAGGATGATTGCTTGTCGAAAAGGAATTTGACATGAAATCATAGCTAGCTATCTACCCTCGACCGTAGAGGAAACGATCAATATCTGGCTCAGGCTTCAACGATAATGGAAACGGTTTGTACCATGAGCTAGAGTTTGATCAGGCGCACCTTTTTGCTCTTTGGAGCTAGGCTTGAAACGGCGTGGAACGGCGGCACCCGCGGAGCAGTGGCGAGCAGCGGCGATGGCGCGCGGCGGAAGAAAAATGGCGAGGCAGTGGAGCTGTGACCGGGGATGAGGATTAAAGGGGCTTCGGCCGGCCTTTTATAGAGCCGCGGCGAGCAGGCAGGCAGCTCGCTGGAGCTGCATGCGCGCGCGGTGTCGAGCGGGGGCGCGGCGGTGCAGAGGTGTCGGGGTTGAGCTGATCCGTTTAAAAAGGGGAGCTGACATGTGGGGCCCACTGTCCAGTGATTCTCCCCACAGCTCAGTTACTAATTCATTTAAAAATAGAAGATCAACTCCAAAAATCATGAAATTTTGTGGAGATGGCAAATGAATTATTCTGAACACAATGGTGAATTCAATTCTTATGTTTAAAGAAGTTGGAGAAGAATTTAAAATTCAGATTTGAATTTGATTCAAATTTGCTAAGCACCTCAATAAAAATAGTAGATGAGTTTCCAAAATCTTGAAACTTTGTAAGCATGCTATTGAGGAATTTAGGAGCTCATGGAAAAATTTAGAGCCCTTAATTTGAATATTTGGTTTAGAGCTTATTAGGGCTTCATTGTGCATTGCTTACTAATCCTTATCCAAAAATTCTTATTCTTAAAAGGTGAATAGAATATAATTTGGATTCATGGTGAAGCCTAATACCCATGATAAAAGAATCTAACAAAGAGTGCAAGATAAGTTTTGGATGGCATAGTTCATGTGTACCATTATATTGGAGATCCAAAATAGTTGATCACAAAACCCATATGAACTTAACATGCCATAAAAGTGGGGTTTTACATTCCTCCCCCCTTAAAAGAATCTCGTCCCGAGATTACAAAAGAAGGCAAAGGAACATATGCCGCTAACAAGTCCGGATAGTTCGTTCTAAGATACTCCTCGCTTTCCCACGTGGCCTCTTCGGCACTGTGGTGGCTCCACAAGATCTTGTAGAAACGCGAGGTGCGGCTTCTTGTGGTGCGAGTCTTTTCATCGATGATCTGAGTTGGATGCTCGGAATAGGTGAGATCTGGTTGGAGAGCTTCCAAATCCTCTATGCGGGTATCAACTGGAGTCTTAAGGCATTTCCGCAATTGGGAAATGTGGAACACATTGTGGACTCCGGAAAGTGACGTTGGTAACTCCAATTGATATGCCACAGGTCCGCATCTTTCGATTATTGCGAAAGGCCCAATAAAGCGGGGAGCTAGCTTCCCTTTTACCCCGAAGCGATGGATACCCTTCGTAGGGGATACCCGGAGATAAACTTGATCTCCCACTTCGAAGTGAAGAGGTCGACGTCGCCTGTCCGCGTAGCTCTTTTGTCGAGACTGAGCAGCTTTGAGATTCGCTTGAATAGTGCGAACTCGATCCTCGGCTTCATTTACTAAGTCGATGCCGTACACTGCCCGTTCACCTGATTCGCACCAGTTCAAGGGTGTGCGACACTTCCGGCCATAAAGAGCTTCATAAGGTGCCATCTGGATGCTAGCCTGGTAACCGTTGTTGTATGAAAACTCCGCCAAAGGTAGATGATCATCCCAGTTCTTGCCCTGGTGGATGGCACAGGCACGAAGCATGTCTTCAAGCACTTGATTCACCCGCTCAGTTTGTCCATCAGTCTGAGGATGATAGGCCGAGCTCCTAATTAACTTGGTCCCCAGTGCAGCATGGAGATGCTCCCAGAATCGCGAAACAAATACAGCCCCACGATCTGAGATGATGGTGCGGGGTATTCCGTGGAGACACACGATTCTGGCAATATATAATTCCACGTACTTTGACGACCGATAGTTGGTATTAACGGGAATGAAGTGTGCTGTCTTAGTTAGTCGGTCAACGATCACCCAGATTGAGTCGTGCTTATGGAGAGTGGGAGGCAACCCAACAATGAAGTCCATGCTGATATCCTCCCATTTCCAAGCTGGTATGCTTAAAGGTTGAAGCTGTCCTGCTGCTTTCATATGGTCGGCCTTCACTCGCCGGCATGTATCACACTCGGATACATATTTAGCTACTTCCCGCTTCATCCGAGTCCACCAGAACTTCTTTCTTAAATCTTGGTACATTTTGTTACTCCCCGGATGAATGGAATACTTGGATAAATGAGCTTCATCCAGTATCTTCCTCCGAAGTTCCATGTTTCGGGGTACCACTATACGGTCGTTAAACCAGAGGGTACCTTCATCGTCACTTCGGAAGCATTTCATCTCCCCCTTCTTTATTCTTTGGTGAATATGTGACATCCCCTTGTCCGCCTTCTGAGCTGCCATAATATCCTCCCTGATGGTAGGAATGAGAGCGAGATTGTAGAGCGCCCCATATGGAACCAAGTAGAGACTCAGTTCTTCTTTTCCCTCCTCGAGGTAATGGAAAGATTGTCGATAGGGGACTTGCGGCTCAGAGCGTCTGCGACTACGTTCGCCTTGCCTGGATGGTAGTGGATCTCAATCTCATAATCCTTGATCAATTCTAACCATCGCCTTTGTCGCATATTCAAATCCTTCTGGGTGAAGATGTATTTCAAACTTTTGTGATCAGTGTAAAGGTGTACTAAATTACCCAGTAGATAATGCCTCCACATCTTCAATGCTAGCACCACAGCAGCCAGTTCGAGATCATGAGTCGGGTAGTGCTGCTCGTGGTTCCGAAGCTGTCGCGATCCATACGCGATCACTCTTCGCTCTTGCATTAACACACAACCTAAACCAATCCCAGATGCATCGCAATAGACATCAAATGCTTTGGTAGTGTCTGGTTGGGCTAAAACTGGTGCCGTTGTAAGGTGTTTCACCAATGCTTTGAAACCTGCCTCACATGCCTCAGTCCATACATATTTTTGTCCTTTCTTCAGAAGTTCTGTCATTGGTTTATCTATTTTGGAGAAACTGGGTATAAACCTCCGGTAATATCCTGCTAAACCCAGGAAACTTCGGACTTCATGTACAGACTTTGGAGACTCCCATTTGAGGACTTGCTTGATCTTGCTTGGATCAACTGCAATACCTTCTGCTGAAATGATGTGCCCTAAAAATGGCACCTGGTTGATCCAGAATTCACACTTGCTGAACTTAGCATACAACTGATGGTCCCGTAATCGCTGAAGCACAATATGCAAGTGTTGAACATGTTCTTCTTCGGATTTTGAATACACAAGTATGTCGTCAATGAAGACCACAACGAACTTGTCCAATTCCGGCATGAACACTGAGTTCATGAGATACATGAAATGAGCCGGGGCGTTGGTTAATCCGAAGGACATAACCAGATACTCATACAGTCCATACCTTGTTGAGAATGCTGTCTTGGATATATCTTCTGGTCGGATCCTAATTTGATGATAACCAGAACGAAGATCCATCTTCGAGAACACTTTAGCACCCACTAATTGATCGAAAAGAATATCAATGCGCGGTAGTGGATACTTGTTCTTGATGGTGACAGCATTAAGTGGACGATAGTCTACACATAGCCTCAAGGTCTTATCTTTCTTTTCCACAAACAGTGCAGAACAACCCCATGGTGACGAACTTGGACGAATAAAACCTTTGCTCTCAAGTTCAGTTAATTGTTCCTTCAGTTCTGCAAGTTCCTTAGGTGCCATCTTGTAGGGTGGTCTTGAAATTGGCACTGTTCCTGGTGCAAGTTCAATCTTGAACTCTATCTCTCTCTCTGGGGGCATACCAGGAAGATCTTCAGGAAATACATCGGAGTATTCACATACTACCGGAATATCCTCTAGTTCCATAACCTCGGTATTGAGAATAGATGGTTCTAATGGAATGATGTTCCTAAGATTGAGAACTTGGGGTTGATGGAGTGGAGAGTTTAGATAAATCTTTCTAGGAATGATATCAAGAATAGCACCATGGTACTGCAACCATGCCATACCTAAGATGATATCAAGCTTTTGATGCTCTAATATCAGAAACGAAGTAAGATATATGGTCCCATTTAGGTTAAGTGGGATTCCAGGAACCAATTTATTTGTTACCGTTTTCCCGGCTGGAGTGTTAATCACATATGGGGTTTTTGTGGAGATAACAGACAATTGACTTTTAACGACAAAAGATTTACTAATGACATTGTGTGAAGCTCCGGAGTCAAAGAGTATGACTACGGGTTGATCGAAGATAGAGAACGTACCCGTGAGCACGGGTGCGCCTTCTGGAACGTCCTCGATGGCGAGGTGGTGGATGTTGCCGGGTCTGGTGACTAGCTTCTTGGGCGGGTTGCGGGGTTGGTTGGCCCCCTGGTAAGATGATTGCCCTCCACCTTGTCGATTCTGCGGACAATCCTTGGCGAAGTGCCCCGTACGTCCACACGTGAAACACGTGTACGGGGTTTGGCCAATACGAAGGGGAGGACGGAATCCCGGTGCACGTGGTGGAGGTGGAAGTGCACGTGGAACCATCCCCTGTTGTTGCTGCGGCCGAAATCCGCCGTTGTTGAACTGACGACCACGGAACATTGGTGGTCGCGATGGCGGCTGCCACCTCTGGCCGGATGGTGATCGATACACCATACGGTACTTCTGAGGAGTACCACCTCCGCTGCTCTGTGGAGCACCCCTCTTCTTTTTATCGGAGGACAGCTCGCGCGTGGCGTCCTCCTGCATGATAGCGGCATTGACTATGTCGTTGAGGCTGCCGCGGTTGAACAGGACAAGCTTGTCCTTCAACTTGGGGTTCAAACCCCGGTAGAAACATTCCCGCTTCCGATCTTCGGTATTCACTTGGTCCTGAGCATATTGGGCCAAGTGGTTGAATGATTTGGAGTATTCGTATGCACTCCTTCCTCCTTGCCTTAGCTCCAAGAACTCTTGAAGCTTCCTCCTCATAATCCCGGGAGGGATGTGGTAGGCGCGAAATGCCTCCCGGAATTCGGTCCAGCTTACAACATGGCCTGCGGGGCGTGCGGCAAGGTAATTGGCCCACCACGCACCGGCAGATCCCTGCAGTTGTTGTGCTGCAAACAACGTCTTCTGCTGTTCGGTTACCGCGAGTAAACCGAACTTTCCTTCAATGGTGCGGAGCCAGTTATCCGCGTCCAACGGTTCATCGGCTTCTCTGAATACCGGTGGGTGTGTCGATGAGAAATCAGAGTAGGAACTCTGAAATTGTTGACGCGGTCCATCATCCTGTCGTCCCCCTTGACAAGACGAGTGCTGCACCAATGTCCGCAGTAACTCGGTTTGCTCGTCGCGCGAGCCGAGCACTGCAGCGAGAACTTCCGCGAGACTCCTGGGGAGTGTGGTTGGAGGTGGTGGAGGTGGTTGCGTCTGAGGCGTATTCTGCCCCGGGGGTGGTGTGTCATCCCCCTGTCCTCCACTAGATCCTCCCACCTCTGAGGCTGTACGAGTACGCACCATACTGCAATATAATGAATAACACGGTAAGTCCCATTGCCTCAAGTTCGTCCTCTCTTAGAAATGCGGTAGACAATAATAGACGAAGCATAACATTTACATATATTGATAAAGCACAAACTTTATACAAAATATATCATCTCAAGACCAAGTTTACAGTAGTAAACCCAAAATGATGGATTCCCTTTATGGAAATACATCTCTACCATACTTGGCCTTCCTGACATGTCATACTCATCTCATTAGCTAGACACCACAACCATTACTCATAATATGACACAAACATGGTCACAAAAGAGAAACACTAGCAACCATTTAACTATATGCCGCCCGGTGTTGGCAGAAGTGCTACCACATCTAACTTCAATACGCTCTACTCGACGTATTCAAGTTCCTCTGGATCTTCTTCTTCTTCTTCATCTTCAGGGCTAGGCACCTCTGATACGGGTGCTGGAGTAGAAGTTGATACATCGTTCAACATCAACGTCCTCTTGGCAGCCATAGCTTGCCAATCTGTCTGTATCATAAACATCCCCCAGGCCTCATTCTCTTGCTGAGCCTGTTCACAGCTGGTCTTCCAGCTCTGAGCCTCTACTCTGGACTGATCCCTGTCTGCAGTCACCACGTTCAACTGTGTGTCCCGTTGGTGCCCATAAAGTAGGCTTGCCTCCAGATCAATATCTCTCTCTAGAGTCTCCTGGCGAGACGCGGCCAAATCCATAACAGCGTCATGCCATTGATTCTCCCTAAGGTTCAAACGATGATTAAGAGGAGCCATCATATCCCTAAGTCCGTCATTTGCCCACTCAAAGTGGTTTGCTCGCTTCATGGCTTGCTTCAGATTATTTGTCAATTCTTTTATGCATGTCCTTTGATTACCCTTCTCGCGATGTGAGGCTGCTGCATACATCGCTAAGGCCGTTGCGGATGTTTCGCCATGCTCTCCCACCTCCGCAAGCAAGCGGGTTGCCCAGGCTTCAGAAGCCCTGCCGTTGACTGGGAAGAACTCATACGGAGTACCCACCAGATTACGGTAATGGAGTTTGCAAAACCTCCCTATGGCAACACTTGCGGCGTAGCTCCATGTTTCTTCCAATATCAATCCTTTGATCTTGATGGAGTATGGAGCCCATCCGAGATGCGGTGGACCGGCAGGCACATCGACGTAGATGGTGCAACTCCACATACCACCCTCCTGGAACTTCTTGCCCCAATAGCTAGGTAACACCAAATAGCCAAACTGGCCGAGTAACCGTGCAAACACGTCCGGAAAACCGGCGTGCCCGGTGCATGTTGAGAACACCCATCCATTAGGCAACTGAATTCTTGGTGCTGCCATCTGTGGACAAATATACCCGAATGTCAATACACCGTTTAAGTATTCGACCCAATCACTGGTGATGTCGGACAAAAAGAAATATCCATAATCAATTGGTTCAGTCAAAGCTGCAATCTGGAAATGAGTATAGTTCTGGTTTATCTGACCTATCTGCAGTAACCCGTAAGTTTCATACAGAAGAATTCAGAACTAAACTTTATGTTGAATACAAAAATTGTAGTACACTTCAAAACCTTTCCAGATTGTACCCATACAGCCACTGTTGAACTAGTATGAACAATCTATACCAGTTTTAAGTTGACTCAAGGGTTCTGAAAATTTTGACAGAACCTCCCCTGTATATGGGCTTATCTCCACATTCTATACAGGTTCATCATGATAAGATATTGAGGTAGTGTCAAAATAAACATTGAGTAACATCGTGTTAACAATCCAGAACTAAAGAAGTTCCACCACGACAACCTTGTCATGAAGGTATTATGCATTAATTCACAATTATGTGCAAACTGTTCCAAGTTCTGGACTGCAGGAACCAAATTTGCGACAAATGGAATTAGGCATAGCTACACCTAAATTCAGGTCAGGAGTGATAAATAAAGTTGATAGATGGCTTCCTAAGCTTTCCAGAAATGTATATGCGTAACCATATCACTGTTCTGGATTAGGGGTTATAATTATCCAAACTCAACAGTAAAGCTGACTGGTTTGCATCAGCAGTCATGCAGTTTACTGTGTTGACTTCCCAATTTGGTTAAACTCCAATTAAAATCAGGAAGGACTCCCCAAAACAAACTCGTGAATCTCCACCTACCCTTCTCAAACATATATCCCAATAAGGTAGTGGATTTTTCTACAGTGAGTTATGGCAAGAATACAGAAATGGTACAAAGGTGGGTTCATATGGAGTAATTACAGTAAACCCCAGTTTTCAACAGATTAACAAGCTTTTCTGTCTTTATGGTCAACGGAAAAGTTGGAGAGACCTTCACGAGCTTTCCATTCATGTAGGATATGCTTATGTCATCTAATTGCTAACCAAGATTACAACCTGGCCATGTTGAGCTACTTCTACCAGAAAGCAAGAATCTTGGTCCTATCCATTTTATCAAGTCGAGCCCGAAATTATCAGTATCTGATAGTCGGACTTTCTTAAAACACAATGCAACCATTCTGTCGGTGGGGAGGGTCTAGTATCATGTTTGATACTGACGGTGCTACGTGCCTCACGAAAGGAAATTCTATCCGGTACATCCGGTTACGTCTATAGGTGGTTCCTATATCGTTCCCTCGCAAACGGCTTCTACACGGGTTGCTACCGGAGTTAGGTTACCTGCAGAAGACAAACAATCCCCTTTCACACCTTCGCACCTCAAGGGCGGCACGGGGAAACACGGCAGGCAGTCACAATAATATATAACTAAAAGTAAATGCATACGACTCTGGTGTGAGTCGTCCTCGAGCAAGGCCATGTCTCGAGGTACATGGCTGTAAATACGTCTGTACAGCAAAGACTCCCGTACGATCCGGCTTATACACGCTCGGGCATACGTGTTCGCATGTTCTCACAGATATGAGAACACACTATCGGGTTACATACCACCCGACGGGGTTTCCCTCTAACTTTGTGTCACGCTGGGGTACCGCGTGTCATATGTTCTTTAGAAACATGGAAAGTTTCAAAGACTCATATTGACTTTCCGTGCCAAGCCACGGAAATTTCACATACCACCTCTCGTATGCTGAGTTTACCGAGATTGATCCGCTCTCGGTGGCGTACCTTACCTCTTACCTGATGTCGGAGCGTCGTTACAGAATATAATAACACATAGTTAGTTTACCACCTTTATATCTTATACTAATAATACTCCTTATAACGGCAT
Source organism: Tuctoria greenei (assembly GCA_036927565.1). Classification (NCBI taxonomy): domain Eukaryota; kingdom Viridiplantae; phylum Streptophyta; class Magnoliopsida; order Poales; family Poaceae; genus Tuctoria; species Tuctoria greenei. Next base: position 153,057,203 of record JAYESD010000006.1, on the reverse strand, counting down.
ATAACTAATTCCTCACTCAAGTTCCTAATTTTTGAAAATATGTTCTTTTCCGGTACACTGTTCCCAACGAAGCTCTGATACCATGTCTGTGGGGACCGGAATCCACACATCCGAGGATCTCATTGGGTGGTGTCGTGCGATGCGACACCCAACAGTTTACAAGAATAGAATCAGAATAAAGTACAAGACCACGTCTTTTATTTAATACACAGCAGAAGTTTTCACAATACTAGCGGATGTAAAGAAATATATACATACCATAGCTACGCTCTCAGCACTAGCTATGCAAAAAGCAAAGTTTTCCATGCCAGGGATACTTTGCACTAGCAACACTCAAACTATGGCGGCGTGCAGGGTTCCCACTCGGCTGTACACCCTGGAGGGGGTGTTGCCTCATCGTCAAACCCATCCTCAAAAGGGTAACCTGCAAAAACTCGTTAACTGCAAACGTGAGCTTAAGGCTCAGCAAGACTTAACCGTCTCACTAGACAGATGCACGGGGACACTAAACATAGGTAAGGAATAGCATAAATAACTCGCCTACAAGTGGATCCTTATAACCAAGTTTTAAGTAGCAAATGACATCCTCTGAGCACGGCACATCATGGGCTCCACAATCAAACAAGAAACGTTTTACCGATGATATGACATGCCCCAAAGCACATAATGCTATTACAGCTAAAGTATGGGGAAATTGTAAATCTTTAGTTATACTATTTCTAAATCAACCAAAGTTGCAAAATAATTATAATTCAATATCATATGACTTTCCTGACTTCTTTAGTATTTACTACGTCGCGACTGCGACAGACAAGTGGTACTCTATTACTGCGAGGGACAGTGATTGCAATCAAGACACACCCGGACAACACGACACATACGTCATTCGGAAGTGTCAGCGAGTACACCTGGACCTACATAACACTTCAGTACTAGGCGTATATGGCCACCTTTCACAAGAAACTCAAAGGCTGAGCCCGTCTCACCTCCGCAAACAGAAGGTCTTCGCACAGAACACCTCATGTGTCTGCCGACCGATTTACACCTTACTGTCCTCAACCCACCCCTATCGATGGTGAGTTAATGGGTCTCAACACCCTAGTTATCAAGTTACATCAGTTTATTGGATTCCATATGTCCATTATATTGCCGGTACAATTCAAGCTTGTCCGAAGGGGCTGCATACGGACGGGCCTTAATCGACACAGGCAGGGCTATGCGACCGAGACTCAATTCTCGCCGCTTCCTATCCAATCCCTGCCCGGTCTCAATTTCATTATATTAAACCATTTTCTTTTCAACCAATCCTGTGAGATACATCTCTCGCGAGTAGATTCCAACTACTCGACTTCTACCGGATTTCCTATGCATTAGCAAAGCAGTTACTACAGGTCAAACTGTAACTCGTGCCAAACAAACCCCTGGGATTTTTGGTCATGCAAGTGGAGTATCATACACCCTAAACGTAATGCACAATTCATATACTATTCATCGTAGTGATAAAGCAAAAGCTCATAAACGACTTAAATGCAAACCGGGGCTTGCCTTGTTGCAGGTCAGGTTCTGAGTTAAAAATTGGAAGGTTCTCTTCCAAGGCTTCTGGCTTCTCCTCGACTTCGGTCACTATACGATATGCAGATAAGATGGATATATAAATGACTTTGAAATTTATTTAGTTTAAGACCATAAATTAATTCATGGTGATCACTATATGACAGGGACCTTAATTGGCTCTGGAACTTCGATGGTAGATACTAGGGAATATGATCAAAGCTCTTGCAAAGAACAGGAGATGATCATAGCAGATTGTGGTCTCCGAAAGTATGGCAAGCAAATCAACTTCCAAAAATTTCCGAGAGGAAACTGTAGCTTGAACCTAGCTAACAGTTGATAATCAAGATGGAGGGAGTGGTTCTGGTCTTAGCAAAATTTGTTTCATAATTTTCTAAGCTGTGGGGAAAAAGTTATTGTATTTCTAATTCGGTAGGAATTTCAGGATTTACTTTATGATTGAGTTTCTAGACATTAAACCAATATTTAGTTTGTAACTGATTTAGGACTAGTATAGTAGGTTAATTAAATCCAAGACTTTAACAGGAGCTAGGGAATGACTAAAGGAAGACCCTGTAAAATTTTGGGACCTAATAAAGCAACCTAATAGCTGTGAAAATTCAACAACTGAAAAAGGAAATTGAATTATACAGAGTGTTAAACAGGTGCTATGGCTCCCAAATTTTGCCTGATAATCAAGAATAGGACAATAAATTTTATGTGAATTTTGGGAATTTTTCCTGTGGATATCTTGTCTGGAAAAATTTCATTTGCATTAGGAAAGATTATTTTCTACAGAATTTAACTCTGAGTTTCACAGAACCTAATTGGTATTGACAGAAACTAGAGCTCGAGATCTTTCGAACAAAATTTGTTTGAAGAATTTTGGAGTATCCTACAGAAAGTTATGGATTTTCTAAGTTGGAGCCTATTCTGGAATAATTTCCTAATTTGATTTAACTCGTGGGCCCCACTGTTTTAAAATGAACCAATAGCATTTAAACCACACGGGGGCCACAGATTCCCACCGCGTAGCCACAGCAAATCCCGTGGCCACACCTGATGCGACGGGATTTACCGCCGCTGACACGCGGGACCCGCCGCGTCGTCTTCTACCTCCCGACGCGGGCGGCGCGCGGGGTTCCCGCGGCGGTGCTCTCCGGCGAGCCTCGCCGCCGGCCAATCCAACGCACCAGAATCGCGGAAACTTGCCGCCTGGGGGTTTTTGGGGTCGCTGAGCACGGTGGTGAGGTCAATGGGTCTTGAAACTCGCCGGAAAAGGTCGTGCGACGGCGGTGGCGGCGATGAGCGCTCGGGCATCATAGAACTCTCTAAAGAGTAGCTCAAATCACTTGGGAATTGCTCCAAAACCTTTCTGGGATGATGGAGTTCAAGGATATGGGCGCAGAAGGGGAGTGAGTCGCCGGGAATCATGAGTTCGACGGTGAACCGAGGTTTTCTCACCGGCGGCGAGCAAAACTCGAAATTCAGAGCCGTTGCTTGATGATCCTTAAAGGTTTTTGATCAGACAGGATCGCTAGGGCCTATAGAAACTATCTCTAAGTAATTGCAAAGGATGATTGCTTGTCGAAAAGGAATTTGACATGAAATCATAGCTAGCTATCTACCCTCGACCGTAGAGGAAACGATCAATATCTGGCTCAGGCTTCAACGATAATGGAAACGGTTTGTACCATGAGCTAGAGTTTGATCAGGCGCACCTTTTTGCTCTTTGGAGCTAGGCTTGAAACGGCGTGGAACGGCGGCACCCGCGGAGCAGTGGCAAGCAGCGGCGATGGCGCGCGGCGGAAGAAAAATGGCGAGGCAGTGGAGCTGTGACCGGGGATGAGGATTAAAGGGGCTTCGGCCGGCCTTTTATAGAGCCGCGGCGAGCAGGCAGGCAGCTCGCTGGAGCTGCATGCGCGCGCGGTGTCGAGCGGGGGCGCGGCGGTGCAGAGGTGTCGGGGTTGAGCTGATCCGTTTAAAAAGGGGAGCTGACATGTGGGGCCCACTGTCCAGTGATTCTCCCCACAGCTCAGTTACTAATTCATTTAAAAATAGAAGATCAACTCCAAAAATCATGAAATTTTGTGGAGATGGCAAATGAATTATTCTGAACACAATGGTGAATTCAATTCTTATGTTTAAAGAAGTTGGAGAAGAATTTAAAATTCAGATTTGAATTTGATTCAAATTTGCTAAGCACCTCAATAAAAATAGTAGATGAGTTTCCAAAATCTTGAAACTTTGTAAGCATGCTATTGAGGAATTTAGGAGCTCATGGAAAAATTTAGAGCCCTTAATTTGAATATTTGGTTTAGAGCTTATTAGGGCTTCATTGTGCATTGCTTACTAATCCTTATCCAAAAATTCTTATTCTTAAAAGGTGAATAGAATATAATTTGGATTCATGGTGAAGCCTAATACCCATGATAAAAGAATCTAACAAAGAGTGCAAGATAAGTTTTGGATGGCATAGTTCATGTGTACCATTATATTGGAGATCCAAAATAGTTGATCACAAAACCCATATGAACTTAACATGCCATAAAAGTGGGGTTTTACAGAAGTTGACGGTCCCGATGGCCCTGTTACCATGGCAGCCATCAAGGGTCGTAGGTGCTGCCGGAAGCTCCGAGCAACCCAGCACGCAAGACTCAAATGCTCAAGTCAGTTCCGATGCATGGATCTCGGAGATCCGGAACTACTTGAAAGACAACATCCTTCCTGACGATGATGTATCCGCTGACCGGGTAGTCAGATTGGCTAAAAGATACACGTTGGTAGAAGGGGATCTCTACCGGCGCGGTGCCAACGGCATCCTAATGCGGTGCATCACAAGGGAAGAAGGCTGCGAGCTCCTCGCAGAAATCCATGGAGGTGAGTGTGGGAACCACGCGTCTTCCCGCACGCTGGTCGGAAAAGCCTTTCGGCACGGCTTCTACTGGCCTACAGCGCTCCAGGATGCTACTGAGCTAGTGAAGAAATGCAAAGCATGCCAATTTCATGCAAAGCAAATTCATACACCTGCTCAGCCCTTACAAATGATACCTCCTACGTGGCCTTTCGCTGTGTGGGGGATGGACATCTTGGGACCCTTCCCAAGAGCCGTCGGAGGTTACAAGTTCCTGTATGTCGCCATCGACAAGTTCACCAAGTGGCCGGAAGCTACTCCTGTTGTGACGATCAACAAACAATCTGCAATCAATTTTCTACAATCTATCGTAAGCAGATTCGGAGTCCCAAACAAGATCATCACTGATAATGGGACTCAATTCACAAGCTCTGCATTTCAAGGATATTGCGAAGACCTTGGCATACAAGTTTGCTACGCTTCCGTAGCTCATCCTGCCAGCAATGGGCAAGCCGAGAGAGCAAACGCAGAGATCCTTAAAGGATTAAAAACGCGCACTTATGAGCGTTTGAAAAAGCACGGAGCTAATTGGATCGAAGAGCTTCCGCCCACTCTATGGGCTAACAGGACTTCTCCAAGTCGGGCAACCGGAGAAACACCCTTCTTCCTGGTGTACGGAGCAGAAGCGATCCTTCCTCCGGAAATCACCCTGGGTTCCCTCCGAGTCCGGACCTTCGACGAAGCCGCGCAGGACCAGCTCCGGCGTGAAGACCTAGACCTCCTCGAGGAGGGAAGGTGCCAAGCAGCTGTTCGGAACGCCCGATATCGCCAAGCTCTACGGCGCTATCATCAGCGGCATGTACACAACCGACAGCTCGAGGAAGGTGATCTGGTGCTACGGAGAATACTATCCAGAGAAGGGCAAAACAAACTCTCCCCTGGCTGGGAAGGACCCTTCCGAGTGATCAAAGTATCCCGTCCCGGAAGCGTTCGCTTGGCTGCCGAGGATGGGACACCTCTCCCAAATCCTTGGAATATCGAGCACCTCCGTAAGTTCTACACTTAATTCCACGAAGGTGAGTCTTAAGTAACTTGAAGTGTATGTTATAGAGTCATTGTACAGACTCGGGTAGTTCCTCCGGGAGAGCAGCCGGACCTTTCCCGAAAGGTTTGGAAAGCTCATGCAACACTTGATACAGTCTCCGGACTAGAAGTGTAGCTAGTTACCCTGGGTTAAACGAGAAACCGAACACACTTAGCCTGGTTCCGTACCCTAAGAGTGTACTTGTTTCCCCTGTACCCCGGACCTATAATGAAAGACATCTTCATGTGAAATAGACTCCACGTGCATTCATTTTTGCATAAGGCTCGACATTTTTATTTTTCTCTTTCTTGTCTATAACAGAAACGTGCAATTCTTAAGAAGTTCTAGTTTAACCGGTTTATGTACAATTTGAGTTGAATTGTCAGATTTTTTAGATTTAAATATCGTCTGTGGTCAACTCGCCTGAAAGCCGCCAAGCCATTCTAGGGCCGGAGTGCGCTATCGACTTAGCCTGGTCAAGCACCCTAAGTACGCCACTCTACCTATATCCCGGCAGGCCAAAGTAAGGCGGGTCCATGGACAATGGGATCTAAAAGAAAAGATAATTCATCCAATTGTACTAAAAATCGTGTTCAACTTGAAATTCTCTTGAGAACCGTAAGCCGCGACGAAGTTATAGATAAGGAACGAATTTTACTGTTTTTCTTGGCTTAAGTGTGCAGGAAAAATAAATATGATATTGATGGAGAAAAACCGGAGTTAACCAAGCTCCGACTCCCACTGGCGTTAACTTAAAGATGGTGAGAAGACTCTATCACTAGAGTCTGTTGCCAGCAAGCCAGGCGTGGCAAGGGTTATTGCCGGAGCTACTAAGCTCCGACACCTTGAAGTATTAACTATCGATACTCAACGTGTTGGTAGAGGCTCCTGCCGGAGCTACTAAGCTCCGACGATGGACAGTGCCGGAGCTTCTAAGCTCCGACGACTTCAAGGGACCTTCGCTATCGAAAATTTCGGACCTAAACTACACGAGTTCGAAGCAAATTTGTCTTCAACAAAACTCAACATCCTTTTGGTACATGTCCACAATCAAATTGTGCACATCTACCAGGGGGCCAAGTGAAGACAAAGATGTTGAAGACAAGAAATGAAATTCACGAAAAATTGGGGATTTCATTTCATTTGAAGACCAGAGATTACATCTGGGGATAAAGGATTACAAAATTGAGGAAGAAGAGAAGATACAAATAAAGGCTAAGAAAGATAGTCCTAGACCCTATGGAAGAACTCAGCGACCCTCTGGGCGACCTCCGACACGCTGGCTCGGGTAGCTTCGCCTTCTCCTTCAACGGGGCCTTCAAGCACCGGGTCCAGAGGGAATCGAGGGTTCCGGCTAGTGTAACACGTCAACACATACTCTGTGACGTTTCTAGCCAGGGATTGGCCCTCGACCTCAAGCTGGTCCGCGATGACGTCGCCCACCTTGGAGAGCTTGCCACCCGCAGCGTTCAACGCCTGCAATGCAAGGTCCGGCTCCGGCTCCGGATCATCCGGAAGCACGGGGCTGAAACCCATAGGCGCCAGCGCATCGTCGGCCTTGCTCAGGAACTCCCAAATTTGTAGGGAGTCCGTCTTCCTCAGGCCCTTCATCTCTTCCAAGGACCTCCGGGCCGCCGCCAGCTCCGAATTCTCACGGGAGAGTCGCTCAACTTCTTTGGCGTTTTGCTGAATCTTCGCAGCAACTCGCTTTTCGAGTCTTCTGAGCTCCTCCTCCCGGAGGTGGATCTTGTTCCGGCGGTCGACCAGGTCTTTCTCCCTAGCCTCTATTTTCTTCTCCCGGGCGACGAGGGCACACTCATACTCGTAGAGTTCCTGCCCTCGCACCCAGGTCTTCTCCTCCTCCTCGAGGCAGCGCTCTTCCAATTTTTTAGCGCGCTCCTCGAGGCCCTTGTCCGCCAGAGCTGTCTTCTCGGCGAGCTCTTCTTCACGTCGCAAGACGTCGTCCCGTAGTTCCAGGAGTTTTTGCTCCTCATCCTCGAGCCGCTTTTCCCTTCCCTCAAGTGCCTCTCGGCGCTTGATGAGTGCGGTACTGATGGCTTCGAGTTGATCGAACCGAGCGTTGGCTGCATCATTGGCAGCCTTAGCTTGGTCATGGTACTCCCGGGATTGGGCGTCGAGGTTGTGAGTCATGCTCTCCCTCTCGTCCAGCATCTCACCCCAGAGCTCCAGGCGGATCTTCTCCCGCCTGATCCATTCCTTGTCCTCAGCAATCCTCGACTGCGCCAGCTTGGTCTCGAATTGGAGTCTATTACGCCACCTCCTAAGGGTTTGGCGCTCCTCTTCAAGAACCTTGCTGTCGTGGAAGAAGGCTAATTGGACTTGGCGCAGACTGGAGCAAGCGTAGTCGATGGACATCGACAGCGAGATGGGCTCCGGACCTTCTGGGGTCTCCTCCGCTGGTTCCAGCGGGTCTTCATTTACAAAAATTGGGTCCCACTCTGCGAGAGCGGAACCCTGAGCTTCCAAGGCACTAGGGCCCTCCTCCGGGATGGCCTCAGTCGCCATCAAAGAAGGTCCCGCCACCAAATCTTCATTCGCCCCCTCAGGCTGGGGGCCGGCGACTTCGTTCAGGCACTCTGGCTCCTCCACGGGTACCATCGACGTCGTCGCCTCCAATGGCTCCGGACGGGATGCTTCTTCTGAGGGAGGCTCAAGCTCCCTCGCCTCTTCAACCACCGGCTCTACAGCCGGCGCCTCCACCATCACCGGCTCTGCAGCCGGCGCTCCAATAACTACCGGCTCTACGACCGGAGCTTCAGAAGTAACCGGCTCAATTGCCGGAACCACTTCAACTTCTGGCTCGCACGCCGGGGCTTCAGCTACCTCCGGCTCGACCGCCGGGGCTTCAGCACTTTCCGGCTCTGAAGCCGGGACCGCTACCTCCTCCGGCTCGACAGCCGGAGCATCTACTTCTGCAGCACAGGGGTCCGGAGCTTCAACCTCCGGAGCGGGTGCCGCTGGCGCATCTTCAATCCCGTGGTCCGGCGCTACCACGGGAACTTCTGGAGACGAGTCGAGGTCCATGACCACGACAACCGGCGCCGGAGCTGTCGCAGCCTCCGCCTGGGGCGGCACCGGAGCTGGAGCAGAAGCCCTCGCAGCCTCAGACACTGTGGCTGAGGGCGGAGCTTCACTCCCCTTCTTGAGAACACTGCAGATGAAGAATGAAGAAATTGAGCAAACAGATACTATAATTAAAAGTTAATTGAGGTAAGCAAGAAAAATTACCTTGGGAGGCTCACGCACCAGCTTGCGCGGAACCTCTTTCCCGGACGTTCCGGGCTGGCCACGGTCGGCGTAGGAGCTCCGGGAGGACTCCCAGGACTTGCCGTAGCCACGGGCGTTTCCCGGGTCGGAGCTCTCCTTGACCGGGAGGAACTCCTAGACCTGGAGGCCCTCACCGCTTCTCGAACCGGAGTCGCCTGTCCGGAACTGGCACCTCCGGAGGGACCCATCACAGGGACAGCTGCACTCCGGGAGGATCCCACCGCCGGAACAGTAGCACTTCGAAAAGACCCCACCACGGGGACAGACGCTACAGCGGCGGAGGATCTTCCTTCCTGAGGACGGGGAACAGGCGGGGAAGTAGCAAGCCCGACGGACCTTCCGTCAGCATGTCGCAGCTTCCTCTTCCGGCTCTCCGGCTCCTCCGCCAGCTCCTTGCCCTTGCCGGTGACTTCAGCTCTTGGCTGAGAGACAGGGGCGGAGCCGCCTTCCGACAACCCGGGAATCGCCAACCGGGCAGTTGATCTTCTCTCGACGATGCCAAGGTCGTCAAGCGCGGGCATCTTCCGCCGGAGCTCCCTGCTGAACTCAACTTCCACGTTCAGGGGGAGGAAAGCTGGCGGCGGAGTCAAGTATTCTCCGTCAACATCGATGCCGTGCTGGAATTTCTTGAGGTGAAACTCCAAGGACTTCCCCACCATGCTGGACTTCAACCCGGTCTCGACCCGGTCTTCGTCCATCACGCTGTTGAGGGCCCAGGCGAGCTTCTCCCTCCTCTTCAGCGGTGCCCACCTGTTGGACAGGAAGTTGCAGAACACCGCCTGGGGAGTCAGTCCTCCCTCCACACATTGGCGGATCCTGGACAGGATGGGGTCGAAGGCTGCCGCCAGCACCGGAACTTCGCTCCACACCGACGTGTCAATGCCGGGCAGACCTTCTGGCAGCTCCAACCGCTCGTGCTCCTCCACCCGGACGACTACCCAATCTTTCTTCCAGTCATCCCACTTCCCGGAAGGGAACGACCGGAGGTACTTGAACGTGCACTTCTTGCGCTTCACAAAGTAGTAGAAGCCAAGGTACTCGTCACTTCGGCCGGTGGTTTGGACGGTGAAGAAAGTGCGGAAGAGCTCAATGCAGGGAGGGATGCCCACCCACATCTCGCAGAAGTGGACAAAGATGGACACAAGGAGGAGGGAGTGAGGGCCAAGGTGGTATAGCTGCAGACCATAGAAGTCCAGCAGCATCAAGAAGAAGGAAGAAAATGGTGGGATCAGCCCCACCATGGCATACGATGAAAAATATACCATTTCGCCGGAGTGCTCCTTTTTAAAGGGAAGCTCCCCGCCGGCGCGGACTGAACGGTTGAAGAAGTCCGATGACCACCCCATGAGGGCTCGGACCTTCTTCAGATCGCTCTCCGTCTTCAAACGACTCTCACGCAGACCCAACTCCATCGCAGCACAGCTAGGTGAGAGAAGGGAAGCAAAGCACGAGTTGGGAGTTTGAGCGCAAGAACAGATGGAAAGCGTAAAGAACTCCCGACGGTGCGCTTTCCTTCTTAAGTAAGCCCTCGCAACGCTTGGATGGAAACTGCAGGAGAGTCAAGCGTACTACTCAAGAATTCAACCCAGCCGATGACAAGAGGGCCCGGGACCACCCCGACGATCAAGTCGAGGCTCTTACCCAGGCGAACAGTTGTCATCACGAGGCGGGAAACCCAAAGGCGGCGGACTGACAAGGCGCGCGGAACCGATACGGTTTTCGTATCGGGAACCGACGACCTTCAATTGCGAGAGATCCGCACGTCAAAGATCTTATCTGCCGCCTGAGGTGCGCCACGCGTCAGGACTTAACCGTAAAGCCCCGCCAAAGGCACCTCTGAAGGCCCTTGAAGACCCAGTTCAAGAGTCGCAAGTGTGGACCCACCTCCGGCGGAATGACTTCATCCCGTTAGCCTTCCCCGGAGGTAGGTCCAGGGGGCCACTGTCGGTACCCTAAAAACCATACACCCCCTGAGGTTACAAAGATCTCAAGGGAAGGACATCAACTTAAATTGAAGACCCTCGGGGGCCCACTCGCCAGACGTGACCGGACCTACTTCTCCAACATGGTTAACCTCTAGGTTGCCACGTGTACTGTCAGCCCAGAGCTATTACCCGCAAAGGTGAAGCTCCGGGCCAAGTACTGAAACGGCACCTCCGGAGGTAGCCCCTGACCGAGAGAAGCTCCGGACCTGACACGTAGCAGGCCGCCCCGGAGCTTCCCGCCTCCCACGAGCAAGCTCCGGAGCTGCCACGTGTCCATACGTCGGAGCTGGCCGCTTTAAACCCCCGGGAGACGTTGTAACGGCTCCGGATCTCCAAAGGACAGCCGCGGACTTCAAGACCCGATTAATTATCATTAATTCCACATTAATGATAATTAATCGGATGATCTTAACACCTGTAACGGCACTATCGGAGCCGTTACAGGTTTATTAACAACAATTAATCTTGTGTATCAATGCCAATAACCGCCAGGGCCACATGTCGGGCCAGGCTGGCTTGTAACGGTTTGTCCTTGTACTATAAAAGGACAAACCGCCGATACACGAGAGGGAACTCTGGAACACTTGGAAGCTCACAAGTGAATACAACACACACACACACCCGTGGAGTAGGGTATTACGCTCAGGCGGCCCGAACCACGTAAACCACCGTGTCATTCGCGTCCAAACCGCATTTCACTTTCTTAGATCTCCGCGTGCCCAAACCGAACCACAAACTCCTTCAAACACTTTCATAGTGTCAGGGGATCTGCCGACTCCAACAGTCGACAGCTCTACTCGACGTATTCAAGTTCCTCTGGGTCTTCTTCTTCTTCTTCATCATCATGGCTAGGCACCTCTGATACGGGTGCTGGAGTAGAAGTTGATACATCGTTCAACATCAACGTCTTCTTGGCAGCCATAGCTTGCCAATCTGCCTGTATCATAAACATCCCCCAGGCCTCATTCTCTTGCTGAGCCTGTTCACAGCTGGTCTTCCAGCTCTGAGCCTCTACTCTGGACTGATCCCTGTCTGCAGTCACCACGTTCAACTGGGTGTCCCGTTGATGCCCATAGAGTAGGCTTGCCTCCAGATCAATATCTCTCTCTAGAGTCTCCTGGCGAGACGCGGCCAAATCCATAACAGCGTCATGCCACTGATTCTCCCTAAGGTTCAAACGATGATTGAGAGGAGCCATCATATCCCTAAGTCCGTCATTTGCCCACTCAAGGTGATTTGCTCGCATCATGGCTTGCTTCAGATTGTTTGTCAATTCTTTTATGCATGTCCTTTGATTACCCTTCTCGCGATGTGATGCTGCTGCATACATCGCTAAGGCTGTTGCGGATGTTTCACCATGCTCTCCCACCTCCGCAAGCAAGCGGGTTGCCCAGGCTTCAGAAGCCCTGCCGTTAACTGGAAAGAACTCATACGGAGTACCCACCAGATGACGGTAATGGAGTTTGCAAAACCTCCCTATGGCAACACTTGCGGCGTAGCTCCATGTTTCTTCTAATATCAATCCTTTGATCTTGATGGAGTATGGAGCCCATCCGAGGTGCGGTGGACCGGCAGGCACATCGACGTAGATGGTGCAACTCCACATACCGCCCTCCTGGAACTTCTTGCCCCAATAGCTAGGTAACACCAAATAGCCAAACTGGCCGAGCAACCGTGCAAACACGTCCGTGAAACCGGCGTGCCCGGTGCATGTTGAGAACACCCATCCATTAGGCAACTGAATTCTTGGTGCTGCCATCTGTGGACAAATATACCCGAATGTCAATACACCGTTTAAGTATTCAACCCAATCACTGAGGATGTGGGACAAAAAGAAATATCCATAATCAATTGGTTCAGTCAAAGCTGCAATCTGGAAATGAGCACAGTTCTCTTTTATCTGACCTGTCTGCATTAACCCGTAAGTTTCATACAGAAGAAGTCAGAACTAAACTTTATGTTGGATACAAAAATTGTAGTACACTTCAAAACCTTTCCAGATTGTATTCATACAGCCACTGTTGAACTAGTATGAACAATCTATACCGGTTTCGAGTTGACTCAAGGGTTCTGGAAATTTCGACAGAACCTCCCCTGTATATGGGCTTATCTCCACATTCTATACAGGTTCATTATGATAAGATATTGAGGTAATGTCAAAATAAACATTGAGTGAAATCGTGTTAACAATCCAGAACTAAAGAAGTTCCACCACGAAAACCTTGTCAAGAAGGTATTATGCATCAATTCACAATTATGTGCAAACTGTTCCAAGTTCTGGACTGCAGGAACCAAATTTGCGACAAATGGAATTAGGCATAGCTATACCCAGATCCAGGTCAGGAGCGGTAAATAAAGTTGATAGGTGACTTCCTAATCTTTCCAGAAATGTATACGTGCAACCATATCACTGTTCTGGATTAGGAGTTATAACTACCCAAACTTAACAATAAAACTGACTGGTTTGCATCAGCAGTCATGCAGTTCACTGTGCTGACTTCCCAATTTGGTTAAACTCCAATTAAAATCAGGAAAGGCTCCCCATAACAAACTCGTAAATCTCCACCTACCCTTCTCAAACATATATCCCAATAAGGTAGTGGATTTTTCTACAGTGAGTTATGGCAAGAATACAGAAAACGGGTACAAAGGTGGGTTCATATGGAGTAATTACAGTAAAACCCAGTTTTCAACAGATTAACAAGCTTTTCTGTCTTTATGGTCAACGGAAAAGTTGGCGAGGCCTTTACGAGCTTTACATCTATGTAGGATACTTTTATGTTATCTAATTGCTAACCAAGATTACAACCTGACGAAGTTGAGCCACTTCAACCAGAAAGCAAGAATCTTGGCTCTTTCTACCTTATCAAGTCGAGCCCGAAATTATCAGTATCTGATAGTCGGACTTTCTCAAAACACAATGCAACCATTCTGTCGGTGGGGAGGGTCCAGTATCATGTTTGATACTGACGGTACTACGTATCTCACCAAAGAAAATTCTATACGGTATATCCGGTTACGTCTATAGGTGGTCCCTAATTCGCTCTCTTGCAAACGGCTTCTACACGGGTTGCTATCGGAGTTAGTGTACCTGCAAAAGACAAACAATCCCCTTTCACACCTTCGCACCTTAAGGGCGGCACGGGGAAACACGACAGACAGTCACAATAATATATAACTAAAAGTAAATGCATACGACTCTGGCGTGAGTCGTCCTCGAGCGAGGCCATGTCTCGAGGTACATGGCTGTAAATACGTCTGTACAGCAAAGACTCCCGTACGATCCGGCTTATACACGCTCGGGCATACGTGTTCGCATGTTCTCATAGATATGAGAACACACTATCGGGTTACACACCACCCGACGGGGTTTCCCTCTAACTTTGTGTCACGCTGGGGTACCGCGTGTCATATGTTCTCAGAAACATGGAAAGTTTCAAAGACTCATATTGACTTTCCGTGCCAAGCCACGGAAATTTCACATACCACCTCTCGTATGCTGAGTTTACCGAGATTGATCCGCTCTCGGTGGCGTACCTTACCTATTACCTGATGTCGGAGCGTCGTTACAGAATATAATAACACATAGTTAGTTTTCCACCTTTATATCTTATACTAATAATACTCCTTATAAAATCATATAACTAATTCCTCACTCAAGTTCCTAATTTTTGAAAATATGTTCTTTTCCGGTACACTGTTCCCAACGAAGCTCTGATACCATGTCTGTGGGGACCGGAGTCCACACATCTGAGGATCTCATTGGGTGGTGTCGTGCGATGCGACACCCAACAGTTATACAAGAATAGAACCTGAATAAGTACAAGACAGAGTCTTTTATTTTTCATACAGCGGAAGTTTTCACAACACTAACGGATGTAAAGAAATATATACATATCATAGCTACGCTCTCAGCACTAGCTATGCAAAAAGCAAAGTTATCCATGCCGGGGATACTTTGCACTAGCAACACTCATTTAGGGCGGCGTGTAGGGTTCCCACTCGGCTGTACACCCTGGAGGGGGTGCAGCCTCATCGTCAAACCCTTCATCAACAGAAAAACCTGCAAAAACTCGTTAACTGCAAACATGAGCATAAGGCTCAGCAAGTCTTAACCGTCGCACTAGACATATGCAAGGGGACACTAAACATAGGTAAGGAATAGCATAAATGGACTCGTATACAAGTGGGTCCTTATAATCAGGTTTTATGTAGCAAAATGACATTCTCCAAGCACAGCACATCATGGGTTCCACAATCAAACAACAAACGCTTTACCGATGATATGACATGCTCAGAGCACATAATGCTATTACAGCTAAAGTATGGGGAAATTGTAAACTTTTAATTATACTATCTCTAAATCATACAAGGTTGCAAAATACTTATAAATCAATACAATATGAATTTCTGACTTCTTTAGTATTTACTACGTCACGACTGCGACAGACAAGTGGTACTCTATTACTGCGAGGGACAGTGATTGCAATCAGGACACACCCGGACAACACGACACATACGCACTTTCGGAAATGCCAGCGAGGATCTGTGGGGACCGGAGTCCACACATCCGAGGATCTCATTGGGTGGTGTCGTGCGATGCGACACCCAACAGTTATACAAGAATAGAACCTGAATAAGTACAAGACAGAGTCTTTTATTTTTCATACAGCGGAAGTTTTCACAACACTAACGGATGTAAAGAAATATATACATATCATAGCTACGCTCTCAGCACTAGCTATGCAAAAAGCAAAGTTATCCATGCCGGGGATACTTTGCACTAGCAACACTCATTTAGGGCGGCGTGCAGGGTTCCCACTCGGCTGTACACACTGGAGGGGGTGCAGCCTCATCGTCAAACCCTTCATCAACAGAAAAACCTGCAAAAACTCGTTAACTGCAAACATGAGCATAAGGCTCAGCAAGTCTTAACCGTCGCACTAGACATATGCAAGGGGACACTAAACATAGGTAAGGAATAGCATAAATGGACTCGTATACAAGTGGGTCCTTATAATCAGGTTTTATGTAGCAAAATGACATTCTCCAAGCACAGCACATGATGGGTTCCACAATCAAAAAAGAAACGCTTTACCGATGATATGACATGCTCAGAGCACATAATGCTATTACAGCTAAAGTATGGGGAAATTGTAAACTTTTAATTATACTATCTCTAAATCATACAAGGTTGCAAAATACTTATAAATCAATACAATATGAATTTCTGACTTCTTTAGTATTTACTACGTCACGACTGCGACAGACAAGTGGTACTCTATTACTGCGAGGGACAGTGATTGCAATCAGGACACACCCGGACAACACGACACATACGCACTTTCGGAAATGCCAGCGAGCACTTCGCGCAGTACCTACGTAGCACTTCAGTACTAGTCGTATATGGCAACCTTTCGCGAGACACTCAAATGCCGAACCGGTCGATCCGTCACGGGCAGGAGGTCCCTGCGTGGGGCGTACTCTGACGTGCCCAACAGCGGATTTACACCTTGCTACCCTCAACCCACACCTATAAAACAGAACGGTATGCCTCGACACCCAAGTGACCAAGCTACGTCAGTTTATTGGATTCCATATGTCCATTATGTTGCCGGTACAATTCAAGCTTGTCCGAAGGGGCCGCACACGAAGCGGGCCTTAATCGACACAGGCAGGGCTATGCGACCGAGACTCACTTCTCGCCGCTTCCTAGCCATTCCCTGCCCGGTCTCGATTTCATTATATTAAGCCATTTTCTATCTAACCAATCCTGTGAGATATGTCCTACATCTCTCGCGAGTAGATTCCAACTACTCGACTTCTACCGGATTTCCTATGCATTAGCAAAGCAGTTACTACAGGTCAAACTGTAACTCGTTCCAACCAATCCATGCGATTTTTGGTCATGCAAGTGGAGTATCAATCACCCTATACGTAATGCACATATCAAACTTATGACGTAAGGTGATAAAGACTGTAAAAACTCTGTAAAGCTTTTAAATGCAAACCGGGGCTTGCCTTGTTGCAGGTCAGGTTCTGAGTTAAAAATTGGAAGGTTCTCTTCCAAGGCTTCTGGCTCCTCCTCGACTTCGGTCACTATACGATATGCAGATAACATGGATATATAAATGACTTTGAAATTTATTTATTTTACGACCATAAATTAATTCATGGTGATCACTATATGACAGAGACCTTAATTGGCTTTGGAACTTCGATGGTAGATACTAGGGAATATGATCAAGGCTCTTGCAAAGAACAGGAGATGATCATAGCAGATTGTGGTCTCCGAAAGTATGGCAAGCAATCAACTTCCAAAAAAATTTCCGAGAGGAAACCGTAGCTTGAACCTAGCTAACAGTTGATAATCAAGATAGAGGGAGTGGTGCTGGTCTTAGCAAAATTTGTTTCATAATTTTCTAAGCTTGTGGGGAAGGGGTTATTGTATTTCTAATTCGGCAAGAATTTCTGGATTTACTTTATAATTGAGTTTCTAGACATTAAATCAATATTTAGTTTGTAGCTGATTTAGGACTAGTATAGTAGGTTAATTAAATCCAAGATTTTAACAGGAGCTAGGGTATGACTAAAGGAAGACTCAGTAAAATTTTGGGACCTAATAAAGCAACCTAATAGCTGTGAAAATTCAATAACTGAAAAGGAAATTGAATTATACAGAGAGTTAAACAGGTTCTATGGCTCCCAAACTTTGCCTGATAATCAAGAATAGGACAATAAAGTTTATGTGAATTTTGGGGAATTTTCCCGTGGATATCTTGTCTGGAAAAATTGCATTTGCATTAGGAAAGATTATTTTCTACAGAATTTAACTCTGAGTTTCACAGAACCTAATTGGTATTGACAGAAACTAGAGCTCAAGGGCTTTCGAACAAAATTTGTTTGAAGATTTTTGGAGTATCCTACAGAAAGATATTCAATTTAGAAGTTTGGATAAATTTCTGGAATTAAATATATCCCAAAGACCACGTGGCACGTTCTGGTTGAGGCAGCACCGGGGTCCACAGATTTAAAGCGCGCAGCCACACTAGATCTCAGCCGCACCGTGATCCCGCAGTGAATGGCAGGTGGGACCCGATGGGGTCATCGTCTACCTCGGGCCGGTGCTCGCGCGGAGCGGCACCCGCGACGGTGGCTCGCCGGCGAGCTCGCCGCCGGCCAATCCAACGCACCAGATTCGCGGAAACTTGCCGCCTGGGGGTTTTTGGGGTCGCTGAGCACGATGGTGAGGTCAGTGGGTCTTGAAGCTCGCCGGAAAAGGTCGTGCGACGGCGGTGGCGGCGAGGAGCGCTCGGGCAACATAGAACTCTCTATAGAGTAGCTCAAATCACTTGGGAATTGCTCCAAAACCTTTCTGGGATGATGGAGTTCAAGGATATGGGCGCAGAAGGGGAGTGAGTCGCCGGGAATCATGAGTTCGACGGTGAACCGAGGTTTTCTCACCGGCGGCGAGCAAAACTCGAAATTCAGAGCCGTTGCTTGATGATTCTTAAAGGTTTTTGCTCAGACAGGAGCGCTAGGGCCTATAGAAACTGTCTCTAAGTAATTGCAAGGGGTGATTGCTTGCCGAAAAGGAATTGACATGAAATCATAGCTAGTTATCTACTCCCGGCCGTAGGGGAAACGAACAATAACTCGCTCAAGCTTCAACGATAAGGGAAACGGTTTGTACCATGAGCTAGAGTTTGATCAGGCGCACCTTTTTGCTCTTTGGAGCTTGGCTTGAAACGGCGCGGAACGGCGGCACGCCGCGGAGCAGTGGCGAGCGGCGGCGATGGCGCGCGGCGGAAGAATAGTTGCGAGGCAGTGGAGCTGTGATCGGGGATGAGGAGTAAAGGGAGCTTCGGCCGGCCTTTTATAGGGCCGCGGCGAGCAGGCAGGCAGCTCGCTGGAGCTGCATGCGCGCGCGCGGTGTCGAGCGGGGGCGCGGCGGTGCAGAGGTGGCGGGGTTGAGCTGATCCGTTTAAAAAGGGGAGCTGACATGTGGGGCCCACTGTCCAGTGATTCTCCCCACAGTTCAGTTACTAATTCATTTAAAAATAGAAGATCAACTCCAAAAATTATGAAATTTTGGGGAGATGGCAAATGAATTATTCTGAACACAATGGTGAACTCAATTCTTATGATTAAAGAAGTTGGAGAAGAATTAAAAATTCAGATTTGAATTTGATTCAAATTGGCCAAGCACCTCAATAAAAATAGTAGATGAGTTTCCAAAATCTTGAAACTTTGTAAGCATGCTATTGAGGAATTTAGGAGCTCATGGAAAAATTTAGAGCCCTTAATTTGAATATTTGGTTTAGAGCTTATTAGGGCTTCATTGTGCATTGCTTACTAATCCTTATCCAAAAATTCTTATTCTTAAAAAGGTGAATAGAATATAATTTGGATTCATGGTGAAGTCTAATACCCATGATAAAGAATCTAACAAAGAGTGCAAGAAAAGTTTTGGATGGCATAGTTCATGTGTACCATTATATTGGATATCCAAAATAGTTGATCACAAAACCCATATGAACTTAACATGCCATAAAAGTGGGGTTTTACAAGCTCTTACAGTGACCTCCGGGCGGCCGATAGCTCCGAACTCTCCCTAGCAAGGCGTTCCACCACTTTGGCATGTGGCTGCATACTTTCAGCAACCTGCTTCTCGCGGTCGGTCAACTCTGACTCCCGGAGGTGGATGCGGTTTTGCCTCTCTGCCAGGTCTTTCTCCCTGCCTCTCACCTTCCCTTCCCTAGTGGCAACGTCAACTTCTCTTTTCGAGAGCTCCTGCCCCATCTTCTAGTACTTCTTCCTTTCATCTTCACTCCACTGCTCAAACTTCTTTGAGTGATCCGCCAAATTCTGTTCACCCGGAGTCAACTTCTGGGTGACTTCCGCCTCTCTTTTCATGAAATCCTCCTGCTGCTCCAGGAGATTTTCTTCCCTTGCCTCCAGGTCCGCCCGACGCTTCAGGAGAACCTCGTTCAATTCATTGAGGCTTCCTTGATGCTCATCAGCAGCATCACACCTCTCCTTGGCTTGCTCAATGATTTCCCTGGAGTTAGCGTCGAGCGCCCGGATGGCAGCCTCCTTCTCCTCAAGCAGCTTATCCTAGTACTCTAACTGCGCCTTCACCCTTTTTATCCATTCCTTCTGGTTAGCTAGCCTCGTCTGGGCAAGCCTAGTCTCAAAATGGAGTTTGTTGCGCCAACACCTCAAGGTGTTGCGCTCCTCCTCTAGGGCTTTGCTCTCATGATCGAAGGCAAGTTTGACTTGTCGGAGACTGGAGCAGGAGTTGTCTATAGACAACGCCAGAGGGATAGGCTCCGGGCCTGCAGGGACCATATCTGCAGGCTCTAGAAGATTCTCCATTACAAAAATAGGGTCCCACTCTACGATAGAGGACCCTTAAGCTTTAGCGGCACTGTGGCCGCTCTCCAGAAGCCCTTTCGCAGCAGCAGAGGAAGAACCCAATGGGGGAACCTCCACCTCCGGAGCAGAAGTTGAAAGCGCTGCTTCAGGGTCATCAGTCGCTGGCTCCGAAGGTGGAGGACCCGTCGCCACCTCTTCAAGCAGCTCCGGCTCTTGTTTAGCTACCCCCGGGGCAATGGTAGCGGCTTCATCTAGGGCCTCTACCGCTGTTGGCTCAGACGCTGGCACATCAACTTCCACCGGTTCAATGACCAGAGCTTCAGGCGCCTCCGGCTCAACCGCAGGACATTCAACCGCTTCTGGCACAAGGGCTGGAGCTTCAGTGATTTCCGGCTCAATAGCCGGGGCTTGAGTTACCTCTCACTCAGCGTCCAGGGCTTCGACGACTTCCGGCTCAAAGGACAGAACTTCTGGCATCACCGGTGCTGGAGCATCAGCCTCCGCTACCGTCGCCAGGGGTACATATTCTACTTCTCCCCTGAGGTCCAGCGCTACCAAAGGAGCTTTGGGCGAGGACTCCGAGTCCAAGTCCACGACAGTTGGCGCCGGAGCTATCGCAACTTATGCCTCCACTCGAGGAGGAGGCTCAGTGCTTGAAGCCGGAGCTTTGACATGTGCAGCCCTGGCCACTGCGACAGGCGCTGAAGTTCTTGGCCCCTTCTTCGACACCCTAGAAATAAAAGGGAATATAAGATTAAATACACATCAAAAACAAGACTAGCTTCTTAGGGAGAGCAATCAATGATTACCTAGGGATGCTACCACCCCAGTCGCCTTGGAACCTCTTCTTTGTAGGCCCGAGCTAGAGCCCACCAAGTCTGGTGAGACAACAGCTTCGGACCTCAGTCGAGGACCACTCGCAGCAGCCGGAGTCCTTTCGACCGGAGCTTCTCTTGGCCAGGAAGAACTCCCGAGCCTGAAGCTTTTAGCCGGCACTGAGGCTGGGGTCGACTGCCCGGAGCTGACGCCTCTTGAAGACGCTTGCACTAGAGCAAGAGTAACTGCAGAAGACCTCCCCCGCCAGGGAGAAGGAGCCGTGGTAGAAGGAGGAGGTCTGACGGACCTCCCATCAGTGTGCTTCAACATTCTCTTCCGACTGGAGGGCTCAGCTGGCTCATGACCCTTGCCCTTGCCAGTGTCTTCAACCCTCTGGCTCGGGGCGGAGGCAGGACCACCCTCGGAAGCTCCGGGGGTCACCATCCTGGTGGTCGAACTCCTTTCCATCTCACCAAGGTCGTCAAGCACTGGTAACTTCCTGCGGAGCTCCCTACTGAACTGTGCCTCCATGTTCAAAGGGAGGAAAGCTACCAGCAGAACTTAGTCATCACCGTTGTTTTTTATCCCATGTTGGAATTTCTTAAGATGAAACTCCAAAGCTTCATCATTCAAGTTGGATTTCATACCGGTTTCATTCAGGTCGTCATCCATCATGCTGTTGAGGGCCCACATGAGCTTCTTCCTCATCCTAGCGGAGCCCATCTATTGACCAAGAAGTTGCAGAAGACCATCTGAGGAGTCACTCCACCCTCCACGCATTCGCGGATCCTGGTCAAGACGGGGTTGAAAGCATCTGACAGCATTGGAACTACACTCCATGCGTCGGTGTCAACGTTCGGGAGACATTTGGGCAGCTCCAATTTCTTGTGCTCCTCCACTGCAATGATGATCCAATCTTTCTTCCAGTCGTCCCATTTGCCGGAAGGAAATGACTTCAAGTATTTGAAGGGGCAGTTCTTGCACTTCACAAAATAGTAGAAGCCAAGAAGCTTAGTCCCCTTTCCGGTGGTGTGGATGGTGAAGAAGGTGCAGAATAGCTCGATGCAGGGGGGAATACCCACCCACATCTCACAAAAGTGGACGAACGTCGCCATGGGAAGATGAGAATGGGGGCCAAGGTGATACAGCTGCAGACCATAAAAGTCCAGCAGCATCAAAAGAAAAGTAGAGAAAGGTGGAATAAATCCCACCATGGCGTACGGCGAGAAGTACACCATGTCGCCACAGCGCTCCTTCTTGAAGGGGAGCTTGCCGGCGCGAACCAATTGGTTGAAGGAGTCGTTGGACCACCCGATATAGGTCTGAACCTTCTTCAGACCATGGCCACTCTTGAGGCAGCTCCTGGGAAGACCCAACTCCATCGGGGCAAAATAGAGCAAATAAAGAGAAGTTAGGCAGAGTTTGGGAGGCTCTGAGCGCAAATTTTATCGAAGGCGTAAAGAGTCCTCAAACCGTGCGCACTTTCCCTCTTATGTAAGACTCTGCGACCCTTGGATGGAAACCACAGTGAGAACGAAGGTACTTTTCAAAAGTCTACCCCATCAATGATGAGTGGGCCTGGGGCCACCCCGATGAAAGGATCGAGGTTCTTACTCAAGGCAAACCGTTGTCATGATGAGCAGCGGGAAACTCGATGGCGGCACCCTGACAGGGCGCGCGGAACCGATACGGTTTTCGTATTGGGAACCAGTGACCTTCAATTGCGTGATATCCTCACTCAAATATCTTATATGCCGCATTCATAACAAGCCACGCGTCAATGGTTCACTCCCGGACCATCGCTCCAACAACATATTTTAAGACTCTTGAAATTGATGTGTGGGAACCGAGAATGGCCCCACCTCCGGTAGAATAACATAACCCAAAGGGTTTCTCCCAGAGGTGGGCCCGGGGGCCACTGTCGGTACCCTGCGTACAAGGTACCCCTTAGTACCACGAAGAGTACAAGGGAGTTCTACCTGACAAAGTTGAAGGACTCCTCGGGCCCCACATGTCACATTGCACCGGCCCCGCTCCCCTCATATCGGTAGCTCATGGGTCAACACGTGTAAAGGAAAACCGGGACTAAGCTCCCAATGAAGGAAAGCTTCAGTGACGACAGGTGTACAACGACCCCGGACCTAACCCCCAACAGAGAGGAGCTCTAGTGCCGACACGTGTACAGCAGCCCCAGACCTAACCTCCCGTAAGGGAAAGCTCTGGAGCTTCCACGTGTGGAGCCTCCGAACCTTCATCGACGTATACAGTGGCAGATCTCCTTCAACATGAACAATCAAGGGTAATTAAAGCGGCAGTTACAAGATTTAATTACGTGTCATTAATGCTGTATTAAGACACGCGATCAGAGCACTGTTAATAAGGGTAACGCAGCCATTAAGGCACGTTATCACACTATTAATCTTGCTTAATACACTTTAGACAGTGTATTAGGCCATTAAATACGCTAGGGCCACATGTCGGGCCAGGCAAGCTTTGTAACGGTCAGTCCTTATAACTATAAAAGGGATGTGCCGCACGTACCCAATCTCATCTAATTCGATCCAAGCTAACCCGCTTACTAAGAAATATACTCACACAATACAACAACACAAATCCCGTGGAGTAGGTTGTTACGCTCAGGCGGCCCGAACCACGTAAATCTCTGGTGTCATCATCTTGACCTTGATCTCTGCGTACCCCAACCGTAACAAGAACCTCTACGGGCTGCTTCTTACCAGGTCCGAGGGAAGTGTCATTTCAAACACTTCGACACCACCTACGCAATCTATTCTAAAGGGTAGATGGGTCTTAATGGAGGTTAGACTAAGAGTTGGGGGGTTGCTCCTATAATGCTTCTAATATACATATACATAGCCTAGGTTAGATACTAATGAGCATGTCAATGGTGAATACTTATGCTATGTTGTTCAACACATCGGGCACGGGTTTACCCCTAGCAATACTAGGGCGAGGCATAACCAAAAAATGGAGGATTACAAAGGATAGATAGGGTTGTACACCACCTACTGCCTACCTCTTCAATCTGTGGGTCTACGAGACATCAAACGCTACTTACTATCCTAGCACCATGCTAGCATACTAAGTAAATACCTTAGAGGATCGAGTACAAGTACCTCTCTAAGGCAATGACTAACCTAAGCATCGCTGAACCATTGTTGAGACATAGCATAAGTTATTCATATCAACATGATTATATATCTAGGACCTACGTGTGTTGAATACATTGGCTTTGACGATAAAAGTATTGAATACTACCAAAACACCTTTTTAACAAGGTCCGACTCTAGGTCTGAGCTCCTGCAAGGTCCGATGCATGGTCCGACTTATTTTGGCTAGGTCCGACTTCTTTGTCTAGGTCTGACTTATTTTGGATAGGTCCGACTTGCTGTGGCTAGGTTCAACATGTTTTTGCTAGGCCCGACGCAAGGTTCGTCTAGCTTTGGTTAGCTCCGGCGCTAGCTAGGTCAGACTAGTTTTGGTAAGCTTCGGTGTTAGGTTCTATTAGTTTTGGTAAGCTCCGGCGTTAGGTCCTACTAGCTTTGGTAAGTTCCAGCGCTAGGTCCTGCTAGCTTTGGTAAGCTTTGGTTCAAGGTCCGGTTAGCTTTGGAAAAGGTTCGGAGCTTTATCGCAGTGGTTCTGCTTTTAACTTGCAATGTTTCGAACTTGCTTTTTGGATTATGGAAAGTTTTCTTAGTATTATTTTACTAAGTTTTTTGTGTGTTTTGGTGGTTATGGTTAATATCTTTTTTCTAAGGTTTGCAACATGCATATGTGAGGTGTTCACATAAGTTGTAGTTTCAGAACTAACGAGAGTCAAGTCAAGGACTTGTGCTCGGAAGTATTGGTTGTTTATTCATGTGCAAGTGTTGCTTGAGTTCAATACATGGCTAGTGACGGGATCCATTGAACTAGTCTTAGGGAGAAGATGAGGTTCAACAACCAAGTTCGAGAGGAATTGTGGTTGAGTATGGTCGCGCAGCATGTTTGAATCGAGAACAAAACATATGAAGGTCTCGTGGACGTCGTTGGAAGGTGTTTGCACGTGTGCAAGGAGTGAATGGACGTGGATACATGGTTTCGTTGAGTGATGAAGAGAAGTGGACATAAAGAATTGGTCGGAAAGGTCCAACCGATTAGGTTATGGACTCAGGCTGCGACTGAGTCAGGTTGACTCAAATATGGAAAGACTTGAGTTGGTTATGATAGGATTTCGTGTGGTAACAAATTTGAGATTTTTTTAGAAATGTGGGATACGTTCCTAAGGTGTTTGAAAGTCTTAAGATTGCTTCTATTTGTGTATAGAAGAGTCTTGAGCAGTTATGAAAAGTTTCGATTCGTGAATTGAGTAGGATTAGAGTCCTAGTTAGGATTGTGTTGGCCTTTGGGCTGGTTATATAAGCAAGGGAGGCCAGAGCTCGTGGTAGACGACATTTGGTCTGTTCCTCTTGTGTTCGATTGAATAAAATTTGTATTTGAAAGGATCTTTTGTGTCTTGTTATTCTGACTTGTTTTCTTCAAGTCTTTCTCGTCGAGTTTCTACACAGCACTACCTTCTTCGGTGGTTTTATCATAACTCGAGTTTTACAAATACGATTGACGTGATTCTTTTTGGGTTAACTTCAAAACTTGATTTTCTATCATATGTAAAAATTTCACGGTCATTAGATTTGTGGTCTCGGATCTACACGAGTTTCTTCGCAGTGTTACAGATCTGGTTTTTACTCGGTAGAACAGATTGACCTTTGTTCAGTCTTTCGATCATAACTTGTGTTTTTCTCGACGGTTTTTCGTGATTCTTATTTTCGTGTCTTCGTGACTTGATTATCTACAATATATACTACTTATGTCATGGTTGAACACGTCTAGATTAGTCGCACATACGAATTCTTTAACAGGTCAATTTTCTGACAATGGGTTTTTAGTGCTTCCGCTAAAAAAGTTTTAATCTACCATTAACCACCCCTCTGGTAGCTTTTCACGTGCTCTTCGATACTATAATATCATAACTAACTAGACTATAGTGTGGGTTTGTAGTGTTTATGATGATAGAGTAAGATTGTTAAGGCATAATTATAAAGACTACTCCTACCACATATATGGAATCCACAATCAAATAAGAAATGCTTCATCCAAGTATATGAATAAAAGAAGACTACAGATAATACTTTTATTATGCATAAAGTCACGAATACAATAAAAGATATAGGAGCCATACCTTTCCCAATTTGGACTTGGGACTAGAGGCTCATCTCTACAGTCTAACCCCCAATAAGTAACTTGGAGAACTAGTGTATACAATAGAATGATGCTTAAGTGTGTGTTGAAACGAGGGGTGAGGAATCCTCTTTATAGCTTTGAGAAGGTCGGTTACCACCACCAAAAGCATGTGAATCATTCATCATCGACTTCTTCAAGTCGGGAGGAGCCAACACGTGGAAGTTGACTGAGTTTGGAGGAAAGACTAGGTCGGCCGACTAGGGGAGTTGGCCAACTAGGTATGTCCTCCAATGAGTCTGTGCTTTCTCAGGGAGACTTCCAGGTGGGTCCCCTTTACTGATATAGGGTATTTACCTTTGGATGGCCTCGGATAGTTCTGTTTGTGGGCTATTTGATTCATGTGGTGCCACATGTCAGCACTTGATTCGCTGAGATGATATTTTATAGGATTCATCCCCTTGTTTCACTTCAATTTTGTATAAAATACTTGCATGCACCAATTTTTGCATGTACAAGTGGAAATAGGTTAAATAGAAAGGTGATGTGTGCAAGAAATGATATTTCCTTCACAAAATTGAGTTATATTGATGGGTGAAATACGTAAATAACAGCAGTCAAAAAAATCCACCAAGCTTATCCTTTGCTCATCCCGAGCAAAGTCAAGACTTTATGTTAATAATCAGGAGTTGCTACAATGTTCTACTTTTCAAAAGTACCATGTGCACAACTGAATACTCTAACTAGTATTGCAAGAATTGGCATGGTACTTCACCCATCTTAAGTCATTATGGGGCTTATGCCATCTCCTATTCATGGGTGGTTGAAAGGTAGAACAGCAAATGGAGCACACATACCCTAGAGGTCAAGTTCCACTCAAATTACGGAGAGTTCAATTTAGACTATAAGTACCTCAATTTGATTCTCTCAGTCTCTCCTTTATGTGTAGTGTAAATATGTCCTCACCAAGGCATTTTGCCTAAATTCATCCTACCACTAAATAAGGCTTGTATGTGGAGCTTGGTAGGGAATATAGTAGGCATATTTGCAACACATAATATTGCAAAGTCAAAAAAAATCAAGCCTTAGGAGAAATCACTTCAAAACTATTTGATTCAAGACTTGTGCATGTGTGATGGAGTACAAGTGGATGTGGATATTTGAGATGACTCCTTTTTTGTGGACTCTCTTATTTTGCAGAGATAAAACATGGCTAGTTTTCTCTTTTTTTTCTCATGCTTTTGATGTAAGCATGCATTTTTTCCTTCTTTTTTTTTGTAACCGTGTTTTCTACTCCCTATTATGCAAGAAATTTGGAGAGAGTAATTGAACATGAAGGGTATGGAGTTTCTATTTTTTTATGGATGGATAGTATGTTGGGATTTTGCATACTTCTATTGTAGAAGTATAGCATTTGCAAGTGAAGTCTTGAATTCAAAAAGTAATCAATGAAATCTCACATAGGTCTATACTAGTTTGACAAAGCTCAATGTGAAAACAAATATCATATGCATAAGGTCTATCAACGTAATGTATCATATGGCTTTGGTACGTATTTCCAATCAAATGAGAGTAACTTAAATATTTTTAGAATTTGTCCGGAAATCTAAGTTTCACTTTGAAACTAGGAATATCAGCTCTGTCACTATTTCTTAACTCACAAAAACTTAGAATTGGATTAGGCTTTTGCTACCCACAATTTATAAATCAAGGCAAAAGTAATTCTGGCCAATGAAAGCAATATTTTGGAGAGTAGTAATTTGTAAACTAGGGACTTAGGAAATTAAAATAGAACAACTATTCATCATTTCATCTATGTGAATTCCAAATCATTCTTACCGCACATCTTTTATTTTATTAACCGAACCTATACTACATTATTATTAATCTCTTTTTTAGATGCAAATGTGGTGGAAAGAAATAAATAAAATAATGGAATGTAAATGGGATGTGATACAAGTTACCTCAAGTGGGGGTCCTCCCCCAAGCTTGTTCATGGTCAAGGTCCGAAATAGGGGTTGAAACCCTAACGACGGATGTAGGCCACGAGGTTGGCCTAACCTTGCTGCAACATGGCTTTGACATTGCAGGGTTGAGTGTCAATGTTGGCTTGCCTTCCATGGGTTCCGCGGGTGTGGTTGAGGAGAGTGTTGTCGATATCGCTCATCCACTCCTGAAAGTTCCCATAGGTTGGATGTACCTTGTTATTCCTTGGCTAAGGTAATGATAACCCCTAGCTACAAAGGAATGACATGTACTCAACATGTGTTTAGTGTGTTCTGTCATTATTTGGCTAAGATGTATCATACCTTCTTGCCATAAAGAAACAACTTGTACCCCTCATGTATTGGGTGTGATCCGTCATTCCTTGGCTAAGGTACTAATAACCTTTAGCCATAAAGGAGTGATGTGTACCCAACATGTGTTGACTACGATCCATTATTCCTTGGCTAAGGTACAACATACCTATAACCACAAATGGATGACATGCACTCGACATGAGTTGAGTGTGATCCGTTGTTCCTTGACTAAGGTATAAAATACCTTCTAGCCACATAGAAACAAATTGCATCGAGTATACATTGGATGTGATCTTGTCATTCCTTGGTTAAGGCACATCATACCTTTTAGCCACGGAAGAATAACTTATAGCCAATGATGGTGGCAATTCCCTTGAGCTTGAATGAGTGCTTAGAGTAGCTGACAGCATAATTCTCTCACATATTTGTAGCAGCCCATTGGTTGCTTATGGAGGGTTTCCATGTCAAATCTCCGGCCTCATATAGTTATGGTTGACCTTCGGGCTTAATTTCCGATAGGTAGCAACCATCCTAATTTACTCATTGCTCAAGAGATGTTGAAATGGAATCCTCTAGGGATTCCAGCAATCGGATCTTTGAATGTCCGCATAGTTATTTTACTCTTGCAAACATTCCCTCTACAATAGAGAGGGATGGTTAGCTCCCGATACTTGTACAAATGAATTTTCGGGTTAGGTAACCGAATCTTCATTTATACGTATGGGGAAAAGCAATATCAATGATGCATTGGGTCTAATTTCAAGTGTATACATGAACAATGTATGAATTATTGATTGGAGTGGGGCTTTATGGATAAATTAATTTGCACATTTTCTAAAGCTCCTACTCATAAAATGCAAGTTATATAAATATACTACATGGATCCCTTCATATTGCAAAGTTTCTAACCATCATAAGTTGTTACGAGAGAAAATATTTATATGTGGGTTATGTCAAACAAGATTCTCAATTTTATCCTCCTGAACAATTTTAATTTCTTGCCTAGGATTTTGAAATTTAGTGATCCATTCATCAATGAGTTTCAAATCATAAATATGGACATCACTATTACTAGGTAGCTACATACCAATTCAACCATTAAATCATTCCATAAGCATTACCTAGGCAGAAACTGTCTAAGTCAATTTTAGCAATGTTTATGAAATTCTATGTTCTTGTTTTAAATTTATTCCAAAGTAAGGTGACATTCCTTTTTGAAGAATCAAAAAGAGTAATGCCAACACTTAATCTCGTGAGAATGCATAGAATTGAATGATGGGAAGGTGTAAACCTTCCTCACCAATGTAAGCAAAAATCATTCAATCCTAATGCAATTCAAACAATAAAAAAATTGAACTTCTACCTCAATTGAAGAGCAGTCCGGGTTGAAGGTCATTGTGTGAGAAACTCACGAGCATGGATTTTGGTGTAGCCTTCATGTTCAATGTGTCCTGCCAAGTTGCGGTTGGAGTTGAATGAGCTTCATTTTGTTCCTCCATTGGACAACTATCTTGAGCAGTCCTCCATCATGAACTCAAAATGAGATTGATGGAGGGCTATGCGCGTGATGAGGCCTTCCAACCTCTTTACAAGTTTTATCCTGCCTGCACTAAACTCAAGAACAAACAAAAAACTCAAAAATGGGTTACGTTAGCTGAAAAGCATGTTGTACCCCTTGTCAAATTGTTTTGCCCAACTTGAGACAACAAGCAAATGCAGTGAATATTTAAGGGAAATATTTTTTGTTTGAATTAGGAAGATGAATTCAAGTGGTTACACCCAAGGTTCATATCCAAATAAATTTATTTCCTTATTCAAAATTTTAGTTTTATGATGGTTGGAAATTTTACTTTCCAACATGCAAGTGTGAAAATTTAAACATGCTAAATGCAAATGCAAAGATTGATGGGAAATTCAAACATGCAATTGGGATATCAAATATGAGATAATTACCAACCTACCTATTAGCAAGGACTCACCGAATTTTAGAAGTTCGATGAGTGGGACTTACCTCCATCCGGTTTAGTGCGATGATTTGTTGTCCAATCCCGGAGTTGAAGATGTGGACAACTTCTCTTGATTGACATGCCAAATCTCCTTTGGCATGTTAGTTGGACATATGGACCACATCATGGTCCTAGCCTCTTCGTCATCTTGATGAAGACTTGTTGATGTAGTGACGACTTCTTCCTCTTGAAGATATTCTTTCTTGAACATGGTGAGGCTTGTTCTTCTACAGGGGTGCCACATCGACCTTCTTGATGTCCTTTTGAGTTAACCCATACTTTGATAATGGATCAAAGGTTTCCTTGGGCATGATGACATGTGGACTCCACAATCAAACAAGAAACGCTTTATCCACAATGTCACTTGCCCTAGGTTGCATGGTCTTCGTCGAAGGGTAGGAGTCCCAACAAGTGATTGTGAGATATCTTGAATCTTGAATGCTCTTTAAGTTTCCTGTATTTGGCGAATAGCTTCATGTAAATATTGTCTTGAATTCTTGGTTGGCCATGGACATGATACTTCAAGGTAGGCTAGTTTAACTTGAATACCTTCAAATCCTCATAGTCTCCTTGATTACAAGGGTGATATTGATTGCACCCTTGACCTCCTTGTTGGCGATAGCCATTGGAGTTGTGTTTGAAAGAAAAGATGCTCATGTGTCTTTAGGGAAATGATTCCTCAAGCAGCCCATGTTCACATGGATTTTCACAAATCATGTGAGTATCGATGACTTGGAAAATTCCAAACAATTCTCCATTTGATTGATCTTCATGATACATCAATGGGAGATGTAGTTCCATAGCCAGCATTTGCACCTTGTTAAATGGTGTGCATGTCAAGCTAAGGGAACTAGAGCATTCTTCAATCCACCCCTTGAGTAGAGACCATATTCCCATCCATGATGAACGAGAATAGGACTCCTTCAGCTCCAGCACAAATGTGGTCATGGATTGTGGAGCCAACCCATGACATGAGTGTTGGATAAAGGGCCAACTATCTACCCCATGGTGGAGGCAAACAAATAAGAACTCTTGAATCCTCCCCCAAGCGTAGGAATGGATGTCTTTGGCTCCTACTGCAAGTTGAAATTCTTCCACGGAAGGCAATGGTGATGCCTTGCGGACATTTGTTGAGGTACGCCTTGAATCATCATGCAGTCAAGCACTTGCATCCTCGTTGGCCATCCCATAAAATGGGTTAGCCAACACTACCCTGTTTTCAAGCAAAAGGATAAAACAAACAAGGGTAATCCTATCTAATAACTATTAGTGCCAATAGCTTAATCACAAGTGATAGCTATTTTTCACTTCCTTTTCCTTCCCCGTCAACGGCGCCATAAATGCTTGTTGACCTTTCTTACATCACATATCATATCTCGAAAGAGATGAGGTCCGCAAGTACACGGAAACTGTCTTGTAGCATTTCACCCAAGAGTATTCCCATGGGTATTGTATTTATCCCAAAGGAAGGCAATGGAATAAAGTAGACACTACCCTTATGATCAAGCTATGGGATACTAATCAATTATAAAGACAGGGGTAAGTTGATAATATGGGTAGTGTGACACACACCTATGCAATCTATTCTAAAGGGTAAACAGGTCTTAATGGAGATTAGACTAAGAGTTGGGGAATTACTCCTACACTGCTTCTATTATACATATAAATAGCCCAAGTTAAATACTAATGAGCATGTCAATGGTGAATACTTATACTAAGTTGTTCAACACATCAGACACATGTTTACCCTTGCAAAACTAGGGCGACTCCCACCAAGAGCCTGTGGCATAGCCGAACATGTAGGATTACAAAGGACAGATAGGGTTGTCGCCACCTACTTCCTACCTCTTCAATCCGTGGGTCTACGAGACATTCAATGCTACTTACTATCCTTGCACCATGCTAGCATACTAAGTAAATACCTTAGAGGCTCGAGTACAAGTACCTCTCTAAGGCAATGACTAACCTAAACATCGTTGAACCAATGTTGAGATATATCATAAGTTATTCATATCAACATGATCATATCATAAGTAATTAGACTACAGTGGGGGTTTGTAGTGTTTATGATGATATACTAAGATTGTTAAGGCTTAATCATAAAGGCTACTACTACCACATACATGGAATCCACAATCAAACAAGAAATGCTTCATCCAAGTATATCAATAAAGAAGACTAAAGATAATATCTTTATTATGCATAAAGTCAAAAATACAAGAAAAGATACATGAGCCATACTTTTTCCAATTTGGACTTGGGACTAGAGGATCCTCTCTATTGCCTAACCTCCACTAAGGAAATAGGAGAGCTAGTGTATGCAATAGAATGATGCTCAAGTGGTGTGTGCTGAAGTGAGGGGTGAGGGGTCCTATTTATAGCTTGGAGAAGGGTAGGTTCCCGCAAATAAAAGCGTGTGAATTAGTCATCAACGACTTCTTCAAGTAAGGGGGAGCCAACACGTGGAAGCTGATTGAGTTTGGACGAAAGACCAGATTGGCCGACTAGAGGGGTCGGCCAACCTGGTAAGTCCTCCAAACGGTTTGTGCTTTTTGGGGGTGACTTCCAGGTGGGTCCCCTTTATTGATATAGGGTGTACAGCATTGGATGGCCTCAGATATTTCTGTTTGTGGGCCATTTGATCCATGGGGTGCCACATGTCAGCCCTTGATTGGCTGGGATGATATTTTATAGGATCCATCCCCTTGTTTCACTTCAATTCTGTATAAAATACCTTCATGCACCAATTTCTCAAAGTACAAGTGGAAGTACGTTAAATTGAAAGGTGATGTGTGCAAGAAATGATATTCCCTTCACATAATTGAGTTATATTGATGGGTGAAATCGGTATATAACAGCCATCAATAGCCTCGCGATATGCATGAAGGGCGGTGCGAGTACCCGATCTGAGCCTTGTCCTTCAGAGGTTAATTACGGGAACAGTTACTAACCGAGGGGGGATTGGGTTATCCTTGACGACTTGTTGGAGCGGCGGCCATCTGGTCTGCTTCGGAGCTGGATGTGGAAGCTGTGAGACCTATGCGTGCTGAATACATTGGCTATGTCGATAAAAGTTTTGAATACTACCAAACCACCTTTATCATCTAGGTCCGAGCTCCAGCAAGGTCCGAAGATAGGTCCGGCTTGTTTTGGGTAGCTCCGGCAAGATCCGACATAAGGTCCGACTTGCTTTGGCAAGGTTTGACTTCTTTGTCTAGGTCCGACTAGCTTTGGTTAGCTCCGGCTCTAGGTTCGACTAGCTTTGCTAAGCTCTGGCGCTAGGTTGTACTAGCTTTTGTATGATCCGGCTCAAGCTCCGGTTAGCTTTGGCAAGATTCGAAGCTTGATCGCAATGTTCTTGTTTTTACAGTGAATTGTTTCAAACTTGCTTTATATTGTTGGAAAGATTGCTTATTATTCATTTGCTATGTTATTGGTGTGTTTTGGTTGATATGGCTTATATCATTTTACTGTGGTTCTGCAACATGCTTTTGTGAGGTGCTCACGTAAGATGTCGTGGTTTCGGAACTAACGAGAGTCAAGTCAAGGACTTGTGCTCGGAAGTATTGGTTTTTTAATCACGTGCATGTGTTGCTCGAGTTCAAGACATGGCTGGTGACGGGATCCATTGAACTAGTCTTAGGGACAAGATGAGGTTCAACAACCAAGTTCGGGGGGAATTGTGGTCGAGTTGATCGGGAGGTTGCGTGGCATGTTTGAATCAAGAACAATGCATATGAAGGCATCATGGACATCGTTGGAAGATGTTTGCATGTGTGCAAGGAGTGCATGGACGTGACTACATGGTTCCGAGACGTGATGAAGTGATGTGGACGTAAAGAATTGGTCGAAAAGGTCCAACTGACTAGGTTAAGAACTCAGGCTGCAGGTGACTCGGGTTTGACTCAAATATAGAAAGATTTGAGTTGGTTATGATAGGATTTCATGTGGGACACGAATTTGAGTTGTTTTAGGAATGTGGGATGCATTCTTAAGGTCTTTGGAAGTCTTAAGATTGCTACTATCTGGGTATAGAAGAGTCCTAAGCTATTATGGAATGTTTCGATTCGTGAACGAAGTAGGGTTAGAGTCTTGATTTAAGTTGAGTTGACTTTTGAGCTGGTTATATAAGCAAGGGAGGCCAGAGATCATGTGAGACGACTTTGGGAGCTGTTCATATTGTGTTCTATTGAATAAAATTCATAGTTGAAAGGAACTTTTGTGCCTTTTTTGACCGACTTTTTCCGGACAAGTTTTTCTCGTCGATTTTTCTGCACAACACTACCTTTCTTCAGTGGTTTTATCATAACACGAGTTTTACAGATCCAATTGACATGATTCTTTTTGGGTTGTCTACACAACTTGATTATATATCATATATCAAAATTTCACGGTCATTGGATTTGTGGTTTCTGATCTACACGAGTTTCTTTGCATCGTTCCAGATCTGTTTTTCTCGGGTAAGACAGATTGACCTTCGTTCGATCTTTCAATCGTAACTTGAGTTTCTCTCGATGTATTTGTGTGATTCTTGTTGTGTCGTCTTCGTGACTCGATTCTATTTGATATCTATCACTTTTGTTATGGTGAAACATGTTTAGATTAGTCTCACACACAATTTCTTTAATAGATCATTTTTCTGCCGAAGGGGTTGAGATTTAATTATTTCTGCTGCGTAAGATTTTTTAATCTACCATTCACCCCCCTCTGGTAGATTTTCACGTGCTATTCGATCCTACAATTGGTATCAGTGCCACGGTGCTCTAATCTTTGTGATTTGCACATATTTTGACTACTCATCATGGAGAAATACTCCGCAAAACCTTATGTCTTTAGTGGTATTGATTTTCATGTTTGGAAGGCACGTATGGAAGCCTTCATCCAGGCTCAAGGCTTCGAAATATGGGAGAAGGTATACTAGCCTTATGAAGTGCCGTCAAATGATCAAGTTACAACTACAAATGTGAGGGATGTCGACAGCAACAACAAGGCTCAGAACTTGATCATACAAGGATTAACTCAAAGCGACTTTGACCGTGTTGCACACCTCCGATCTGCATACGATGTGTGGAAAGAACTTTGTGACTACCGCGAAGGATCCGACATGATCAAGGAGGTAAGGAAAGACATGTTCAAGAAAGAATACATGCGCTTCGAGATGCAACCCGGTGAGTCTATTGATGACCTTTTTGCTCGATTTAATAAAATTCACAGCAACTTGGGTAGTGTCAATGTTAAATTTTCAGATGCTGAAAATGCTAGGCAATTTTTAAGTGCATTAGATATGTCAATTTTGAGAGAGGAAAGTCACATCTACTCGTGAATCTACTCTCATGAGTACACTTACTTTAGATGTGCTATATTCCAAGTTAAAAACTCATGAAATTTACATAATATCACGTAAGAACCCCAACAAGTCTATTGCTTTTGTTTCTCAACGTGACATGCCTAGCTCTGGTCAATCTTCATCTTGTGGTACACTTGCTTTGTTGTCCTCTCTAACCCTTGAAAAGATTGAGGAATTTGCAGAAGAGGAGTTAGCACTCATCTCTACTAGATTCTCAAAAGCATTGCAAAATGTAAGAACTAGAAGAAGAGGAAGCTCCGGACCTCAGCGCTGTTTTGAATGTGGTAAGACATGGCACTTTCATACAGAACGCCCTAATCTTTCAGGTCCTTCTACCCGTGAGGAAAAGCAGAACAAGGTCAAGACCACCTCTGGAAACTCCAACAAGAAAAAGAAGGGTACTATAGCACGCAAGATGATAAAGAGCTTCATCACCGCACTTCAAGAACTTGGCTCAAGTGATGTGGACATAGGAAGTGATGAAGATGAAGATGATTTGGCAAACTTGTGCTTCATGGTGGGCAAATCAAGATCAAGTATGGAGGATGCAGAACACAACAACGACAATGAAGAGGTATGTCCTACTTGCGAAGAAATGTGTGATGCTATTTCTCGTGCCATTATTATAGTTAAGAAAAAGGACAAAAAGCGTAGGGATAGTGCTGCTAAAATTGAATCACTAGAATCTGAAATCAACCATTTAAAAAATTTGACTCCTAGTGATGATGCATGTCCCTCATGTGATTTAATATATAAACAATTGTCCTCATTAAGAAGTGCGCACACCTCCATACTTGATAAACTTGAGTTATAAATTGAAAATAATAGAGAGCTTGCTGCACTTAATGATAAAAACTTGAAAGATGCTAGCTGTTCTACATTTGATTTGCATTGTTCTACTTGTGATGATCATGATAAGAAACAACAAGATGCTATGAATGAAATTTCTATATTGAACAATGCTTTACGTTCTCATGAAGTTAAATTTTTTTCCAATTGCAAATTAAAAGGAAAAACTTCATGTGAAAATTGTCTTGATCTGTCCAATAAACTTGATAACATGCATAGGACATTAGATCAGTTTTGTAATGGGAATAAGAACCTAAACTTGCTGCTGAATTCTTCCAAGTCTTGCAACGATAAAACTGGTTTAGGTTTTGATTCTCATGCTCATGCTAAGGCACATCCACCTAAAATTTTAAAGTCATTAGGAAGTGGTTCGATTCAAACAGTTCCTAAACAAAAAGAAGTGGTTTTCAAATCTGCAGGAGTCTTGTCTCATTCGGTTTTAAATAAAAATGTTGCTTGCTCATCTAGACATGAACACAAAGTTAAATTTCATTGCACCTACTATGATAGAGATGGTCATGTCATAGATTTTTGTTATATACTAGCTAAACAACAGATAAAGGAAAGAATGATTTCTAGATCTCATAACTTTCATGCAAAATTTGCTGCACTTGCTAAACCGAATGATAGGAACATGCAATCTGCTGTAATGAGTCGAAAACATGCAAAGTTTGCTCCCAAACCTACTGTTTTTCGTGTTACACATGTAACATCTCGTAGGACAGTAGTTTTGTACAAAAATCCTCAAGTTTTGGCTCATAAACCTGCTGTTTTATCTCAACTTTCGCGTGTTATTCCTGCTGCACGTTGTGTGACTCAGTGCTGGATTTCTAAATGCCTTTTGACTAACCCCAATATTGAGTCATCAACGTATTGTGCTTCTATGTAGGTTACACGCTTGAGAAAGGAGAACTTTTGGATTGTGGATTCAGGTTGCTCACGCCAAATAACCGGTAACAAAGAATGGTTCTCCTCCCTCTCTTTTGTGTCACGTGTAGAGAATGTTACTTTTGCCGATAATTCTTCAACTCCTATAATTGCTAAGGGTTCGGTTAGAGTAAATAATCACTACACTTTGAAGGATGTGGCACTTGTTAAAAATTTGAAATACAACTTGCTTTCTATTTCATAACTGCTACATGAAAATCTGGAAATTATTTTCACTAAAAATTGTTGCAAAGTTGTAAATTCAAATAGTGAGCTTATTTTTAACATGTCTCGGTTTGGAAGAGTTTTTAAAGCTGATTTTGATATGTCTTCCTCTAACCATAGGTGTCTAGTTGCTAATGATTAAAATGACTTATATTTTTGGCATCGTAGACTTGGTCACGTAGGCTTTGATCATCTAACGCGTGTTAGTGCTCTTGGTCGCATACGTGGGATGCCTAAGCTTAAAGGGGACAAAGAAATTGTGTGCTCTTCTTGTAGACATGCTAAGATGGTTGCAGGTTCACATACTCCTCTCACAATGATCATGACAACTTAACCTGGTCAACTTTTGCACCTTGACACCGTAGGACCTTCACATGTTCAATCCTTCAGAGGTAAATGGTATGTTCTTGTGATTGTTGATGATTATTCTATATACTCTTGGGTTTACTTTATGGCTTCTAAGAATGAAGCTTTTAGTAACTTTAGAACTTTATTTCTTATATTATCAATTGATCACCCAGGATCTTTAAAAGCAATTAGAAGTGATAACAGAACCGAATTTAAAAATCAATATTTTGATCACTTTTGTGCTGAAAATGGAATAGATCATCAATTTTCTTCACCATATGTACCTCAACAAAATATTGTTGTAGAAAGAAAGAACAAAACCTTAGTTGAGATGGCTAGGACTATGCTTGATGAATATCAAACTCCTAGGAAAATTTGGGCTGATGCGATTGCAACTACTTGTTATGTCCCAAATCATGTTTTCCTGCGCGCTAAGCTCGGTAAAACACCATATGAGCTCCAGTTTGGACATAGGCCGAGTGTTACACACTTTCAGATCTTTGGATGGAAATGCTTTGTTCAGAAACATGGTAATCTTGATAAATTTCAACCTAGATTTGTTGATGGCATGTTTCTTGGTTATCCATCTCATACTAGAAGCTACTGTGTGCTTTTACTTGACACTAACAAAATGTGGAGACTTGTGAGGTGTCTTTTGATGAAGCTAGCCCAGGTACTACCTCAAACATTGCAGGTCTAGATTCATAGCAGCAGGGGGAGAGCATTTTTGTTGAAGATGAGGAAGAGGTGGAGCTGCGGCCCGAAAATTCAGCAGCTAATGACATTGTTCCAGCTCCTGATTTTGATTCACAACCAGCAACGACGACCACCATTGCTGGTCCAAATCCTCCTCAAATCACAAGCTCATCGATTTGTGATGAACATGAAGAAGAAGAAGCTTGTGAAGTGTCCACTCCCCTCCGGGTTCTCAAAAGTCATCCTCCACAACAAATTATTGGAAGCTTGCACGAACGAGTCACACGGTCTAGGTTTTGCGATCCAAACTCTCATGCTCATTCTGCTTTTTTTGCTTCTTTTGGACCCAAATATATATCACACGCACTCACTAATGAATCTTGGATTATTGCCATGCAAGAAGAGTTAGAAAAATTTGAAAGAAATAATGTTTGGAAACTTGTACCTCCACCTCAAGGTCACACTTTAATTGAAACTAAATGGGTGTTTAAAAATAAACAAAGCGAGGATGGGTTGTGGTTAGGAATAAGGCTAGGTTGGTTGCTCAAGGTTTCACTCAAGTTGAAGGTCTAGATTTTGATGAAACTTTTGCTCCTGTTGCTAGATTAGAAGCCATAAGAATTATGTTAGCTTTTGCTGCATCTAAAGGTTTTAAGCTTTATCAAATGGATGTTAAAAGTGCTTTTCTTAATGGCTACATAGATGAGGAGGTTTATGTCAAACAACCACCAGGTTTTAAAAATCAAGATTTTCCTAATCATGTTTACAAACTGTCAAAATCCATGTACGGTCTCAAACAAGCCCCTAGAGCATGGTATGATAGGTTAAAAACATTCTTACTTCAAAAGGGGTTTACCATGGGGAAGGTTGATAAAACTCTTTTTGTGCTTAAGCATGGCAATGACTCATTATTCGTTCAAGTGTATGTGGATGATATTATCTTTGGTTGTGCTTCTCATGATCTTGTGTCCAAGTTTTCAGAAATGATGAATTCTGAATTTGAAATGAGTATGATGGGTGAACTCACTTACTTTTTGGGGCTTCAAATCAAGCAAACTAAGGAGGGTACCTTTGTGCATCAAACGAAGTATACAAAAGATCTCCTAAGGCGCTTCAACATGGACAAAAGCAAGCCTCTTCGGACACCAATGGGAACAACAACAACAATTGGACTTGATGAAGACGGTGAACCTGTGGATCAAAAAGAATATAGAAGCATGATCAGATCACTTTTGTACCTCCCGGCATCAAGACCGGACATAAAATTCAGCGTATGTATTTGTGCACGGTTTCAAGCCTCCCCACGTGCTTCACATCGTCAAGTCGTCAAAAGGATTCTCAGGTACTTACATGGAACTCAAGAATTTGGCATTTTTCTTCCTTCTTCCTCAACTGTTACTTTGAAAGCTTTTTCGGATGCTGATTTTGGGGGTTGTAGGATTGATAGGAAAAGTACTTCTGGTGCTTGTCATTTTCTTGGTAATTCACTTGTTGCTTGGTCCTCTAGAAACCGAAACTCAGTTGCACAATCCACAGCTGAATCTGAATATGTAGCCACTGCTAGTGCTTGCTCACAAATTTTTTAGATTGTTCAAACACTTAAGGACTATGGGGTTGATCTAGATAGTGTTCCACTGTATTGTGATAACACTAGTGCCATTTGCATTGCTAAAAACTTAGCACATTGACATTAGGTATCACTTTCTCTGTGATAATGTTGAAAAAAGAAACATTGTGCTTCACCATGTAGATATCAACAACAATTGGCTGACATTTTTACAGAACCTTTGGATTTCACTTGTTTTTGTTACATTCATAGTTAAATAGGGGTTATGCATCCTCATGGCTTAAACTTAGGGGGAGTTTTGAAACTTGGGAAGTCTGTGTGTGAATCAGAAATGAAAATAATATAAGCATATTATTTCATACATATATGACTTTGTGATTCCTTTTACAAGATGAAAGTTCTTACTACATTACTCGTGTTATACATTTGTAGTTTTTGCCATGTCTAGTAATTGGAATAATTACTTACACTAAATATGGTCATGGTCGAACTTTCTTGCTGTTTTGAACTTGTTGCATGCTCACAAGTGCTTTTAATCATAAATAATTAATCAAGTAATCAACTCACATGTTGAGTTTTTATGAACAAATATAAATTGAGAAAAGATCAAGAGAATATGCATTCATTGCACTTCTTCTTTTGAGATGGCTCATCATCGCACTTAGATACGGACTTGGAAGAAGTTGTGTATAACTAAAACCATGTCCTTAAGCTTCTGATTGTCAAATGACATAGGCTTGGCTTGGTTGGTTAGAATAAGGCAAACGCGCATATAATCTCTTGCAGATATCATATGATCTAAATTTGTGTTTTGTAAAATAATAAAATGCAGCAACAAGTGTCATGCTTTCATGTCTTGAAATACTTAAGTTTGTGAGATCATGACTTGCTTAAATTGAAAATTACATTTGATCTCTAACATGGCTTACACTACTTTATGTATCTCATGGATGTGATAGTGTAAGTTACTTGATAGTATGACTTGGATGAGCTTTGTTTTATATGTATATGTTATAATATGCTCATAACAATTAAAAATTGTCTTTTGAACCTTGCTTAATACATTGTCAAAGAGGGAGAGATAATATGTGAATTTCTAAAGATAAGTATGCAAGGGGGAGAAATTGATTACACATTGCACATATTCACAATTGTTTTTGGCACGATTATTCTCAGGGGGAGAATTTCTTTTTCTCATTTTATTTCTATTTTACAAAGGGGGAGAAATTGTTTTCAAAACTTTTAATGTGAATAAACCAATGTTCGAATCTTAAGTGGTGTTGGCAATGCATTCAACAAGGGGGAGAATGTGAGACCTATGCATGCTGAATACATTGGCTATGGCGATAAAAGTTTTGAATACTACCAAAACACCTTTATCATCTAGGTCCGAGCTCCAGCAAGGTCTGACGATAGGTCTGGCTTGTTTTGGGTAGCTCCGGCAAGGTCCGACGTAAGGCCTGACTTACTTTGACTAGGTTCGACTTCTTTGTCTAGGTCCGATTAGCTTTGGTTAGCTCCGGCTCTAGGTCTGACTAGCTTTGGTAAGCTCCGGCGCTAGGTTGTACTAGCTTTGGTAAGCTCCGGCTCAAGCTCCGGATAGCTTTGGCAAGATTCGGAGCATGATCACAATGTTCTTGTTTTTACTGTGAATTGTTTCGAACTTGCTTTACATTGTTGGAAAGATTGCTTAGTATTCATTTGCTAAGTTTTTGGTGCATTTTGGTTGATATGGCTGATATCGTTTTACTGTGGTTTTGCAACATGCTTTTCTGAGGTGCTCACGTAAGAAGTTGTGGTTTTGAAACTAACGAGAGTCAAGTCAAAGACTTGTGCTCGGAAGTATTGGTTGTTTAATCATGTGCAGGTGTTGCTTGAGTTCAAGACATGGCTGGTGACGGGATCCATTGAACTAGTCTTAGGGAGAAGATGAGGTTCAACAACCAAG
Source organism: Tuctoria greenei (assembly GCA_036927565.1). NCBI lineage: Eukaryota > Viridiplantae > Streptophyta > Magnoliopsida > Poales > Poaceae > Tuctoria > Tuctoria greenei. The sequence goes on along the minus strand of JAYESD010000006.1, from coordinate 153,014,799 downwards.
TTCGGGAGGAATTGTGGTTGAGTTGATCGGGAGGTTGCGCAGCATGTTTGAAACAAGAACAATGCATATGAAGGCATCGTGGACGTCGTTGGAAGATGTTTGCATGTGTGCAAGGAGTGCATGGACGTGGCTACATGGTTCTGAGATGTGATGAAGAGATGTGGACGTAAAGAATTGGTCGGAAAGGTCCGGCCGACTAGGTTATGGACTCAGGCTGCGGCTGAGTCGGGTTTGACTCAAATATGGAAAGATTTGAGTTGGTTATGATAGGATTTCGTGTGGGACACGAATTTGAGTTGTTTTAGGAATGTGAGGTACGTTCCTAAGGTGTTTGGAAGTCTTAAGATTGCTTCTATCTGCGTATAGAAGAGTCCTATGGAGTTATGGAAAGTTTTGATTCGTTAACGGGGTAGAATTAGAGTCCTCATTTGAGTTGAGTTGGCTTTCGAGCTGGTTATATAAGTAAGGGAGGACAGAGCTCATGTGAGACGACTTTGGGGACTGTTCCTCTTGTGTTTTATTGAATAAAATTCATAGTTGAAAGGAACTTTTGTGCCCTGTTTGTTCGACTTGTTCCAGAAAAGTTTTTCTCGTCGAGTTTTCTGCACAGCACTACCTTTCTTCGGTGGTTTTATCATAACTCGAGTTTTACAGATCCAATTGACGTGATTCTTTTTGAGTTGTCTTCACACCTTGATTATATATCATCTGTCTAAATTTCGCGGTCATTGGATTTGTGATTTCTGATCTATATGAGTTTCTTTGCAGCGTTCAAGAACTGTTTTTCTCGGGTAAGACAGATTGACCTTTGTTCGGTCTTTTAATCGTAACTTGAGTTTCTCTCAACGTATTTGAGTGACTATTGTTGTGTCATCTTCCTGACTTGATTCTCTCTGATATCTATCACTTTTGTCACGGTGAAACACAATTAGATTAGTCTCACACACAATTTCTTTAACAGATTGTTTTTCTGCCAAAGGGGTTGGGATTTAATTGTTTCCGCTGCATAAGATTTTTTTAATCTACCATTCACCCCCCTCTGGTAGCTTTTCATGTGCTCTTCGATCCTACAGCAACATTTCTTCATTCCTCGACGTTGCTTCGGTAGGTCGTGCAACTTCAAAATGATGCCTATCAGGAGGCTTATGATGTGTGGTGCACCATGATTGCGTCCAGTCCCGTCATCCTTCAATGTGGCGTGGCTTACGAAGAGCCGTGGTGACGTGCTCCTAGGTTCGCCACCAATCTTTATGTCAGCTTTAGTTATGGAGCGGTGTGGCGGCATGGCGTGCAGTGGTAACCCTCGAATCGCTGCAAGCGCTTTATTGCATTGTCGTTTATGGTGCGTGGCACAACATTATTGCCGCTCACGTCTCTTAATATCCCTTGTTTGGGCTATAAATATGCAAATATGGCTCCCCTGTTGGCCATCACCTTAGCCTTTCTTCCCTAGATGTCCTCCAACTCCTCTCCGCCTCTTCTCATCCCGTAGTCCTAAGCCCTCATCTATCGGTGAGAGAGTGCGGTGGTCGGGGCTTTGTGTCCAACATATGGATGGTGGGGCCTCATATGATTCAATCTTTGAGGAACCTCTCTGATGTTTGCAGGCGGCGTGCATGGACGGGAGTTCGAAGCGGAGGTTGATTTGGTCTAGATGCAATGCATATTTCAGCGTGACCAAAGGCTTCTAACACGGTGTCGGGCTGATCGGGAAATATGTTGGACGCTTTGGCTTCTCGACCCTTCTCAACGGGTTGTGGCATCACGATTAATCCCGCCCGGTGGTGAGGCTTCGTCGTCTTCGTTCTTCGAGATGAGAGGTCCTCCTCTTGGGCAAGGATGAGACGGCCTTTGTATTTCGAGATAAGAGGTCATTCGCCTACCTGGGGATCTGCTCCTCCCAAACAAAGACATTTTTATTTTCAGCAGATCATTTCCCTATCGGAATCCAAATATGCTTTGATAGAAGCCGCGGTCGTCTCCTCGTCGAAGGGGATACCTAAGTGAGACTTCTGATCCTTCGAGGGGTAGGATAATCTTAAGCGAGAATTGGATCCCGGATGTAATCTCCTTCTACTTATTTGTACTCGTCTGAGCCATGATGTATTATGAATCCTTTACAATGAATCAAAAATACTGTTATTACAATTCATTTTTCATCCCTTCACCTTGTTTGAATTGCGGCACTCAAAACTTTCGTCGTTCGTAAGTTGCGGTGCGTGTGACACGAGGGGGACAGTCGGGTGAGAGGGAGTTTCCAAGTGGAAAATTTTTGAGGCGAGGTTGGGCATTCAATCATATAGCAACACCCAAGAGTGAGTGTCCGAGATCGTGGCTCAGGTCTCAGCCTCGGGATCTGACGGCTGCAGTGCTCCTCCTCTGAGTGTTGTGTATGACACGACCGGGCATCGGTCGCTCCACTCACGTTATCGCACTGTGCCTTGTCTCGGTGGCCTGAATGTCACGGAAGTCTTGTCCGCCAGCGTGGGGGAGCAGGGGCATTGCTTGGCATAGTCTTGCCAGGTGTGCTCTTCTGTCCTCCGGTCGACATGGCAATGCTCGGGCTTGTCTTGGCCAGGTTCATGCCGAGGCCCTGAGGTTCTCTTGACGACCTTGTCAGGTTCGTGGACGTCAGGAGATGGGTCACGGTTTGAGGTCGCATTGAATGACGACCCCCGCCTTAGGCGCTCCGCCTAGTGGTGGCGCCATCGTTGTCAAGATTCTACCTCAGGTGTGTAGCTCGCACAGCAAGGCCAACTGGGTCCTGGATTCCCCGATGATGACCCCCTGGGTCCTGGGGTCTTTAGCTTGAGATAGGTGTAGTTGGAGACCGCCACAAATTTGGTGAAGTAGGGTTGTCCCATGATCGCGCGGTAGGTGCTTGTGAGATCGACAACCTCGAATGTAAGAATCTTTGTGCAGGAGTTCGTCTAGCTCCCAAATGTGAGCAGGAGATCGATATGCCCGAGCAACGTCGATCACACCCTAGGCACGATTCCCTTGAAGGGTCCCCGCGGGGAACAGAGTTGCGAGCTTGGGATCTTCATGAGGTCCATGGTGGCAATGTAGAGGATGTTGAGGATGCTCCCACCATCTCGAGCAAGATGCGCGGGACCTACAACCGAATCAACCTCCAAAGGATATCGTCATGGGTGTAAGATGAAATCAGGGTGGTCCACCCTATCGAAAGTGACCATTGTTTTAGACAATTGGAGATAACATGGAATACCTGAATTGGCAGGTCCTGTCGTCTTGAGTGTTTTCCCCTATTCGGGCGGTATCCCCAGGACAAAGCCGTCTTTGTGGATCATGAAGCATCGGTCGCCTTCATCGGGGGTTGACTTCGTTGATTCAAGGCCATGGACAGTGGTCCTATTCCTCCTGCCGCTAGGGGCTCCGAGCTTGCCCTCGAGGTAACGCTGGAGGAGGATGCATTCCTTCAGCGCAAGGCTTGTTGGGAAGGCGTTGTGAGTGAAAAGGTTCCTTGAGCTTCCACTCGAAGTGGGTAGCCGATTGTTTGGACAATCTCCAGCCTCTGCATTGGTCATGGGTCGCAGCTATGCTTAAGGTCGGTGTCTGCGGATTTCCATGGTTGGGGCCAGTCTTCCGCCCTCTCTTCTTTTGATGAGCAACCAGGCCCTCCTGTTTTGGGTCTATTTTCACTTGGTTTCGACAATCGCGTGCCGCTACCTGTCACTACTTTGTTCGGGGCAACATGGAAGGTGATGCCGAGCAATTTCTTCACGCGCCTTGGCTTGATGTGGGTAAGCTTGAATGTCGGGGTCTCACGGGCCACCCCCGAGAGGAAGACATGGATGATATCTGTGTCGACACCTTCTGGAAACTTACTGCACAATAACACTCTCATTTTCACCCAACATGCATTGCATATATTCTTATACATGTTTAACATTAATCAACACACAAAGGAACAAGTTTAAAATGAATTAGAACCAAAATAGCAATTAAAAACCCGTATCACTGCGGACTTGTCCGGATAGGACCCCGGACTAGTCCGATTGACTCCGTGTTGTTTTCTGAACCTAACCGCTATTCGCTACGGATTAGTCCGAAAACATTTCTGTTGTTTTCCAGACTTGTCTGCTCTAATGTATGGACTAGTCTAATATTTGTTACTGGAACTTTTTGGAGTTGTCCGGTAATTTCTCGATTTGGTCCAGATTTTGAAATCTGGACAAGCGCCCAGACTTGTCCGGCCCTGTACCGATCTTGTACATTTTGCTTTCTGGTCCTAAACGGACTTGTCTGAATTTGCATCGAACTTTTCCGTTCAATCCTCTGTACCAAATCGGACTTGTTCGGCCTCGTTACAGACTAGTCCAGTGTGTAGCGTTTCGACTCAGATTCTTTTTTTTCCTCCACAATAGGTTATTGGGTATTTACCTTAATTAGGCCCAAGAACATTGTGCCATGCCCTTTGGATCCCATGTGGGACCCCACCAAGGCCTCCACTTCCTTATACTCAAGTTCGACCTAAACCATACCACCTCCATCATGTATAAACACCCCACCACCTACCCTTTCATCTCTTTGCCACATTAGAAGAAACCATTTACCCTAGTTCGTGAGAGCCGCCGTCAAGGAGCCTCCACCGCAGGGAGAAGAAGGAGGAGAAAGGAAGTAGGAGGATCAACCAAGATCGTTGTCACTGCTATGATTTCCATCGTCAATCCCTCAACATCAACATACTCCTTTGCCTGTTCCTCGTCTCCTTCGATCTAGACGTCAAATTCTTGAGTCTTCAATGTTTGAACCCTTGGATCCATCTTTTATACATAAATTAATTTTCTATTTTAACTTAAGCTATGCTATAGTTGAAAATTTGCCAAAACTCTAACCATAACAGACTTTTTCGGTCCAGTGCGGACTAGTCCGATATCCTCTCTGTTCCAGTACGGACATGTCCGGCATGGTACGGACTAGTCCGGTCTTTCAGTTCTGGAAATCCATGGAATTTCTTTAATATTCCTTGAAATTACTTGTAACTTGTTCAAACATGAAAAACTTAATTGTAACTAGTTAGTAAGCAATGATAGTAACTTGATAACATGCATTACCACATAATAGCATCTTTTGTGCATGTAATGACATATTGAGTAATATATGAGCATTTATTGATTGTAACGCTTGTTTTGTATGTTATTGCGTAGAATAGAAGGTATTGCTCTAAAGGGTGTTGTCGAGGACCTCCAGCACCAGAATATCGAAGGTTTTGATCCTAACCAGTCTCAAGAGCAAGGCAAGTGTCCTTGATCATTTTGATCCTGTTTTTAAATGTTTTGTTTTAAAAATAGCATGCTTATGTCAAATTGGTGGGAACCCATGACAGGTGTTTACAAGTCTTGTTTGATCATCGTTGTCACTTGGAATGTAATGCAGAGGTTCGGGAAGGGTATTTTCCAGTTTTGCTTCGCTCTAATTAATTGTGATGTGAAAATAACCAAATGGCTTAACTATGCATTAATGAGCATGTATATGATGAGAAGTTATGAATATGATCAAATGGTAATATGAGACTTGGGAGATCTAAGCCAGCATGGATTGTGGACTAGGTTGAATGTAATGGTGGTTTTGCTTGCTTTAGATCTAAGGACTGGTTCATGCGAGAATAATTCAGGACAATAATGCCACCACAAGGCCAAGTATGGGTGCGGTGTAGCTGAATAATTAGGTGTGCTGCTAGTATTGTATGGAACATTGGATAGTGCGGAAAAAGGGAGTCGAGGAGTGCTAACCTGGGAACTACATGGCACATGAGGTGTGCCCGTGGGTAAGAGAATGGAGATTCAAGCCTGCTGGTGAAACCTTTGTGGTTCCATACATACTAGTAGTCCCTTTGTAAAAACTATTTTGTGATTTCTTGGCAACACACCAAAGGAAGTGTGAGACAGTATAAGGGAGGTTCTTAGTCGCAGGAAGGTGATGAAATCATAAAAAGCTATCATGATAGCTGTGCTCCTGGTTATGAGTCTGGACAATTTCCATGATTAGAGTGGAAATTGATATTTGGGTATTGGAATGGTTTGCTTATAGTTATGGATTGGGTTTGGTAAATGAAGAAGGTTATTGATGAAGGTGAGAAATTGGTATATGGATGGATAATTATTGATGCATGCAATATGGTGGTAAACGATGATGATGGATTCTTATTATGTTAATTATTTTGGTTATGATGGGATTAATTCATATAGACATTGTAGGATGCTTTTCATATGTTTTAAATATACTTTTTCTACAATTAGCCATTTATTATCATTCCTTGTTTAAGCTACATGTCATTATTTTCTCACACTTGCTGAGTACGACATGTGCTCACCCTTGCAATTCCCCCACCAACAGTTTCAGGTGATGTTTGGGAGTACCCTGAGGATAATGCGGAGTTCTAGGTTGTGTGCTGCCGTCGACTTGCCTGTGCTTATGGTTGGATTTGTGCTATCCCATTTGCTTAGTTTAGATTATTTCTGTTGCACTATTGGTAGTATTAATAATAATTATCATTAGAGTTTGTAATTTGAATATTATTTGAAAATTTTAATAATAGTCCTTATTTGTTAGTTTGTGTTTTGGTAATTTCTGTATATCGTTTGTGATGCACTCGTGTATGTGTGTTGAACATCTTGGGCACACGTATGATTCACTTGGTTCATTTTTAAGAACCGGATGTCACAAAATTGGTATTAGAGCCACATGTTGACCGTAGGACGCAACCTAGAAAGAATGGACACTTTAGAGCACATAAGAACACTTAGAAATAGTTGAGGTCTCTTTGGTGTGCTGATTGCTATGTAGTGTTTGCTTGTGTGCTTGTGTGCTTAGTAGAGGATCATGGGATGCTTTGGAATTTGCCATATCCATATAGGTTTATATAGGTAGTTGCTTAGTTTCATATCCCTTGATGCATATAGTTGGGAGTTCATTCTATCTCCCTTTTCTATCTTGCTCAACCTCTAATTCAATGGGAGATGGACACAACTAGAAGATTCACCATTTCAGATGAAGCTATATGGAAGATGAGGACAAATATAGTGTGTCTAAGAGTAAGCATCAGAATAAGGGGGTAGATGATGTGGACATCACTTATATGGATACAAACAACACTCCATTAAATATACAAGATGCAATCAATCGTGTTCATACACAACAATTAATTTCAGAGGTGAACTCGTTCTTATATATTTCCTTATATGTTTTTAAATATAGATTGCTACTTAATGATTTATTTGTGATTAGGATCCATGGATAAGTTAAAGGAGTACTTGGAGGGAGTATTAGGGACGTGGAAGACCAGAGAATTCGTTCAAAGAAGATGGAAACCGAACCAAACTCCAAATCGTATCCAACTCGGAGTCCAGGAGCAGTACGCACTAAAACGGACGCCCAAGACGCATACGAACTCCGTTTTGGACGTTCTATATATGCACGGAAAGGGGAGAGGATAAAATTTCCAATGGATCCGGTCCCATGTCAAAATTCCTTCGGTGTCGACAGGAATCGTCGAAACAAAATCAATTACAGAATCCGTCAGGGTGCTGCGCCACCGTATTGGGCCATTGGGCCTTGTATCAAGTCTAAGCCCATTATTTTCGTGTGTTAGGGTTAGGTCACGACCCCAACACCCCCTTGGACGTCCTCCCACCTATATATACTCCATAGTAGCCGCCATGAACAATTGGGTTTTGCTTAGATCAATAATATCGCCGTTTATCGGTTTGTGAAACCCCAATTCAGCAATTTCAGATTGCTTCTTCTACATTCTTGCTTGTGTTCTCAGTTGCACTTGCAGGGATTAGCCTTCTTGGCGAGGTCAAGCGTGTGCAGCACGGTTATAACCAACGGAGCGGTGGTGTAGTGATTGCAGGGGTTGTTCGTGTTCTACTCGAGAGCCTCAGATCATCAACGTCGAGATCTCCACATCAATCGACCTATCCATTACCTTTCGGAAGATCGGGACCAATTTACTCGTCAATTGGTATCAGATTTCCAGGTTGCCCGTTAGGTAATTCATTTATCCATTACATTAGTTTTGTTTTTCATACCTAGAGTCCACAAAAAAGCGACAAAAAAAAACTTGCAGTTTAGTAGATCTGTTCATTACTTTGTCCAAACCACATTGAGCCTTCTCAACATTGTTATTCAGTTTGGTTTTGTTGAGTTTGTATCTGTGGTTGAGTCATATTGCTGGTTTAGAAGTGTTTTTAGTCTTAGTTTGAGTTTTGCATTGTGTTGATTCATCCTTTTGAATCATGTCATCACGTCCAGATTAGATTCATCTCTGTCCAGTTTAGTATTTTCATCATATCTAGCTCATACAAACTCGGATTTTCATGTTCTTATACTTTCTGGAAAGCTTAAGAAGTTCTCTATAACTTTATTATTCATAATTTTCCCAGAAAATATATTTATCGATGTCAAAATTGCATTAGATCGGAATCTGTTATTGATCTAAAAATTCTGAACAGTCTGTATTTCAGGGGCAATATCTCCCATTGTTCTTATCCAAAATAGATCTTCCATATACTGAAATTAAAGAGGAGAGATAGATCTATAATATTTCTGTTCAAAGTTTTTAGATTTGGGGACTATAAAGGTGCTTAATTGTCCTTAGAACATTAAGCAGAAAATCTGTAACAGACATACAAGATATCTTTGAGTGTTTGCATTGTGTTCTTCCCTTGCAGCACATTCTGAAAAAAAAAAGAATAAAAAAAGAAAAAGGCAAGTGCAAAAGAAGATACAAAAGCCGCACAAAAAAAGGAGAAAAACAACAACAACAAAAAACAGAAGTGCTTGCATTCTTTGTGTCATCTAGTTTTGTCTCATGTCTTGCTAGCTTGAACTACTAGGAACACATTTAGGCCAGCAAATTTGACAAGTACTTTGGACACTTACTCAACATTACTATCTGATTTCATTGTTGCTAATCCTTGCATATAAAGTGCCATCCAAGCTACACTTTACTCTTGAGCAGAATCGATACACCTTTGCAATCATCTCACGCTTCATTGGTTTCTTCATACCGGCCACCGTTTGCCACCTGCAGTGTCAGTAAGAACACATGTAAGGGTGTGGTAAGACGCTGAGAGTGTGTGATTCCACTTCCACTTTGCCATTATCCTTTGTAGTTGATAGGTATAACATATTTTTTGTGTTGTCTTCTGTTTGCTACTAACAATGTCAGGTAAAAGCAAGAATCATGCATTATATGCTGAGATGATGGATATGATGAAGATGACGATGGAGTTGCTCACTAAAAATCAAACATCAACCAAAGATTCACATGACGTTCAGACCACCTTTACAACTCCTTCAATAATAAGTAATTACATTCTCCCATCTTTTCCTTCTTTTGATGGTCTTGGTTATGATGAATATATTGCTTGGGAAATAGAGTTGGATAAATTTTTTGGGAAATGTCATATGTGTGAGAGGAGGAAGATTAGAAATATTGCAAGTGCATTAGTAGGTTGTGCATTAACTTGGTGGAACAATTTAATTGATTTAGAAAAACCTCGAACATGGAAAGATATGAAAATTCTTATACGAGAAACATTTACTAGTGTATCCAATTGCAAAGATGAAATACATGAGCTTGAGAAGAATTTTCTTGTTGTACCTCCTCCTATGCCTAACCTTTTGCAGGAACAAGAACCAATAATTGTAGAAAATCCAAAAGCGAATGAGGTATTCAACAACTCCTGTAAAAATTCAGATCTATCAATTCATATTTCACCCACAATTACTGCTGAAAATGAGAATAAAGGTAACGAATATCACAACACACTTGTTGAAGGTGAGAAGTTTTTGGATGTTCTAAATTTTTTCACCAATCATGCTATTGTCGAGGAGCGACTAGTGGAATCTTTTATTGATACACCATTGTCACATGTTGATTTTCCTGCTGATCCTTCTATTAAAAATGAGTTGTGTGCTAATAATTATACTGTACCTATGCTAGAACAACTGAATGAATTTGATACTTTATCACCCACATGTTCTGAAATTAAGAATTTGATTCCAATTACTTGTTAAAGGGATGAGCTGAAATTGTTATCTTCTCTAAATACTTTGGGCTATATTGAATTTGACACTCTTTGTGATCTAGATATCGTAGAGAAGATAATATTTTCCCAATCTGAATTACCTTTGTTAAGTAGAAATATTTTTCATGCTATAGGCAAATAGGAAAATAGTGGTATGTTTATGGTGCATAAAGTTTACATATGTTCAAATGAGGAAGCTCCTTTTGTGCTGCAACAACATAGTCAAGTAAATGAATGTACTAACGCTAATAATATCTTGTCAAGTTTTTCTAGTATTTTTTCCTTGCAGCAGGGACAACAAAAGCATTACTCACTGCGGTTGTGCAATATGGACAGTGCTCACTCTATCCCCAAAAGCCTCTTTGCTGGACATACAAGCAAGCCGGGGACGGCTTGCCATAAAGAAGGGGAGAATGATGAGATCATACACGTTATCATTGCACCTACAAACATGACACAATGTTTATTTTTTTGGGATCCTAGCTCAAGTGAATGTGCACTCTTATTTGATGGTCAAGATCAAGATGGCGCACTATGTCGTCCACCACCTTGGCCTCCTCCATTCATGCATACAAGAAGATTTGATGGCGTTGCACATTTGGACCAACACATGAGAGGAGATGAACTTGAGTCGAGGACGACTCCAATTCAAGAAGGGGAGGATGATGTGGACATCACATATATGGATACAAACAACACTCCATTAAATATACAAGATGCAATCAATAGTGTTCATACACAACAATTAATTTCAGAGGTGAACTCGTTCTTATATATTTCCTTATATGTTTTTAAACATAGATTGCTACTTAATGATTTATTTGTGATTAGGATCCATGGATAAGTTCAAGGAGTACTTGGAGGGAGTATTAGGGACGTGGAAGACCAGAGAATTCGTTCAAAGAAGATGGAAACCGAACCAAACTCCAAATCGTATCCAACTCGGAGCCCAGGAGAAGTACGCACTAAAACGGACGCCCAGGACGCATACGAACTCTGTTTTGGAAGTTCTACATATGAACGGAAAGGGGAGAGGACAATGTAGCCGGTCGCATGTCAAAATTCCTACGGAGTCGACAGGAATCGTCAAAACAAAATCAATTACAGAATCTGTCAGGGTGCTACGCCACTGTATTGGGCCATGTATCATGTCTAAGCCCATTATTTTCGTGTGTTAGGGTTAGGTCATGACCCCAACACCCCCTTGGACGTCCTCCCACCTATATATACTCCATAGTAGCCGCGATGAACAATTGGGTTTTGCTTAGATCAATAATGTTGCCATTTATCGGTTTGTGAAACCCCAATTCAGCAATTTCAGATTGCTTCTTCTACGTTCTTGCTTGTGTTCTCGATTGCACTTGCAGGGATTAGCCTTCTTGGCGAGGTCAAGTGTGTGCAGCACGGTTGATAACCAACGGAGCGGTGGTGTGGTGATTGCAGGGGTTGTTCGTGTTCTACTCGAGAGCCTCAGATCATCAACGTCGAAATCTCCACATCAATCGACCTATACATTACCTTTCGGAAGATCGGGACCAATTTACTCATCAGTAGAATTCCTCACGAATCTTATTGTTTGGGATTCACAAGGATTGGCTATGGAAGCACAATGGGATAATTCATTGAGCCACAAGGGCAACACAAATAAAAAATGATGAAGGAGTCAACATTGGAGTTTATGCATCACAATAAATGTCGAAGCTAACCAATCATCAAGGACTACTCCAACGTAGTGAAGTGCATTACTGAGTTGCTAACAAGGGGAAAGCTTTTCAAATGGATTCTATCTTGTTAGGACAGCATTGAGGAATTGAAGAAGAGATTTATAACTGCACCGGTGCTGGTATTACTATACGTGAGCAAGAAGCTTGGATTTATACTACGCTTCAAGACAAGGGCTTGGATGTTTGCTCATGCAAGAAGGTCAAGTGATAGCCTATGCATCGAGGCAATTGAAAAAACATGAGCAAAATTATTCTATGCATGATCTCAAACTTGCAGCTGTAGTGCAACGGACCTGAATTTGAGGCAACGAAGATGGTTGGAGCTCACAACGGATTATGATGTGGGAATCAACTATCACCCAGGGAAGGCTAATATAGTGACAGATGCTTTGACTCAGAAAGGAGTAAGCCACCAACTCACAGTTCGGGAGTTGCCATTCGAGCGATGCAAGGAGTTTGAACGATTGAATCTTGGATTTGTGAATGGGATGGGAATAATTGAGTTAAATCTGACCCTAGAGCAGGAAATTGAGAAGGTCAGACCAAGGATGAGAAAATCAAGGAAATAATGGAAATGATTCATGAAGGGAGAGAATTCAGATTCGATGAGGATGACCATTGTCGGAGAGTGATTCCGGCAATTCTCCCGGTACTATCATTAGTAGCCCGCGAAGTTTGTAGTTCGGTTGTGGGTGCGCAGAGATTCAGAACAAGATGGCAAGTTGACATGAGAATTTACGTGGTTTAGGTCGCTTGAGCGTAATACCCTACTCCACGGGTGTGCTGCTGTTGTATTGAGTGTCTGAGCGCTAGAGTGTTAGATACTAGGGTGTTTTGAGCACGTGTGTGGAACTCTCCCTTGTGTATTGCTCGACCAGTCCTTTTATAGTACAAGGACTGGTGGTTACATAGTTAGCCTGGCCCGACATGTGGCCCTGGCGGTTACTGATGCTTAATACACAATTAATGTGCTTAATTACCCTTAATAGCATGGTAACGCACCTTGACAGTGGCGTTACTGGTATTAAGGGCCCTTCGATTGTGTGTCATTAAGATAGCATTAATGACACTTAATCGGGTCTTGAGGTCTTTAATGTTCCTTGAAGGTCTGAGCCGTTGGAGGTCCACCAATCTGCATGTTGAAGTTGAATGTCCAGCGGTTAGACGCATGGTAGCTCCGAAGCTTACTGTCTTGGACGAGTAGGTCCGGTGCTGTTGTACACGTGTCGATACCAGAGCTTTCCTCTATCGGGGGTTAGGTCCGGGGATGCCACACAGGTATCTACTCTGGAGCTTTCCCATGTATGGAATATAGCTCCGGTTTAACGATACACGTGGTGGTACTGGGACTAACCATAGAAGGGAGGCAGGTCCAGTTCCATATGACACGTGGGGCCTTTGGAGGTGTTCAACTCAGATAGGTGGAGTTCCCATGGACTCTTTGCGGTTCCAAGGGGTATCCGGTACAAAGGTCACCGATAGTGGCCCCCTGGGCCCACCTCAGGGAGAGACCTTTTGGATGATGTCGTTCTGCCAGAGGTGAGTCCATCCTTCGATTTTTGAGCCGTGTCTTCAAGGGTTTTGGGATGTGCCGTTGGTGTGGTGGTTCGCAGTTAAACCATCACCGTGTGGCATATCCAGGATGCGGCAGGTGAGATTTGAGCGTGCGGATCTCACGCAATTGAAGGTCGCCAATTCCCGATAAGAAAACCGTATCGGTTCCGCGTGCCCTGTCAGGCCGCCGCCCTCTGGTTTCCCACCTCTCATGATGACAACTGTTTGCCTGGGGTAAGGACCTCGACATGATCGTCGGGGTGGCCCCGTGCCCCCTTGTCATTGGCAGGGTGAAGTTTTTGAACTGTATCATTGGCCCTTCTGCGATTTCCATCCAAGCATTGCGGGGACTTACTTAAGAAGGAAAGCGTGCACCGTTTGGGGATTCCTTACGCCTTTATTTGAACTTGCGCTCAAATCCTCCAAACTTTCGCTTGCTTTTCCTCTCTCGCCCCGCCGTGCTGTGATGGATTTGGGTCTCTGCAAGAGCCGTCTGACGACCAACGGTGATTTGAAGAAGGCCCAGACCTACATGGGGTGGTCCAGTGACTCCTTCAACCACCTGGTCCGTATTGGCAAGCTCCCGTTCAAGAAGGAGCGCGCCGGTGACATGATGTACTTCTCCGCGTATGCCATGGTGGGACTGATCCCACCTTTCTCTACTTTCTCTTGATGCTGTTAGACTTCTATGGTCTGCAGCTGTACCACCTTGGCCCCCACTCCATTCTTCTGGTGTCAACCTTCGTCCACTTCTGTGAGATGTGGGTGGGTATTCCTCCCTGCGTCGAGCTCTTCCGCATCTTCTTCACCATCCACACCACCAGCAAGAGTGACAAGTACCTCAACTTCTATTATTTTGTGAAGCACAAGAAGTGCCCGTACAAGTACTTGAGGTCGTTCCCTTCCAGCAAGTGGGACGTTTGGAAGAGGGATTGGATTGTCATCACGGCAGAGGAGCACGAGAAGCTGGAGCTGCCCGAAGGCCTCCCCAATGTCGACACTAAATAAAGCTTGGATCAAAGTTCCGGTGCTGTCAGACGCCTTCAACCCTGCCCTGACCAGGATCCGCCAATGTGTGGAAGGAGGGGTGACTCCCCAGGCAGTCTTCTGCAACTTCCTGGTCAACAAGTCGGCTCTGCTGAAGAAAAGGGAGAAGCTCGCTTGAGCCCTCAACAGTGTGATGGACGATGACCGGATCGAGACCGGTTTGAAGTCCAATCTAGAATGCGCAGCTTTGGAGCTTCATCTCAAGAAGTTCCAGCACGGCATCGACGTCGAGGGCGACGACTTGACTCCGCCGGTGGCTTTCCTCCCTCTGAACATGGAGGCGGAGTTCAGCAGGGAGCTCTGGCAGAAGATGCCGGTGCTTGACGACCTCGGTGAAGTTGAGAGGCATCCGACCACCAAGATGGCGATCCCCGGAACTTCTGAGTGTGGCTCTGCTCCTGCCCCTAAACCAAGAGTTGAAGTCATAGGCAAGGGCAAGGAGTTGGCTGAGCCCTCGAGCCGCAAGAGGAAGTTGAAGTACTCTGACAGGAGGTCTGTCAGACCCCCTCCTTCCACGACAGCTCCTTCTCCTCGGCGGGGGAGGTCTTCGACGGCGACAACCACTCTAGCATCAGCGTCTCCTCGGGACGCCAGCTGCGCCCAGGTGACCCCAGCGCCGGATCCAGCTAAGGGCTCTAGGTCTGGGGGTCCTTCTCAGTCAAGGGAGGCCTCAACCAAGACGTTGTTGGCGGCAACAGCAAGCTTCGGAGGGCCTTCCGGAGCTACTACCCCAGTTGCGACTGGGTCGGGCTCCGAGCATCTGACGAAGAGGTTCCGTGCTAGCTGGAGCGGAAGTCTCCCAAGATAAATTTGCTTTTTTACCTCAGTTGGTTGTTTTTATTGTAATCATATTTTGAGTTTCTTCATCCTTCATCCACAGGGTATCCAAGAAAGGGGCTGAAGCTCCAGTTCCTGTGACAGTGGCTGATGCTGTGCAGGTGGAGGCTCCGACTCCAATTCTAGTGCCGCCCCAGGTGGTGGCTGAGGTCGCGGCAGCTCCGGCGCCAGCTATCGTGGTCCTTGACCTTGATTCATCTCCTGAAGCTCCTGTGGTAGCACCGGACCATAGGAATGAAGATGTACCAGCGGCACCAGCTCTGGAGGTTGACGCTCCGGTTTTGGATGCTGTGATGATAGATGCTCCGGCCTCAGAGCTGGAGGTAGCTACAGTTCCGGCCCTAGAGCCGGATGTTGTTGAAGCCCCGGTGGTGGAGCCCGTGGTTGATGAAGTTCTGGCGCCTAAGCCGGTTGTCGCGGAGGTGCTGGCCCACGAACCGGTAGATGTCGAAGCATCAGCGCCTGAACCGGCGGCGGAGGAGGCACCAGCACCGGAGCCGGAACTGGCCTCAGCTCCGGCCGAATTTTCAACGCCTGCCCCAGAGGTGGTGGTTCTGGAGGTACCCGTGCCCGAACCAGGGTGCCCAGACGAAGTGACCAGTCCTTTGCCAGAGGGACCAATTGCTGATGACCTGACATCGGAACCTTCGGAGCCGACTCTGGAGGTAGGAACTTCCGTTGCAGGACCTTCCTCAGCGGCGACCGAGGTTATCCCAGAGGGTGGCCCTAGTGCCGCAGAGCTCAGGGGACCACTCTTGTAGAGTGGGACCCAATTTTTGTTATGGAGAACCCGCTGGAGTTAGCGGAGAGGACCCTGGCAGGTCTGGAGCCGATCCCCCTGTCGCTGTCCATCGACAACGCCTGCTCCAGCCTTCGTCAAGTTCAGCTTGCCTTTTACCACGATAGCAAGGCCCTCGAGGAGGAGCGCCAAACCCTTAGGATGTGGCGCAACCGGCTCCAATTCGAGACCAAGCTGGCACAGACGAGGCTGGCCGACGACAAGAAGTGGGTGACAAGGGAGAAGGCCCAATTGGAGTACTAGGGCCAACTGCTCAACGAGAGGGAAAGCATGGTGCGATCCCTCGACAACCAGTCCTGGGCCATCCATGAGCAGGCCATGGCCACTAATGAAGCAACAAATGATCGCTAGGAGAAGCTCAGCGCAATCCACGACATCCTCGTCAAGCGCCGGGAGGATCTTGAAGAGCGGGAGAAAAACCTTGAAGATGAAGAGCAAAAACTCCTAGAGCTGCGGGATGACCTCGTGAAGAGGGAGGATGAGCATGCTTAGAGGCTGGCTCTGGGTGACAAGAGCCTCGCGGAGCGCACCAAGAAGTTGGAGGAGCTCTGCGAGAAAGAGGAGAAGAAGGCTTGGTAGCGGGGACATGACCTCACCAAGAGGGAGAACGAAGTTGCTGCCAGGGAGAAGAAAGTGCGGGGCCGGGAGAGATACCTGGTCGATCGCCAGAACAAGATCCACATCCGGGACGAGGAGATTGGTAATCTTGAAAGGCAAGTTGCTGAAAAGATTCAGCAGCACGCCAAAGAGGTCGAGCGCCCTGCCCGGGAGAATTCGGAGCTTGCGGCGACCAAAAGGTCCTTGGAAGAGGTGTGATACTCAAGGGCTGTGGAGTCCCAACAAGTATGGGACTTCTTGGGCAAAGCCAATGATGCGCTGATGCCACTGGGCTTTAGTCCCGTGCGTCCAGACGATCCAGAGCCGGAGCTGGACCAGGCGTTGCAGGCGTTGAGCTCGGTGGGCAACAAGCTTAACAAGATGGGTGATGTCATCATGGACCAGTTGGAAACCGAAGGAAAATCCCTGGCGAAGAACGTTGCAGAGTACATGCTGACGTGCTACACAAGCCAGGATCCTCACTTCCCACTAGACCCGATGCTTGAAGGTCCCATCGACGGAGTGGGAGATGCCGCCAAGGCCAACGTGTCAGAGGTTGCCCAGAAGGTCGCCTCGTTCTTCCATAGGATTTAGGATTTTCTCCTTGTATCTCCCGCTTGTATCTTCCCTTCTTTTCCTCAATTTTGTAATCTCTTGTCTCCAGATTAATGAAATCCAAGAAATTTATGAATTTCATTTTTTGTCTTGAACACGTTTGTCTCACTAGGCCCCCTGGTAGATGTACACAATTTGATTGTGAACATGTATCAAGAGGATGTAGCATTTTGTTGAAGACTTGCATGCTTCGAACTTGTAGTTTGTAGGTCCGAAGTCGTCAATAGTAGGGCCCCCTGAGATTGTTGGAGCTTAGTAGCTCCGGCAGCGTCCACTTTCAACACGTAGAGCATCGACAGCAGACCCCATTAGGGTGTCATTTTATCATCTTTTCTTCACGTTTACGGCTGGCCCCCTAGATCTGCTAGGACTTGGTAGCTCTGGCGACGCCTACTGTCAATGTTTGAAACATCGACAGCGGACCACCTTAGGGGGTGTCGGAGCTTTGATGGATCCGGCTTCATCCACCATCATCATGAGATCTTTATTTTCCCTGCACACTAAAGTCAAGAAAAATAGCAAAATCCATTTCTTATCTATAACTCGTTTGCGGCTTACTATTCCTGAAAGAAAATTTTAGGTCGAACACAATTCTATATACAATCAAGTGCATTGGCTTGTTTTATCCAGGTCCGATCGTTTTCTGAACCCACCTTACTCAGGCCTGCCAGGGTGTAGGTAGAGTGGCGTACTTAGGGTGCTGGACCAGGCTAAGTCGATAGCACACTCCGGACCTAGATTGGTTTGACGACGTTCAGGCGAGTAGGCCATTCAACAATGTTAAGACCCGAAAGATTTTAACAATGCAACTTGAATTATATATGAATTGTTTGATCTAAAGTTTCTTGAGAATTGCACAACTTTGTTATAGACAAGAAAGACAAAAATAAAAAAGAATGAGCCTGTACAAAATAAATGCACGTGGAGTCTGTTTTCACATAATGATGTATTTCATTATACGTCCGGGGTACATGGGAAACAAGTACAGTTTTAGGGTACGGAACCAGGCTATGTGTGTTGCGTTTCTCATTTGACCCAAGGTAGCTAGCTACACTTTTAGCTCTGAGACTGTGACAAGTGTTGCCTGAACTTTGCGGACCTTCCGAGAAAGGTCCAGCTGTTCTCCCGAAGGAGCTACCTGACTCTGTACAATGATGCTATAATATACATCACATGTAATTACAGACTCACCTCTGTGATATTAAGTGTAGAACATACGGAGTTGCTCAATGTTCCAAGGATTAGGGAGCGGTGTCCCATCCTCAGTTGCTAAGCGAACGCATCTGGGACGGGATACTTTGATCACTCAGAAGGGTCCTTCCCAGCTGGGGGAAAGTTTGTTTAACCCTTCTTGAGTTTGTATTCTCCGTAGCACCAGATCGCCTTCCTCGAGCTGTCGGTTATGCACATGCCTTTGATGATAGCGTCGGGGCGCTTGGCGATATCGTGCATTTCGAACAGCTGCTCGGCACCTTCCCTCCTCGACGAGGTCAAGGTCTTCACGCCGGAGCTGGTCCTGCGTGGCTTCGTCGAAGGTCCGGACCCGAAGTGACCCCAAGGTGATTTCCGGAGGAAGGACTACTTCAGCTCCGTACACGAGGAAGAAGGGTGTCTATCTAGTTGACCGGTTTGGAGTTGTCTTGTTTGCCCACAAGGTGGGCGGAAGCTCTTCAATCCAGTTGGATCCATGTTTTTTCAGGCACTCATATGTGCACGTCTTGAGTCCTTTTAGGATTTCTACATTTGCTCACTCATCTTGGCCATTGCTTGTCGGGTGAGCTACAGAAGCGTAGCTGACCTGAATGTCGAGGTCTTCGCAATATCCTTGAAATGCGGAGCTTGTGAATTGGGTCCCGTTATCAGTTATGATTTTGTTTGGGACTCCAAATCTGCATACTTTGGACTACAAGAAGTTGATAGCTGATTGCTTGTTTATTGTCACAACTGGAGTTGCTTCCGACCACTTGGTGAACTTGTCGATGGCAACGTACAGGAACTTGTAACCTCCGACGGCTCTTGGGAAAGGTCCCAAGATATCCATCCCCCACACAGCGAATGGCCATGTAGGAGGTATCATTTGTAGGGGTTGAGCTTGTGTGTGAATTTGCTTCGCATGAAACTGACATGCTTCGCATTTCTTCACTAGCTCGGTTGCATACTAGAGTGCTGTAGGACAGTAAAAACTATGCCGGGAGGCTTTACCGACCAGCATGCGGGAAGACGCGTGGTTCCCACACTCGCCTCCATGGATTTCAGTGAGGAGCTCGCGGCCTTCTTCCCTTGTGATGCACCGCATTAGGATGTCATTGGCACCACGCCGGTAGAGATCTCCTTCTACCAGTGTGTATCTTTAGCCAATCTGACTACCCGGTCAGCGGATACATTGTCTTCAGGAAGGATATTGTCTTTCAACTAGCTCTGGATCTCCGAGATCTATGCATCAGAGCTAACATGAGCTTTTGAGTCTTGCTTGTTGGGTTGCTCGGAGCTTCCTGCAGCACCTACGACCCTTGATGGACGCCATGGTAACAGGGCCATCTGGGCCGCCAGCTTTGAGGTGCTGGTCTCGCCCCCTTCGCTCAATTCGGCAGGCTTTGGTCTTGACAATCTCTAGACGAAGGTTTCGTCGGGAGCCAGAGCTCTGGTTGAAGCTTTCGTTGAGAGTTCGTCAGCTTCAGCATAGTTGAGACGCTAGACATGGCAAGGATCCAAGACTTCGAAGTCCTTCTGAAGTTTCTGGACTTCAAGTAGGTATGCAACTAATTGAGGGTTATTGCAACAACATTCACCTTTGACTTGTTTTATAATGAGCTGTGAATCACCCTTTACCAACAGCTACTTGACACCATATGAGAGTGCCACCTTGAGCCCATAGATTAGTGCTTCATACTCCGCCATGTTATTGGTCGCCTTGAAGTCAAGGTGAACCATGTATTTGACTTTCTCCCCAGTCGGAGCGGAGAGAAGGACTCCAGCTCCAGCCCCTTGCTTCTGCACGGAGCCGTCAAAGTAGAGAGTCCAATGAGGCTCGATGAAGACCGGAACCTTAGGTTCCGGCTTCTGCTCACTGGGGCCCCCAGGATTTGATGGAGAGGGGGTCCATTCCGCCACTAAGTCCGCCAAAGCTTGACTCTTGATCGCTTGTCTTGGGACGAATTCAAGATCAAACTCGGCCAGTTCTGCTGCCCACTTTGCAATGTTCCCAGTAGAATTGGGGTTATGCAAGATTGCGCACAGTGGATAAGAGGTTACCATTGAAATCTTGTGAGCTTGGAAGTAGTGATGAAGCTTCCCAGAGGCAATAAGAATTGTGTAGAGCAGCTTATGCACCTCTAAGTACTGAGTCTTGGCGTCATGGAGTACTTCGCTGATGAAGTACACTGGGCGCTGGACTGTCCAGACCCTCCCGGAGGGGCCTGGAGCTTCCTCCTCATCAACCCGGACCCTCCCGGAGGGGTCCGGACCTTCTTCGGGGACCTCCAGGTTCTTGTCAGAAGAACCCAAAGCTTCTTCTGGAGTGACCCGGATCTTCCCAGAGGGGTCTGGATCTTCTTGTTCAACAACAGTAACGCCTTGATTTGAAGGAGGTTGATCCCCTAGCGTCTCGCCTTGAGGATCCGGGTCTGGGGGCTGGGACCCAGACTCGCCATCAGGTAGCTCCGGACCCTCCCTAAGGGGTCTGGCTCCCTGAACTGGATATGGTTCTTGTTTTTTAGGCAACCAAGACCATGCTAACAACTTCGTCAGTTGCCAAAATGTAAAGCAGAAGTGGTTCACCAGGATTCGGAGCAACCAAAGTTGTTAGAGTGGTGAGGAGCTGTTTTAGCTCTTGGAAAGCCTTTTCTGCTTCTTCAGACCAGTGGAATGGTCTGGACTTCCTCAATAATTTGAAGAAGGGTAGCGCCCGTTCTGCCAGTCTTGAGATGAACCGGCTGAGGGCAGCTAGACATCCAGTCAGCTTCTGGACGTCCTTTATGCGGGTTGGTGGCCGCATGTCTTCAATAGCTTTAATCTTCGCCGGATTCGCTTCTATTCCTCAGTGGTTCACCAAGAATCCTAGAAGCTTTCTGGAGCTAACCCTGAAGACACACTTGTCTTGGTTCAACTTCGTGCGTGTGATTCGCAACTTGTCGAAGACAGCTTGCAAGGTGTCAAGGAATGACTCCTTGTTCTTGATCTTGATGACGATGTCATCGACGTACAATTCCACTACATCTCTGATGAGCTCTCCAAAAGTTTTATACATGGCTCGTACAAACGTTGAAGCAGCATTTTTGAGACTGAATGGCATAGCAATGTAACAATATAATCCATCTACTGTGATGAAGGAAGTATGCTCTTCATCTTCCCTAGACATTCTGATTTGATGATATCAAAAATATGCGTGTAGGAAATACATTAATTCACACACAAAGGTAGAATCCACTATCTGATCTATTCTAGGTAGTGGAAATGGATCCTTAGGACATGCCTTATTCAGTGTAGTGTAGTCGATACACATCCGAAACTTCCCGCCGACCATGGGTACAATGACTGGGTTTGCCAGCCATTTTGGGTGGAAGACTTTTCGGATGAATCCAGCTTCAAGCAACTTCTTCACTTCTTGACGTATGAAGTTCTGTCGCTCTACTGATTGCTTCTGAGGCTTCTGATGTACAGGCCGAGCGTCGGGATAAATCTTCAAATTGTGCTCGATCACTTCCCTAGGGATTCCAGGCATTTGTGACGGTTGCCAGGAAAACACGTCGACTTTAGCCCGGGGGAAAGTGATGAGTGCGAGTTCCTATTTGTCGTTCAGACCTCCCGATATACGGGTGGTCTGAGCAGCGTTGGAACCGATTTGGATGACTTTGACGGGAATGTCGGTGTCGCCGCTTGGTTGCACACGAGATGCGGAGGTTGAGCCTTGATGACAAATGCTCGGAGGCTTCGGAGCTTGTTCCTTTCTGGATTCTTCCTCCTGCGTTGTAGCAAGTGCATGGAGTTCTTCCAGAGCAGTAACTCCGGTGGTACAATCTCCGCCGATCCGGAGAATGCCTGAAGGTGTTGGCATCTTCAACACTAAGTAGCCGTAATGAGCAGCAGCCATGAATTTGTACAAGGCTAGCCTGCCCAAGATGGCGTTGAATGGTAAGTTGATCTGCGCCACGTCGAAGACCAACTTCTCGGTCTTGTAATTCTCCCGAGTCCCAAAGGTCACTAGGAGAGTAATGGCACCGAGTGGAGTGACGGCCCCCGGACCTACTCTGGAGAAAAGTCGATAGGGGCGAAGATTTGAAGGTCGGAGCTGAAGCTTGATGAAGGCCTCGAAGCTTATGAGGTTTAGCCCCGAACCTCCGTCCACTGTTACACGGTGGAGCTGGATGTTGTTGATAGTCAGAGATGCCATCAGTGGGAGTTGGCCAACTCCGATCATGTTCCAAGGGCAGTCCGAAGCATCAAAAGTGATGGCAGTGTCCATCCACTTCGTGTGAGGCTCAGCCCTGGCGGTGGGAGCTACTGAGGCCATGTCCCGCCGCATTGTCTTGAGGACACAGTGGGAGGTAATGTCCCACGAACCACCAAAGATGGTGTTCATGGTTTTCCGACGCTCGTTGTCGGAGACGTCGGAGTCGTCATCAACGGAGGTGTAAATAGCCTTCAAGACATTTTTAGGGTCCTGAAAGCCTAACTCCTCTTCAGCTGGAGCTTCATCGACTTTTTGTTTTCCTTCCCTTTGACGGAAAGGAGTTTCCTCCCAACGCTTATTGTAGCACTCGGCAAGGTTCTGGACCTCTCGGTAGCCTTCCAAGTTGTGGCTATTCATCTTGTGTATGGGACACGCCATTTTGGGGTTGCCACCGTCTTCGGACGACGGCCAAGGTCGTTTCTCGGGGTGTGGCCCCCGGCCACCTGGAGCTGCTACTGCAGCGGCAGTAGGTGTACCAGCCGACGACTTCTTCTTGCCGTATGATCTTTTCTTCTTCTTGCCACTCCCAGAGGTAGCGGCTTCACCCTTGGAGGACTTTTTGTTGTACTTCAGAGGTGATTGGGAGTGCATTTCACGGCCCTCCGCATCTTTGCCACACTTGTCTGCCAAGCTGAAGAGTTCTGTGACGCTGGTGACTTCCTTGGTCACCAGCTTCTCCAGCATCTTCTTGTCTCGAATGCCCTGTCTGAATGCCACAATAATAGAGGCGCTTGAGATAGAAGGAATGGCATTTCGTAGCTGGGAGAACCTCTGAATGAAAGATCGCAGGGACTCTCCCCCTTCTGCTTGAAAGCAAAAAGGTCTTGTTCCGTGCCTAGTCGGGTGTATGCCGAAATTGGCGTTGAACTGTTGGCACAACTCCACCCAACTATTGATGGAGTCAGGCGGAAGGCTCATGAACCAAGACCTGGCGGTCCCAGTTGAGGCAACAGGGAAATAATTGGCCATCACGGCCTCATTTCCTCCAGCCGCAAGAATAGCGGTAGAGTAGATTTGAAGAAATTCAGCGGGATTGACAGTCCCGTAAAATTTATCCGGTAGGTGAGGCCATCTGACCATGTGTAGGTGCATGGCCAAGGTAGAACAACCTCCTCCTACTCCCTCAGGAGCAGGGCTGTCCCGAGCCTCTCCCCTCTCACAAGCACGCTCGATGTGGACGCTGCCGTCCTGTTGTCGATAACAACGATCGAGCTCAGCCCGGAGGTCATCAGTCGAAAGCCTCGTTATCGTGTGGGTACATCGCGCCACAGAAGACAGCGATGTTGCCTACTGAGACGCAGCACGCCTCCTGTGCTGTGAAGCGTGCGGACCGAGTCTACCAGACAAGGTCCGATTCTGCGATTGGGCCCGCCCCGAGGGGGGAGGACCTTGGTTGCTAATGCGATTGGCTGCTGCTGCAACCAAATGATCCACATCAGCTCTCCACAGCTCCATTGCACCCTGGGATGCTCCTGGAGGCGGTGGACGTTGGAGAAGAGCACGCGCAGCATGAAACGCATGTTCAGGGTTGTTGTTCGTTGATACAGTGACCGACGCGGACGCCCCATCTCGCTGTCTAGCTTGATTCGACGGTACGGACGGTGGTGATGGTGGCATGACTCCTGCTGGAGCCACAACACCTGCTGGCTGCTGCATGTTGGAGAGGTTGCCTGCAGCAGGTTGTGCAGCATGGTTGCCGTTAGATGATCCAGCAGCAGAATTCACCATCTTTGAATCTCAGGCGCGCCCCTACCTGGCGCGCCAACTGTCGGAGTGTGGTTCCGGCAATTCTCCCGGTACAACCGTTAGTAGCCCGCGGAGATTGTAGTTCGGTTGTGGGCGCGCAGATATTCAGAACAAGATGGCAAGTTGACACAAGGATTTACATGGTTCGGGCCGCCTGAGCATAATACCCTACTCCACGGGTGTGCTGCTGTTGTATTGAGCATCTGAGCGCTAGAGTGTTAGAGGCTAGGGTGTCTTGAGCGCGTGTGTGGACCTTTCCCTTGTGTATCGCTCAACCAGCCCTTTTATAGTACAAGGACTGGTCGTTACATCGTTAGCCTGACCTGACATGTGGCCCTGGCGGTTACTGATGCTTAATACACAATTAATGTGCTTAATTACCCTTAACAGTATGGTAACGCGCCTTGACAGTGGCGTTACTGGTATTAAGGGCCCTCCGATTGTGTGACATTAAGAAAGCATTAATGACACTTAATCAGGTCTTGAGGTCTTTAATGTTCCTTGAAGGTCCGAGCCGTTGGAGGTCCACCAATCTGCCTGTTGAGGTTGAAGGTCCGGCGGTTGGACGCGTGGCAGCTTCGGAGCTGACTGTCTTGGATGAGTAGGCCCGGTGCTGCTTTACACGTGTCGGTACAAGAGCTTCCCTCTGTCGGGGGTTAGGTCCAGGGATGCCACACAGGTATCTAGTCCGAAACTTTCCCATGTATGGAATGTAGCTCCGATTTAATGATACACGTGGCGGCACTGGGACTAACCATAGAAGGGAGGCAGGTCCAGTTCCGTATGACACATGGGGCCTTGGAGGTCTTCAACTCAGATAGGTGGAGTTCCTCTGCACTCTTCGCGGTTCCAAGGGGTATCCGGTACGCAGGGTACCGACAACCATGGTACTCTATGGCTTGGGAAAAGAATTGTTGTGCCTAATGTAAAGCAAGTCTGCGAGACGATATTAAAGGAGGTACACGACTCGTCTTACTAAATTCATCCCGACCGTACGAATATGTACAAGGACATGAAAACTTGCTATTGTTGGGATAGGATGAAAAATGAAATAGTGACGTATGTTGCATTATGTGATGTGTGCCAACAAGTGAAGGTTGAACACCAAAGGCCAGCTGGATTATTGCGGTCATTGAAGATTCTAGAATGGAAGTGGGAAGAAATTGGTGTGGACTTCATGGTTGGATTACCGTGAACCCAGTCTGGTTATGACTCGATATGGGTTATTAAGGATCAGTTGATAAAATCTTCTCATTTTATTCCCGTCGAGACCAAGTATACCGCTGCACAGTTAGCTGAGTTGTACATGGAGAAAGTTGTATGCCGACACGGAGTACCTAAGAAAATAGTGTCTGACCGAGGTTCGCAATTCACCTCTAGGTTCTGGGAGAAACTGCATGAGGCTATGGGTACCAGGTTAAATTTCAGCTCAGCATATAACCCACAAACTGATGGCCAAGCCGAGAGGACAAACCAAAATTAGAAGACATGTTGACAGCTTGAGCGTTGAAGCATGGATGCAACTGGGATAAGAGCTTGCCGTATTCTGAATTTCCTACAATAACAGTTACCAAGCAAGTTTGAAGATGTCGCCATATGAAGCACTATATGGAAGAAAGTGTAGGACACCCTTGTTTTGGAATGAGACAGGAGAGAACCAAGTATTTGTACTTGATGTGTTGCAAGAAGCTGAAAAGCAAGTTCAAACAATCCGAGAGAATTTGAGGGTTGCTCAATCAAGACAAAAGGTCTATGCAGATAATAGGCGAAGAAACTAAGTCTTTGAAGTGGGAGCTTTCGTATATCTCAAAGTATCACCTATGCGAGGTCATAAGCAGTTTAACGTCAGAGGCAAGTTGGCACCTCGCTATATTGGACCATTCAAGATTTTGGACAGACGTGGAGAAGTGGCATATAAGTTAGAGATGCCAGCACATCTTTCTGATGTTCATGATGTGTTCCATGTTTCTCAACTCAACAAGTGCTTAAGGATACCCGAAGAACAAGTGCCAATGGAATAATTGGAATTAGAGGTACATTTGACTTATGCGGAGCAACCAATCGAAATTTTGGAAAACGAGGAGAGGGTCACAAGAAACAAGGTGATTCAATGATGCAAAGTACAATTGAAGAATCATACAAAATCAGAAGGAACTTGGGAACTGGAAGATGATCTCAAGAGAGAATTTCCCTATCTCTTCCCTTCTACATTGAATCTCGGGGGCGAGGTTCATTTTAAGGGGGGTAGTTTTGTAACACCCTCATTTTCACCCAACATGCATTGCATACATTCTTATACATGTTTAACATTAAGTAACACAAAAAGGAACAAGTTTAAAATGAATTAGAACCAAAACAGCAATTAAAAACCTGTATCAGTGCGTACTTGTCCGGATAGGACCCCAGACTAGTCCGATTGACTCCCTATCGTTTTTCTGACTTATCCACTATTCACTACAGATTAGTTCGAAAACATTTCTGTTGTTTTTCCGGACTTGTCCGTTCTCATGTACGGACTAGACCGATATTCGTTACTAGAACTTTTTGAGGTTGTTCGGTAATTTCTCGATCTGGTCTGGTTTTTGAAATCTGGACAAGCACCAAGACTTGTCTGGCCCTGTATTTGACTTGTACTTGTTTTCTGGTCCTGAACGGACTTGTCTGGATTAGCATTAGACTTTTCCCTTCAACCCTTTGTACCCGATCAGACTTGTCCGGCCTCGCTACGGACCAGTCCAGTGTGTAGGGTTTCGACTCGGATTCTATTTTTCCTCCACAATGGGTTATTGGGTCTTTACCTTATATGGGCCCAGGAATGCCATGCCTTGCCCCTGTGGAGCCCATGTGGGACCCCACTAAGGCCTCCACCGCCTTATACTCGAGTTCCAACCAAACCCTACCACCTACATCCTGTATAAACACCCCGCCACCCACCCTTTCATCTCTTTGCCACATTAGAAGAAACCCATAACCCTAGTTCATGAGAGCCGCCATCAAGGAGCCTCCACCGCAGGGAGAAGAAGGAGGAGAAAGGAAGGAGGAAGATCAACCAAGATCGTCGTCGCTGTTGTGATCTCCATGATTAATCCATCAACGTCAACATCCTCCTTTGCCAGGTCTTTGTCTCCTTCAATCTAGACGTCAAATTCTCGAGTATTCAACTTTTGAACACTTGTATTCATGGTAAATACCTTGGATCCATCGTTTCTACGTAAATTATGGTTCTATTTTAACTCAAACTATGCTCTAGTTGAGTATTTGCCAAAACCCTAAATATAACGGGCTTCTCCGATCCAGTGCATACTAGTCCGATATCCTCTCTATTCCAGAACGGACATGTCCGGCCCTGGTGCGGACTAGTCCAAACATTCAGTTTTGGAAATCCCTAGGATTTCTTCAATACTTCTTGAAATGACTTGGAACTTGTTCAAACATGTAAAACTTATTTTTAACGAGTTAGTAAGCAATGATAGTAACTTGATAACATTAATTACCACATAATTGCATATTTCACGCTTGTCATGACATATTTTGTAATATATGAGCATTTATTAATTGTAATGCTTATTTTGTATGTTATTGCGGGGAATAGATGGTATTGCACTAGAGGGTGTTGTCGAGGACCTCCAGCACCAGAACTTTGAAGCTTTTGATCCTAACTAGTCAAGAGCAAGGCAACTGTCCTTGATCATTTTGATCTTGTTTTTAAATGTTTTGTTTGCAAAACTGCATGCTTTTGTGAAATTGATGGGAACCCATGATAGGTGTTTACTAGCCTTGTTTGACCATCCTTGTCGCTTGGAATATAATGTATAGGTTTGGGAAGGGTATTTTCTAGTTTTGCTTCACTCTAATTAATTGGGATGGGAAACAAACCAAATGGCTTAACTATGAACTAATGAGCACTTATATGATGAAAATTGATGAATATGATCAAACGGTAATATGGTACTTATGAGATCTAAGCAAGCATAGATTGTGGACTGGGTTGGATGTTATGGTGGTTTTGCTTGCTTTAGATCTAAGGACCGGTTCATGCGAGAGTAAGCCAGGACAACAGTGCCACCACAAGGCCATGTATGGGTGCGGAGTAGATGAATAATTAGGTGTGCCACTGGTAATGTATGGACCATTGGATGGTGCTGGGAATAGGAGTCGAGGAGGGCTACCTTGGGAACTGCATGGCACATGAAGGGGCCCATGGGTGGAAGAATGGAGATTCAAACCTGCTGGTGAAATCTTAGTGGGTCCGTACATACTAGTAGTCCCTTTGTAAAAGCTATTTTGTTATGTCTTGGTCAAACACCAAAAGAAGTGTGAAACGGCATAAGGGAGGTTCTTAGTCGCAGAAAGGTGATGAGACAAACATGTGGGTAAAGCGGTACAACCTCTGTAGAGTGTTAAAAACTATCATGATAGCCGTGCTCCTGGTTATGAGCACCTGGACAACTTCCATGATTAGAGTGTAAATCTGAAATTTGGGTATTGGAATGGTTTGGTTATGGTTATGGATTGGGTTTGGTAAATGAACATGGTTATTGATGAAGGTGAGCAATTGGTATATGGGTGGATAATTATTGATGGATGCGATATGGTGGTAAACGTTGATGATGGATTCTAATTATGTTAATTATTTGTGTTAGGATGGGATTAATTCACATAGACATTATAGGATGCTTTTCATATGTTTTAGATTTTTTTTTTTGCAATTAGCCATTTATTATCATTCCTTGTTTAAGGTACATGTCATTATTTCCTACACTTGCTGAGTACGACATGTGCTCACCCTTGCAATTCCTCCACTAACAGTTTCAGGTGATGTTTGGGAGTAGAGGATAATGCAGAGTTATAGGTTATGTGCTACTATCGACTTGCTTGTGGTTATGCTTGGAGCCGCACTATCCCATTTGCTTAGTTTGTTTAGTTTAGATTATTTTCGCTGCGGTATTGGTAGTATTAATAGTAATGCTCAATAGAGTTTGTAATTTGAGGATTATTTGAAAATTGTAATAACAATATTTATTTGTTAGTTTGTGTTGTGGTAATTTTTGTATATCATTTGTGATGCACTCGTGTATGTGTGTTAAACATCCTGGGAACACATATGCGTTCACTTGGTTCATTTTTCAGAACCAGGTGTCACATGCACTTCTTCGAGAAGTGTTGTATGTGGAGAGTTTCATTTTGCCCGGGGCCAGCATTTTTTGAGCTTTTTTAGATCAGTGTGTCCCCCAGAGATCACCATTACTGAAGGTGGTCTTAAGGCCGGCCTCGCTCGATGTGAGATTGAGGATTCGGTCCCTGTCGCCATAGTGGTTACTTCCCTGATAGCGTCGTGACGGCTCGGAGGGAAGTCGTGCAAACCCTTCACGAGCGATCTTCCAGATGTCGAGTGTTCGGCAAATATCAAGAGTTGTGTCTTGCGCCTGAGTCGGCGGAGACGAGCCGACAGCTGACCCGGTCCCGTCGGCGGCTCTCGTCCTGGTCGGGGCGCCTTTCCACGATCGTCGGTGATAGGCGCTTGTGTAATATTTGTGGTGGTGCCCGTCCGCGTGAACACAACCGGTGTGATCCGTCGGAGAATGGGAATCCTGACAGGCCAGACAGAACCTTGATTCGGCCGGTATGGGCATGGTGCACCGTGAGGGCGCTGCCTCCATAATGTTTTGGCTTATCCACTCAAAGAGTGGGGAGTCGGCGGTGCCGGTGATGGCACCAGACCAGGCTGGATGCTCGTGAGGGCGCACCTCGTCTAGACCACCATGGTGACAAAGCTGGGTTTAGAATGTGGTCTCTCCTATTTTTTGGCACTTCTACTCAGTTTTGACTGTGGTGCGGCTCGGTTGGATGTGGCTGTTGTGGATGAGACCGTTTACGGGCCCCATTCAAAGCTCCCAACACCGCGTCTCCCACTACGGGGATGAGATCTGTGAGTGTGCTCATATGCCGTTGTGGGAGTTTGTGGTATTTTAGCCTACCCGCTTAGAGTGAGGGCAGTAAGCGATGCTAGTGGTGACACTAGTCCAGGCAGACCCCGCGTGAGGGCATGCTGCATCCAGATCGATGTAGTGGTACGACTTGGCCGGGAAGGCAGTTTTGTCTAGTTTTGGGCATGGCTGCTTGAAGTCGAGCGCAATGCACCCAGGTTGGAAGTGATTATTTAGAGCGGGGCCGCGTGCAGGTTCTCTTCCAAGCTCCTGGCGATGCGTCCCTTGTTGCAAAGACGCAGCTTGTGAAAGTGTTCATACACCGCCACCGGTGTTCGTGGGGTGGCATTTCCAGCAAAAATGATCGCGTACCTCGCTGTTGGTGTCAAAGCTGAGATAACATGGGGCAATATCTTATAGTATACTAAAGAGGGATGATGACGCGTTGTTGTCCATTTCTTCGAAGGGCGTTGGACGTCGCCAACAATGTCGATGCTATTGAGGTCCTGAGGGCCATCGGCGATGCCCCACGATGTCAAATAAGCCATACAAAGCAGATGAGAATGTGCAATAGCATTCCCCTTCCTAGCGTGCCATCTGTCGGCATTTTGTAAACCAACTAGTACAAATTTATGAATCACGTTTTTCTTCGTATGGCTAGCTTGCACAGAACAAAATATTTATCCTTGTTTGGTCAAAAAGGCCCTACTTCCAGTGGGAGGCTTCTGTGATCTTTCTTAGCTCCAAAGACGAGAGAATAGGTTACAAGCGGGCCTTGCCCGAGTATATGAACTCGAAGAATATAAGAACATCAATGAAAGTAATGCGTAAAAGTAATCACACACGAGTGTAAGAAAGTAAAATAAGAACGCAAGTGCGTCAAAGGAAAAGGGTGCAAGAGCACCAAAGGGAAAAGTGCATAAGGAAATACGGGAAGTAAAATACGTATGGTAACCGCGAATACAAAGTGAATTAATCCCCTCTACTGAAGGCCTTGGTGGTCTATTTATAAGGGGGCAAGGCGCGTTTAACTATCCAACATTCCTCGTAGTGGCGCCAGTTTTACAGTGTTCATTCTATGTATCTAGTCTGTCGGAAGCTTCCGTCTTGGGTTCTTCATGATCTTTAAGGCACCATCTTCAGGCTTAAGTTACCTGTGACATCCGGTTCAAAATGAACCAAGCGTAATGCATATGTGTGCCCAGGATGTTCGGCACACATACACAAGTGATTCACAAATGATAAACAAATATAACCATGTCTCGAAAAATAATACACTAATAATAGTACCCTATTACAAACCAAATAGTCTCGAATACAAGCTCTACTACTGCAGCAGAAAAACTAGGCACTAATAACTTCAACTCCATAGGCAAGCTTGACGGTAACACGCAAGCCTAGAACTCCTCAAAGACCTCCTAGAACTCTTCATTGACGCCTGCGTCTGGATTTGGTAGGGAATAGCAAGGGTGAGCACATGTCATACTCAGAAAGTGTGGGAAAGTATGACAAGTAGCGTTTACAAGGAATGATAATGAACAATGACTATTTGAATAAAAGTACATTCAAAACAGTTGAAAATTCAATATTATGTTCATTAGTGTGGTCCTTCCCAAATAAACCACATAATCATCAATTTTAACTTAGATAACCATTTCCAACAATAATAAACAAAATTCACTTCATAACTGCTCATCTGTCTCATTTTCATCAACTCCGTGTACAAAAACCAATTAATAAGCCAATATCAATTCCGAATTTTTTAAACACATTTTAAGGTCCATCCCTCTAATCATGTGAGGGTCAAGGTTGCTAATGACCGGTAGCACGATTATCATGATAGTTTTAGACACACTCTACAGAGGTTGTACCACTTTACCCACAAATTTGTGATTTCATCACCTTTCGATAACTAAGGAATCTCAATTATGTCGTCTCACACTTCCTTAGGTGTGTGGCCAAGGGACCACATAATAGCCTTTACAAATTGATTACTAGCATATTTAGACCTCACTGAGGTTACACCGGTGATGATGTCTCCAATTGAGCACATCCAACCAAGGGCACCCTCTTGAGTCATTCAGATCCTAGGGTAGTCCCTCCATCATCAACAAACCCATATGACTACCCCTTCCCCGAGCCTTCTTAATGGTCCAAACAATACTGGCAATTCACTAATTAGTCAGCTAAGCCTCACCCATACTTGGCCTCGTGGTGGCACTGTAAATCCTAGATGGTCGCTCCACGAACCAGTCCTTAGATCTAAAGCAAGCAAAATGACCAAAAACAGTCTAACCCATTCCACATAACCAACATGCTTAGATCCCTAGGCACCATGTTGCTAAAGGGTCATTAATATCAATTCTCATCATTCATGTGTTCAATAGTTCATAATTAATCCATATAGTAGTTTTCCAAACCCAATTGAGTAATACGAAGAAAAATGTGTAAAATACCCTTCCTCACTCTATACATAGTGTCCAAGCAACAAGGGTGGTCATACAAAACTAGTAATCTCCTACAATTGGGTTTTCCCATCAATTTCAAGACAAGCATGCAATTTTGCAAACAAAACCTTTAAAACAGGATCAATATGGTCAAGGACACATAATTAATCCATATAGTTGTTTTCCCTCCCTATCTCTTACTTAGGAGTTCCTGTTTCGGCCTCTCGTTTACATGTTCCAGATTGGCAGAAAATGGAAGAGAAATTTGGGAAAAAATTGAATTATGGAAAGGTAGCAACCTGTCTATGGCCGAGAGAACTATTTTAATCAATTCAAGTTTATCTAATACGCCTGTCTACCATATGTCGATGTTTCTCCTGCCTAAAACAATCATTTATAGGATGGATGTGAAAAGGAAAAGATTATTTTGGCAAGGGGGGTGTTCTAAGAAGAAATACCATCTCATTAAATGTGTAGGATCAAAGAAAACGTGAAAGGCTACCAGAGGGGGAGTGAATGGTAGATTTAAAAATCTTACACAGCGAAAACAATTTAATCCCAACCCCTTCAGAAAAAAACGATCTGTTAGAGAAATCGTGTGTGAAACTAATATAAATGTGTTTCATCGTGACAAAAGTGATATATCAGAGAGAATCAAGTCACAAAGAAGAGACAAAAAGAATCACTCAAATTCGTCGAGAGAAACTCAAATTATGATCGAAAGATCGAACAAAAGTCAATGTGTCCTACCCGGGAAAAACAGTTCTAGAATGCTGCAAAGAAACTCGTGTAGATCAGAAACCACAAATCCAATGACCGTGAAATTTTGAAAGATGATAGATAATCAAGTTGTTAGGTCAACCCAAAAAGAATAATGCCAATTGGATCTGTAAAACTCGAGTTATGATAAAACCACCAACGAAAGGTAGTGTTGTCTAGAAACTCGACGAGTAAAACTTGTCTGGAACAAGTCGGACGAACAAGGCACAAAAGTTCCTTCAAACTACGAATTTTATTCAATAAAACACAATATGAACAGCCCCAAAGTCGTGCACCACGATCTCTGGCCTCCCTTGCTTATATAACCAGCCCTTAGGCCAACCCTATCTCAACTAGGACTCTAATCCTACTCAAATCATGAATCGAAACTTTCCATAACTGCTTAGGAATCTTCTATATGCCGATAGAAGCAATCTTAAGACTTCCAAACACCTTAGAAATATATCCCACATTCCTAAAACAACTCAAATTCGTGACCCACACGAAATCCTATTATAACCAACTCAGTACTTTCCATACCGAGCCATAACCGACTCCGCCGTAGCCGAAGTCATCAACCAATACGATCCGATCCTTCCAAACAGATCTTTCCTCCATATCCCATCTCCGGAACCATGTTGCCATGTCATGCACCGCATGCATACGTGCAAACACCTTTCTTCGACGTCCATTAACCTTCATATGCACTGCCCTTGAGTCAATCATCCTGCGCGACCTCCTGACCCGCTCAACCATAATTCCTCCTAAATTTGGTTGTTGGAACCTCATCTCCTCGCTGAGACTAGTACAAAGGATCCTGTCACCAGCCATGACTTGAATTCAAGCAACACCTGCACATGAACAAACAACCAATCCGTACGAGCCCAAGTCTGCGACTTGACTCAAGTCAGTTCCGAACACAACACCTTACGTGAGCACCTCACATAAGAATGTTGCAAAGCATATAAAAACGATATCAGTCATATCAACTAAAACGCATCAAAAACTTAGCAAATGAATACTAAGCAATCTTTCTAAGAATATAAAGCAAGTTTGAAACATTTCACAGTAAAAGCAGGAACATTGCGATCAAGCTTCGAACCTTGCCAAAGCTAACCGGAGCTTACCAAAGCTAGTACAACCTAGCGCCGGAGCTTATCAAAACTAGCAAGACCTAGCACCGGAGCTAACCAAAGCTAGTCAGACCTAGCGGCGGAGCTGACCAAAACTAATCGGACTTAGCCCTGGAGTTAACCAAAACTAGTCGGAACTAGTCATCCCAAAAGTCGGAGCTAGAAAAACATGTCAGAGCTAACCAACATAAGTTGGACCTATCAAAACATATCGGAGCTTAACAAAGACATGCTGGAGCTATCAAAGACATGCCAGAGCTATCAAAGACATGCCGGAGCTAAAGACAAAGCTCAAAGGAGCTACCCAAACACATGTCGGATCTAGACAATGAAAGTCGGACCTATTGTCGGACCTTGCCGAAGCTCAGAGCTAGATTCGGACCTTGCTAAAAAGATGTTATGCTAGCATTCAAAACTTTTATTGTCAAAACCAATGTATTCAGCACAAATAGGTCTCACAATCTCCCCCTTGATGAATGCATTGGCAACACCATTTAAATCCAAACATTGGCTTATTCACATTAAAAGTTTTGAAAACAATTTCTCTCCCTTTGTACAGAAATAAAATGAGAAGAAAAATAAATTCTCCCCCGAGAAGAATCGTGCCAAAACAATTGTGAATATGTGCAATATGTGCAATGTGTAATCAGTTTCTCCCCCTTGCATACTTATCTTTAATAATTCACATAATATCTCTCCCCCTTTGACAATGTATTCAACAAGGTTTATAAGACAAATTTTAATTGTTATGAGCATATTATAACATATACATATAAAACAAAGCTCATCCAAGTCATACTATCAAGTAACTTACACTATCACATCAATGAAATACATAAATGTAAGTGCATCTAGGATATCCCTTGTGGGTTTTGGCTAATTTATGACGAACATATGAGATCCTAATGAAACTATTGAGATGATTGCAGGATAAACAAAGTGAAACAGCTCGGTGCACACAAAAAGGTGAAAAATGGAGTGGTGTCCAAAGAGGAATACTTTGATGGAATTTAGAAGAACAAATTAGATTTTAAATGTATAGGGTGTGTATGAAAGACACAATCCAAGAGATCATGGCCTTGCGCAGGGGTAAGGGTTTTAAAATTAACCTAAAATCTCACAGTGCACCGGACTAGTCCGATCATGGACCGGACTAGTCTGCTAAACCCTCTGTTGCCTAAACGGACTAGTCCGCGTGTCCACCGGACTAGTCCGCCAGACTTTCTGGAGTCTATCTTCACATAGGGCCGGACAAGTCTGTTTTCCAACCGGACTTGTCCGCCAAACTTTCTGGACATCAAGTTCCACTGTGACCGGACTAGTCCGCGTGTGCACCGGACTAGTCCGCCGGACTTTCTGGAGTCTATCTTCACATAGGGTCGGACAAGTCCGTTCTCCAACCGGACTTGTCCGACAAACTTTCTGGACATCAAGTTCCACTGTGACCGGACAAGTCCGGACTTGCACCGGACTAGTCCGGTATTAGGTTTTACAACGGTAACTTTTTGGAAACCCTATAATAAGAGGATCCACAGCCTTCCTCAGTTGACACACGTCTAATTCTGCTGAAAACACAAACCCTAGGCCGCCACCTTGTCCCAAGAGCCCAAAACACATCTCCCCACACATCTAAAGTGCAAAAAGGGTGAAATCAATTGAACACTTGGATTCGGGATTGGGAGATCGTCGTTCTTTCGTTATGAGCTCTTGGGGTTTGATCTTTCTACACTCATATTCTGCATCGTAATATTTTCATGTGTATTTGATCGCTTCTTTCATTGTAATTCTCATGGGAGCCCTCAACGTGTGAGGTTGCCCAACAAACTCGGTGATTTCCCGTGCTAGTGGAATCAAGTAGGCCTTTGTGGTGACTTGAAGAGGGAAAGGGTTAGAGACCCGGCTCTGTGTGAGCTTCCTCAATGAGAACGTAGATCTCTCGGGGAGATCGAACCTCGATAAAAATTCATGTCTCTTGTGCCATATTTCTTTTACATTTTGTTCATTAGATCACTTGATTGCTGAACATCAATTTAAGTTGATTATAAGTTTTCACGTGCATTCTTACAATATACTTAAATCAAAGTATCTGTTGTTCTCATTTCTGCTGCTGAAAGAATCTAGTTTCCCAAATAACATTGAATCAATTCACATATTTCAGCACACCGGACTAGTCCGCCCACACAACCGGACTATTCTGGTCAAACAAGTTTTTGACGACTCTATTAAGTGTGCAGGAAATTTTCAAAGCCTATTCACCCCCTCTAGGCCACATTCAATAAAGTAGTGTAAGCCATGCTAGAGATCAAATGTAATTTCCAATTTAGCAAGTCATGATCTCACAAACTTAACTATTTCAAAACCTGAAAGCATGACACTTGTTGCTGCATTTTATTATTTTTCAAAGCAAAAATTTAGATCATATGATATTTGCAAGAGATTATATGCGCATCTGCCTTATTCTAATCAACCAAGCCAAGCCTATGTCATTTGACAATCAGAATCTTAAGGACATGGTTTTAGTCATACACAACTTCTTCCAAGTTCATATCCAAGTGCAATGATAAGCCATCTCAAAAGAGGAAGTGTGATGCATGCATATTCTCTTGATCTTTTCTCAACTTATATTTGTTCACAAAAACTCAACATGTGACTTGATTACTTGATTAATTCTTTATGATTAAAAGCACTTGTGAGCATGCAACAAGTTCAAAACAGCAAGAAAGTTCGACCATGACCAGTTTTAGTGTAAGTAATTATTCCAATTACTAGACATGGCAAAAACTACAAAATGTATAACACGAGTAACGTAGTAAGAACTTTCAGCATGTAAAAGGAATCACAAAGTCATATATGTATGAAATACTATGCTCATATTATTTTAATTTCAGATTCACACATAGACTTCTAGGGTATGAAAACTCCCCCTCAATGTAAGCCATGAGGATGCATAACCCCTATTTCACTATGAATGTAACAAAAACGAGTGAAATCCAAAGGTTTTGTAAAAATGTCAGCCAATTGTTGTTCGGTATCTACATGGTGAAGCACAATGTTTCCTTTTTCAACATTATCACGGAGAAAGTGATAACTAGTGTCAATGTGCTTAGTTCTAGAATGTTGCACAGGGTTTTTAGCAATGTAAATAGCAATAGTGTTGTCACAAAACGGTGGAACACTATCTAGATCAACCCCATAGTCCTTAACTGCTTGAACTATCCAAAGAATTTGTGCACAAGCGCTAGCAGCTGCTAGATATTCAGATTCGGTGGTGGATTGTGCAACTGTACTTTGTTTTTTGGATGACCATGCAACAAGTGAATTACCAAGAAAATGACAAACACCGGAAGTACTTTTCCTATCAATCCTACAACCTCCAAAATCAGCATCGGAAAAAGCTTTCAAAGTAACGGTTGAGGAAGAAGGAAGAAAAATGCCAATTTCTTGAGTTCCATGTAAGTCCCTGAGAATCCTTTTGATGGCTTGACGATGTGAAACACGTGAGGAGGCTTGAAACCGTGCACAAAGACATACGCCGAATTGTATGTCCAGTCTTGATGTCGTGAGGTACAAAAGTGATCCGATCATGCTTCTATATTCTTTTTGATCCACGGGTTCACCATCTTCATCAAGTTCAAGTGTTGTTGCTAATCCCATTGGTGTCCGAAGAGGCTTGCTTTTGTCCATGTTGAAGCACCTTAGGTGGTCTTTTGTATACTTCGTTTGATGCACAAAGGTACCCTCCTTGGTTTGCTTGATTTGCAGCCCCAAAAAGTACGTGAGTTCGCCCATCATACTCATCTCAAATATAAACTAATCATAGCTAAAAACTTGGACACAAGATCATGAGAAGCACAACCAAAGATAATATCATCCACATACACTTGAACGAATAATGAGTCATTGCCATGCTTAAGCACAAAAAGAGTTTTATCAACCTTGCCCATGGTAAAACCCTTTTCAAGTAAGAATGTTTTTATCCTATCATACCGCCCTAGGGGCTTGTTTGAGACCATACAAGGCTTTGGACAGTTTGTAAACATGATTAGGAAAACCTGAATTTTCAAAACCCGGTGGTTGTTTGACATAAACCTCCTCATCTATGTAGCCATTAAGAAAAGCACTTTTAACATCCATTTGATATAGCTTAAAAAATTTAGATGCAGCAAAAGCTAACAAAATTCTTATGGCTTCTAATCTAGCAACAGGAGCAAAAGTCTCATCAAAATCTAGACCTTCAACTTCAGTGAAACCTTGAGCAACCAACCTAGCCTTATTCCTAACCACAACCCCATCCTCATTTTTTTTATTTTTAAACACCCATTTAGTTCCAATTAAAGTGTGACCTTGAGGTGGAGGTACAAGTTTCCAAACATTATTTCTTCCAAAATTTTCTAACTCTTCTTGCATGGCAATAATCCAAGATTCATTAGTGAGTGCGTGTGATATATCTTTGGGTTCTAAAGAATCAACAAAAGTAGAATGAGCATGAGAGTTTGGATCGGAAAACCTGGACCGTGTAACTCGTTTGTGCAAGCTTCCAATAATCAGTTGTGGAGGATGAATTTTTAGAACCGGAGGGGAGTGGACACTTTACAAGCTTCTTCTTCTTCATATTCATCACAAATCGATGAGCTTGTGACTTGAGGAGGATCTGGACCAGCAATGGTGGTCATTGGTGCTGGCTGTGAATCAAAATCGGGAGCTCGAACAATATCATTAGCTGCTGAATTTTTGGGCAGCAGCTCCACCTCTTCCTCATCTTCGACAAAAATGCTATCCCCGTGCGGATATGGATATGGACCTGCAATGTTTGAGCTAGTACCTGGGCTAGATTCATCAAAAGACACTTCACAAGTCTCCACAATTTTGTTAGTGTCAAGTAAAAGCACACGATAGCCTCTAGTATGAGATGGATAACCAAGAAACATGCCATCAATGGATCTAGGTTCAAATTTATGAAGATTACCATGTTTCCTAACAAAGAATTTGCAACCAAAGACCCGAAAGTGTGTAACACTAGGCCTATGTCCAAATCGGAGCTCATCTGGTGTTTTACCTAGCTTAGCGCGCAAAAAAACACGATTCAAGACATAACAAGCGGTTGCAATCGCATCAGCCCAAAATTTCCTAGGAGTTTGATATTCATCAAGCATAGTCCTAAATATATCAACTAAGGTTCTGTTCTTTCTTTCTACAACACCATTCTGTTGAGGTACATGTGGTGAAGAAAATTGATGATCTATTTCATTTTTAGCACAAAAGTGATTTAAAAGATTGATTTTTAAATTCAGTTCCGTTATCACTTCTAATTGCTTTTAAAGATCTTGGGTGATCAATTGATAATCTAAGAAATAAAGTTCTAAAGTGACTAAAAGCTTCATTCTTAGACGCCATAAAGTAAACCCAAGAGTATCTAAAATAATCATCAACAATAACAAGAACATACCACTTACCTCTGAAGGATTGAACACGTGAAGGTCCTACGGTGTCAAGGTGCAAAAGTTGACCCGGTTCAGTTGTCATGATCATTGTGAGAGAAGTATGTGAACCTGCAACCATCTTAGCATGTCTACAAGAAGAGCACACAATTTCTTTGTCCCCTTTAATCTTACGCAACCCACGTATGCGATCAAGAGCATTAACACGCGTTAGGTGATCAAAGCCTACGTGACCAAGTCTACGATGCCAAAAATATTAGCCTTTGGATTCATTAGCAACTAGACACCTATGCTTAGAGGAAGACATATCAAAATCAGCTTTAAAACTCTTCCAAATCGTGACATCTTAAAAATAAGCTCATTGTTTGAATTTACAACTTTGCAACAATTTTTAGTGAAAACAATTTCCAGATTTTCATCTAGCAATTGTGAAACAGAAAGCAAGTTGTATTTCAAATTTTTGACAAGTGCCACATCCTTCAAAGTGTAGTGATCATTTACTCTAACTGAACCCTTAGTAATCATAGGAATTGAAGAATTATCGGCAAAAGTAACATTCTCTACTCGTGACATAAAAGAGAGGGAGGAGAACCATTCTTTGTTACCGGCCATGTGGTGTGAGCAACCTGAATCCACAAACAAAATATTCTCCTCCCTTAAGCATGTAACCTATATAGAAGCACAATACGTCGATAACTCTATACTGAGGTTAGTCAAAAGACATTTAGGTATCCAGTACTGAGTCACACGCCGTGCAGCAAAAAATACACGCGAAATCTAAGAAAAATAGCTGGTTTATGAGTCAAAGTTTGAGGTTTTTTTTATTCTTAACTACTGACCTATAAGGTGTTACTTGTGTAGCACAAAAATCAGTAGCTCTGGAGGCAAAAACAGAAGGTTCGGAGTTAAACTTTGAATGTTTTTGATTCATAACAGCAGGTTGCATGTTCCTGGCATTCAGTTTAATATGTGCAGCAAATTTTGCAAGAAAGTTATGAGATCTAGCAATCATTATTTCCCTTTTCTGTTGTTTAGCTAGTCTATAACAAAAATCTATGACATGAGCATCTCTAACACAGTAGGTACAATGAAATTTAACTTTGTGTTCATGTCTAGATGAGCAAGCAATATTTTTATTTGAAACTGAATGAGACAACACTCCTGCAGATTTGAAAATCACTTCTTTTTGTTTAGGGACTGTTTGAATCAAACCACTTCCTAATGACTTTACAATTTTAGGTGGATGTGACATAGCATGAGAATGAGAATCAAAACCAAAACCAGTTTTATCATTGCAAGACTTGGAAGAATTCAGCAGCAAGTTTAGGTTCTTATTCCCATTACAAAAGCGATCTAATATCCTATGCATGTTATCAAGTTTATTGGACAGATCAAGGCAATTTTCACATGAAGTTTTTCCTTTTAATTTGCAATTGGAACAATATTTAACTTCATGAGAACGTAAAGCATTATTCAATATTGAAATTTCATTCATAGCATCTTTTAGTTTCTTTTCAAGATCATCACAACTAGAACAATGCAAATTAATTGTAGAACAAGAAGCATCTTTTAAGTTTCCAATGTCAAGTGCAGAAAGCTTTTTGTTCTTTTCAATTTCAAGTTCAAGTCTATCTAGTGTAGAGGAATATGCAGTTCTTAATGTGGACAATTGTTCATAGATTAAATCACATGAGGGACAAGAATCATCACTAGGAATCAAGGTTTTCAAATGGTTGATTTCAGATTCTAGTTATTCAATTTTAGCAGCATTATCCCTAAGTTTTTTTTTCCTTTTTCTTAACAATAATAGTTGCACGAGAAATTGCATCACACATTTCATTACAGGTAGAACATACCTCATCGTCGTCACTGTTGTGTTATGCATCCTCCTGACTTGATTTTGATCTTGTTTTGCCCGCCATGAAGCATAAGTTGGCCAAATCATCTTCATCTTCGTCACTTCCAATGTCCACGTCGCTTGAGCCAAGTTCCTGGAGTGTGGAGATAAAATTGTTCACCACTTGGCGACCTGTAAACCCTTCTTCTTTTTCTTATCATTTGTTGAGGAGTGCTTCGTCCTTGATTGTTTTTCTTCTCGAGAAGTAGAACCTGAAAGGTTAGGGCATTCTGTACGAAAGTGTTCTATCTTACCACATTTGAATCATTGTTGAGGTCCAGAGCTTCCTCTCCTTCTAGTTCTCACATTTGCAATGATTTTGAGAACCTAGTAGAGAGAAGTGCTAGCTCCTCCTCTAGAAATTCCTCGATATGCTCCAGAGTTAGTGAGGACAACAAAGCAAGAGTATTGCAAAATGGTGATTGACCGGAACTAGGCATATCACGTTGTGAGACAAAAGCAATAGACTTATTTGGGTTCTTACGTGATAAGATGTCAATTTCATGAGTTTTGAGTTTAGAGTAAAGCACATCTAAAGTAAGTGTACTCATGACAGTAGATTCACGAATAGATGTAACTTTGATCTCTCAGATTGACATGTCTAATAGACTAAGAAGTTTCCTAGCATTTTCAGCATCAGAAAAATTAATGTTGACACTATGCAAGTTACTGAGTATTCTGTTAAAGCGAGCAAAGATATCACCTATGGACTCACTGGGTTGCATCTCGAAGTGCATGTAATCTTTCTTGAACATGTCTTGCCTTACCTCTTTGATCATGTTGGATCCTTTGTGATAGTCACAAAGTGCTCTCCATACATCGTATGCCGATCGAAGATGTGCAACGCAGTCGAAGTCGCTCTGAGTGATCAAGTTTTAGGCTTTGTTGT
This sequence comes from Tuctoria greenei, assembly GCA_036927565.1. NCBI lineage: Eukaryota > Viridiplantae > Streptophyta > Magnoliopsida > Poales > Poaceae > Tuctoria > Tuctoria greenei. Next base: position 152,971,880 of record JAYESD010000006.1, on the reverse strand, counting down.
TGTTGTCGACGTCCCGTAGGTTTGTAGCCGTAACTTGATCGTTAGGTGGCACTTCGTAAGGCTTGTACACCTTCTCCCATATTGCGAAGCCTTGCGCCTGGATGAAAGCCTCCGTGCATGCCTTCCAAACCTGAAAATCAATACCAGCAAACACACAAGGTTTGGCGGAGTATTTCTCTATGATGATTAGTCAAAAACACGTGCAAATCACAATGATTAGAGCACCGTGGCTCTGATACCAATTGTAGGATCGAAGAGCACGTTAAAAGCTACCATAGGGGGGTGAATGGTAGATTTAAAAATCTTACGCAGCGGAAACAATTAAATCCCAACACCTTCGACAGAAAAACAATTTGTTAGAGAAATCATGTGTGAAACTAATCTAAACGTGTTTCACCGTGACAAAAGTGATATATATCAAAGAGAATCATGTCACAGAGAAGACACAAAAAGAATCACTCAAATCCTTTGAGAGAAACTCAAGTTATGATCGAAAGATCGAACAAAAGTCAATCTATCCTACCCAAGAAAAACAGTTCTAGAACGCTGCAAAGAAACTCGTGTAGATCAGAAACCACAAATCCAATGACCGTGAAATTTTGATAGATGATAGATAATCAAGTTTTGAAGTCAACCAATAAATAATCCCATCAATTGGATCTGTAAAACCCGAGTTATGATAAAACCACCGACGAAAGGTAGTGCTGTCCAGAAACTCGACGAGTAAAACTTGTCTGGAATAAGTCGGACGAACAAGGCACAAAAGTTCCTTAAAACTATGAATTTTATTTAATAGAAAACAAGAGGAACAGCCCCAAAGTTGTGCACCACGAGCTCTGGCCTCCCTTGCTTATATAACCAGCCCTTAGGCCAACCCAATCTCAACTAGGACTCTAATCCTACTTAAATCATGAATCGAAACTTTCCATAACTGCTTAGGACTCTTTTGTATGAAGATAGAAGCAATCTTAAGACTTCCAAACACCTTAGGAACGTATTCCACATTCCTAAAACAACTCAAATTCGTGACCCACATGAAATCCTATCATAACTAACTCAATACTTTCCATATCGAGCCATAACCGACTCCGCCGCAGCCGAAGTCATCAATCGATACGATCCAATCCTTCCAATTAGATCTTTCCTCCATAGCCAATCTTCGGAACCATGTTGCCATGTCATGCACTGCATGCATACGTGCAAACACCTTCCTTCGACGTCCATTAACCTTCATATGCACTGCCCTTGATTCAATCATCCTACGCGACCTCCTGACCCGCTCAACCACAATTTCTCCCGAATTTGGTTGTCGGAATCTCATATCCTCCCTTAGACTAGTCCAAAGGATCCTATCACCGGCCATGACTTGAAATCAAGCAACACCTGCAGATGAACAAACAACCAATCCGTACGAGCCCAAGTCTGCGACTTGACTCAGGTCAGTTCTGAACACAACACCTTACGTGAGCACCTCACATAAGCATGTTGCAAAGCATATCAAAACGATATCGTTCATATCAACCAAAACGCATCAAAAACTTAGCAAATGAATTCTAAGAAATCTTTCTAAGAATATAAAGCAAGTTCGAAATATTTCACAGTAAAAGCAGGAACATTGCGATCAAGCTCCGAACCTTGCCAAAGCTAACCGGAGCTTACCAAAGCTAGTACAACCTAGCGTCGGAGCTTATCAAAACTAGCAGGACCTAGCATCGGAGCTAACCAGAGCTAGTCGGACCTAGCGCCGGAGCTGACCAAAACTAATTGGACCTAGCATCGGAGCTAACCAAAACTAGTCAGAACTAGTCATCCCAAAAGTCGGAGCTAGAAAAACATGTCGGAGCTAACCAACATAAATCGTACCTAGCAAAGTATATCGGAGCTTAACAAAGACATGCTGGAGCTATCAAAGACATGGCGGAGCTAAAGACAAAGCTCACTGGAGCTAACCAAACACATGTCGGATCTAGACAAAGAAAGTCGGACCTTGCCGAAGCTCGGAGCTAGAGTCGGACCTTGCTAAAAAAATGTTATGGCAGCATTCAAAACTTTTATTGTCAAAACCAATGTATTCAGCACAAATAGGTCTCACAAAATGGATGAAAATCTGTAAATATAAAAAGAAAGGGGGGCTAGGTATTAAAGACTTGAGGAAGATGAATATTAGTCTCCTAGTAAAATGGTGGTGGAAACTTGAAAATGAGTCTGGCCTCTGGCAGGATATTGTAAAAGCGAAATATCTTCATAATAGACCGATAACTCTGGTTAGAAAAAAGTACTCAGACTCGCCGGTTTGGTCTGATTTGATCAAAGTGCAACGCTTATATCTTAATGGGATACATTTTTCCCTAGGTAATGGTTAGAAAATTTGCTTCTGGTATGACACCTGGTTGGGTGATAAACCGCTCCATATTACTTATGGGCTGCTCTTTTCTTTCTGTGCTGATAAGAACATTACAGTAGCTCAATGTGCTGATAATAGGTTGTCTATACAGTTCAACCCTTCTTTACCGAATATATTGCATAATCAATGGTATGAATCAGCGGAACAGCTTAATTTGCAGGTGATCAGGGATGAAGATGACAAGGTAAATTGGATGTTATCTAAATCTGGTTACTTCACTGTTAGATCCATGTATAGTAATATTGTTTCTAATGCCAATGGTAACAGTTTTAAAAGGATTTGGAAAGCTATGGTCCCTCCCAAGATTAAAACTTTTCTTTGGCAAATAGAAAATAATGCTATTCCGACTAAAGATATTATGCTTAAGAGAAATTTGTTGGGTGATACTTCTTGTCGTTTTTGTGATGAAATGGAGTCCATTGACCATTTGTTCTTCTCGTGTGGTATTTTAAAAGTGGTTTGGGGGGTTCTTGCTCAATGCTTTGGAACTCAATAGACCGGGATGCTTGGACCAGTTTTGGACTTGGATTAAAACATCACTGCCTGGAGGCAAATTATTCCACACTTTGGGTCCGTCTGCCGTTTGTTGGTCGACCTGGAAACTGAGGAACAGAGTGTGCTTTGAAGGGAAGTTGAATAAACATCCCTATGATATAATATTTTACGCTTGCTCATTACTTTGTCATTGGGCAGGTCTGTATTCCCAGGAGCTTCAGGACATCATCAGAGAGGGTGCCGAGAAAATTATGAAGGAGACCGTGAAGGTGATACAAACTCAGGGACGAACCATAGCGCTACTGCCACATATTCCTGACGGAGGTGGACAGGAGGATGAAGGAATGCTCTGATGGCAAAATGATCTAACTACCTCAGTTGATGGAAAGTGTCGTACCTGCTGTTGAGATGATTTTGGTGCCTGCGTGCACACAACAAAACTGGTGGTCTATGTTTTGTGAGCAATGTGTGTCAGTACTCTCCTTTTAAACCCCCAGAGGGAATGGACATGCTCTTATCCAGTCATTCGGTAGTTCAATTAAGAAGGTTAAAGTAGAACTAGGGGTGCTGGATAAATCATGATTGTAAACGTGATCTCTATTTCATATGGAATGGAGGTGGTGCATCCGTGTCAAAAAAACATATGGTCAAGGACACTTGCCTTCCTCCTGAGCTTAGTTTCGATCGAAGGCTTCGAAACTTTGGCTCTGCAAGTCTTAAAAGCACTCTATATGGCAATTCCTTCTATTCCGAGCGACAAACAGGCAAAACACACATTATAATCAAATAATGCTCATATAGCACTCAATATGCCATGATATGCATGATTAATGTAATTGTGAGGTAAAACTTGTTAATGAGTTGCTATTGATGTTTACTAACTGTTTACAATAGTTTTTAACAAGTTTGGACACGTTTGGAATTGATTCGAGTCAATTTGGAATTAATTCAGCACTAAATAGATTTAGATACCGGACTAGTCCGCTGTCAGTGACCGGACTAGTCCGCCTTAAACAGAACTATAGAATAGGGTTTTCTTGTTCTGTGAGAATTGGGGTTGAGTTTGCATGAAAACTTGGATGTAGATGGTATACCACGTGTTTAGAGCTCCAAAGATCAAGGTTTTGACATGAGACTTGAATCTTGACGATCTAGGGCTTGATGAAGATGAGTTGATGAAGATTTTGGATGAAGAACGCCAATTGTCCAAGAATTGATGAAGATTGATCTTGATTGGCCCTTCTTCGTAATCCTCTCTTCCTTCTTGCTTCTGGACTCCTTCTTGATGTCGGCTACAAGGCAAAAGTGGCAGCAAGGGTTTCCAATTGGGGTGGAGAGGTGTGGGGTATTGGGTTGTTTATATAGGGGTGGAGAGTTAGAGTTTTGGTGTGAATTACAAGTAGAATTCGGTGGGGGTGAGGAGGGACTAAGGTGGGGGTCCACTTGGGCTCCTCTCAGGTTAAGCAAGAAGTTCTCGGGCCCAAATTAGGCAATTACCCAAAAACAATTTGTGGAGAAATAAAAGAATTCGAGTTGGTTCCCGAGGGCCGAACTAGTCCGCATGGGAGACTGGACAAGTCCGCTTGACAACAGAGGGAAAAATCAAACAAGTCCGACAAGACAAGTCCGCTTGGCTACAGAGAAGATATCGGACAAGTACGTATGTATGACCGAACAAGTCCGAGGTTAGAGGAAAAAAGGCTGATCCAGACTGAAAAATTTATTAGGAACGGACTAGTCCACTAAGGATCATACAAGTCTGGGAAAACATCAGAGCCATCAACGGACTAGTCCGGGCTTTATGTCGGACAAGTCTGCGCTCTAAAGAAAGACTAAATTTTCTGAATGAAGAAGGGGACACCGGACTAGTCCGGGTTATGGCTGGACAAGTCCACACTTCTGAAGAAACTGAATTTTCTGAACAAAGGATAGGGAATACTGGACTAGTCAGGGGTTTAGAGGCCGGACAAGTCCGCACCCTGACAAACTAAAATTTCCAGTTTAGCCCTAAATTCATTTTAATTTTGTTCCTGTTTACATGGCTTAATTTTAAACTTGTATGAGGATGTATGCAATGCATTATGCATGAAAATGAGGGTGTTACAAACCTACCCCCCTTAAAATGAATCTTGCCATCTAGATTCTGCGAGATGTGAAAGAGATAGGGAAATTCATCCTTGAGATCATCTTCTCGCTCCCAAGTTGCTTCCAACTATGTATGATGCTTCAATTGCACTTTGAACCATTTAATCACCTTGTTTCTTGTGACCCTCTCCCTGGTGTCCAAAATTTTGATAGGTTGCTCGACATAGGTCAAATCCTCCTCAAGCTCCAATTCCTCCATTGGCACTTGCTCTTCTGGTACCCTCAAGCACTTCTTGAGCTAAGAAACGTTAAATACATCATGAACATCTGAAAATTTTTTTGGCATCTCCAGTTTATATGCTACATCTCCCCGTTTGTCCAAAATCTTGAACGGTCCAATATAGCGAGGTGCTAATTTTCCTTTGACATTAAATCGTTTGTGATCTCGCATAGGTGACACTTTGAGATATACGAAGTCTCCGACCTCTAAGGCTAAGACCCTACATCTATTATCCGCGTAACCCTTTTGTCTTGATTGAGGGGCTCTCAAATTCTCGCAGATAGTCTGAACTTGCTTTTCGGCATCCTGTATTACATCAGGTCCAAATACTTGAGTTTCCCCTATTTCATTCCAAAACAAGGGTGTTCTACACCTTCTCCCATACAACACATCATATGGTGACATTTTCAAACTTGCTTGATAACTTTTATTGTAGGAGAATTCAGCATATGGTGGACTTTTGTACCAACTTCCTCCATACTTTACCGCACATGCTCTTAGCATGTCTTCCAATATCATATTCTTCCTCTCAGTTTGTCCATCCATTTGAGGGTGTTATGCAAAACTAAAATTCAATTGAGTTCCCAATGACTCGTGCAGCTTATGCCAGAACCTCGAAGTAAACTAAAAACCTCTATCGAACACAATTTTCTTGGGCACTCTGTGTAAACATACTATTATTCCCATATACAATTCTGTCAACTCTGCTCCGTTATAGGTAGTCTTAACATGAATGAAATACGCTGATTTTGTCAACCGATCCACAATAACGCATATTGAGTCATATCCCGCTGAAGTGCAAGGTAAACCAACTATAAAATCCATACCAACCTCTTCCCACTTCCATTCCAGAATCTTCAAAGGATGCAATAATCTAGCTAGCCTCTGATGATTAGCTTTGACTCGTTGGCATACATCACATAGTGCAACGTATTCAGCTATGTCCCCTTTCATACCATCCCACCAATACCACGTCTTCAAGTCCTTGTACATCTTAGTACAACCAGGATGGATAGAGTAAAGCGAGTCATGTGCCTCCTTTAATATCATCTACCATATACGCTTCTCGTTAGGAAGAACAATCCACTTTCCAAGACAAATAGTACCTTGGTCATCCTCAGCAAACTTGAATTTTCTCCCTTCTTAGGTTCTTTCCTTAATTTCCTGAATTTCCTTATCCTTTGCTTGACCGTCTCAAATTTCTTGTTCCAAGGTCGGATTTAGCTCCATTATTCCCATCTCATTCACAAATCCAAGATTAAACCGTTCAAACTCCTTCAATAGATCGAATGGCAGCTCCCTAATGGTAAGCTAGTGACTTGCTCCCTTTCGACTCAAAGCATCAGCCACTATGTTGACTTTCCCTAGATGATAGTTGATTCCCACATCATAATCCTTAATGAGTTCCAAGATCGTCGTTGCCTCAAATTCAAATCCATTTGTGTAAATATGTACGTGAGACCTTTATGATCCGTATAGATCTCACATCTATGGCCAAGAACGTAATGTCTCCAAATCTTCAATGCATGCACTACGGCTGCAAGATCAAGATCATGCATAGGATAGTTCTGCTCATGTTTCTTCAATTATCTGGATGCATAAGATACTACCAGGCCTTCTTGAATCAAAACACAACCAAGTCCTTACCTTGAAGCATTATAGTAGATGTTAAAGATCTTGCTTACGTCTGGCAACGTCAATACTGGTGTGGTTGTCAATCTCATCTTCAATTCCTCAAAACTGTCCTAACAAGCCTGAGTCCACTTGAAAGGCTTCTCCTTCATTAACAGTTCAGTCACGGGCTTTGCTATCTTGGAGAAGTCCTTGATGAACCAACGGTAATATCCAACCATTTCAAGAAAACTCCTGATTTCCTTCACATTCTGCGGTGGTTCCCACTTTAGCACATCTCTAACTTTTCCTGGGTCAAATGATCCTCCTCCTCCAGAAATGACATGGCCTAGGAATGATATCTCCCTTAACCGGAATTGGCACTTGTTAAACTTGGCATACAACTGTTGTTCTCGCAATTTCTACAACGGCAACCTTAAATGCTCTTTGTGTTCTTCTTCACTTTTTGAGTAGATCATGATGTCATCAATGAAAACTACCATGAATGTATCCAAATACTCCATGAAGACCTTATTCATGAGATACATGAAGTATCCAGGTGCATTAGTCAATGCAAATGACATGACCGTATACTCATAGGATCCATACCGTGTCCTGAAAGTTGTTTTGGGTATGTCTGACGGTCTAAACTTCATTTGGAAGTATCCCGATCGAATATCAACCTTAGAGAATATTCTGGTTCCCTTCATCCAGTCGAACATATCCTCTATGTGCGGCAGCGTATAATTATTCTTGATTGTCACCTCATTGAGAGACCAGTAATGCACACACATTCTTTGAGGTCCATCTTTCTAATCTACGAAAAGCACTGGGGCTCCCCATGGTGATGAGCTTGGGCGTATAAAACTCTTCTCTAACTGCTCTTGAATCTGCTTCTTGAGCTATGCTAAGTCCTTAGGAGGCATCCTATATGGCCTCTTTGCTATAGGTTAAGTTCAAGGTATTAAATCAATGATGAACTCGATGTCACGACGAGGTGGCATACCTGGCAAATCCTCAAGAAACACGTCTGGATACTCATAAACAATCGGAATTTCCTCCAATGTTACTCCTTCTGCATGATTCACCGTTGCCTTCTCGGTTGTTGGCTGAACTACCTTGAATTCTATACTGACTCATTCTTCATTGGTCAATTGCACTGTCCGAGTAGCACACTGAATCACTCCATTATGCTTCCTTACCCAATCCATTCCAAGTATGATGTCCAAGCCTTGCGAATTTAGGACTATGAGGTTGGAAACAAAATCTACCCCCCTTATAGAGATACTTACTTTTGTACATACTATATTTGTCCTCATCTCCACTCTAAGAGACTTAACCAACGGAGTATACTTCAGGTATGATATGGGAATGCTATGCTTTGCAACGTACTTTGATGATATGAATGAATGCGATGCTCCAGAATCAAACAATATATTAGCAGGGTTAAAGTTTGCAAGAAACATATCAATCAAAACATTCTCAGCTTGTTGAGCTTCTTCTACAAATACATGGTTCACCTTGCCATGAACATAATTTTATGGTCCTCGATTGCCTTGAGTTGTTCCTCCATTGGGCCTAGGATTCTACCTTGAAGTATTGTTCACCTATCTCTGACTTAGTCTTGGGCATTGATTTGAAAAATATCCCACCTGGCCAGAATTATAGCATGTCTTTCCACCTTTGGCACCAGCAAAGTTAGGGTGAGGCTGGTTTTGAGCATAAACATGCATATTTGGGCATGGCGCAAGCCGCATAGGTAAGTGAGGTGCTTGCATGGGCGGGCGAGGCTGCATAGGTTGTTGCAGTCGTGGTGGATAAGCAGGGCGGTAAGTAGCAGCAGACGGGTTGTAATATGGTGCAGCAGGCGGAGCATAGCGAAGGCGGACATTGCTACCTTGGGGTTGTCCATGATGTGGCATCTTCCTCTTGTTGTCTTGCTCCATCTCACGAACCTTGTTCTCAACCACAATGGCCTTATCAACAAGCTTCTGGAAGTTTGCATAGTCAGTATTGAGCAACTGGACTTGAATTTCATTGTTGAGACCCCTCATGAACATATACTACTTCCTGCTATCAGTGTCGATGTCCTAGATAGTTGAGTGCAATTGTTGAGATACTTGTAAGACCTATGTGTGTTGAATACATTGGCTTGTACTGAATACATTGGCTTTGGTAATATAAGTTCTAAAATTCTGCCAAAACACCTTTTTTTAGCAAGGTTCGACTCTAGCTCCGAGCTTCTGCAAGGTCCGACAATAGGTCTGACTTGCTTTGTCAAGGTCCAACATGTTTTTGGGTAGAGCTCCAGTGAGCTTTTTCTTTAGCTCTGGCATGTCTTTGATAGCTCAGGCATGCCTTTGTTAAGCTTCGATATGTTTTTCTAGGTTTGACTTATATTGGTTAGCTCCGACATGTTTTTCTAGCTCAGGCGCTAGGTTGTACTAGCTCTGGTAAGCTCCAGCGCTAGGTTGTATTAGCTTTGGTAAGCTCCAGCTCAAGCTCCAGTTAGCTTTGGCAAGATTTGGAGCTTGATCGCAATGTTCCTACTTTTACTGTGAAATGTTTCAAACATGCTTTACACTTATGGAAATATTGCTTAGTATTCATTTGCTAAGTTTTTGGTGCATTTTGGTTGATATGGTTGATATCGTTTTCCTGTGGTTTTGCAACATGCTTATGCGAGGTGCTCACGTAAGGTGTTGTGTTTGAAACTAACTTGAGTCAAGTCGAGGAGTTGGGCTTGTATGGATTGGTTGTTTGTTCATGTGCAGGTGTTGCTTGAGTTCAAGACATGGCTGGTGACGGGATCCACTGAACAAGTCTTAGGGAGAAGATGAGGTTCAACAACAAAGTTCGGGAGGAATTGTGGTTGAGTTTATCGGGAGGTCGCGCAGCATGTTTGGATCAAGAACATTGCATATGAAGGTATTGTGGACATCGTTGGAAGATGTTTGCACGTGTGCAAGGAGTGCATGGACGTGGCTACATGGTTCCGAGGCGTGATGAAGAGATGTGGACGTAAATAATTAGTCGGAAAGGTCCAACCGACTAGGTTATGGACTCAGGCTGCGGCTGAGTCGGGTTTGACTCAAATATGGAAAGATTTGAGCTGGTTATCTTATGATTTCATGTGGGTCACGAATTTGAGTTGTTTTAGGAATGTGGTATATGTTCCTAAGGTTTTTGTAGGTCGTAGGATTGCTTCTATCTGCGTATAGAAGAGTCTTGAGCAGTTATGGAAAGTTTCGATTCGTGAATTGAGTAGGATTAGAGTCCTAGTTAGGTTTGGGTTGGCCTAAGGGCTGGTTATATAAGCAAGAGAGGCCAGAGCTCGGTGTAGACGACTTTGGGGCTGTTCCTCTTGTGTTCTATTGAATAAAATTTGTAGTTAAAAGGAACTTTTGTTCCTTGTTCGTTCGACTTGTTTCTGTCAAGTCTTTCTCGTCGAGTTTCTGCACAACACTACCTTGGTTCGGTGTTTTTATCATAACTCAAGTTTTACAGATTCGATTGACGTGATTCTTTTCGTCTTGTCTTCATAACTTAATTTTCTATCATCCGTAAAAATTTCACGGTCATTGAATTTGTGGTTTCTGATCTACACGAGTTTATTTGCAGTTTTCCAAAACTGTTTTTCTCGGGTAGGACAGATTGACATTTGTTTGATCTTTCGATCGTAACATGAGTTTCTCTCGACCAATTTTTGTGATTCTTGTTGTGACATCTTCGTGACTTGATTCTCTACAATCTATACTATATTTGTCACAGTGGAACTGTGAGACCTATGTGTGCTGAATACATTGGCTATGGCGATAAAAGTTTTGAATACTACCAAAATACTCTTTTTAGCAAGGTCTGACTCTAGCTCCGAGCTTCTGCAATGTCCGACAATAGTTCTGACTTTCTTTGTCAAAGTCCAACATGTTTTTTGATAGCTCCGACATGTCTTTGGTAAGCTCTAGTTCAAGGCACGATTAGCTTTGGCAAGATTCAGAGCTTGATCGCAGTGTTTCTGCTTTTATCTTGCAATGTTTCAAACTTGCTTTACACATATGGAATAGTTGCTTAGTATTTTTTTACAATGTTTTTGGTGTGTTTTGGTGGTTAAGGCTGATATCATTTTGCTATGGTTTGCAACATGCTTATGTGAGGTGCTCACGTAAGATGTTGTAGTTCCAGAACTAACGAGAGTCAAGTCGAGGACTTGTACTCGGAAGTATTGGTTGTTATTTATGTGCAGGTGTTGCTTGAGGTTAAGATATGACTGGTGTCGAGATCCATTGAACTAGTCTTAGGGAGAAGATGAGGTTCAACAACCAAGTTCGGGAGGAATTGTGTGAGTTGATCGGGAGGTCGCGCAACATGTATCAATCAAGAACAATGCATATGAAGGTATCATGGACATCGTTGGAAGATGTTTGCATGTGTGCAAGGAGTGTATGGACGTGTCTACATGGTTCCGAGGCGTAATGAAGAGATGTGGACGTAATGAATTGTTTGGAAAGGTCCAACCGACTAGGTTATGGACTCAAGCTGCAGCTGAGTCGGGTTTGACTCAAATATGGAAAGCTTTGAGTTGGTTATGATAGGATTTTGTGTCGGTGACGAATTTGAGTTGTTTTAGCAATGTGGGATACGTTCCTAAGGTGTTTGGAAGTCTTAAGATTGCTTCTATCTGCGTATAGAAGAGTCCTAGGCAGTTATGGAAAGTTTCGATTCGTGATTTGAGTAGGATTAGAGTTCTAGTTGAGATTGGGTTGGCCTAAGGGCTGGTTATATAAGCAAGGGAGGCCAGAGCTCGTGGTGCATGACTTTGGGGCTGTTCCTCTTGTGTTCTATTGAATAAAATTCGTAGTTGAAAGGAACTTGTGTGCCTTGTTTGTCTGACTTGTTCCAGGTAAGTTTTTCTCGTTGAGTTTCTGCACAGCACTACCTTTCATCGGTGGTTTTATCATAACTCGAGTTTTACAGATCCAATTGATGTGATTCTTTTGGGTTGTCTTCAAAAAGTGATTATCTATCATCTGTGAAATTTTCACGGTCATTGGATTTGTGGTTTTTAATATACACGAGTTTCTTTGCAGCGTTCTAGAACTGTTTTTTACTCGGTAGAACAGGTTGACCTTTGCTCAATCGTTCGATCGTAACTTGAGTTTCTCTCGACGGATTTGAGTGATTCTTGTTGTGTCGTCTTTGTGACTTGATTCTCTCTGATATCTATCACTTTTTTCACGGTGAAACACGTTTAGATTAGTCTCACACACGAATTCTTTAACAGATCATTTTCTGCTGAGGGGACTGGGATTTAATTGTTTCCGCTGCGTAAGATTTTTAAATCTACCATTCACCCTCCCCTCTGGTAGCTTTTCACATGCTCTTCGATCCTACAGTTGGTATCAGAGCCACGGTGCTCCAATCTATGTGATTTGCACGTGTTTTTGACTAATTATCATGGAGAAATATTCTGCCAAACCTTGTGTGTTTAGTGGTATTGATTTTTTGTTTTAGAAGGCACGTATGGAAGCCTTTATCCAGGCACAAGGCTTCGCCATATGGAAAAAGGTGTACAAGCCTTTTGAAGTGCCGTCAAACGATCAAGTTACGCCTGCGAACCTACGGGACGTTGACAACAACAACAAAGCCCGCAACTTGATCATACAAGGATTAACTCAAAGGGACTATGACCGTGTTGCACACCTCCGATCTGCAAACGATGTGTGGAAAGGACTTTGTGACTACCATGAAGGATCCAACACGATCAAGAAGGTAAGGAAAGACATTTTCAAAAAAGAATACATGCATTTTGAGATGCAACCCGGTGAGTCAATTGACGATCGCTTTGCTCGTTTTAACAAAATTCTCAGCAGCTTGCGTAGTGTCAATATTAATTTTTCAAATGCTGAAAATGCTAGGCAATTACTAAGTGCATTAGGCATGTCAATTTGGGAGATGAAAGTCACATCTATTAGTGAATCTACTGTCATGAGTATACTTACATTAGATGTTCTTTATTCTAAATTGAAAACGCATGAAATTGACATAATCTCACGTAAGAACCCCAACAAGTCTCTTGCATTTGTTATTCAACGTGATATGCTTAGATCCGGCCAATCTTCATCATGTGGTACACTTGCTTTGTTGTCCTCTCTAACCCTTGAACAGATTGAGGAGTTTCCAGAGGAGGAGCTAGTACTTCTCTCTACTAGGTTCTCGAAAGCATTGCAAAATGTGAGACCTAGAAGGAGAGGAAGCTTCGAACCTCAAAGATGTTTCGAATATGGTAAGACATGACATTTTTGTTCAGATTGCCCTAACCTTTCAGGTCCTACTTCCTGGGATGAAAAGCAAATAAGGAAGAAACACTCCTCTACAAATGATAAGAAGAAAAAGAATGTTTTTACAGGACGTCAATTGGTGAGCAGTTTTATCTCCGCACTTCAAGAACTTGGCTCAAGCGATGTGGACATTGGAAGTGACGAAGATGAAGATAATTTGGCAAACTTGTGCTTCATGGCGGGCAAATCAAGATCAAGTATGGAGGATGCAGAACACAACAATGACAATGAAGAGGTATGTCCTACTTGCAAAGAAATGTGTGATGCAATTTCTCGTGCAACTATTATTGTCAAGAAAAAGGACAAAAAGCTTAGGGATAGTGCTGCTAAAATTGAATCACTAGAATCTAAAATCAACCGTTTAAAAACTTTGATTCCTAGTGGTGATGCATGTCCCTTATGTGATTTAATATATGAACAATTGTCCTCATTAAGAAGTGTGCACACCTCCACACTTGATAAACCTGAGTTAGAAATTGAAAAGAATAGAGAGCCTGCTGCACTTAATGATAAAAACTTGAAAGATGCTAGTTGTTCTACATTTGATTTGCATTGTTCTACTTGTGATGATCTTGATAAGAAACTACAAGATGCTATGAATGAAATTTCTATATTGAACAATGCTTTACGTTCTCATAAAGTTAAATTTTGTTCCAATTGCAAATTAAAAGGAAAAGTTTCATGTGAAAATTGCCTTGATCTGTCCAATAATCTTGATAACATGCATAGGATATTAGATCGGTTTTGTAATGGGAATAAGAACCTAAACCTGCTGCTGAATTCTTTCAAGTCTTGCAATGATAAAACTTGTTTAGGTTTTGATTCTCATGCTAACGCTAAGGCACATCCACCTAAAATTGTAAAGTCATTAGGATGTGGTTTGATTCAAATAGTTCCTAAAAAAAGAAGTGGTTTTCAAATCTGCATGAGTGTTGTCTCATTCGGTTTCAAATAAAAATGTTGCTTGCTCATCTAGACATGAACACAAAATTAAATTTCATTGTACCTACTGTGGTAGAGATGGTCATGTCATATATTTTTGTTATAGACAAGCTAAAAAACCAAAAAGGAAAGAATGATTGCTAGATCTCATAACTTTCATGCAAAATTTGCCGCACTTGCTAAACCGAACGATAGGAACATGCAATCTGCTGTAATGAGTCGAAAACATGCAAAGGTTGCTCCCAAACCTACTATTTTTTTGTGCTACACAGGTAACATCTCGTAGGACAGTAGTTGGGTACAAAAATCCTCAAGCTTTGGCTCATAAACCTGCTGTTTTATCTCAGTTTTCGTGTGTTATTCTTGCTAGACGTTGTGTGACTCAGTACTGGATTCGTAAATTCCTTTTGACTAACCCCAGTATTGAGTCATCGACGTATTGTGCTTCTATGTTGGTTACACGCTTGAGGAAGGAGAACATTTGGATTGTGGATTCAGGTTGTTCACGCCACATGACTGGAAACAAAGAGTGGTTCTCCTTCTTCTCTTTTGTGTCATGTGTAGAGAATGTTACTTTTGCCGATAATTCTTCAACTCCTATAATTGCTAAGGGTTCGGCTAGAGTAAATGATCACTACACTTTGAAGGATGTGGCACTTGTTAAAAATTTGAAATACAACTTGCTTTCTGTTTCACAACTGCTAGATGAAAATCTGGAAATTGTTTTCAATAAAAATTGTTGCAAAGTTGTAAGTTTAAATAGTGAGCTTATTTTTAACATGTCTTGGTTTAAAAGAGTTTTTAAAGCTGATTTTGACATGTCTTCCTCTAAGCATAGGTGTCTAGTTGCTAATGATTGAAAGGACTTATATATTTTTGGCATCGTAGACTTGGTCACGTAGGCTTTGATCATCTAACGCGTGTTAGTGCTCTTGATCGCATACGTGGGCTGCCTAAGTTTAAAGGGGACAAAGAAATTGTGTGCTCTTCTTATAGACATGCTAAGATGGTTGCAGGTTCACATACCCCTCTCACAATGATCATGACAACTGAACCGTGTCAACTTTTGCACCTTGACATCGTAGGACCTTCATGTGTTTAATCCTTCCGAGGTAAATGGTATGTTCTTGTGATTGTTGATGATTTTTCTAGATACCCTTGGGTTTACTTTATGGCATCTAAGAATGAAGTTTTTAGTGACTTTAGAACATTATTTCTTAGATTATCAATTGATCACCCAGGATCATTAAAAGCAATTAGAAGTGATAACGGAACTAAATTTAAAAATCAATCTTTTGATCACTTTTGTGCTGAAAATGGAAGAGATCATCAATTTTATTCACCATATGTACCTCAACAAAATGGTGTTGTAGAAAGAAAGAACAAAACCTTAGTTGAGATGGCTAGGACTACGCTTGTTGAATATCAAACTCCTAGGAAATTTTGGGCTGATGCGATTGCAACTGCTTGTTATGTCTCAAATCGTGTTTTCTTGCGCACTAAGCTAAGTAAAACACTGTATGAGCTCCGGTTTGGACATAGGCCTAGTGTTACACACTTTCGGGTCTTTGGTTGCAAATGCTTTGTTAAGAAACATGGTAATCTTGATAAATTTGAACCTAGATCCATTGATGGCATGTTTCTTGGTTATCCATCTCATACTAGAGGCTACCGTGTGCTTTTACTTGACAGTAACAAAATTGTGGAGACTTATGAGTTGTCTTTTGATGAAGCTGGCACAGGTACTAGCTCAAACAATGCAGGTCTAGATCCATATCCGCATGGGGAGAGCATTTTCGTTGAAGATCAGGAAGAAGTGGTGCTGCTGCCCGAAAATCCAGTAGCTAATTGTAAGACCTATGTGTGCTGAATTAACCTCGGAAGGATTAAACAAAAAAAGGGGAGAAATTGTTTTCAAAACTTTTGTTTTCAAAACTTTTATTTGAATAAGCCAATGTTCGGAATTTTAAATGGTGCTGCCAATGCATTCATCAAGGGGGAGATTGTAAGACCTATGTGTGCTGAATACATTGGCTTGTACTGAATACACTTGGCTTTGATGATAAAAGTTTTTAATATCACCAAAACACCTTTTTATCAAGGTCCGACTCTAGCTCCGAGCTACAGCAAGGTCCGACGATAGGTCCGGCTTGCTTTGGGTAGCTCCGGTTACGTTTGATGCTAGGTCCGACTTCTTGGTAAGGTCCGACCAGCTTTGGTTAGCTCCGGTGAGCTTTATCTTTAGCTCCGGCATATATTTGATAGCTCCGGCATATTTTCGTTAGCTCCAGGATGCTAAGCTTCGACGTACTTTGTCTAGCTCCGGGTTTTGGGTTGACTAGTTCCGACTAGTTTTGATAAGCTCCGGATCCAGGATCTACTAGTTTTGGTAAGCTCCGGCGCTAGGTTCTACTAGCTCTTGTTAGCTCCGGCTCAAGCTCCGGGTTGCTCTGGCAATGTCCGGAACTTGACCGCAGTACTTCTGCTTTGCATTTGCAATGTCTTGTATTTGCTTTACTTGATTGGAAAGATTGCTTAGTTTTCATTTGCTAAGTTTTTGGTGCGTTTTGGATGATACGGTTGATATCGTTTCTACTGTGGTTTTGCAACATGCTTATGTGAGGTTCTCACGTAAGGTGTTGTGTTCGGAACTAACGTGAGTCAAGTCGAGGACTTGGGCTCGTATAGATTGGTTGTTTATTCATGTGCAGGTGTTGCTTGAGTTCAAGTCATGGCTGGTGACGGGATCCATTGGACTAGTCTCAGGAGGAGATGAGGTTCCAACAACCAAGTTCAGGAGGAACTGTGGTTGAGCGGGTCAGGAGGTCGCGCAGGATGATTGAATCAAGGACAGTGCATATGAAGGTCGAAGGAAGGTGTTCGCACGTATGCATGAGGTGCATGACGTGGCAATATGCTTCGAGAGACGGATTATGGAAGGAAGATCTGATCGGAAGGATCAGATCGTATCGGTTGAAGACTTAGGCTGCTAGCTGAGTCGGTTATGGCTCAGTATGGAAATATCGAGTTGGTTATGTTAGGATTTCGTGTGTGTCACAAATTTGAGTTGTTTAGGAATGTGGGATACATTCCTAAGATGTTTGGAAGTCTTAAGATTGCTTCTATCTGCGTATAGAAGAATCTTGAGCAGTTATGGAAAGTTAGGATTCGTGATCTGAGTAGGATTGGAGTCCTAGTTTTATTGGGTTGGCCTAAGGGCTGGTTATATAAGCAAGGGAAGGCCAAAGCTCGACAGGTACGACTTTGGGGATGTTCCTCTTGTGTTCTATTGAATAAAATTCATAGTTTGAAGTAACTTTTGTGCCTTGTTCGTCCGACTTGTTCCAGACAAGTTTTACTCGTGGAGTTTCTGGACAGCACTACCTTTTGTCGGTGGTTTTATCATAACTCAAGTTTTTCTGATCCAATTGACGTAATTCTTTTTGGTTTGTCTTCACAACTTGATTGTCTATCATCTGTCAAAATTTAACGGTCATTGGATTTGTGGTTTTTGATCTACACGAGTTTCTTTGCAGCACTCCAGAAACTGTTTTTCTCGGGTAGGTCAGATTGACCAGTGTTTGATCTTTTGATCATAACTTGATTTGTTCTCGACGGATTTGAGTAATTCTTTTTGTGTTGTCTTCGTGACTTGATTCTCTCTGATATATATCATTTTTTCACGGTGAAAAACGTTTATATTAGTCTCATACATGATTTCTTTAACATATCGTTTTTCTACTGAAGGGATTAGGGTTTTATTGTTTCTGCTGCGTAAGATTTTTAAATCTACCATTCACCCCCCTCTGGTAGCTTTTCACGTGCTCTTCGATCCTACAATTGGTATCAGAGCCACGGTGCTCTAATCTTTGTGATTTGCACGTGTTTTTGACTAATCATCATGGAGAAGTACTCCATCAAACCTTGTGTGTTTGCTGGTATTGATTTTCAGGTTTGGAAGGCACACATGGAGGCTTTTATCCAGGCACAAGGCTTTGCAATATGGGAGAAGGTGTATAAGCCTTATGAAGTGCCACCCAATGATCAAGTCATGGCCACGAACCTCCGAGACGTCGACAACAACAACAAAGCCCTAAACTTGATCATCCAAGGACTCACTCAAAGCGACTTTGATCGTGTCGCGCACCTCCGGTCAGCATACGACGTTTGGAGAGCTCTCTGTGATTATCATGAAGGCTCCAACACAATCAAGGAGGTAAAACAAGATATGTTCAAGAAAGAATATATGCGTTTTGAGATGCAACCAGGTGAGTCGATCGATGACCTCTTTGCTCGTTTCAATAAAATTCTCAGCAACTTACGTAGTGTCAATGTAAATTTTTCTGATGCTGAGAATGCTAGACAACTTCTTAGTGCATTAGACATGACAATTTGGGAGATGAAAGTAACATCTATTCGTGAATCAACTGTCATGAGTTCTCTTACATTAGATGTACTTTATTCTAAACTAAAAACTCATGAAATTGACATCCTAGCACGTAAGAACCCAAACAAGTCTATTGCATTTGTCTCACAACGTGATATGTCTAGCTCCGCCAATCATCATCCTGCAATACTCTTGCTTTATTGTCCTCACTAACCCTGGAGCAGATCGAAGAAATTCCAGAAGAGGAGTTGGAACTCATCTCTACTAGATTCTCAAAAGCATTGCAAAATGTGAGAACTAGAAGGAGAGGAAGCTCCGGACCTCAACGCTGTTTTGAATGTGGTAAAACAGGACACTTTCGTACAGAATGCCCTAACCTTTCAGGTCCGACCACCCGGGAAGAAAAACAAAGCAAGATCCGGACCTCCTCTGGAAATTCCAACAAGAAGAAGAAAGGTACCATAGGACGCAAGATGATCAACAGCTTCATCACCGCGCTTCAAGAGCTCAGTTCAAGTGATGTAGACTTTGAAAGTGATGAAGATAATGATGATCTGGCCAACTTATGCTTCATGGCGGGCAAAGCAAGATCAAGATCAAGTCAGGAGGAAGCAGAACACAACAATGACGATGATGAGGTATGTGCTACCTGCAATGAAATGTGTGATGCTATTTCTCGTGCAACTATTATTGTCAAGAAAAAGGACAAAAAGCTTAGGGATAGTGCTGCTAAAATTGAATCACTAGAATCTGAAATTAACCGTTTAAAAACTGTGATTCCTAGTGATGATGCATGTCCCTCATGTGACTTAATCTATGAACAATTGTCCACATTAAGAAGTGCACACTCCTCCACTCTAGATAAACTGGATGAAGAAATTAAAAAGAACAAAGAGCTTGCTGCACTTAATGATAAAAACTTGAAGGATGCTAGCTGTTCTACAATTGACTTGCATTGTTCTGCATGTGAAAATCTTGATAAGAAACTGCAAGATGCTATGAATGAAATTTTTATGTTGAACAATGCTTTACGTTCTCATGAAGTTAAATTTTGTTCCAATTGCAAACTAAAAGGAAAAACTTCATGTGAAAACTGCCTAGACTTGTCCAAGAAACTTGATGACATGAATAGGACACTAGGTCGGTTTTGTAATGGGGATAAGAATCTAAACTTGCTGCTGAATTCTTCCAAGTCTAGCAAAGATAAAACTGGTTTAGGTTTTGATTCTCATGTTCATGCTAAGGCACATCCACCTAAAATTGTAAGGTCATTAGGAAGTGGTTTGATTCAAATAGTTCCTAAACAAAAAGAAGTGGTTTTCAAATCTGCAGGAGTGTTGCCTCATTCAGTTTCAAATAAAAATATTGCTTGCTCATCTAGACATGAACACAAAGTTAAATTTCATTGTACCTTCTGTGGTAGAGATGGTCATGTCATAGATTTTTGTTATAGACTAGCTAAACAACAGAAAAAGGAAAGAAAAAATTGCTAGATCTTATAACTTTCATGCAATTAGAAAAACACAACCTGCTCTAGTGAGTCAGAAATTTGAGAAGGTAGCTTCCAGACCTTCTGGTAAGAAATCCGCAAAAGCAGCTCCGATAGTTCAGATAGCTCCGAGAGCTACCGAATCTTCTGTTGTTCCCTCTGGAGCTTCAGTTTTTGCCTCCGGACCTTCTGCTTTTACCTCCGGAGCTACCGGTTTTCACTCTAAACAAGTAACAACTTCTAAATCAACTATTAAGAACAGAAAACCTCAATCTTTGACTCATAAACCTGCTGTTTTGTCTCAGCATTCGCGTGTTTTTCCTGGTGCACGTCGCGTGACTCAGTACTGGATTCCTAAATGCCTTTTGACTAACCCCAGTATTGAGTCATCGACGTATTGTGCTTCTATGGAGGTTACACGCTTGAGGAAGGAGAATATTTGGATTGTAGATTCAGGTTGCTCACGCCACATGACCGGTAACAAAGATTGGTTCTCCTCCCTCACCTTTGTGTCACGTGTAGAGAATGTTACTTTTGCCGATAATTCTTCAACTCCTATAATTGCTAAGGGTTCGGTTAGAGTAAATGATCACTACACTTTGAAGGATGTGGCACTTGTCAAAAATTTGAAATATAACTTGCTTTCTGTTTCACAATCGCTAGATGAAAATCTAGAAATTACTTTCAATAAAAACTGCTGCAAAGTTGTAGATTCAAATAGTGAGCTTATTTTTAACATGTCTCGGTTTGGAAGAGTTTTTAAAGCTGATTTTGATATGTCTTCTTCTAAGCATAGGTGTCTAGTTGCTAATGATTCAAAGGACTTATATTTTTGGCATCGTAGACTTGGTCACGTAGGCTTTGATCACCTAACGCGTGTTAGTGCCCTTGATCGCATACGTGGGCTGCCTAAGCTTAAAGGGGACAAAGAAATTGTGTGCTCTTCTTGTAGACATGCTAAGATGGTTGCGGGTTCACATACTTCTCTCACAATGATCATGACAATTGAACCATGTCAACTTTTTCATCTTGACACCGTAGGACCTTCACGTATTCAATCCTTCGGAGGTAAATGGTATGCTCTTGTTATTGTTGATGATTATTCTAGATATTCTTGGGTGTATTTTATGGCGTCTAAGAATGAAGTCTTTAGTCACTTTAGAACTTTATTTCTTAGATTATCAATTGATCACCCAGGATCATTAAAAGCAATTAGAAGTGATAATGGAACTGAATTTAAAAATCAATTCTTTGATCACTTTTGTGCTGAAAATAGAATAGATCATCAATTTTCTTCACCATATGTACCTCAACAAAATGGTGTTGTAGAAAGAAAGAACAGAACCCTAGTTGAGATGGCTAGGACTATGCTTGATGAATATCAAACCCCTAGGAAGTTTTGGGCTGATGCGTTAGCAACCGCTTGTTATGTCTCAAATCGTGTTTTCTTGCGTGCTAAGCTAGGTAAAACACCATATGAGCTCCGGTTTGGACATAGGCCTAGTGTTACACACTTTCGGGTCTTTGGTTGCAAATGCTTTGTTAAGAAACATGGTAATCTTGATAAATTTGAACCTAGATCCAATGATGGCATGTTTCTTGGTTATCCATCTCATACTAGAGGCTACCGTGTGCTTTTACTTGACACTAACAAAATTGTGGAGACTTGTGAAGTGTCTTTTGATGAAGCTAGCCCAGGTACTAGCTCCGGTGTTGCAGGACCAGATTCATATTCTCAGGGGGAGGGTATTTTCGAAGATGAAGAAGAGCCGGTGATACTGCCTGGTAGTTCCGAAGTTGACACGTGTCCAGCTCCGGACATTGAACAAGCTCCGGCTGTCACCTCTGCTGGTCCTGATCGTCCACAAATCACAAGCTCATCAATCTACAATGAACCTAATGAAAAAGAAGCTTGTGAGACATCTATTCCCCTACGTTTTTACAAAGATCATCCCCCACAACAGATGATTGGAAGCTTAAATGAACGAGTCACACGGTCCAGGTTTTGCGATCCAAACTCTCATGCTCATTCTGCTTTTGTTGCTTCTTTTGAACCCAAAGATATATCACACGCACTCACTAATGAATCTTGGATTATTGCCATGCAAGAAGAGTTAGAAAATTTTGAAAGAAATAATGTTTGGAAACTTGTACCTCCACCTCAAGGCCACACTTTAATTGGAACTAAATGGGTATATAAAAATAAACAAAGTGAGGATGGGGTTGTGATTAGGAATAAGGCTAGGTTGGTTGCTCAAGGTTTCACTCAAGTTGAAGGTCTAGATTTTGATGAAACTTTTGCTTCTGTCGCTAGATTAGAAGCCATAAGAATTTTGTTAGCTTTCGCAGCATCTAAAGGTTTTAAGCTATATCAAATGGATGTTAAAAGTGCTTTTCTTAATGGCTACATAGATGAGGAGGTTTATGTCAAACAACCACCAGGTTTTGAAAATCCAGATTTTCCTAATCATGTTTACAAACTGTCCAAAACCTTATATGGTCTCAAACAAGCCCCTAGAGCATGGTATGATAGGTTAAAAACATTCTTACTTGAAAAGGGGTTTACAATGGGAAAGGTTGATAAAACTGTTTTTGTGCTTAATCATGGCAATGACTCATTATTCGTTCAAGTGTATGTGGATGATATTATCTTTGGTTGTGCTTCTCATGATCTTGTGTCCAAGTTTTCAGCAATGATGAGTTCCGAATTTGAAATGAGTATGATGGGTGAACTCACTTACTTTTTGGGGCTGCAAATCAAGCAAACCAAGGAGGGTACCTTTGTGCATCAAACAAAGTATACCAAAGATCGCCTAAGGCGCTTCAACATGGACAAAAGCAAGCCTCTTCGGACACCAATGGGAACAGCAACAACACTTGAACTTGATGAAGATGGTGAATCCGTGGATCAAAAAGATTATAGAAGTATGATCGGATCACTTTTGTACCTTACGGCATCAAGACCGGACATACAATTCAGCATATGTCTTTGTGCACGGTTTCAAGCTTCCCCACGTGTTTCACATCGTCAAGCCGTCAAAAGGATTCTCAGGTACTGACATGGAACTCAAGAATTTGGCATTTTTCTTCCTTCTTCCTCAATCGTTTCTTTGAAAGCTTTTTCGGATGCTGATTTTGGGGGTTGTAGGATTGATAGGAAAAGTACTTCCGGTGCTTGTCATTTTCTTGGTAATTCTCTTGTTGCTTGGTCCTCTAGAAAACAAAGTTCAGTTGCACAATCCACAGCCGAATCTGAGTATGTAGCTGTTGCTAGTGCTTGTTCACAAATTCTTTGGATTGTTCAAACACTTAAGGACTATGGGGTTGACCTGTTCCACTGTTCTGTGATAACACTAGTGCTATTTGCATTGCTAAAAACCCCGTGCAACATTCTAGAACTAAGCACATTGACATTAGGTATCACTTTCTCCGTGATAATGTTGAAAAAGGAAACATTGTGCTTCACCATGTAGATACCGAACAACAATTGGCTGACATTTTTACAAAACCTTTGGATTTCACTCGTTTTTGTTACATTCGTAGTGAAATAGGGGTTATGCATCCTCATGGCTTAAATTGAGGGGGAGTTTTTGAAACTTAGGAAGTCGATGTGTGAATCTGAAATTAAAATAATATGAGCATATTATTTCATACCTATATGATTTTGTGATTCCTTTTACATGCTGAAAGTTCTTACTACATTACTCGTGTTATACTTTTTGTAGTTTTTGCCATGTCTAGTAATTGGAATAATTACTTACACTAAATCTGGTCATGGTCGAACTTTCTTGCTTTTTTGAACTTGTTGCATGCTCACAAATGCTTTTAATCATTAAGAATTTATCAAGTAATCAACTCACATGTTGAGTTTTTATGAACAAATATAAATTGAGAAAAGATCAAGAGAATATGCATGCATTGCACTTCTTCTTTCGAGATGGCTTGTCATTGCACTTAGATATGAACTTGGAAGAAGTTGTGTATGACTAAAACCATGTCCTTAAGCTTCTGATTGTCAAATGACATAGGCTTGGCTTGGTTGGTTAGAATAAGGCAGATGAGCATATAATCTCTTGCAAATATCATATTATCTAAATTTATGCTTTGAAAAATAATAAGATGCAGCAACAAATGTCATGCTTTCAGGTTTTGAAATAGTTGAGTTTGTGAGATCATGACCTGCTAAAATTGAAAATCACACTTGCTTTCTAGCATGGCTTACACTACATTATGTATCTCATTGATGTGATAGTGTAAGTTACTTGATAGTATGACTTGGGTGAGCTTTGTTTATATGTATATGTTATAATATGCTCATAACAACTAAAGAAGGAGAGATAATTTGTTTATATCTCATAACAATTAAAATTTCTCTTTTACCTTGTTGAATACATTGTCAAAGGGGGAGAGATTAATCACACATTCAAAAAGGAAGAGATAAGCATGAAGAGAAATTGTGCATAAGGAAAGTTAATAAAGGGGGAGAGATAATATGGGATATTTTTTTTTCCTTCTCATTTTATTTTTTATTTAAACAAAAAAAGGGGAGAAATTGTTTTCAAAACTTTTGTTTTCAAAACTTTTATTTGAATAAGCCAATGTTCGGAATTTTAAATGGTGTTGCCAATGCATTCATCAAGGGGGAGATTGTAAGACCTATGTGTGCTGAATACATTGGCTTGTAGTGAATACACTTGGCTTTGATGATAAAAGTTTTTAATATCACCAAAACACCTTTTTATCAAGGTCCGACTCTAGCTCCGAGCTACAGCAAGGTCCGACGATAGGTCCGGCTTGCTTTGGGTAGCTCCGGTTACGTTTGATGCTAGGTCCGACTTCTTGGTAAGGTCCGACCAGCTTTGGTTAGCTCCGGTGAGCTTTATCTTTAGCTCCGGCATATATTTGATAGCTCCGGCATATTTTCGTTAGCTCCGGGATGCTAAGCTTCGACGTACTTTGTCTAGCTCCGGGTTTTGGGTTGACTAGTTCCGACTAGTTTTGATAAGCTCCGGATCCAGGATCTACTAGTTATGGTAAGCTCCGGCGCTAGATTCTACTAGCTCTTGTTAGCTCCGGCACAAGCTCTGGGTTGCTCTGGCAATGTCCGGAACTTGACCGCAGTACTTCTGCTTTGCGTTTGCAATGTCTTGTATTTGCTTTACTTGATTGGAAAGATTGCTTAGTTTTCATTTGCTAAGTTTTTGGTGCGTTTTGGATGATACGGTTGATATCGTTTCTACTGTGGTTTTGCAACATGCTTATGTGAGGTTCTCACGTAAGGTGTTGTGTTCGGAACTAACGTGAGTCAAGTCGAGGACTTGGGCTCGTATAGATTGGTTGTTTATTCATGTGCAGGTGTTGCTTGAGTTCAAGTCATGGCTGGTGACGGGATCCATTGGACTAGTCTCAGGAGGAGATGAGGTTCCAACAACCAAGTTCAGGAGGAACTGTGGTTGAGCGGGTCAGGAGGTCGCGCAGGATGATTGAATCAAGGACAGTGCATATGAAGGTCGAAGGAAGGTGTTCGCACGTATGCATGAGGTGCATGACGTGGCAATATGCTTCTAGAGACGGATTATGGAAGGAAGATCTGATCGGAAGGATCAGATCGTATCGGTTGAAGACTTAGGCTGCTAGCTGAGTCGGTTATGGCTCGGTATGGAAATATCGAGTTGGTTATGTTAGGATTTCGTGTGTGTCACAAATTTGAGTTGTTTAGAAATGTGGGATACGTTCCTAAGATGTTTGGAAGTCTTAAGATTGCTTCTATCTGCGTATAGAAGAATCTTGAGCAGTTATGGAAAGTTAGGATTCGTGATCTAAGTAGGATTGGAGTCCTAGTTTTATTGGGTTGGCCTAAGGGCTGGTTATATAAGCAAGGGAAGGCCAAAGCTCGACAGGTACGACTTTGGGGCTGTTCCTCTTGTGTTCTATTGAATAAAATTCATAGTTTGAAGTAACTTTTGTGCCTTGTTCATCCGACTTGTTCCAGACAAGTTTTACTCGTCGAGTTTCTGGACAGCACTACCTTTTGTTGGTGGTTTTATCATAACTCAAGTTTTTCTGATCCAATTGATGTAATTCTTTTTGGTTTGTATTCACAACTTGATTGTCTATCATCTGTCAAAATTTCACGGTCATTGGATTTGTGGTTTTTGATCTACACGAGTTTCTTTGCAGAACTCCAGAAACTGTTTTTCTCGGGTAGGTCAGATTGACCAGTGTTTGATCTTTTGATCATAACTTGAGTTGTTCTCGACGGATTTGAGTAATTATTTTTGTGTTGTCTTCGTGACTTGATTCTCTCTGATATATATTATTTTTTCACGGTGAAAAACGTTTAGATTAGTCTCATACACGATTTCTTTAACAGATCGTTTTTCTACTGAAGGGATTAGGGTTTTATTGTTTCCGCTGCGTAAGATTTTTAAATCTACCATTCACCCCCCCTCTGGTAGCTTTTCACGTGCTCTTCGATCCTACACTAATGACATTGTTCCATCTCCTGATTTTGATTCACAGCCAGCACCGACAACCACCATTGGTGGTCCAGATCCTCCTCAAGTCACATGCTCATCGATTTGTGATGAACATGAAGAAGAAGAAGCTTGTGAAGTGTCCACTCCACTCAGGGTTCTCAAAAGTCATCCTCCACAACAGATTATTGGAAGATTGCACGAACGAGTCACACGGTCCAGGTTTTGCGATCCAAACTATCATGCTCATTCTGCTTTTGTTGCTTCATTTGAATCCAAAGATATATCACACGCAGTCACTAATAAACCTTGGATTATTGCCATGCAATAAGAGTTAGAATATTATGAAAGAAATAATGTTTGGAAACTTGTACCGCCACCTCAAGGTCACACTTTAATTGGAACTAAATGGGTGTTTAAAAATAAAAAAGTGAGGATGGGGTTGTGGTTAGGAATAAGGCTAGGTTGGTTGCTCAAGGTTTCACTCAAGTTGAAGGTCTAGATTTTGATGAAACTTTTGCTCCTGTTGCTAGATTAGAATCCATAAGAATTTTGTTAGCTTTTGTGGCATCTAAAGGTTTTAAGCTATATCAAATGGATGTTAAAAGTGCTTTTCTTAATGGATAAATAGATGAGGAGGTTTATGTCAAACAACCACTGGGTTTTGAAAATCCAAATTTTCCTAATCATGTTTACAAACTGTCCAAAGCCTTGTATGATCTCAAACAAGCCCCTAGAGCGTGGTATGATTGGTTAAAAACATTCTTACTTGAAAAGGGGTTTACCCTGGGCAAGGTTGATAAAACTCGTTTTGTGCTTAAGCATGGCAATGACTCATTATTCGTTCAAGTGTATGTGGATGATATTATCTTTGGTTGTGCTTCTCATGATCTTGTGTCCAAGTTTTCAGCTATGATGAGTTCAGAATTTGAGATGAGTATGATGGGAGAACTCACATACCTTTTGGGGCTGCAAATCAAGCAAACCAAGGAGCGTACCTTTGTGCATCAAACGAAGTATACAAAAGACCTCCTAAAGCGCCTCAACATGGACAAAAACAAGCCTCTTCAGACACCAATGGTAACAGCAACAACACTTGAACTTGATGAAGATGGTGAACCCGTGGATCAAAAAGAATATAGAAGCATGATCAAATCACTTTTGTACCTCACGGCATCAAGACCGAACATACAATTCAGCGTATGTCTTTGTGCACGGTTTCAAGCCTCCCCACGTGCTTCACATCGTCAAGCCGTCAAAAGGATTCTCAGGTACTTTCATGGAACTCAAGAATTTGGTATTTTTCTTCCTTCTTCCTCAACTGTTACTTTGAAAGCTTTTTCGGATGCTGATTTATGGGGTTGTAGGATTGATAGGAAAAGTACTTACAGTGCTTGTCATTTTCTTAGTAATTCACTTGTTGCTTCGTCCTCTAGAAAACAAAACTCAATTGCACAATCCACGGCTGAATTTGAATATGTAGTTGTTGCTAGTCCTTGCTCACAAATTCTTTGGATTGTTCAAAGACTTAAGGACAATGGGTTGATCTAGATAGTGTTCCACTGTTTTGTGATAACACTAGTGCCATTTGCATTGCTAAAAACCCCGTGCAACATTCTAGAACTAAGCACATTGACATTAGGTATCACTTTCTTTGTGATAATGTTGAAAAAGGAAACATTGTGCTTCAACATGTAGATATCGAACAGCAATTGGCTGATATTTTTACAAAACCTTTGGGTTTCACTCGTTTTTGTTTTATTCGTAGTGACATAGGGGTTATGCATCCTCATCGCTTACATTGAGGGAAGTTTTGAAACATGAGAAGTTTATGTGTGAATTTGAAATTAAAATAATATGAGCATAGTATTTCATACATATATGACTTTGTGATTCCTTTTACATGCTAAAAGTTCTTACTACAGTACTCGTGTTATACATTTTGTAGTTTTTGTCATGTCTAGTAATTGGAATAATTACTTACACTAAACCTGGTCATGGTCAAACTTTCTTGCTGTTTTAAACTTGTTGCATGCTCAAACTTTCTTGCTTTTAATGATGAAAAATAATCAATCAACTATTCACATGTTGAGCTTTTATGATCAAATAAAAATGAGAAGAGATCAATAGAATATGCATGCATCGCACTTCTTCTTTTGAGATGGGTTATCATTGCACTTAGATATGAACTTGGAAGAGTTGTGTATGACTAAAACCATGTCCTTAAGCTTCTGATTGTCAAATGTCATAGGCTTGGATTGGTTGGTTAGAATAAGGCAGATGCACATATAATCTCTTGCAAATACCATATGATCTAAATTTGTGCTTTGAAAAATAATAAAATGCAGCCACAAGTGTCATACTTTCAGTTGTTGAAATAGTTAAGTTTGTGAGATCATGACTTGCTAAATTGGAAATTACATTTGATCTCTAGCATGGCTTACACTACTTTATGTATTTCATTGATGTGATAGTGTAAGTTACTTGATAGTATAACTTGGATGAGCTTTGTTTTATATGTATATGTTATAATATGCTCATAACAATTAAAATTTGTCTTATAAACCTTGTTGAATACATTGTCAAAGGGGGAGAGATAATATGCGAATTTCTAAAGATAAGTATGCAAGGGGGAGAAATTGATTATACATTGCACATATTCACAATTGTTTTTGGCACGATTCTTCTCAGGGGGAGAATTTATTTGTCTCATTTTATTTCTGTTTTACAAAGGGGGAGAAATTGTTTTCAAAACTTTTAATGTGAATAAGCCAATGTTCGGATCTTAAATGGTGTTGCCAATGCATTCATCAAGGGGAAATTGTGAGACCTATGTGTGCTGAATACATTGGCTATGGCGATAAAAGTTTCGAATACTACCAAAATACCCTTTTTAGCAAGGTCCGACTCTAGCTCCAAGCTTCTGCAAGGTCTGACAATAGGTCCGACTTGCTTTGTCAAAGTCCAACATGTTTTTGATAGCTCCGGCATGTCTTTGGTAAGCTCCGGTTCAAGGTCCAGTTGGCTTTGGCAAGATTCAGAGCTTGATCGTAGTGTTTCTGCTTTTATCTTGCAATGTTTCGAACTTGCTTTAGACTTATGGAATGGTTGCTTAGAATTCTTTTACTAAGTTTTTGGGGTGTTTTGGTGGTTAAGGGTGATATCATTTTTCTATGGTTTGCAACATGCTTATGTGAGGTGCTTACGTAAGATGTTGTAGTTTCGGAACTAACGAGAGTCAAGTCGAGGACTTGTACTCAGATGTATTGGTTGTTTATTCATGTGCAGGTGTTTCTTGATTTCAAGACATGGGTTGTGACAGGATCGATTGAACTAGTCTTAGGGAGAAGATGAGGTTCAACAACCATGTTCGGGAGGAATTGTGGTTGAGTTGATCGGGAGGTCGCGCGACAATGTATGAATCAAGAACAATGCATATGAAGGTATCATGGACGTCGTTGGAAGATGTTTGCACGTGTGCAAGGAGTGCATGGACGTGGCTACATGGTTCCGAGGCATGATGAAGAGATGTGGACGTAAAGAATTGGTCGGAAAGGTCCAACCAACTAGGTTATGGACTCAAGCTGCGGCTGAGTCGGGTTTGACTCAAATATGGAAAGATTTGAGTTGGTTATGGTAGGATTTTGTGTGGGTCACGAATTTGAGTTGTTTTAGGAATGTGGGATACGTTACTAAGGTGTTTGGACGTCTTAAGATTGCTTCTATCTGCGTATAGAAGAGTCCTAAGCAGTTTATAGAAAGTTTCGATTCGTGATTTGAGTAGGATTAGAGTCCTAGTTGAGATTGGGTTGGTCTAAGGGCTAGTTATATAAGCAAGGGAGGCCAGAGCTTGTGGCGCACGACATTGGGGCTGTTCCTCTTGTGTTCTAGTAAATAAAATTCGTAGTTGAAAGGAACTTTTGTGCCTTGTTCGTCCGACTTGTTCCAGACAAGTTTTTCTCATCGAGTTTCTGCACAGCACTACCTTCCATTGGTAGTTTTATCATAACTCGAGTTTTACAGATCCAACTGACGTGATTCTTTTTGGGTTGTCTTCACAACTTGATTATCTATCATCTATAATAATTTCACGAACATTGGATTTGTGGTTTCTAATGTACATGAGTTTCTTTGCAGCGTTCCAGAACTGTTTTTTACTCGGTAGAACAGATTGACGTTTGCTCAATCTTTGGATCGTAACTTGAGTTTCTATCGACGGATTTGAGTGATTTTTGTTGTGTCGTCTTTGTGACTTGATTCTCTCTGATATCTATCACTTTTGTCATGGTGAAACACGTTTAGATTAGTCTCACACACGAATTCTTTAACAGATCGTTTTCCTACCGAAGGGGTTGGGATTTAATTGTTTCCGTTGCGTAAGATTTTTAAATCTACCATTCACCCCCCTCTGGTAGCTTTTCACGTGCTGTTCGGTCCAACATGAATACGTTTAGATTAGTCACACACACAGTTTCTTTAGCAGATCTGTTTTCTGTCGAGTGGTGTTTTCGTTGCTTCCGCTGAAAAGTTTTAATCTACCATTCACCCCCTCTGGTAGCTTTTCATGTGATCATCGATCCTACAATTGGTATCAGAGCCAAGGTAATCTAATCTTTGTGATTTGCACGTGTTTTGACTAATTATCATGGATAAATACTCCGCAAAACCTTGTGCCTTTAGTGGTATTGATTTTCAGGTTTGGAAGGCACGTATGGAAGTGTTCATCCAGGCGCAAGGCTTCGCCATATGGGAAAATATGTACAAGCCTTATGAAGTGCCATCAAACGATCATGTTACGGTTGCGAACCTACGGGATGTTGACAACAACAACAAAGCCCTCAACTTAATTATTCAAGGACTAACTCAAAGCGACTTCGACTGTGTTGCACACCTCCGATTAGCGTACATTGTGTGGAGAGCACTTTGTGACTACCACAAAGGATACAACACGATCAAGGAGGTAAGACAGGATATGTTCAAGAAAAAATACATGCGCTTTTAGATGCAATCCGGAGAGTCCATTGATGACCTCTTTGCTCACTTTAATAAAATTCTCAGCAACTTGTGTAGCGTCAATGTTAATTTTTCAGATGCTAAAAATGCTAGGCAATTACTAAGTGCATTAGACATGTCAATTTTGGAGATGAAAGTCACATCTATTCATGAATCTACTGTCATGAGTACACTTACATTAGATGTACTTTACTCTAAACTAAAAACTCATGAAATTGATGTCTTATGACAAATGAATCCAAATAAGTCTATTGCATTCATCTCACAACATGAAATGCCTAGCTTCGGCCAATCATCATCTTGCAATACTCTTGCTTTGTTGTCCTCACTAATCCTGGAGCAGGTCGAGGAATTTCCAGAAGATAAGTTAGCACTCATCTCCACTAGATTCTCAAAAGCATTGCCAAATGTGAGAACTAGAAGGAGAGGAAGCTTTGGAGCTCAGCGGTGTTTTGAATGTGGTAAGATATGACACTTTTGTACAGAATGCCCTAATCTTTCAGGTCCTTCCACCTATGAGGAAAAGTAGAACAAGGTCAAGACCACCTCTGGAAACTCCAACAAGAAAAAGAAGGGTACTATAGGACGCAAAATGATAAACAGCTTCATCATTGCAGTTCAAGAACTTGGCTCAAGCAATGTGGACATTGGAAGTGACGAAGATGAAGATGATTTGGCAAACTTGTGCTTCATGGAGGAAAAATCAAGATCAAGTATGGAGGATGCAGAACACACCAGCGACAATGAAGAGGTATGTCCTACTTGTGAAGAAATGTGTGATGTTATTTCTCGTGCCACTATTATAGTTAAGAAAAAGGACAAAAAGCTCAGGGGTAGTGCTGCTAAAATTGAATTACTAGAATCTGAAATCAACCGTTTAAATACTTTGATTCCTAGTGATGATGCATGTCCCTCATGTGATTTAATATATAAACAATTGTCCTCATTAAGATGTGCGCACACCTCCACAGTTGATAAACTTGAGTTAGATATTGAAAAGAACAGAGAGCTTGCTGCACTTAATGATAAAAACTTGAAAGATGCTAGTTGTTCTACAATTGATTTGCATTGTTCCACTTGTGATGATCTTGATAAGAAACTACAAGATGCTATGAATGAAATTTCTGTATTGAATGCTTTACGTTCTCTGAAGTTAAATATTGTTCCAATTTGCAATTAAAAGGAAAAAATTTCATGTGAAAATTGCTTTGATCTGTCCAATAAACTTGATAACATGCATAGGACATTAGATCGGTTTTCTAATGGGAATAAGAACCTCTACTTGCTGGTTAATTCTTCCTAATATTGCAATGATAAAACTGGTTTAGGTTTTAATTCTCATGCTCATGCTAAGGCACATCCATCTAAAATTGTAAAGTTATTAGGATGTGGTCTAATTCAAATAGTTCCTAAACAAAAAAAAGTGGTTTTCAAATCTGCAGGAGTGTTGTCTCATTCAGTTTCAAATAAAAATTGTTGCTTGCTCATCTAGACATAACACAAAGTTAAATTCTATTGTACCTATTGTGGTAGAGATGGTCATATTATATATTTTTATTATAGACTAGCTAAACAACAGAAAAAAGAAAGAATGATTGCTAGATTTCATAACATTCATGCAAAATTTGCTGCACTTGCTAAACCGAATGATATGAACATGCAATCTGCTGTAATGAGTCAAAAACATTCAAAGTTTGCTCCCAAACCTACTGATTTTCTTGCTACGCATATAACATCTCGTAGGACAGTAGTTGGGTACAAAAATCTTCAAGCCTTGGCTCATAAACCTGCTGTTTTATCACAGCTTTAACGTGTTGTTCCTGCTGGACGTCGTGTGACTCAGTACTGGATTCCTAAATGCCTTTTGACTAACCCCAGTTTTGATTCATCGATGTATTGTGCTTCTATGTAGGTTACACGCTTGAGGAAGGAGAACATTTGGATTGTGGATTCAGGTTGCTCACGCCACATGACCGGTAACAAAGAATGGTTCTCCTCCCTCTCTTTCGTGTCACGTGTAGAGAATGTTACTTTTGCCAATAATTCTTCAACTTCTATAATTGTTAAGGGTTCGATTAGAGTAAATGATCATTACACTTTGAAGGATGTGGCACTTTTCAAAAATTTGAAATACAACTTGCTTTATTTTTCACAATTGCTAGATGAAAATCTAGAAATTATTTCCAATGTAAACTGTTGTAAAGTTGTAGGTTCAAATAGTGATCTTATTTTTAACATGTCTCGGTTTCGAAGAGTTTTTGAAGCTAATTTTGATATGTCTTCGCCTAAGCATAGGTGTCTAGTTGCTAATAATTCAAAGGACTTATATTTTTGGCATCATAGACTTGGTCACGTAGGCTTTGATCATCTAATGGGTGTTAGTGCTCTTGATTGCATACGTGAGTTGCCTAAGCTTAAAGAGGACAAAAAAATTGTGATCTCTTCTTATAGACATGCTAAGATGGTTGCATGTTCACATACTCCTCTCACAATGATCATGACATCTGAATCGGGTCAACTTTTGCACCTTGACACCGTAGGACCTTCACGTGTTCAATCCTTCGAAGGTAAATGGTATGTTATTGTGATTGTTGATGATTATTCTAGATACTCTTTGGTTTACTTTATGGCATCTAAGAATGTATCCTTCAGTAACTCTAGAACTTTATTTCTTATATTATTAATTGATCACCCAGGATCTTTAAACGCAATAGAAGTGATAACGGGACCAAATTTAAAAATCAATCTTTTGATCACTTTTGTGCTGAAAATGGAATAGATCATCAATTTTCTTAACCATATGTACCTCAACAAAACGGTGTTGTAGAAAGAAAGAACAAAACCTTAGTTTAGATGGCTAGGACTATGCTTGATGAATACGAAACTCCTAGAAAATTTTTGGCTGATGCGATTGCAACCGCTTGTTATGTCTCAAATCGTGTTTTCTTGCGCGCTAAGCTAGGTAAAACACCATATGAGCTCCGGTTTGGACATAGGCCTAGTGTTACACACTTACGGGTCTTTGGTTGCAAATGCTTTGTCAAGAAACATGGTAATCTTGATAAATTTGAACCTAGATCCATTGATGGCATGTTTCTTGGTTATCCATCTCATACTAGAGGCAACCGTGTGCTTTTACTTGACACTAACAAAATTATGGAGACTTGTGAGGTGTCTTTTGATGAAGCTAGCACAGGTACTACCTCAAACATTGCAGGTCCGAATCCATATCCGCAGGGAGAGAGCATTTTCATTGAAGATGAGGAAGAAGTGGTGCTGCTGCCCGAAAATTCAGCAGCTAATGACATTGTTCCAGCTCCTGTTTTGATTTCCAGCCAGCACCAACGTCCACCTTTTCTGGTCCAGATCCTCCTCAAGTCACAAGCTCATCTATTTATGATGAACATGAAGAAGAAGAAGAAGAAGCTTGTGAAGTTTCCACTCCCCTCCGGGTTCTCAAAAGTCATTCTCCACATCAAATTATTGGAAGCTTGCACGAACGAGTCACACGGTCCAGGTTTTGCGATCCAAACTCTTATGCTCATTCTGCTTTTGTTGCTTCTTTTGAACCCAAAGATATATCACACGCACTCAATAATGAATCTTGGATTATTGCCATGCAAGAAGAGTTAGAAAATTTTGAAAGAAATAATATTTGGAAACTTGTACCTCCATCTCAAGGTCACACTTTAATTGAAACTAA
This sequence comes from Tuctoria greenei, assembly GCA_036927565.1. Classification (NCBI taxonomy): domain Eukaryota; kingdom Viridiplantae; phylum Streptophyta; class Magnoliopsida; order Poales; family Poaceae; genus Tuctoria; species Tuctoria greenei. The sequence goes on along the minus strand of JAYESD010000006.1, from coordinate 152,936,657 downwards.
ATGGGCGTTTAAAAATAAACAAAGTGAGGATGGGGTTGTGGTTAGGAATAAGTCTAGGTTGGTTGCTCAAGGTTTCACTCAAGTTGAAGGCCTAGATTTTGATGAAACTTTTGCTCCGGTTGATAGGTTAGAAACCACAAGAATTTTGTCAGCTTTTGCTGCATCTAATGGTTTTAAGCTACATCAAATGGATGTTAAAAGTACTTTTCTTAATGGCTACATAGATGAGGAGGTATATGTCAAACAACCATCGGGTTTTGAAAATCTAGATTTTCCTAATCATGTTTATAAATTGTCCAAAGCCTTGTATGGTCTCAAACAAGCCCCTAGAGCATGGTATGATAGGTTAAAAACATTCTTACTTGAAAAGGGGTTTACCATGGGCAAGGTTGATAAAACTCTTTTTGTGCTTAAGCATGGCAATTACTCATTATTCGTTCAAGTGTATGTGGATGATATTATATTTGGTTGTGCTTCTCATGATCTTGTGTCCAAGTATTCAGCTATGATTAGTTCAGAATTTGAGATAAGTATGATGGGAGAACTCTTGTACTTTTTGGGGCTGCAAATCAAGCAAACCAAGGAGGGTACCTTCGTGCATCAAACCAAGTATACAAAAGACCTCCTAGGGCGCTTCAACATGGACAAAAGCAAGCCTCTTCAGACACCAATGGGAACAGCAACAACACTTGAACTTGATGAAGATGGCGAACCCGTGGATCAAAAAGAATATAGAAGCATGATCGGATCACTTTTGTACCTCACGACATCAAGACCGAACATACAATTCAGTGTATGTCTTTGTGCACGGTTTCAAGCCTCCCCACATGTTTCACATCGTCAAGCCCTCAAAATGATTCTCAGCTACATACATGGAACTCAAGAATTTGGCATTTTTCTTCCTTTCTTCCTCAACGGTTACTTTGAAAGCTTTTCGGATGCTGATTTTTGGGGTTGTAGGATTGATAGGAAAAGTACTTCTGGTGCTTTGTTATTTTCTTGGTAATTCACTTATTGTTTGGTCCTCTACAAAACAAAACTCAGTTGCACAATCCACAGCTGAATCTGAATGTGTAGCTGCTGCTAGTGCTTGCTCACAAATTCTTTGAATTGTTCAAACACTTAAGGACTATGGGGTTGATCTAGATAGTGTTCCACTATTTTATGATAACACTAGTGCCATTTGCATTGCTAAAAACCCCGTGCAACATTCTATAACTAAGCACATTGACATTAGGTATCACTTTCCCTGTGATAATATTGAAAAAAAGGAAATATTGTGCTTCACCATGTAGATATCGAAAAATAACTGGCTGACATTTTTACAAAACCTTTGGATTTCACTTGTTTTTGTTTCATTTGTAGTGAAATAGGGGTCATGCATCCTCATGGCTTACGTTGAGGGGGAGTTTTCAAACATGAGAAGTCTATGTGTGAATCTGAAATTAAAATAATATGAACACAATATTTCATACATATATGACTGTGATTCCTTTTACATGCTGAAAGTTCTTACTACATTACTCGTGTTATACATTTTGTAATTTTTGCCACGTCTAGTAATTGGAATAATTACTTACACTAAATTTGGTCATGGTCGAACTTTCTTGCTGTTTTGAACTTGTTGTATGCTCACAAGTGCTTTTAATCATAAAGAATTAATCAAGTAATCAACTCACATATTGAGTTTTTATGAACTAATATAAATTGAGAAAAGATCAAGAGAATATGCATGCATCGCACATCTTCTTTGAGATGGCTTATAATTGCACTTAGATATCAACTTGGAAAAAGTTGTATATGACTAAAACCATGTACTTAAGCTTCTAATTGTCAAATGACATGGGCTTGGCTTGGTTGATTAGAATAAGGCAAATACGCATATAATCTCTTGCAAATATCATATGATCAAAATTTGTGCTTTGAAAAATAATAAAATGCAACAACAAGTGTCATGCTTTCAGGTCTTGAAAGAGTTAAGTTTGTGAGATCATGACTTGCTTAAATTAAAAATTACACTTGATCTCTAGCATGGCTTACACTACTTTATGTATTTCATTGATGTGAAAGTGTAAGTTAATTGATAGTATGACTTGGATGAGCTTTGTTTTATATGTATATGTTCTAATATGCTCATAACAATTAAAATTTGTCTTTTGCACCTTGCTGAATACATTGTCAAAGGGGGAGAGATAATATGTGAATTTTTAACATTTTCATGCAAGGGGGAGAAATTGATTACATATTAACAATTGTTTTGGCACGATTTCTCTCAGGGGGAGAAGTATGTATAGGGGGAGAAGTTTATTTCTATCTGATTTGATTTCCAAAAAGGGGGAGAAATTGTTTTCAAAACTTTTCATGGAAATAAGCCAATGTTCCGATTTTAAGTAGTGTTGCCAATGCATTCATCAAGGGGGAGATTGTAAGACCTATGTGTGCTGAATACATTGACTTGTACTGAATACATTGGCTTTGATAATATAAGTTCTAAAATTCTGTCAAAACACCTTTTTTTAGCAAGATCCGACTCTAGCTCTGAGCTTCTGCAAGGTCTGACAATAGGTCCGACTTTCTTTGTCAAGGTCCAACATGTTTTTGGGTAGCTCCTGTGAGCTTTGTCTTTAGCTCTGGCATGTCTTTGTTAAGCTTTGATATGTTTTGCTAGGTCCGACTTCTGTTGGTTAGCTCCGACATATTTTTCTAGCTCCAACGCTAGGTTGTACTAGCTTTGGTAAGCTCGGGTGCTAGGTTGTACTAGCTTTGGTAAGCTCCGGCGCTAGGTTGTACTAGCTTTGGTAAGCTCTGGCTCAAGGTCCGATTAGCTTTGGCAAGATTCGAAGCTTGATCGCAATTTTCCTGATTTTACTGTGAAATGTTTCAAACTTGTTTTACACTGATGGAAAGATTGCTTACTATTCATTTGCTAAGTTTTTGGTGCATTTTGGTTGATATGGATGATATCGTTTTCCTGTGGTTTTGCAACATGCTTATGTGAGGTGCTCACATAAGGTGTTGCGTTCGGAACTAACTTGAGTCAAGTCGAGGACTTGGGCTCATACGGATTGGTTGTTTGTTCATCTGCAGGTGTTGCTTGAGTTCAAGACATGGCTGGTGACGGGATCCATTGAACTAGTCTTAGGCAGAAGATGAGGTTCGACAACCAAGTTCGGCAGGAATTGTGGTTGAGTTGACCAGGAGGTCGTGCAGCATGTTTGGATCAAGAAAATTGCATATGAAGGTATCGTGGACGTTGTTGGGAGATTTGCACGTGTGCAAGGAGTGCATGGACGTGGCTACATTGTTCTGAGTCGTGATGAAGAGATGGGAAGTAAAGAATTGGTCAGAATGGTCCAACCGACTAGGTTATGGACTCAGGCTGCGGCTGAGTCGGGTTTGACTCAAATATTGAAAGATTTGAGCTGGTTATGTTAAGATTTCGTGTGGGTCACGAATTTGAGTTGTTTTACGAATGTGGGATACATTCCTAAGGTGTTTGGAAGTCTTAAGATTGCTTCTATCTGCGTATAGAAGAGTCTTGAGCAGTTATGGAAAGTTTCGATTTGTGAATTGAGTAGGATTAGAGTCCTAGTTAGGTTTGGGTTGGCCTAAGGGCTGGTTATATAAGCAAGGGAGGCCAGAGCTCGGTGTAGACGACTTTGGGGCTGTTCCTCTTGTGTTCTATTATAAAATTTGTAGTTGAAAGGAACTTTTATGCCTTTTTCGTCCGACTTTTTTCTGTCAAGTCTTTCTCGTCGAGTTTCTGCACAACACTACCTTGGTTCAATAGTTTTATCATAACTCGAGTTTTACAAATCCGATTGATGTGATTATTTTTGGGTTGTCTTCAAAACTTAATTTTATATCATCTATCAAAATTTTACGGTCATTGAATTTGTGTTTCTCATCTACACGAGTTTCTTTGCAGTTTTTCAGATCTGTTTTTCTCAGGTAGGACAGATTGACCTTTGCTCAATCTCTGAATCGTAACTTGAGTTTCTCTCAACGGATTTTCATTTTTCTTGTTGTGACATCTTCGTGACTTGATTCTCTACAATCTATATTAGATTTGTCACAGTTGAACACATTTAGATTAGTCGCACACACAGTTTCTTTAACACATCTGTTTTCTGCCGAATGGTGTTTTCGTTGCTTCCGCTGAAAAGTTTTAATCTACCATTCACCCTCCATATGGTAGCTTTTTAAGTGCTCATAGATCCTACAATACTCACTCACACTCATCCTTCCTTGCCTGAGATTTTCGAATTCTTGCCTTCTCAGTATCATAACTCCCTCAGGTACATAGTGAGAACGAAAACTTTCCTTGAATTCAGCCTATGTGATTCTTTCATGATTAGTGTGGGCATTGCAATGGGCTTCCCACCAATCTGCAGCAACTCCAACCAACTGGTGTGAGGCAAAAAGAACCTTCTCCCTGTCAGTGCACTGGACAATAGCAAGTTTCATCTCTACTAACTTAAACCAATCATTACTCCCATCGAATCTGTGGCTTGAGCAAAGGTAGGCGGTCTGGTCCTCATGAACTCTCCCAAACGGTTTTCGTGTTGAGGGGGTGGCGGGGTGGCATGTGAGGCTGATTGTTGTTGCCAGCTTGCAGCGTTCCCATAGTCTATATCATGATCTGCATGAGCTGGTTCTGCATGGCCAATAGCTGTTCAAGGTTGATAGCCCCATGTCCATTGTTGTTCTGAGGTGCTCAATTTTTTTCTCATCCTCACCATTGGCATTACTCTAATTGCGAGTCCTCGACATCTGTTGGCGAAAGAATAGGTAGAGACAGAAGAATTAGAATTTGGAATGAAATGACCCAGCTATATGCATCAAGGCATATGTAACTAAGCAACTCTCTTATTAATACTAAAAACCCTATTAGAGGATGTGGACAAGGATCCCACAACTCTCAACCATGTGCGGATGTGGACAAAACGCTAATCGTCATACAACTCGTACCAAGCACACAAGCACGCACCAAGAAAATTTAGCAAACCACACCAACACAACCATTACGATCTAAATGCCTTCTAACTTCTAAACAGGTGACCTAGACTTAATTATGTGAACCATGGCTGTGAGGCGGCAAAGCCAACGGCGGCGGCGAGGCATACATGGGCGCACGCCAAGGTGAGTTGGCTGTCCGTGTAGGCACTGGAGAGATTGCTACACCATTGACCTCCACGGTAGCACAGACTTCCTCTTGCTTCTCCATGATGAACAACTTCTTACGGAGGTAACGGATCTCTTCCATAGCATCAGCAGAGCGATTTCCCACATTCACCAATACTTCTTGAGATCTGTCAATAGCACGAGAACTGATTTGAGCCGCATCTTGCGGCCTTAAGATTTCCCTTGTTCCCTTCTTGCGTTGCAGGTGCAATGCAAAGATAGTATCTCCAACTTGTAGGATCGAAGAGCACATGAAAAGCTACCAGACGGGTGAATGGTAGATTCAAAAATCTTATGCAGCGGAAACAATTAAATCCCAACCCCTTTGGCAAAAAAACGATCTTTTAAACAAATCGTGTGTGAGACTAATATAAAGTGTTTCACCGTGACAAAAATGATAGATATCATAGAGAATCAAGTCACGAATAAGACACAACAAGAATCACTCAAATCCGTCAATAGAAACTCAAGTTATGATTGAAAGATCGAACAAAGATCAATCTGTTCTACCGAGTAAAAAACAGATCTGCAATACTGCAAACAAACTCGTGTAGATCAAAAACCGCAAATCCAATAACCGTGAAATTTTGATAGATGATAGATAATCAAGTTTTGAAGACAACCCAAAAAGAATCACATAAATTGGATCTGTAAAACTCGATTTATGACAAAACCACCGAAGAAAGGTAGTATTGTGCAGAAAACTCGACAAGAAAAACTTGTCTGGAACAAGTCGGGCGAACAAGGCACAAAAGTTCCTTTAAACTACGATATTTATTCAATAGAACACAAGAGGAACAGACCCAAAGTCATCTACCACGAGCTCTGGCCTCCCTTTCTTATATGACCAGCCCTTAGGCCAACCCATCTCAACTAGGACTCTAATCCTACTCAGTTCACGAATCGAAACTTTCTATAACTGCTCAAGACTCTTCTATACGCAGATAGAAGCGATCTTAAGACTTCCAAACACCTTAGAACCGTATCTAACATTTCTAAAACAACCCAAAGTCGTAACCCACACGAAATTCTATCATAACCAACTCAAAACATTCCATATTTGAGTTAAACCCGACTCAGCCGCAGCGTGAGTCCATAACCTAGTCGGTTGGACCTTTCCGACCAATTCTTTACGTACACATCTCTTCATCACGCCTCGGAACCATGTAGCCACGTCCATGCACTCCTTGCATACGTGCAAACATCTTCCAATGACGTCCACGATACCTTCATATGCATTGTTCTTGATTCAAACATGTTGCGCAACCTCCCGATCAACTCAACCACAATTCCTCCCGAACTTGGTTGTTGAACCTCATCTTCTCCCTAAGACTAGTTCAATGGATCCCGTCACCAGCCATGTCTTGAACTCAAGCAACACCTGAACATCAATAAACAACCAATACTTTCGAGCACAAGTCCTCGACTTGACTCTCGTTAGTTCTAAAACTACAACATCTTACGTGAGCACCTCACATAAGCATGTTGCAAAACCGCAGTAAAACAATATCAGCCATATCAACCAAAACGCGCCAAAAACGTAGCAAATGAATACTAAACAATCTTTCCAACAATGTGAAGCAAGTTCAAAATATTTCATAGAAAATGCAGGAACATTGTGATCAAGGTCCGAAACTTGCCAAAGCTAACCGGAGCTTGAGCCGGAGCTTACCAAAGCTAGTACAACCTAGCGTCGGAGCTTACCAAAGCTAGTGCAACCTAGCGCCGGAGCTAGAAAAACATGTCGGAGCTAATCAACATAAGTCATACCTAGCAAAACATATTGATGCTTAACAAAGACATGCCGGAGCTAGAGTCGGACCTTGCTAAAAAGATGTTACGGCAACATTCAAAACTTTTATTGTCAAAGCCAATGTACTCAGCACACATAGGTCTCACAATCTCCCCCTTGATGAATGCATTGGCAACACCACTTAAAATCCAAACATTTGCTTATTCACATTAAGAGTTTTGAAAACACTTTCTTCCCCTTTGTAAAACAAAAATAAAATGAGAAAAAAAATTCTCCCCCTAAGAAGAATCGTGCCAAAAACAATTGTGAATATGTGCAATGTGTAATCAATTTCTCCCCCTTGCATACTTATCTTCAAAAATTCACATATTATCTCTCCCCCTTTAACAATGTAATCAGCATGGTTTATAAGACAACTTTTAATTGTTATGAGCATATTATAACATATACATATAAAACAAAGTTCATCCAAGTCATACTATCAAGTAACATACACTATCACATCAATGAAATACATAATGTAGTGTAAGTCATGCTAGAGATCAAATGTAATTTTCAATTTATCAAGTCATGATCTCACAAACTTAACCATTTCAATACCTGAAAGCATACACTTGTTGCTGCATCTTATTATTTTTCAATGCACAAATTTAGATCATATGATATTTGCAAGAGATTATATGTGCATCTGCCTTATTCTAACCAACCAAGCCAAGCCTATGTCATTTGACAATCAGAAGCTTAAGGACATGGTTTTAGTCATACACAATTTCTTCTAAGTTCATATCTATGTGCAATGATAAGCCATCTCAAAAGAAGAAGTGCGATGCATGCATATTCTCTTGATCTTTTCTCATTTTTATTTGATCATAAAAACTCAACATGTGAATAGTTGATTGATTAATTTTTCATTAATAAAAGCACTTGTGAGCATGCAACAAGTTCAAAACAGCAAGAAAGTTCGACCATGACCAGATTTAGTGTAAGTAATTATTCCAATTACTAGACATGGAAAAAACTACAAAACGTATAACACGAGTAATGTACTATGATCTTTCAGCATGTAAAAGGAATCACAAAGTCATATATGTATGAAATAATATGCTCATATCATTTTAATTTCAGATTCACACATAGACTTCTCAAGTTTGAATACTCCCTCTCAATGTAAGCCATGAGGATGCATAACCCCTACTTCACTACGAATAAAACAAAAACGAGTGAAATCCAAAGGTTTTGTAAAAATGTCAGCCAATTGTTGTTGGGTATCTACATGGTGAAGCACAATGTTTCCTTTTTCAACATTATCATGGATAAAGTGATACCTAATGTCAATGTGCTTAGTTCTAGAATGTTGCACTGGGTTTTTAGCAATGCAAAAGGCACTAGTGTTATCACAAAACAGTGGAACACTATCTAGATCAACCCCATAGTCCTTAAGTGTTTGAACAATCCAAATAATTTGTGAGCAAGCACTAGCAGCAGCTACATATTCAGATTCGGTTGTGGATTGTGCAACTGAGTTTTGTTTTCTAGAGGACCAAGCAACTAGTGAATTACCAAGAAAATGACAAGCACCAGAAGTACTTTTCCTATCAATCCTACAACCTCCAAAATCAGCATCAGAAAAAGCTTTCAAAGTAATAGTTGAGGAAGAAGGAAGAAAAATGCCAAATTCTTGAGTTCCATATAAGTACTTGAGAATCCTTTTGACGGCTTGACAATGTGAAGCACGTGGGGAGGCTTGAAACCGTGCACAAAGACATACGCTGAATTGTATGTCCGGTCTTGATGTCGTGAGGTACAAAGTGATCCGATCATGCTTCTATATTCTTTTTGATCCACGGGTTCACCATCTTCATCAAGTTCAAGTGTTGTTGTGGTTCCTATTGGTGTCCGAAGAGGCTTGCTTTTGTCCATGTTGAAGCGCCTTAGGAGGTCTTTTGTATACTTCATTTGATGCACAAAAGTACCCTCCTTGGTTTGCTTGATTTGAAGCCCCAAAAAGAACGTGAGTTCTCCCATCATACTCATCTCAAATTCTGAACTCATCATAGCTGAAAACTTGGACACAAGATCATGAGAAGCACAACCAAAGATAATATCATCCACATACACTTGAACGAATAATGAGTCATTGTCATGCTTAAGCACAAAAAGAGTTTTATCAACCTTGCCCATGGTAAACCCCTTTTCAAGTAAGAATGTTTTTAACCTATCATACCATGCTCTAGGGGCTTGTTTGAGACTGTACAAGGCTTTGGACAGTTTGTAAACATGATTAGGAAAATCTAAAATTTGAAAACCCGGTAGTTGTGACATAAACCTCCTCATCTATATAGCCATTATGAAAATCACTTTTAACATCCATTTGATAAAGCTTGAAACCTTTAGATGCAGCAAAAGCTAACAAAATTTTTATGGCCTCTAATCTAGCAGCAGGAGCAAAAGTTTCATCAAAATCTAGACCTTCAACTTGAGTGAAACCTTGGGCAACCAACCTAGCCTTATTCCTAACCACAACCCCATCATCACTTTGTTTATTTTTAAACACCTATTTAGTTCCAATTCAAGTGTGACCTTGAGGTGGATGTACAAGTTTCCAAACATTTTTGTTTCAAAATTTTCTAACTCTTCTTGCATGGTAATAATCCAAGATTCATTAGTGAGTGCGTGTGATATATCTTTGGGTTCAAAAGAAGCAACGAAAGTAGAATGAGCATGAGAGTTTGGATCACAAAACCTGGACCGTGTGACTCGTTCGTGCAAGCTTCAAATAATTTGTTGTGGAGGATAAATTTTGAGAACCCAGAGGGGAGTGGACACTTCACAAGCTTCTGCTTCTTCATGTTCATCACAAATCGATGAGCTTGTGACTTCAGGAGGATCTGGACCAGCAATGGTCGTCGTCGGTGCTGGCTGTGAATCAAAATCAGGAGCTCGAACAATGTCATTAGCTGCTGAATTTTTGGGCAGCAGCTCCACCTCTTCCTCATCTTCAACGAAAATGCTCTCCCCCTGCGGATATGGCTCTAGACCTGCAATGTTTGAGCTAGTACCTTGGCTAGCTTCATCAAAAGACACCTCACAAGTCTCCATAATTTTGTTAGTGTCAAGTAAAAGCACATGGTAACCGCTAGTATGAGATGGATAACCAAGAAACATGTCATTAACAGATCTAGGTTAAAATTTATCAATATTACCATGTTTCTTAAGAAAGCATTTGCAACCAAAGACCCGAAAGTGTGTAACACTAGGCCTATGTCCAAACCGGAGCTCATAAATGGTGTTTTACCTAGCTTAACGAGCAAGAAAACAAGATTTGAGACATAACAAGCAGTTGCAATCGCATCAGCCCAGAATTTCTTAGGAGTTTGATATTCATCAAGCATAGTCCTAGCCATCTCAACTAAGGTTTTGTTCTTTCTTTCTACAACACCGTTTTGTTGAGGTACATATGGTGAACAAAATTTATGTTTTCAGCACAAAAGTGATCAAAAGATTGATTTTTAAATTCGGTTCCATTATCACTTCTATTTGCTTTTAAAGATCCTGGGTGATCAATTGATAATCTAAGAAATAAAGTTCTAAAGTGACTAAATGCTTCATTCTTAGATGCCATAACGTAAACCCAAGAGTACTAGAATAATCATCAACAATCATAAGAACATACCATTTATCTCCGAAGGATTGAACGCGTGAAGGTCCTACGGTGTCAGGGTACAAAAGTTGACTCAGTTCAGTTGTCATGATCATTGTGAGAGGAGTATGTGAACTTGTAACCATCTTAGCATGTCTACAAGAAGAGCACACAACTTCTTTGTCCTCTTTAAGCTTAGGCAGCCCACGTATGCGATCAAGAGCACTAACACGCGTTAGCCTGATCAAAGCCTACGTGACCAAGTCTACAATGACAAAAATATAAGTTCAGCAACTAGACACATATGCTTAGAGGAAGACATATCAAAATCATCTTTGAAACTCTTCCAAACCGAGACATGTTAAAAATAAGCTCACTATTTGAATTTACAACTTTGCAGCAATTGTTAGTGAAAATTATTTCCAGATTTTCTTCTAGCAGTTGTGAAACAGAAAGCAAGTTAATTTCAAACTTTTAACAAGTGCCACATCTTTCAAAGTGTAGTGATTATTTACTCTAACCGAACCCTTAGAAGTTATAGGAGTTGAAGAATTATTGGCAAAAGTAACATTCTCTACACGTGACACAAAAGAGAGGGAGGAGAACCATTCTTTGTTACCGGTCATGTGGCGTGAGCAACCTGAATCCACAATCCAAATGTTCTCGTTCCTCAAGCGTGTAACCTACATAGAAGCACAATACGTCGATGACTCAATATTGGGACTAGTCAAAAGGCATTTAGGAATCCAGTACTAAGTCACACGACGTACAGCAGGAATAACACGCGAAAGCTGAGATAAAACAGTAGGTTTATGAGCCAAAGCTTGAGGATTTTTGTACCCAACTAGTGTCTTACTAGATGTTACATGTGTAGCACAAAAAAAATGTTGGTTTGGGAGCAACCTTTACATGTTTTCGACTCATTACAGCAGATTGCATGTTCCTATCATTCGGTTTAGCAAGTGCAGCAAATTTTGCATGAAAGTTATGAGATCTAATGGTCATTCTTCCCTTTTTTTGTTGTTTAGCTAGTCTATAACAAAAATCTATGACATGACCATATCTACTACAGTAGGTACAATTAAATTTAACTTTGTGTTCTTGTCTAGTTGAGCAAGCAACATTTTTATTTGAAACTGAATGAGACAACACTCCTGCAGATTTGAAAACCACTTCTTTTTGTTTAGGAACCGTTTGAATCAAACCACTTCCTAATGACTTTACAATTTTAGGTGGATGTGCCTTAGTATGAGCATGAGAATCAAAACCTAAACCAGTTTTATCATTGCAAGACTTGGAAGAATTCAGCAGTAAGTTTAGGTTCTTATTCCAATTACAAAACCGATCTAATGTCCTATGCATGTTATCACGTTTATTGGACAGATCAAGACAATTTTCACATGAAGTTTTTCCTTTTAATTTGCAATTGGAACAAAATTTAACTTCATGATAACATAAAGCATTGTTCAATATAGAAATTTCATTCATAGCATCTTGAAGTTTCTTATCAAGATCATCACAAGTAGAACAATGCAAATCAAATGTAGAACAGCTAGCATATTTCAAGTTTTTATCATTAAGTGCAGCAAGCTCTCTATTCTTTTCAATTTCTAACTCAAGTTTATCAAGTGTGGAGGTGTGCGCACTTCTTAATGAGGACAATTGTTCATATATTAAATCACATGAGGGACATGCATCATCACTAGGAATCAAAGTTTTTAAATGGTTGATTTCAGATTCTAGTGATTCAATTTTAGCAGCACTATCCCTAAGCTTTTTGTCCTTATGCTTAACTATAATAGTGGCACAAGAAATAGCATCACACATTTCTTCGCAACTAGGACATACCTCTTCATTGTCGCGTTCTGTTCTGCATCCTCCATACTTGATCTTGATTTGCCCACCATGAAGCACAAGTTTTCCAAATCATCTTCATCTTAGTCACTTCCAATGTCCACATCGCTTGAGCCAAGTTCTTGAAGTGCGGAGATAAAACTGCTCACCAATTGATGTCCTGTAAAACCCTTCTTTTTCTTCTTATATTTTGCAGAGGAGTGCTTCGTCCTTGTTTGTTTTTCATCCCGGGAAGTAAGACCTGAAAGGTTAGGGCAATCTGAACAAAAATGTCATGTCTTACCACATTCAAAACATCATTGAGGTCTGGAGCTTCCTCTCCTTCTAGTTATCACATTTTGCAATGCTTTTGGGAACCTAGTAGAGAGAAGTACTAGCTCCTCCTCAGGAAACTCCTCAATCTGTTCAAGGGTTAGAGAGGACAACAAAGCAAGTGTACCACAAAATGAGGATTGACCGGAGCTAGGCATGTCACGTTGAGCAACAAAATCAAAAGACTTGTTGGGGTTCTTACGTGATATTATGTCAATTTCATGAGTTTATAACTTGGAATATAGGACATCTAAAGTAAGTGTACTCATGACAGTAGATTCACAAATATATGTGACTTTCATCTCCCAAATTGACATATCTAATGCACTTAACAATTGCCTAGCATTTTCAGCATCTGAAAAATTAACATTGACACTACGCAAGTTGCTGAAAATTTTATTAAACGGAGCAAAAAGGTCATCAATAGACTCACCGGGTTGCATCTCGAAGCGCATGTATTCTTTCTTGAACATGTCTTGCCTTACCTCCTTGATCGTGTTGGATCCTTCGTGGTAGTCACAAAGTGCTTTCCACACATCGTGTGCAGATCGGAGGTGTGCAACACGGTCGAAGTCACTTTGAGTTAATCCTTGTATGATCAAGTTTCGAGCCTTGTTGTTGTTGTCGACATCTCTCAGATTTATAATTGTAACTTGGTCATTTGATGGCACTTTGTAAGGCTTGTATACCTTCTCCCATATTGTGAAGCCTTGATCCTAGATGAAGGATTCCATACATGCCTTCCAAACCTGAAAAACAATACCACTAGAGACACAAGGTTTTGAAGAGTATTTATCCATGATGATTATTCAAAATACGTGCAAATCACAAAGTTTAGAGCACCGTGGCTCTGATACCAATTGTAGGATCGAAGAGCACATGAAAAGCTATGAGAGGAGGGTGAATGGTAGATTTAAAAATCTTACGCAGCAGAAACAATTAAATCCCAACCCCTATGGTAGAAAAATGATCTGTTAAAAAAATCATGCATGAGACTAATATAAACGTGTTTCACCGTGACAAAAGTGATAGATATCATAGATAATCATGTCACAAAGAAGACACAACAAGAATCACTCAAATCCGTCGAGAGAAACTTAAGTTACGATTGAAAGATCAAACAGAGGTCAATCTGTGCTACCGAGTAACAAACAGATCTGCAATATTGCAAACAAACTCATGTAGATCAATAACCACAAATCTAATGACCGTGCAATTTTTACAGATGATAGATAATCAAGTTTTGAAGACAACCCAAAAGAATCACGTCAATTGAATCTGTAAAACTCGAGTTATGATAAAACCACCAAAGAAAGGTAGTGTTGTGCAGAAAACTCGACGAGAAAAACTTATCTGGAACAAGTCGGACGAACAAGGCACAAAAGTTCCTTTAAACTATGATATTTATTCAATAGAACACAAGAGAAACATCCCAAAAGTCGTCTACCACAAGCTCTGGCCTCCCTTGCTTATATAACCAGCCCTTAGGCCAACCCAATCTCATCTAGGACTCTAATCCTACTCAGTTCACGAATCAAAACTTTCCATAACTGCACAAGACTCTTCTATACGCAGATAGAAGCAATCTTAAGACTTCCAAACACCTTAGAAACATATCCCAAATTCCAAAAACAACCCAAATTCGTAACCCACACGAAATTCTATCATAAGCAACGCAAAACATTCCATATTTGAGTCAAAACCGACTCAGCCGCAGCCTGAGTCCATAACCTAGTCGGTTGGACCTTTCTGACCAATTCTTTACGTCCACATCTCTTCATCACGGCTCAGAACCATGTAGCCACGTCCATGCACTCCTTGCATTTGTGCAAGCATCTTCCAACGACGTCCACGATACCTTCATATGCATTGTTCTTGATTCAAACATGTTGCGCAACCTCCCGATCAACTCAACCACAATTCCTCCCGAACATGGTTGTTAAACCTCATCTTCTCCCTAAGACTAGTTCAATGGATCCCGTCACCAGCCATATCTTGAACTCAAGCAACACCTGCACATGAATAAACAACCAATACTTTCGAGCACAAGTTCTTGACTTGACTCTCGTTAGTTCCGAAACTACAACATCCTACGTGAGCACCTCACATAAGCATGTTGCAAAACCACAGTAAAACGATATCAGCCATATCAACCAAAACGTGCCAAAAACATAGCAAATGAATACTAAGCAATATTTCCAACAATGTAAAGCAAGGTCGAAATATTTCACAGAAAAAGAAGGAACATTGCGATCAAGCTCTGAAACTTGCCAAAGCTAACCGGAGCTTGAGCCGGAGCTTACCAAAGCTAGTACAACCTAGCGTCGGAGCTTACCAAAGCTAGTGCAACTTAGCGTCGGAGCTAGAAAAACATGTCGGAGCTAACCAACATAAGTCAAACCTAGCAAAACATATTGGAGCTTAACAAAGACATGCCGGAGCTATCAAAGACATGCTGGAGCTAGAGTCAAACCTTGCTAAAAAGATGTTACGGCAACATTCAAAACTTTTATTGTCAAAGCCAAAGTATTCAATACAAGCCAATGTATTCAGCACACATAGGTCTCACACAACTTGCTCCCGATAGATGTGGCACGATCTGGTGAGCGCATCCCAAGCAACATCATCAATAGCTTGCTCCCTAGTGGATCTCCATGTGGATGCAAAGTGTTAGGTGACCACCTCATCTCTGGCAAGAACAGTAACTTGAGCCCTCCATTCATCACGTCCATGGCAAGGAATTCTCTTAACATAATATTCTAGGTGCATCTTGAATAGATCAAGGAACTTCTTCAATTGCTTAGCTGTAAAACCTCCATCGGTGCCATCGAAACGGAATTCTTGAGCATCACAGTAAACTATGCATTTATCCTCCTTCCTGGATTCACTTGGTTGCGATGTGTTCCCTTGAGCTTCAGGTGCCTTCTCTTGTGCAGCGGGTTCCTCCTCTTGCGATTCCTCCTCATCTTGGGCTTCACCTTCATTCTCCTCATGTGCTTCAGTTCCCTCTTCCTCTTCAACATAAACTTCTACCATCTCCGGATCTTCTTCCTCCTCATCATCATCATATGGTTCCACCATCTCAAGGTATTCGTCCGTTGGGTTAGAGTGTTCATGCTCAACTTCCTTTGCGGGAGAACTCATTTCTTCCTCTCTTGGGATGGTTCCATCCTCGGCACCTCATAAGGCCTAAGCTTGCTTCCAGGGCTTTCAAACGAGCTCTCTTGCGGGCTGTCATTTTGGTGCGAGCCATCTATAAGAAAACATGAGAATATTAGAGGAAAACGCAAATATAAGTTCCGAAATTGCAGCAGCCATAAATTTAGATGAGAGGTTACGCATTTGCTTAAAAATACGTGAAAACGGCAAAAATTGCAGCAGCGGGAAAAGTGTCCTAGTGTCAAACATGGCTCTGATACCGAACTGTGACACCCGATTCCGAAAATGAACCAAGCATAATGCATATGTGTGCCCAGGATGTTCATCACACATACACAAGTGATTCACAAATGGTAAATAGATATAACCATGTCTCGAATAATAATACACTAATAATAGTACCTTATTACAATCCAAACAGTCTTGAATACAAGCTCTACTAAAATTGCTGCGGAAAAACTAAGCACTAATGACTTCAACTCCACAGGCAAGCTTGACGGTAACACGCACGCCTAGAACTCCTCAAAGACCTCCTGGGACTCTTCATTGACGCCTGCGTCTGGATTTGGTGGGGAATAGCAAGGGAGAACACATGTCGTACTCAGCAAGTGTGGGAAAGTATGACATGTAGCTTTAACAAGGAATGACAATGAACAATGGCTATTTGTATAAAAGTACATTCAAAACAGTTGAAAATGCAAAATTATGTTCATTAGGTGTGGTCCTTCACAAATAACCCACATAATCATCAATTTTAACTTAGATGACCATTTCATGCAATAATAAACCAAATTCAATTCATAACTGCTCATGTGTCTCATTTCATCAACTCCATATACCAAAGCCAATTAATAAGCCAATATTGATTCACAATTCAATTACAGCCATTTAGACACAGTTTAAGGTCCATCCCTCTAATCATGTGAAGGTCCAGGTTGCTAATGGTCGGTAGCACGGCTATCATGATAGTTTTAGACACACTCTGCATAGGTTGTATCATTTTACCCACAAGTTTGTGATTTCATCACCTTTCGAGCACTAAGGAATCTCAATTATGCCGTCTCACACTTCCTTAGATGTGTGGCCAAGAGATCACAAAATAGCCATTACAAAGTGATTATTAGCATATTTAGACCCCACTGAGGTTTCACTGGTGGTGATGTTTCCAACTAAGCACATCCAACCAAGGGCCCCCTCTTGAGCCATTCGGATCCAAGGGTAGTCCCACCATCATCAACAAACCCATCCGACTACCCCTTTCCCGAGCCTTCTTAATGGTCCAAACAGTACTGACAATTCACTAATTAGTTAGCTAAGCCGCACCCCATGCTTGGCCCTGTGGTGGCCTTGTAAATCCTAGATGGTCGCTCTACGAACTGGTCCTTAGATCTAAAGCAAGCAAAACCACCAAAAACAGTCCAACCCATTCCACATAACCAACTTGCTTAGATCCCTAGGCACCATGTTGCTAAAGGGTCATTAATATCAATTCTCATCATTCATGTGTTCAATAGTTCATATTTAATCCATATGGTTGTTTCGCAAACCCAATTGAGTAATGCAATGCAAAAAGTGTAAAATGCCCTTCCTGACTCTCTACATATTGTCCAAGCGACAAGGGTGGCCAAACAAAACTAGTAAACTCCTACAATTGGGTTTTCCCATCAATTTTGACACAAGCATGCAATTTTGCAAATAAAACCTTTAAAACAAGATCAATATGGTCAAGGACACTCGCCTTGCTCTTGAGCTTGGTTTTGATCGAAGGCTTCAAAACTATGGTTCTACATGTCCTCCAAAGCACTCTCTATGGCAATTCCTTCTATTCTGAGTGACAAACATGCAAAACAGACATTACAATCAAATAATGCTCATATAGTACTCAATATGCCATGATATGCATGATTAATGCAATTGTTAGGTAAAACTTGTTAATGAGTTTCTATTGATGTTTCTTAACTGGTCACAAAAGTTTTTAACAAGTTTGGACAAGTTTGGAACTGATTCGAGTCAATTTGGAATTAATTCAACACTAAACAAATTTAGATACCAGACTAATCCACTGTCAGGGACCGAACTTGTCCGCCCTGAACAAAACTACAAAATAGGGTTTTCTTGATCTTCAAGAATTGGGGTTGAATTTGCATGGAAACATGGATGTATATGGTATACCACGTGTTTAGAACTCCAAAGATTGAGGTCTTAAAGTGAGACTTGAATCTTGACGATCTACGGCTTGATAAAGATGAATTGATAAATTGGATGAAGAGCGCCAATTGTCGAAGAATTGATGAAAATTGATCTTGATTGGCCCTTCTTCGTGATCCTCTCTTCCTCCTTGCTCCTAGACTCATTCTTGATGTCGGCTACAAGGAAAAAGTGGCAGCAAGGGTTTTCAATTGGGGTGGAGAGGTGTGGGGTATTGGGTTCTTTATATAGGGGTGGAGAGTTAGGTTTTGGGGTGAATTCCAAGTAGAATTCGGTGGGGGACGAGTAGGGGCCCAGGTGGGGTCCACTTGGGCTCCTCTAAGGTTGGGCACGAAGATCTTGGGCCCAAATTATGCAATTACCCAAAAACCATTCCTAGAGAAATAAAAGAATCTGAGTTGGTTCCCGAAGGCCGGACTGGTCCGCAGGGGAGACCGGACAAGTCCGTTTGACAACAGAGAGAAAAATTAGACAAGTCTGACAGGACAACTCCGCTTGGCTACAGAGGAGATATCGGACAAGTCCGTATGTATGACCGGACAAGTCCGAGGTTCATGGAAAAAGGCTGATTCGGGCTAAAAAAATCAATACGAACGGAGTAGTCCGCTAAGGATCGAACAAGTCCGAGAAAACATTAGAGCCATCAACGTACTAGTTCGTGCATTATGCCAGACAAGTCCAGGCTGTGAAGAAAGACTGAATTTTTCTGAATGAAGAAGGGGACACCGGACTAGTCCGGGGTTATGGCCGGACAAGTCCGCACTTCTGAAGAAACAAAATTTTCTGAACAAAGGATAGGGAATACCGGACTAGTCCGGGATTCAGAGGCCGGACAAGTCCGAACCCTAACAGGCTGAAATTTCCAGTTTAGCCCTAAATTTATTTTTAATCTTGTTCCTTTTTGCGTGGCTTAATGTTAAGCATGTATGAGGATGTATGTAATGCATTATGCATGAAAATGAGGGTGTTACATTACCACCCTTCTGACGATAGATGGGATGGATGTCAGGCTTATCCTGCAACGGGTCACATCGCGGGTGCTTCCCCCTGCCGAAGTTACTGCACCCACCGTCTATCATAAATGCCCCCAACTACCTGCCTCTCTCGGGCTCGAGACCGAGAGGAATCATCCATCCAACCTCTCGATCGAGACTCGAACGAGTAAAATACCACGACCTCACGTGTTAGTGGTGTTGGTGGTGGGTCCCTCCTTGATCGGAGGGTAGCTTTTGTCGGTAGATGCGTAGTGGTCATGTATCGTTGGGTCCGGTATCTTTGGTACCCCAGGTATAAAACTCTGTCACTCGATTGATATCACTGGCATGCACTTGAAAAGATTATGCGCTACTTGAGAGGTACAATGAGTTATGGAATTCAAAATACTTGGCATCCGGCCGTGCCTGAGGGTTATTGTGATTCAAACTGGATCTCTAATGTTGATGAGCTCTATGTCACGAGTGGATATGTGTTCACTCTAGCTGGTAGCGCTATATCATGGAGGTCTTGGAAACAGACCATTTTGACTAGGTCAACCATGGAAGCAAAACTTACTGCTTTAGAGACAACTACTGCTCAGGCAGAATGGTTGCGTGAGCTCTTGATGGATTTGTTTGTGGTTGAGAAACCAGTACCAGCGATTCTTATGAACTATGATAATCAAACGATGATTTCTACAACGACTAGTTCTAAATATAATGCAAAATCACCAGGACACGTCAAAAGACGTTTATTACTGTTTTGACATACAAACAGATAAAAACTTGATAGATCCCTTTACGGAGGGTCTATCACATAATGTGATAGAAAGTGCATGGAGGGAGATGTGCTTGAGACCTATCAATGTGAAACCACAATGGTAACCCAGCCTATGTGATTGGAGGTTCTGTGAATTATGACAATGGAAAAACAAGCTAGTGGTTCACTTAGAAGAGTATTTCATTTAGACTCTATCTATGTGAAGATGCACATTTATATTCTCAAACTATAAGGCAGGTTGGTTTTATGCCTTAATGTGTTTCTGTTGGCTATATGTAGCAATGATGCGGTCCTACAGAAAAATCCTGAAAGAACCACACATACATGAGCTTTGACTTTCTAATGTTGCAGTCTGTGAGATTTTGATGATCTTTACAAAGCTCATGAAAAGGCCAGGAAGTACGACGCATAAGCTCCACCTACGGACTAGACTATTGGTAGTCAAGTACTAGTAATGATCTTTGGATGAAATTGGTTCGCACAAAACATGCGATTCTAGGCGTAGTCCACTGTTCAAGTTGTGAACTGATGTAACATAAGGATCTAGGCAGAAGTTCAACTTAAAAGTCTCTGCTAAAACACTAGTATATCAAACAAGGAACGAGAATGATATCTCTTCTAATGGCATTGAGATCTGGTGGGGGATTGTTATAATTGGGGCCCATGTGTGAGGTCTATGCAAAAATTCACAATAATTCCAAATAAATCTCAAAGGCCGACTAGAGCAAGAGGAGTCGTGCTAAATGTTTAGTCCCACATGCAAAGTTGGAGGAGAGCAACTCCTACATATAAAGAAGGTTATTCTTCCACTCTCTAAGTGCAAGAGAAGAGGAGAGGAGAGGAGTGGCCCACGCTCGCTCGCTCGTCCTCCTCCTCCTCGCTCGCTTGCCTCGTCATGCCATACCAGCCCCGCACACGCGCACACACGCTTGTTCGTGTGAATTTGAGCCTCGAGCCAAGCACAAATTTTATTTTTGCTGCAGAAAATTAATATGGGATTTTGGTCTTCCGAATCGGGCTGAGTTCAAGTTGGAGACAACCGCGTCTACAACCACCGAGTCAGTTCCAATGCAGATCCTCTAGATCACAACCGATCCACCTCTCGTGGACTCTATTTATAGCGGGTGTGCGCGACAGGAGAGAACATCTCAGGATCATATTAGATAAATATATGTTCATGTTCCTTGTGTCGCCATTGTAGTCTACTTTATCCCGAGCACTGACGTGTACCGACGGTCAGGAGAGCAGATCTCCGGAATCGCTTGCCCTTATGATCCTGCATCAGGAGAGAACAAATAGGGTTTTTAGAAAGTGCTCCGCACAACTGCTCACGTTCTTCATCATGGGTCACCTACCGTGAATATCGTGCGCTGCTGCCAATGTAACCACCAACGTCTGCATCGACCGGCCGTCGTCAAGTCGGCGACTACATCTACAGCGGTTCCACCGACTACAAATCAGTAAGCGCAATTTGCTTGTCCTTGCTGGTGTTTACCATGACCACTCGTTGTTAATCGCTGTCGAAGTCGTCCCCGCTCGTCCGACACCACTAGAGTATTCACCGCATCACATAGGGTATGTCGGGCCGACTAAAGTCGGACTTTGGTGATGATGCGCATAGTTTCAACAAGCTTCGCCGCCATCGCCAACTCTAGCGATGTCACGCCGCCTCTCCGCTTACTATCGCGCACCGCGGTGTGCGCTAATATACTAGCCTCACCCAATAGAGCATCTAGATGCCTCACGTTAGTTGAACGGCGAACGGAATCGATGCCACTGCCCTCCACCACGCGCCCCTATGCTCTGCTACCAGAGCTGATGTTGCTGCCACGCAGGCAAAAGCATGCCCACGTGGCTGCCGCATCGGCGCCACGCAAGCCGGGGTAGCCACGCTGACTGAGCCTCCCATGCGCGCCGTCACAAGGACTCGGTCCATGTGGACCAGAGTCACTGTGGCCATGGGCCATGGCCCGGTCCACGGTGCACCGCACGCTTGAGCCGCAAGCAAGCGGGGCCACGTGTGACCCATAGAAACAACCACGAATTTGCTATGTCCACCCGAAAGATTTTTCTATAATTTTTCTGTGATGGAAAATGTATTTTTCAATCTTATGTGGTGATTTTCCACGTGTGACACAAAAGATTGAAAAATACATTTTCCATCATAGAAAAATTCTAGAAAAATCATAGAAATACTAGAAGATTATTAGAGCATGACTGCAGTGGAAAATCCCCAGAATAAAATGTAGAAAAATATAAAACCTACAAAAAACTCTCATACCTTTGTTAATTAAGTAAATATGTTAAACTACCCAAATAAATAGAAGAATATATGAACTCCACTTCAATAGATTCCTAAAAATCATAATTAACACATCTTGGAATTGTTAATCTCTTTTTGGATTATTTCCTCTAAGCAACGAGGTTAGACTGGGAAACAGGCATGTGGCTGTCACTACAGGAAATGAGATCATTTGCGATGGCCTGCCGTCGCAAATAACATAAATTGCGACAACCTGCCTAGGGCTGTCGCAAAGAAGGAGGCCATCGCAATTAAACACTTATTTGCGACGGCTGTCGACAAAGCCATCGCAAAAAAGACTTATTTGAGATGGCCAACCCTAGGACCGCCGCAAATAAAATAGCCATCGCAAATAGGACCTTATTTGCGATGGCTATAAAAAGTAATGTTGCAAATAACATTAATTGTGACGTCCTTAACTTACGGCCGTTGCAATTAATACAGCCATCACAAACAAGGGCTAATATCGACCCTCTCGGCCCCCGATAGCTCATTCACAGACACTGCCCCCAAACACCCGCCGCTTCTGCGCATGCCGCCGCCCTGTCGCGCCCTCGGCGCCGCCCGCCCCCGCCCCCGTTGCACCCATGTCGCCCCCACCGCGCCCCCGCCCCCGCTCTGCCTGCCGCCGCCACCCCGTCGCGCCCCCGCCCCCGCCCCCGCCCCCGCCGTGCCCCCGGCACCCCCGCCCCCGCCATGCCTGCCAACGCCACCGGTCGTACCGGACGCGCCATCCGACGCCGCTGGCCTCCTCTAGCGTCGCCGGCCTCCTCCGATGCCTCCCCACCGGCCTCCGTCGACGTAGGTATGATGCAATGTTGTGAAGCGGTTGTGATGCAATGTTGTTAAATTTTGTTTCTTCTCCATTTCCACTTCATTGCTAGTTATGATTAGGTGATGCAATATTGTAAATTGTGAGCCATCATCTACAATTGTTATGCTTAGAGTGTTGTAATTATGAGCTTATGTCAGGTGATGTGATGCTTATGTTTAGGTGATGCTTATGTTTAGGTGATGCTTATGTTGACATTGTGATTCTTATAAATGTGATACTTACAATCGAATTGAAGCATAGAATTGATTTGAATTGAATTTATGTTGAGAAGTGATTTGATACTTATGAGTAGAATAGAATAGAATAGAATAGAATTGATGCTTATGTTTAAGTTTATGGCTATGTTTATATTGAGGATTAAATTGCTTATGTGTAGGTCAATGCTTATGTCTATGTTTATAATACAATTGTTTATATTTAGATTTATGTTTCTTAATTGATAAATTACAATTTAATAATTCTTATGTTTACGTTTAATTGAATTGCTTTGTTTTTTATATTATGGTTGTAATTTTTAATTTGATTGCTTGAGTGTTATACTATATGTACAAAAATGGGATTCGGGTTGGCTTGACCCAACACAACCCATTTAGGACCCGACAAGGCCTATTTAGTTGGAAGTTAAAGTATGCGTCTAAACCAGGTTTGTAAAATTATGCCTGGACGCCTTGGTGCTCGCCGACGAGCGGCTGACATACGTACATCGACTATAACTCTATAGTCATTACCCTTTTACTTGAAGAACTGCACCAGATTGGGCGGTGTAGTGTTAAATAGGCGGTGTTATACTGTTGAAATTTTACGACCTATCCTGCATACATTAGCGACAATTTCTTTCGCTTTAAACTGCGGAGCCAAACATGGGTGAAGATCGCAGTTGGATGTATACTGGCTGGAAGAGCAGAACTGGTGGTCACTCAGATGAGTGGTACATCAAGTTAGATAAATTTTTGGATCGAGCATTTTCGTTATCAATGGAAGATATGGTGCGGTGCCCATGTACAAAATGTTGGAACACCAAGTTTTTTGAGAAGATTGGAGCTTTTGTTTCACTTTTGTCGAAACGGTTTCACTCCACATTATGAACCGTGGACCTTCCTCGGCGAGTCTAAATCTCGAGTCATAGAAGAAGTGGATGAGGATGATGATATAACAGAGGTTGATAGGATGGATGAGATGCTATAAGCTCTAGAAGTGGAGGATCCTCTTACAAATGAGGCAGAGGAGTTCTTTGAGGAGCTGAAGAAATAACAAGAGCTGTTGCATGAACACACGGTTGTGACCGTACTTGCTTTCTTGACCAAATTTATGGCAATTAAGTCCAAGTACTTTTTTCCATAAATTGCTACAATGATCTCATGAAATTGATATGTGATATCCTTCCACAACCTCACAAAGCACCTAAAGATATGTATCACTCAAAGATCAAGATTTCTGGTCTCGGTATGAACTATGAGAAAATCGATGTGTGCCCAGACAACTGCATGCTATTCTGGAAAGAGCACGCTAATGAGAAGATGTGCTTCAAATGTGGTAAACCAAGGTAGGTCGAAGTTGTTAATGACGATGGCGATAATGTGATGACAGATGTCGCACATAAGTAGCTTCATTACTTGCCTGTGACACCTTGGTTGAAGCGGTTGTTTCTTTCAAAAAGAAGCACAAGACACATGAGATGGCACAAAGAAGGTAAACGTGAGAACAAAGAAATCTTGACGCATCCGTCCGACGATGATGCGTGGAAGGCGCTGGACCGTTTTGATCCAGATTTTTCTTGTGATGCGAGGAATGTTCGCATCAGATTAGCGACAGATGGGTTCTCACCATTCAGTACAAACGCCACACCATACTCCTGTTGACCCGTCTTTGTCATTCCGTACAACCTGCCATCGGCTCTTTGTACGAAGAACGAGTTTATGTTTCTTAGCCTCAGTATACCTGGACCTGATCATCTCGGGTCACGCCTCAACGTGATGTTGAAACTGCTGATCGAAAAATTAAAAGTCTTGTGGACAGGAGTCAAAGCGTACGAAAGTTACAAGAAGCGGAAATTCAACCTTTGAGCTGCCTATTTGTGGTTTGTCTGTGATTTGCTGACATACGACACGTTTTTCAGATGGAGCACTCACGGTCATCTGATGTGTCCGATATGTGCTTCAGACACGGATTGCTTTCGACTAACTCATGGAGGCGAAAAATCTTACTTCGATTGTCACAAACGTTGGCTGCCTTCGAATCACATGTTTAGGCAACAGAGGCATGTTTTTAGAAAGAGCACTGTTGTCACTAAAGGACCACCAAAACGTCTCAACAGGTCCGAAATTTCTGATATGTTGGACAAACTGGTGCCAGATGAAGGTCATCCTGGATATTTTGTAGGTTATGGAGAGGAACACAATTGGACTCACATATGTGGAATTTGGGAGCTACCGTATGTGAAGTCGTTGATTCTAATGCACAACATTGATGTCATGCATCAGGGCGTAACATGAGCGAGAGTATCATAAGCACTTGCATGAATATGCCTGGCAAAACGAAAGAAAATTATAAAGCTAGACTAGATTTGGTAGACATTTGTCACTGTCCAACTCTTGAAATCTCTGAAAGTGGTGGGAAGCCACGTGCTTCTTTATGTCTTCGATCTGAAGAAAAGAAAGCAGTCATGAAATGGTTGAAAACTTTGAAATTCCCAGATGGTTATGCAGCTAGCTTGAAACAAGCCGTGAATGTGGACACAAGAAACCTCACTGGGTTGAAGAGTCATGATTATCACATTATAATGGAAAGACTCTTACCTATTATGTTTCGAGGCTATCTAGATGATGCGGTGTGGAAGGTTTTAGCTGAGCTCAGCTATTTCTTTAGACAGCTTTGTGCTAAAGAAATCAAGATAGGGATGATGGATAAGTTAGAGAAGGAGATACCCGTACTTTTATGTATGATGGAAAAAAAATCTATCGGGTTTCTTCAATCCAATGCAACATCTGCTTATCCATCTTCCTTTCAAAGCTAAAGTTGGCAGTCCTGTGCAATACAGGCGGATGTATCACATTGAAAGAGCGCTACGATATCTGAAACCAATGTTTGCAACAGGGCAAGGGTGGAAGGGTGCATCGCTGAAGCATATGCTCTTAAGGAAGTAGGATACTTTTCAAGTGTCTACTTTGTAGAAGAAACAATATCAATACTTTGGCGATGCGGTACAATGTGGACGAAGCACCCCCTTTAAGTGACCTCTCTACTTTCAAACGAGAGGTACTACCATTGGTAGCTACACGACGTACATGCTATCCGAATGTGACAGGACTGTTGCTTTACTCTACATGTATGCAAATATAGAAGGCATGCAGGAATACTTTGAGTAAGTGTTTGTCCTACATTTATGCTAATTGACATATTTTTCTACACATGTATTCTAAAAGATGTTTTTTCACGTTCAGGGAGTTCCACGGACAATGTTGGCCACATAGGCATCAACCTATGGCCAAACAAGTAGAAGGGATGCGAAATGAAGGAAAAAATGGAGGGTTGAGTTTCCTATCCTGGTTTCGAGATTATGTAATACTCCCTCGTCTTCTTTATATTATAAGTTACTATTATTAAAGAAGAGTTATTTCAACTTATGATCATTTATGAAAGTGTTGGACTCACAATGTCCATGAAGATTTGCGGCAGCTATCTTATGGATTGGTGAATGTTAGAAGCTATGGTCGATATGACGTAAATGGCTTTCGATTCCGTACAACTCATTTTGAAGCTCTTCGTCCTCTCGCAGCACCATCAATTTTCGGTGTTGTGACGAGAGCAATTGACACTCAAGGGAATTTAACTGATTATTATGGGATCATTAACAAAATCTTTGAATTTAATTTTACCAGAAATAAGACCCTTCGAGTTGTCTTCTTTGTCTGTGACTGGTTTGATCGCACTCATGGAACTCGAGAAAACCAATTTGGAATGGTGGAAGTGAAACATAAGGACCGATTACAAGGTTAAGATACATTTGTTCCTGCACGTCAAGTAGAACAAATGTATTATCTATCTTATCCATGCACGAAGCTCAGTGCTTGGTGGGTGGTATATAAGTTGAATCCTTGTGAGCGGTTATATACTCCTGGGGATGAAGGTTACCATGATAGTAAAGACGTTGAAGAAGTGTACAAAGAAGAAGAGTTGCCAGACACTTTTATCGTCGAGCTTGGCACAGGACTCGATCAATTAGTTAAAGCTATTGAAGATGTTGAAGATGTAGAGCCAGATGACATGTGAAAACAGAAATTAGAACAGGTTACGATGGAAGATCGTTGGGCTGGTTTAAGGAGTAGGGCGCATGATAATGAGGTTGATGAATTTTGAAAGTGATTACAAGTAATGTTTTCTTGAGGATAGTAACATGAAATTTGTATATCTTATTTGCATATTTACTGATTATCTATTAAAACAGGATGGCATCAAAGAAGGGTAAGAAGGTGCCGTCAACGAGGAGGTTCTACCCCTCTGGACCCAAGGACACTATCGCAGGTGCCTCGTTGACCGGGAGCAGACGCTCTCAGCTACTGGGGCATGTTCTGACCAACTCTAGAGCTTCGTGATAGGTAAATTTCACTCATTTTTGACAAATTCTCCAAATTCAATTTCCAATTAAACTTACTTATGAATCATTTGAATGTTGTAGTCATCACCGACTAACTTAGAGGTTATGGAGCTAGTTGACCTTGGCTACCCTTGGGTGAGCCAGCCCTCAGCCAGCCAGCCCCCGGCTGGCGAGCCTTCTGTTCCAGAGCCCTTTTACTTGGCTTCTGATGAGCCTTCTGGTTCACCTGACGTGGCACCCCAGCAGACGTGGAGGACAAGGAGGACACATTTTGTCAGTCCTCCTGCTGTCCCTTTACAGAGGACCGTGATTTGTCCGGTCGGAGACAGGTAATAAAAATTGTAGTGTTCAATTCTAGTTTCTTTTGGTTACTTAAGTAATGAATCAATAAATATTTTGTAGGGTTTGATGGGACTCGTATTTCACCGGTGAGAGACACAACAGACCGGTGAATGGTGCCCTCGGGTCCTTAGTGCGCTGGCACTATCCCGGGGTCATTGACTGGGTGCCTGCCCTTTCGTGGGAGGACTACGCACGTTTCCATCACCAAGTGCACAACAATCTTCAGGAGGCCGTATGGGCCGATTTTATGGTAAGTATGTTAAAAAAGTTTCTAATTTTTAACTTTTAAACTCTTTTCATGAACATCTCTTCAATATATTCTTTATCACAGGCAAGGTATACTTTAGAGGACCCGAACGACCCTCGCATGGTTGAGGATGCGAGGAGGGTGTTTCACTACAACGCTGCTAAGGCGCTTCGACAAGCATTGTCAACGCTCGTACAAAAATTATCAATGAGCACTTGAAGGCGAACCAGTAGCACGTGCTACACTTTCGGCAAGAGAGCGAGAGGCACCTGACAGAGGAGGAGTACGTGCAGGTACGTGGGGTGTAGTAAATATTTTTTCTGATAATTTCCTCAATGGTATTTTTAAGAGTCTACAAATATGTGCAGGGCCACGTGAGCTGGTTGCAGGGTCGGTCTGATGCATTTCGAGCCCTTTGTTGGTACTGGGCTAGCGATGTGTTTAAGGTTAAGTCCAGAAAGGCTCGAGAGTGCAGAGGGGATGAGGGGAAGAGCAGGCACGACCAAGATAACCACTTGAGTTTAGCTAGACGCATGGTAAGTGTATGTAACTTATGTTATATATTCATAATATATTGTTCGTACTAACACGTATTGACAGGAGCGCGAGACGGGGGTGCCGCCGACCCTTGCTGAGATCTGGAAGAGAGGTCACAGGGACCCTTCGCAGCCTGAGGGTGCAGTCAGGCTTCATCCGAGCGATTGGTAAGTTTAGAAATCATTCATATTAAATATAACTATATGGATTGTTGAACTTACGCGGTTTTCTTGTTTTCCAGGCTAAGTACGGGGAGGAGGCTAGGAAGATACGCGTCGAAGATTTCGATTGGGAACATGAACCAATCGATCATCAATCTTCGTTTGTAAGCAGAGGTGAAAAAGCACACGGAAGGTGAGTTCATAAGTCATTTTATCATTTTCAATTAAAAGTATTGAACATATTTCAATTTCATATTACTGACTCTCTTTTTTATAGGCTCGCCATATTCGACGGAGTTGTCGACTCAAGGGCGGTGAGATCTGCGAGAGGTAGCTCCACGCAGGCTTCGTCGGTGGGCACGTCAGGTCGCCGCGTCTTGCAGAGAGATATCAAGATGCAGTCCCTCTGACAAACTGTAGAAGAGAACATCAGGCGACAGAAGGAGGAAAGGAGAGAGGTGGAACGACAAAGGATCATGGCAGAACAACAAAGGATCGCGTTGGAGGCCACGTTCTCTTCCCAGGCAGCCTGGATGGCGCAGATGCGGAATACAATGGAGGTAACAAAATGAAAAGTTAAGTGCTCACTAATTCAGCGTAATTAACTTACTAATAGGTAATATCTAATGTTTGCAATGACAGGTCATGGCTCGGGCACAAGGTTTGGGGATCTAGTTACCGCCACTTCCGGTCTTCTCAGGCGATCCTTCTTCTGTAAGTCAGGTAATTTTCTATGTCAACTTAACAATTCTAGTTTTACTTCAACTTTACCAAAATAAAGTAAGGAAATAGAGTGAGAGTGAGAGATAGTTTGATGGAGTGAGAGATAGAGTTAGAAGAGGGAGGAAGCTAGAGAGAAAAGGATTGAGTTAGAAAAAAGAGGGTGATAGTTAGATAGAAGAAAAGGATTGAGATAGAAGAAAGAGGGAGATAGAAGAAAGAGTGAGATAGTTACATAGAGTGGGAGAGAAATGAAGAGAGAGAGTGAGATGTATATGGAGATAGAGGGAGAGGAAGATAGAGGGTGAGAGAGATGTAGATGGAGATAGAGGGAAAAGGATAGTAGGGAGATAGAGTGAGAGAGAGAGATTGAAATAGAGAGAGGAATGAAAAGAGAGAGGGAGAGAGGGGGATCTAGATGGAGATAGAGGGAGATGAAGGGAGAGAGAGATGTTAATGCATTTATATTCTAACTCTATGTTTCATTATTTGCAGGGATCTGCGACGGCTGCTCAAACTCCGCCGCCGCCGTTACCTCCACCTGGAATGAGGCGTGACGACGACTTCGACTTTGAAGGTGGCTTCGTAGCTCAGACGTGAGTGAACCCTTGTTTGCTTTGTTGATGGTGATGTGTGATGTATCGACGATGCTATTTGTGATTGTGATATATTGTGATGCCGTTTGTGGTTGTGCTATATTATATTGTTTATTCTGTGATTCTGGCCATCGAGCTGGGGAGTATTTTCTGTTTTTTTAAATAAAAAACCTTATTTGCGACGGATTTTTATACAGTACCGTCGCAAATAAGGCTCCAGGCGGTCGCAAACTTGCCTCTATTATTTGCGACGGCCTGGCTGTCGCAATTAATACCCTGTTTGCGACTGCTAGGTTGTCGCAAATAGCCGCGTGGGTTCCCTCGGATGGCAGCGTGGGCCCCGTCGGCTGCCCTTATTTGCGACGTCCTAGCCGTCGCAAATAGGGACTTAATTGCGACGGCCCAGCCGTCGCAAATACAGACGTGGGGCCCACCAGCCCCTGGCAATAACTTGTGATGGTTGCAGTAAGCCGTCGCAAATAGAGTTATTTGCAACAACGGCCGTCGCAAATAAGTTTAATTGTGACAAATAATTTGAGACGGTCAAAAACCGTCGCAAATAAGCAAAGCTGTCGCAAATAGCTTATTTGCAACGGCCCTAGCCGTCGTAAATCATTGGGATTGTGTGTATACTTGGCCCATCAACAGTCGCAATCACGTCACAGTACCACCACTGCATGCAGGCGCCAGCATTGCGCTCACAAGTTTTACACCGCACTCGTTAGCTAACGGTTTGAATTCACAGCATCTGCACCCAATAGGGGTATATTTCCACTGCAGTACTTTTAGTGGATTGCACGCTCTGATACTTAGTTTTACGACTCATTATGAGTTTATACTTTGCTGGATGGTCACTTTGAATCCATCCTCTTTCTATTTCATTAAAAATTCAACTGTCTTACGCGTCAGAGAAAAACATTAAACCAATAGTCTTTCATTAACTACATGGCATTTCTAACCCGAAAAGTACGCGCGACGTGCACACATATATACGGTGCATCGTCATTGTACTCAGTCCTGCTTAGGTAGAGCAAGACAAAACGAATGAATCTACCATTTCACACGTGAATTGTTTGTTTTTTGTGGTTCATTATTTTCACATTTTTTTTTTGAAACTGGTGCTGGAATAATCCAAAAAGATGCTTGAAAAGTGAGCGATATGAAAACTAAAAATATTGGTCATATTATTATGGGTCACGAGATATGGTTACCACATACATGGTTATTCGTATGATAAATTCTCATGAATTTCAAGTTTTGGTCTTGAGAACCTAATCATCTTGTTCTATCAATCATTTGCAGTGATATACTTATAGCTGACATGGATACAATGGTATCCAATGACTCGCCTTCGGCCCCTCATCGCATGGTGCACACTGATGATGCGCCTAGGCCTTCAACCATGCCATTGCCCTTCCGGCTTGACCTCTTGCTGCATGGTGCATGCACCTGCAGCTGCTAGCGAGTTGGCAGCCTCGCCGGGTAATGCATGCGCTGAGGCTTCTTTTGGGACGTCAGGCTGCAACACCCAGGGCAGCAAATCACCGGCGGAATTTTCCCTGCATCCTGTGGATCTCTGTCACTATTACAAAAAGTATTTTCACGGGCGCCTCAAATTTTTTACACGGACGGTCCGTTAAAAACTGTGTATGTGATGTTGATTGATACAATAATCGTCTGTGATGCTCAAACATCACAGAGGGTTTTTCAGAAACCACCGCCTAGCTAAATACATGATCTTCACAGGCAATTATTAATGAAGAACCGACTGTACTGGTTCAAACATCATAGGCGGTTTTTAATAAAGAACCGCCTATATAAGAACAATGTTTGCAGAGGCATCTATTAATAAAGTACCGCCTGTAGCGGTGCATATATTTCATGCGGTCTTTTATACAGACCGCCTGTGATGCTCTCCATGTTTTCACAAACGGATTTTACTTACCGACCGACTGTGAAGGAGACTAAAAGAAAATATCTAATAATATTTTTCAGAGCATTTTATAGTAATTTATTATATATGTATATATTATACTATATATATATATATATTTGTATCATTTATAATATATACATATACATGATATACACATACATACATATACCTACATATATGAACAAATTCATAAAAAGAAAAAATATCAAATTAAAATATTAAAGCTTCATTGTAATATTTCAAATATGTACAATATATATCATACATTTTTTCCAGCATTGAAATCTTCTCGCATATAGGGTTTCAAATAATTTTTAATGCTTCTCTCTACACGCTTGATGTTTTTTAATTCGGTGAAAAGGTACATATCTTTATATTGATTATATTTCTCTTCATTATATCCCGCATTCTCAACCTCAACAATATTTTGCTTTCAAAAAAACAAATAGGTTCATCTTCTTGGTTCCTGGATTATTTTATATAAAAAACTTGTGCAACACGATCGACGAGAACCCACAGGTCATCTTCATAACTCACTTTGTTCAAGTCTATCAGTGTCAGCCCGTAGTTGTCCACTTTCATACCATCCGGGTGTTTGACCCATTGGCACTTAAATACGGGCATTTGCATTCTTTCACCATAATCGAGTTCTCATATTTATTCTATGAACCCGAAGTATGTGGTCTTCTGCCCTTGAATCATAAGCCTCTATACGAACACCACTATTTTGTACAACACTCTTACCGTCTTTTTCCTTAGTGTAAAATGTGTAACCATTGATGTCATATGCTTGCCATGATGTCACCAAAGTAGATGGGCCAGAAGCCAACTTCTTCATTGTTTCCTCTTCTATAGAGTTTCTGTATGGTATATTTTTGTTTATTAACCATTCAGTGAAACATCTTCTCTGCTCTTTCATGATTCGTCCTCTCTGTGACCTTGGTTTTTTTTGCGAAGCTCAATTTGGTGTTCCTCGATGTACGACTCAGCTATTGCGAGTTGTTGTAGTACACCAAAATGTGCACGGTGTACTAATTTGTAATTGTGAACGATAAAAGTTTTCTTACTCACTTTGCCTCTCCCACGTAGTCTACCCTCATGTACTAGTATAGGCACGCCTATCCGCTTTCCATCTTTGATTTAATCAGCGCAACCCTCAATCACTTCTTCAGTGGTGTATCCTTCCATAATTGAACCCTCTGGGTGAGCACGGTTTTGCACATAATCTTGTAATACTCATAAATATCTCTCCAACAAAAACATATGATATAAATATGGTGGCCCTAATGCTTTTATCTGATCAACAAGATGGATGATTAGGTGTACTTGCATATCAAAAAGGAATGGTGTGAAACACATCTCAAGCTTGCACATAGTTTCGATGACATTCGTTTTCAAATAGTCTAAGTCCTCACATGCTATCACCTTTTGCGATACTGCATTGAAGAATAACACAAACGTGTGATGACAACTTTTACATGCTCAGGTCTGATGACCCTTATTGCAATAGCAAGGAACACTACCATCATCATGTGACAGTCGTGAGAATTATTGCCGAAGAAAGACAAGTCTTTCATTGAGAATAGTTTGTGGATATCAGATGACAAACTCGTGGGCACTCTGATCCCACACAAGCATTCACAAATTGCATTTTAATCCTGTTATGTCAAGTTGTAGCTTGCTGGGGGAAGGTAATGCTTCCTGTTTGCCTTTTCTACCTGGTGAAGTTCTGGTCTTATATCAAGATTGACTAGGTCCATACGTGATTTTAATCCCTCCTTTGTTTCCCTCGGCATGTCTAGCAAGGTCCCAATGATGCTGTCAAATACATTACGTGCATCAAACCAATACTATGGCAAATTTCCAGGTTCTTCCAGTACGGAAGATACTTGAAAAAACACAATTGTTTCTTGAATGTCGTGTCAGCTGTATCACTCGAAGATGTAGTTTTCTTTCTCTTTGTTCCATTACATTTTTTGCCCTTTGTGAGACCTATGTGTGCTGAATACATTGGCTTTGATGATAAAAGTTTTGAATACTACCAAACACCTTTTTAACAAGGTCCAACTCTAGATCCGAGCTCTGGCAAGGTCCGATAATAGGTCCGGCTTGTTTTGGTTAGCTCTTGCAAGGTCCGACTTATTTTGGCTAGGTCCGACTTCTTTGTCTAGGTCTGACTTCTTTGTCTAGGTCCGACTTATTTCTATTAGGTCCTACTAGCTTTAGTAATTTTCAGTGCTAGGTCCTACTAGCTTTGGTAAGTTCCGGTGCTAGGTCCTGCTAGCTTTGGTAAGCTCCGGTTTAAGGTCCGGTTAGCTTTGGCAAGGTTCGGAGCTTGATTGCAATGGTTCTGCTTTTAACTTGCAATGTTTTGAACTTGCTTTTTGGATTATGTAAAGTTTGCTTAGTATTATTTTACTAGTTTATGATGCATTTTGGCTAATATCATTTTTCTATGGTTTGCAACATGCTTATATGAGGTGCTCACGTAAGGTGTTATGGTTTGGAACTAACGTGGGTCAAGTCAAGGACTTGTGCTCCAAAGTATTGGTTGTTTATTCATATGCAGGTGTTGCTTGAGTTCAAGACATGGCTCGGAAGTATCAGTTGTTTATTCATGTGCAGGTGTTTATTCATAAGTCGGGTTTGATTCAAATATGGAAAGATTTGAGTTGGTTACGATAGGATTTCATATGGGTCACGAAGTTGAGTTGTTTTAGGAATGTAGGATATGTTCCTAAGGTGTTTTGAAGTATTAAGATTGCTTCTATCTACGTATGGAAGTGTCTTGAACAGTTATGTAAAGTTTTGGTTGAATCTGAGTAGGATTTGAGTCCTAGTCAGGATTGGGTTGGCTTAAGGGCTGGTTATATAAGCAAGGGAGGTCAGAGCTCATGGTGCACGACTTTGGGGCTGTTCCTTTTGTGTTTTGATCAATAAAATTCGTAGTCTAAAAGAGATTTTATGCCTTGTTCGTCTGACTTGTTTTCTTCAAGTCTTTCTCAATGAGTTTCTGCATAGCACTACCTTGCTTGGGTAGTTTTATCATAACCCGAGTTTTACAGATCCAATTGATGTGATTCTTTTTGGGTTGTCTTCACAACTTGATTATCTATTATATGTGAAAATTTCATGGTCATTGGATTTGTCGTTTTGGATCTAAATGAGTTTCATTGTAGTGTTGCAAATCTAGTTTTTCTCGGGTAGAACAGATTGACCTTTGTTCAATCTTTCGATCGTAATTTGAGTTTTTCTCGACGGTTTTTCCTGATTCTTGTTGTCGTTACTTCATGACTTGATTCTCCACAATCTATACTGGTTTTATCATGATTGATCACATTTAGATTAGTCGCACACACGATTTCTTAACAGGTTGATTTTCTACCGAGGGTTTTTTATTGCTTCTGCTAAAAAAGTTTTAAATCTACCATTCACCCCCCTCTGGTAGATTTTCACGTTCTCTTCAATCCTACAATTGGTATCAGAGCCATGGTGTTTTAGTCTTTAAGATTTTCACGTGTTTTGAATAATCATCATGGAGAAATACTCTGCCAAACCTTGTGTATTTAGTGGTATTGATTTTCAGGTTTGGAAGGCACGAATAGAGGCTTTTATACAGGCGCAAGGCTTTGCCATATGGGAAAAGGTGTACAAGCCATACGATGTGCCTTCAAATGATCAAGTTATGATCAAGTTACAGCTACAAATTTGAGAGATGTCGACAACAACAACAAGGCTCGGAACTTGATCATACAAGGATTAACTCAAAGTGACTTCGACCGTGTTGCACACCTCTGATCTGCCTACGATGTGTGGAAAGAACTTTGTGACTACCATGATGGATCCAACATGATCAAGCAAGTAAGGCAAGATATGTTCAAGAAAGAATGCATGCGCTTCGAGATTCAACCCAGTGAGTCCATTGATGACCTCTTTGCTCGCTTTAACAAAATTCTCAGCAACTTGCGTAGTGTCAATGTTAATTTTCCAGATGCTGAGAATGCTAGGCAATTACTAAGTACATTAGACATGTCAATTTGGGAGATGAAAGTCACATCATTCGTGAATCTACTATCATGAGTATACTTACATTAGATGTGCTATATTCTAAATTGAAAACTCATGAAATTGACATAATCTCACGTAAGAACCCCAACAAGTCTCTTGCATTTGTTTCTCAACGTGACATGCCTAGCTTCAACCAATCTTCATCTTGTGGTACACTTCCTTTATTGTCCTCTCTAACCCTTGAACAGATTGAGGAGTTTCCAAAGGAAGAGCTAGTACTTCTCTCTGCTAGGCTCTCAAAAACATTGGAAAATGTGAGAACTAGAAGAAGAGGAAGCTCCAGACCTCAACGATGTGTCGAATGTGGTAAGATAGGACATTTTTGTTCTGATTATCCTAACCTTTCAGGTCCTACTTCCCGGGAAGAAAAACAAATAAGGACAAGGCACTCCTCTGCTAACGATAAAAAGAAGAAGATGGGTTTTACAGGTCACCAACTGGCGAACAGTTTTATCTCCGCACTTCAGAAACTTGGCTCAAGCGGTGTGGACATTGGAAGTGACAAAGATGAAGATGATTTGGCAAACTTGTGCTTTGTGGCAGGCAAATCAAGATCAAGTATGGAGGAGGAAGAACACAACAGCAACAATGAAGAGGAATGTCATAATTGCAAAGAAATGTATGATGCTATTTCTCGTGCCACTATTATAGTTAAGAAAAAGGGCAAAAAGCTTAGGGACAATGCTATCAAAATTGAGTCACTGGAATTTGAAATTAATCATTTGAAATCCTTGATTCCTAGTTATGATTCTTGTTTCTCATGTGATTTAATATATAAACAATTCAAAGAGATGCTAGCTCCACTTAATGATGAAAACTTGAATGATGTTAGCTATTCTACAATTGATTTGCATTATTCTACTTGTGATGATCTTGATAATAAACTACAAGATGCTATGAATGAAATTTCTGTTTTGAACAATGCTTTACATGCCCATGAAGTTAAAAATTGTTCTAATTGCAAATTAAAAAGAAAAACTTCATGTGAAAATTGCATGTATCTGTCCAATAAACTTGATGACATGCATAGGACATTAGATCGGTTTTGTAATGCAAATAAGAACCTAAACTTGCTGCTGAATTTGTCCAAGTCTTGCAATGATAAATCTTGTTTAGGTTTTGATTCTCATGCTCATGCTAAGGCACATCCACCTAAAATTGTGAAGTCATTTGTAAGTGGTTTGATTCAAACAGTCGTAAACATAAAGAAGTGGTTTTCAAATCTTTAGGGGTGCTGTCTCATTCAACTTCTAACAAACATGTTGCTTTCTCATCTAGACATGAACATAAAGTTAAATTTCATTATACCTACTGTGCTAGAGATGGTCATGTCATAGATTTTTGTTATAGAGTAGCTAAACAACAGAAAAAGGAAAGAATGCAAGCTAGATCTCATAACTCTCATGCAACATTTGATGCACATGCTAAACCAAATATCAAGAACATGCAACCTGCTATTATGAGTCAAAAACAGGCAAAGTTTGCTCCCAAACCTACTGTTTTTCGTGCTACACATGTAACACCTCGCAAGTAGTTGGGTACAACAATCCTCAAACTTTGGCTCATAAACCTGTTGTTATGTCTCAACTTTCGCGTATTTTTCCTGCTGCATGTCGTGTGGCGCAGTACTGGATTCCTAAATGTCTTTTGACTAACCCCAATATTGATTCATCGACGTATTGTGCTTCTATGTGGTTACACGCTTGAGGAAGGAGAACATTTGGATTGTGCATTCGGGTTGCTCACGCCACATGACCGGTAACAAAGATTGGTTCTCCTCCCTCTTTTTGTGTCTTTGTAGAGAATGTTACTTTTGCAGATATTCTTCAACTCCTATAATTGCTAAGGGTTCGATTATGGTAAATGACCACTACACTTTGCAAGATGTTGCACTTGTCAAAAATTTGAAATACAACTTGCTTTCTGTTTCACAATTACTAGATGAAAATTTGGAAACTATTTTCAATAAAAAATTATGCAAAGTTGTAGATTCAAATAGTGAGCTTATTTTTAACATGTCTCTATTTGGAAGAGTTTTTTAAAGCTGATTTTGATATGTCATTCTCTAAGCATAGGTGTCTAGTTACTAATGATTCAAAGGACTTATATTTTTGGCATCGTAGACTTGGTCACGTAGGCTTTGATCATCTAACGCATGTTAGTGCTCTTGATCGCATACGTGGGCTGCCTAAGCTTAAAGGGGACAAAGAAATTGTATTCTCTTCTTGTAGCATGCTAAGATGGTTGCAGGTTCACATACTCCTCTCACAAAGATCATGACAACTGAACCGGGTCAACTTTTGCACCTTGACACCGTAGGACCTTCGCGTGCTCAATCCTTTAGAGCTAAATGGTATGTTCTTGTGATTGTTGATGATTTTTCTAGAAACTCTTGGGTTTACTTTATGGCATCTAAGAATGAAGGTTTTAGTCACTTCAGAATTTTATTTCTTAGATTATCAATTGATCACCCAGGATCTTTAAAAGCAAATAGAAGTGATAATGGAACTGAATTTAAAAAACAATCATTTGATCACTTTTGTGCTGAAAATGGAATAGATCATCAATTTTTTTCACCATATTTACCTCAACAAAATGGTGTTTTAGAGAGAAAGAACAGAATCTTAGTTGAGATGGCTAGGACTATGCTTGATGAATATCAAACTCCTAGAAAATTTTGGGCAGATGCAATTGCAACCGCTTGTTATGTCTCAAATCGTGTTTTCTTGCGTGCTAAGCTAGGCAAAACACGATATGAGCTCTGGTTTGGACATAGGCATAGTGTTACACACTTTCGGGTCTTTGGTTGCAAATGCTTTGTTAATAAATATGGTAATCTTGATAAATTTGAACCTAGATCTATTGATGACATGTTTCTTGGTTATACATCTCATACTAGAGGCTATCGTGTGCTTTTACTTGACATTAACAAAATTGTGGAAACATGTGAGGTGTCTTTTGATGAAGCTAGCTCAGGTACTATCTCAAATATTATAGGTCCGGATTCATATCCGCAGGGGGGAGTATTTTTGTTGAAGACGAGGAAGAAGTGGTGCTGCTGCCTAAAAATCCAGCAGCTAATGACATTGTTCTAGCTACTGATTTTGATTCTCAACCAGCACCGACGACCACCATTGCTGGTCCAGATCGTCCTCAAGTCACAAGCTCATCGATTTGTGATGAACATGAAGAAGAAGAAGTTTGTGAAGTATCTACTCCCCTCCGGATTCTCAAAAGTCATCCTCCACAACAAATCAATGGAAACTTTCACTAATGAGTCACACGATCCAGGTTTTGTGATCTAAACTCTCACGCTCATTCTGCTTTTGTTGCCTCTTTGAAATCCAAAGATATATCACACGCATTAACTAATGAATCTTGGATTATTGCCATGCAAGAAGAGTTAGAAAATTTTGAAAGAAATAATGTTTGGAAACTTGTACCTCCACCTCAAGGTCATTCTCTAATCGGAACTAAATGGGTGTTTAAAAATAAATAAAGTGAGTATGGGGTTGGGTTCTCAAGGTTTCACTCAAGTTGACGGTCTAGATTTTGATTAAACTATTGCTTCTGTTGCTAGATTAGAAGCAATAATAATTTTGTTAGCATTTGTTGCATCTAAAGGTTCCATGTTATATCAAATGGATGTTAAAAGTTCTTTTTTTAATGGCTACATTGATGAGGAGGTTTATGTCAAGCAACCACCTGGTTTTGAAAATCTAGATTTTCCTAATCATGTTTACAAATTGTCCAAAGCCTTGTACGGTCTCAAACAAGCCCCTAGAGCATGGTATGACAGATTAAAAACATTTTTACTTGAAAAGGGGTTTATTATGGGCAAGGTTGATAAAACTCTTTTTGTGCTTAAGCATGGCAATGACTCATTATTTGTTCAAGTGTATGTGAATGATATCATCTTTGGTTGTGCTTCTTATGATCTTGTGTCAAAGTTTTCAGCTATGACGAGTTCAGAATTTGAGATGAGTATGATGGGAGAACTCACATACTTTTTAGGGCTGCAAATCAAGCAAACTAAGGAGGGTACTTTGTGCATCAAACAAAGTATACAAGAGACCTTATTAAGCGCTTCAACATGGACAAGCAAGCCTCTTCGGTCATCAATGGGTACAGCAACAACACTTGAACTTGATGAAGATGGTGACCTGGTCGATCAGAAAGAATATAGAAGCATGATTGGGTCACTTTTGTACCTCACAGCATCAAGACCGGACATACAATTCAGCGTATGTCTTTGTGCACGGTTTCAAGCTTCCCCACGTACTTCACATTGTCAAGCCGTCAAAAGAACTCTCACGTACTTACATGGAACTCAAGAATTTGGCATTTTTCTTCCTACTTCGTCAACCGTTACTTTGAAAGCTTTTTCGGATGCCAATTTTGGGAGTTGTAGGATTGATAGGAAAAGTACTTCCGGTGCTTGTCATTTTCTTGGTAATTCACTTGTTGCTTGGTCCTTTAGAAAACAAAACTCAGTTGCACAATCCACAACCGAATCTGAATATGTAGTTGCTGCTAGTGCTTGCTCACAAATTCTTTGGATTGTTTAAACACTTAAGGACTATGGGGTTGATCTAGATAGTGTTCCAATATTTTTTGATAACACTAGTGCCATTTGCATTGCTAAAAAGCCCACACAACATTCGAGAACTAAGCACATTGACATTAGGTATCACTTTCTCCGTGATAATGTTGAAAAAGGAAACATTGTGCTTCACCATGTAGATAACGAACAACAATTGGCTTACATTTTCACAAAACCTTTTGATTTCACTTGTTTTTGTAACATTCGTAGTGAAAAAGGGGTTATGCATCCTCATGGAATAAATTGAAGGAGATTTTTGAAACTTGGGAAGTCTATGTGTGAATCTGAAATAAAAATAATATGAGCATAGTATTTCATATATATATATATACATATATATATATATATATATATATATATATATATATATATATGACT
The DNA here is from genome assembly GCA_036927565.1 of Tuctoria greenei. Lineage (NCBI taxonomy): Eukaryota > Viridiplantae > Streptophyta > Magnoliopsida > Poales > Poaceae > Tuctoria > Tuctoria greenei. The sequence goes on along the minus strand of JAYESD010000006.1, from coordinate 152,895,473 downwards.
TTGTGATTCCTTTTTACATGTTGAAAGTTCTTACTACATTACGCTTGTTATACATTTTGTAGTTTTTGCCATTACTAGTAATTGGAATAATTACTTACACTAGATCTGGTCATGATCGAACTTTCTTGCTGTTCTGAACTTGTTGCATGCTCACAAGTGCTATTAATAATGAATAATTAATCAAGTAATCAACTCACATGTTGAGATTTTATGATCAAATAAAAATGAGAAAAGATCAAGAGAATATGCATGCATCGCACTTCTTCTTTTGAGATGGCTTATCATTGCACTTAGATATGAACTTGGAAGAAGTTCTATATGACTAAAACCATTTTTTTAAGCTTTTGATTGTCAAATGCCATAGGCTTCGCTTGGTTGGTTAGAATAAGGCAGATGCGCATATAATCTCTTGCAAATTTCATATTATCAAAATTTGTGCTTAAAAGAAGAAGAAAATTGCAGCAACAAGTGTCATGCTTTCAAGTTTTGAAATAGTTAAGTTTGTGAGATCATGACTTGCTTAAATTGAAAATTACATTTGATCTCTAGCATGGCTTATACTACTTCATGTATTTCATTGTTGTGATTGTGTAAGTTACTTAATAGTATTACTTGGATGAGCTTTGTTTTATATGTATATGTTATAATATGCTCATAACAAATTAAAATTTCTCTTTTGTCCCTTGCTGAATACATTGTCAAAGGGGGGAAATATGCAAGGGGGAGAAATATGTCCGGCGCTAGGTCTTGTTAGTTTTGGTAAGTTTCAGCGCTAGGTCCTGCTAGGTTTGGTAAGCTCTGGTTCAAGGTCTGGTTAGCTTTGGCAAGGTTTAGAGCTTGATCGCAGTGGCTTTGCTTTTAACTTGCAATGTTTTGAACTTGCTTTTTGGATTATGGAAAGTTTTCTTAGTATTCTTTTAATAAGTTTATGATGCATTTTGGCTGATATCATTTTGCTATGGTTTGCAACATGCTTATGTCAGGTGCTCACGTAAGGTGTTGTGGTTTCAGAACTAACGTGAGTCAAGTCGAGGACTTGTGCTCGGATGTATCGATTGTTTATTCATTTGCAGGTGTTGCTTGTGTTCAAGACAAGGCTGGTGGCGGGATCCATTGAACTATTCTTAGGGACAAGATGAGGTTCAACAACCATGTTCGAGAGGAATTGTGGTTGAGTTAATCGGGAGGTCGAGCAGCATGTTTGAATCAAGAACAATGCATATGAAGGTATCGTGGACGTCGTTGGAAGGTTTGTGCACATATGCAAGGAGTGCATGGACACGGATACATGGTTCCGGCGCATGATGAAGAGATGTGGTCATAAAGAATTGGTCAGAAAGGTCCAACCGACTAGGCTATGGACTCAAGTTGCGGCTGAGTCGGGTTTGATTCAAATATGGAAAGATTTGAGTTGGTTACGATAGAATTTCGTGTGGTCCACGAAGTTGAGTTTCTTTAGGAATGTGGGATATATTCCTAGGTGTTTGGAAGTCTTAAGGTTGCTTCTATCTGCATATGCAAGAGTCTTGAGCAATGGAAAGTTTCGATTGAATCTGAGTAGGATTTGAGTCCATGTCAGGATTGGGTTGGCCTAAGTACTGGTTATATAAGAAAGGGAGGCCAGAGCTCGTGATGCACGACTTTGGGGCTGTTCATTTTGTGTTTTGATCAATAAAGTTCATAGTCTAAAGGAGCTTTTGTGGCTTATTTGTCCGACTTGCTTTCTCGTCGAGTTTCTGCAAAGCACTACCTTGCTTTGGTGGTTTTATCATAACTCGAGTTTTATAGGTCCAATTGACGTGATTCTTTTTGGGTTGTCTTCAAAACTTTATTATATATCATATATGAAAATTTCAAGTTCATTGGATTTGTGGTTTTGTATTTACACGGGTTTCATTGCAGTATTGCAGATTTGGTTTTTCTCGGGTAGAAAGGATAGACCTTCGTTTAATCTTTCGATTGTAACTTGAGTTTTTCTCGACGGTTTTTCGTGATTCTTGTTGTCGTGTCTTCGTGACTTGATTCTCCACAATATATACTGGTTTTCTCACAATAGATCACATTTATATTAGTCGCACACACGATTTCTTAACAGATTGATTTTCTACCGAGGGGTTTTTGTTGCTTCCACTAAAAAAGTTTTAAATCTACCATTAACCCCCTATGGTAGCTTTTCACGTGCTCTTTGATCTTACACCCTTACCAAAATAAATATGAATGTTCTTAACCATTTTGAACATGAGTTTTCCACTATAAAGTTTTGGTGCAGTATCTTTTTGACTTTGTTATCAAATTGTCCTTTCATCTTCTTATATTTGTGTGTATCTGTCAAGAACCGCTGGTGTCTCATGTTTACCGTCTTTCTGGATGAAGTGAGGTATAAAAATCCAGTTCCATCCACACACCTTACACAACCTTTCTGCCCTTCCATTTTTCCCGATAATGTAAACAGACCGGGACAATCATGCACGATAACGAGTATCATTGCTCTTAGCATGAAATACTCCCGCTTGTACTCATCTCATGTACGTACCCCTTCATTCCACAATTTTTCCATATCTTCTATTAAAGTTTCCAAGAACACATCAATTTCAATGTCAGGTTGTTTCGGACCTTGGATAAGAACAAATAACAAAATATATTTCCTTTTGTGACACAACCACGTCGGTAGATTGTACATCGTTAAGACCACGGGCCATGTGATGTGTATGCTTCCTTTTTCACCAAACAGATTCATTTCGTCTGTACCCATGACAAACCTTACATTTCTAGTTTCCTTTACAAATTCTGGATATTGAATATCAAAAATTTTCCACTGGGTTGCATCACCAGGGTGGTGAATATGTTTTTCATTCTTCCTACACTGCTCGGAAATCCAATGCATAAGTTCAGCCTACCTAGGATTTCAGAACAAACGCTTCAAGTGATCAATTACTGGAGGGTATCACATCACCAGGGCAGGAACTTTTCTCTTATTCTTCCCGCCTGCATCATCAGAAGTATCGTCATTGTCACCTTCAGGGCCAATAATAAACTTCTTATTCTTTTGGGTCTTATTCATGTTGGTAACATACTAGTTCTTGTAGTCCTTCTTGTATCTACTGAAACCGTAGATGGGGCATCTACTTGCAAGCTCATGCTCTTTGCGATACAGAATACAATGATTCACACAAGCGTGTATTTTGTCACACCTAGTGCCATAAGGCAAAGAAGTATATTTGCTTTATAAGTGCTTCTGGGCAGTTTATTGGGATTTGGAAGAATTTCTTCCAAAAGATTCAAAAGATCAGAGAAACTACAATTGGATCATCCGTGTGTGGTTTTCAACTTTAATAGTTCTAGGACTGCATGCAATATGGTAAACTCTTTATCACAACCCTTTAATTCATCATATAAAAACTATGTCGCCGCATTCTGCAATGTCTCTATTTTACTTAAACCTTTACTTACTCCCATAGAAATCAATATTTGTGGTTCGATGTGACGCAAAATCTCCTCACAATCAAACTCATTATCATCATCATCATCTTGATTGTCACTACCATCATCAATACGAACATTATCGTCATCCGAATCTGATGAGATCATGCATATTATTATTGTACCTACAAACATGACACAATGTTTATTTGTTTGGGATCCTGGCTCAAGTGAATGTGCACTCTTATTTGATGGACAAGATCAAGATGGCACACTATGTCGTCCACCACCTTGGCCTCCTCCATTCATACATACAAGAAGATTTGATGGCATTGCACATTTGGATCAACACATGAGAGGAGATGAACTTGAGTCGAGGACGACACCAATACAATAAGGGGAGGATGATGAGGACATCACTTCTATGGATACAAACAACACTCCATTGAACATACAAGATGCAATCAATAGAGTTCATACACAACAATTAATTCCAGAGGTGAACTCGTTCTTATATATTTCCTTTTATGTTTTTGAGCTCAGATTGCTACTTAATGATTTAATTGTAATTAGGATCCATGGAGAGGTTCAAGGAGTACTTTTAGGAAGTATTAGGGATGTGGAAGACCAGAGAATTCGTTCAAAGAAGATGAAAACCGAACCAAACTCCAAATCGTATCCAACTCAGAGTCCAGGAGCAGTACGCACTAAAACGGATGCCCAGGATGCATACGAACTCCGTTTTGGACATTCTACATATTCACGAAAAGGGGAGAGGATAACCTTTCCAATGGATGCGGTCCCATGTCAAAATACGTTCGGAGTCGACGGGAATTGTCAAAACAAAATATGTACAGAATCTGTCAGGGTGCTGCGCCACCGTATTGGGCCATTGGGCCTTGTATCAAGTCTAAGTCCATTATTTTCGTGTCTTAGGGTTAGGTCATGACCCTAACACCCTCTTGGACGTCCTCCCACCTATATATACTCCATGATAGCCGCCATAGACAATTGGGTTTTGCTTAGATCAATAATATCGCCGTTCTACGGTTTGTGAGACCCCAATTTCGCGATTTCAGATCGTGTCTTCTACGTTCTTGCTTGTGTTCTAGGTTGTACTTGCAGGGAATAGCCTTCTTGGCGAGGTCAATCGTGTGCAGAACGGTTGATAACCAACGGAGCGGTGGTGTAGTGATTGTGGGGGTTTTTCGTGTTCTACTCGAGAGCCTCGGATCATCAACGTCGAGATCTCCATCAATCGACTTACCCATTACCTTTTGGAAGATCGGGACTCACTCATCCTCCCCTTCTTGTATTGGTGTCGTCCTCGACTCAAGTTCATCTCCTCTCATGTGTTGATCCAAATGTGCAACACCATCAAATCTTCTTGTATGTATGAATGGAGGAGGCCAAGGTGGTGGACGACATAGTGTGCCATCTTGATCTTGTCCATCAAATAAGAGTGCACATTCACTTGAGCCAGGATCCCAAACAAATAAACATTGTGTCATGTTTGTAGGTGCAATAATAATATGCATGATCTCATCAGAATCTCTCTTATCATCTTTATCCACTTCATGTGTATCTAACTCACCATGCTCTGTCCATATTGCGGAGTTTTCTTTGAAACCTCTTTTCACCAAATGAGATTGGATTACTATAGTATCTACCCAAGCAATCTTATTTTCACAGTCGATAAATGGACATAATACGTCATCTATCTTTTGCATCTTCTCATGTCTCTTGGATGCTTCAATAAAGTTTGCAACATTTTGAATGTACATAGGATCAGGTTTTGGCATTTTATACATCCACGTTTGACGGTCCTCTTCAATGAAAAAATTGTGAAAAAAAAGGATAAACTAAGGGATGTGCTTTATAATGATCAGGTTGATATGAATAAAATGCAATTATATTAATATGTGCTTTAATGATATGTTTAATAACAAAATTTATAATGCAAGAAGATAAGGAATTCTGATGTTGAAATTTTTACAGAGAAAGATATGTCCAAATATTTAATATGTGCAACCTTTTCTCTGTTTCTAGCTTGATCAACCGATGAAGGAACGGCGTGGGCACGCTAGAAGCAGAGGGGCGGTGAAAAAGAGAAAAATTTGGCAACCTGACGACGTCGATGTGAAATCTCCCGGGTTAGATTCTCTGCGATGAAAGGGGCCCTTTACATAGTCATCCGTTATCACATGCGGTTTTTAATGAAGAACCGTCTGTGATAAGCATTTTCACAGGCGGTTGTTATTAAAAACCGCCTGTGATAAAGGCCCAAGTCTGTTCTTCAGTTTTCTTTTACCTTGCTTCTTTTTTATTTAGATTCCAATATAAATACTCAAACATGTATAGATTCTGCAAACTTAATCCAAATTCAATGATACTTTTTTTTTCTATATTCTTCAATAATTAATATCTACCACCTGGACCAAATATTTTAAAACCAATATAGCTAACATTGTAATGTTTTGCTAAATATCAAATTAATTTATATTCACATATTATTTACATTTTTATATCTCCTAAAAAAAGGATCTTCCACTAAAACTGGTTTGTACGAACGTACTGTGTTATTTATACATGTATGAATTTTGATAATTTTTTTAAAGCTTTCCAACATGTCAAAATTCATATCCATCATTCTAATCAAATGCTCATATGCATATGAGGCATTCTTCAAATTTTGAACACACATTGATTCAAACAATTTTGTAAAAATCTGAAGAAAAAAAATCATAGAGTGGTATGATGACTGAAAAGTTCCATAGAAAAATTCAATGAAAAAATCATTATATTCATCAAGATAGAAAAATGACAAATAACCAATGTTATTTGTTTTTTGTGTTCTGACCAATTTCAATGTTTTCCCAACTGAAATTTAATGGGAACCTGTAATACAAAAGCATATTACAAGAAAGTGGAATTATGGCTTTTAAAAGACCCCTCATTTTCATCGATAATACAAATTAAGCCTAGACTTAGTATACAACTTTTCACAAATGGTTTTTAACAACTTTACAGGCGGTTGTTCTTAACAAACTGCCCGTGATAAAGGCCCGAATTTGTTCTTCAGTTTTCTTTTCCCTTGCTTCTTTTTATTTAGGTTCCAATATAAATACACAAACATGTATAGATTCTGGAAATTGAGTCCAAATTTGATGAAACTTTTTTATATATTCTTCAAAAATTAATATCTACCACTTGGACCAAATGTTTTAAAACTTATATAGATAACATTGTAATGTTTTGGTAAATATCAAATTAACTTATATTCACATATTATTCACATTTTTATATCTCCTCAAAAAAGAGATCTTCCACTGAAATTGGTTTGTATGAACATATTTTCTTATTTATACATGTATGAATTTTGTTATTTTTTTAAAGCATTCCAACATGTCAAAATTCAAATTATCCATCATTCTAATCAAATGCTCATATACATATGAGGCATTCTTCAGATTTTGAACACACATTGATTCAAACAATATTGTAAATATTTTAAAAAAATCACAGAAGTTGGTATGATGACTGAAAAGTTCCATAGAAAAATTCAATGAAAAAAATCATTATAATCATCAAGATAGAAAAACGACAAATAACCAGTGTTATTTGTTTTTTTATTTTCTGACCAATTTCAAATGTTTTCCCAAATGAAATTTAATGGGTTGGAATTTGGGCTTTTAAAAGGCCTCTAATTTTCATCAAGAATATTAATTAAGTCTAGACTTTGTACACAACTTCACAAGCAGTTTTTTATTAACAACTGCCTGAGAAGATTTTATCGGGCAGTTAGTATTGAATAACTGCCTGAGATAAGTCTTCTGCTCGGGTGGTTTTCATTAGCAACCGCCTAAGAAGATATGCGACTATATAAGAGCTCTTGGCCTACTCAAAAAATCTAACCCGGGAGATTTCACTTAGATGCCATCAGGCTACCAAAATTTTGTTTGCCACGAAGCCCTCGCCGCCGAGCTTCGCCCTTGCCGCCAAGCGCCACCCTCGCTGTCGAGCTTCGTCCTTGCCGCCCTCGCCGCCGAGCTTCAACCTCGTCACGCCCCCTCGCCGCACCCCCTTGCCTCACTTAATATCTACTATCACAATATTTCCCCTGAATATTAGTATTTTTGCTCTTCTTCTCATGTTTTATGCTATATAAGTGGAACATATTTTTGTCTTATTAGTTATAGGATGGAAAGATCTAAGAAGACTAGTGCTGGTAGTAATAATGAAGAAGGCAATATGTAGTTTAGTGACTCCAGTAGTTCAGAATTATTTCACAGTCCATCAGATCCTTTTCCAAATATAAAAATTAAAAAGACTTCAGAAGATCTCGACCGGAAATATGATCCTATCGGCGAGGTATGGATCACGAATCTTAACTCCAACAGTTTAAGTTAATGTTGGTTGTCAAGTATATAAAGTCTTATATAATTCTTTTCTACCTATCTTAATTGCGAAGACAACGAGGTGACTTCGGCTCCTAAAACCGCAGAAGGTTCTCCAATGGTTGAATCCTCATATTCACTCAAGCAAAACTTAGTGCAATGAGGTCCCAATAAGGGTCCATTGAACCGCATCATATATATAACAAGTGTCGGTTCAGGTGGGTTCTCCAAGAACCACTGGATTTAGTTACAAAGTACTAAAATGCATATTGTTCTCTTGTTAGAGAGCTCATGCCGATCACAATCAAGAATTGGAGAAAATTACATGAGGAGAACAAGAACGAGTTTTGGGAGAGGATAAACAAACAAATCAAGTTCCCAAAATGCAGGAAGAAGCTGTAAAGAAAGCAACATTGGTCTCTTGTGGCAAGAAGTTTCGTGGTTGGAAGAGTGAAATGAATGCTTATGTTAAGGACGATAAGGTCCCTATCCCAAAGAAGATGAGAAAAATCACACAAGATCAATGGCAAGAATTTATTCATCAAAATACCTCACCTACGGCTAAAGCCCTAAGTGAATCCAGGTCAGAGCTTGCCAAAAATAACAAATACCATCATTGCTTGGGGTCTGCTAGATATGCCCACAAAGTTGAGAAATGGAATAAAACATTAGAGGAAACTACCGGTAAGGGCAATCCTCACCCGTTAGAAGGTTGCAATAAGAGAACTCAGCGGTTGGTCTTTGCTCGGTCAGGTTTGACCAGCGAGCGCAAACTTGAAAAGTCCAACTCTTTGAATGAAGTAGAGCAAAAAATGAAAGAAGTAATTGACAAGCAACAGAAGGGTCTCTTTAAGTTCAAGAGGGAGAATGACCAACTTACCGCTATCCAAGAAAACTCTGAACACAGTGGAATGGTTCGAGCAATCTCTTCTCAGATATCCTGGAGAGATGGTTTCCCAAAGGATAAATAGTCATATAGAAGACGTAAGAAGTTCAAAAAGACACTTGATGAAACTATTGCTCAAATGGTCAAGGAAAATGTGCAAGAAACAATGGATCAACCTATAGAATAAGGACAATTAGTGGAACCGAATACAGCGATGGTTCCCATGGACAAGTAGCATTTGGTATCTCCAACTACCTATCCTAGCAGCGTAGGTTCCGTGCCAGGCTCAGGGTCAACCCATAAGTTCCCTGTTGATGATATTGTTAAGGATAGATCTTGTTGTCTTCTTGTCCCGATTGGCAGAGCAGGAAACAAAACCAAATAGGTTGCCACAGCTATGGCAAAGCCTGATCGTGACTTCAATGGCAATTCACTTCCATTGTATTATGATGTGGTGCAAGTTCTTTAGATCATTGATAATGATTATGAAGATTATGAAATAGAACACATCATACATGAGGGGATCACAACTCTGGGGCAGGCTGTCAAGCAATTAATCTTTTGGCACCAACGCGATATCGTGTTGGACGATGAGCTGTTGTCTAGCCCCATCGCATCTAAAAAGACTGCAACCCCGTCTTCTAAGCCGAAAGTCCAGGAAGATCCACTCCCGCTATGTCCCAGCAATGATGATAGTAACCTTGCTAGTAAAAATAACCAAGAGCAACCAGTTGAACAACATCTTGAAGGAGTACCAGAGCAAGTTGCTGGCAGTAAAGAGCAATCAGATGAACAACAAGTTCAACAACGAGCCAGTGTCCAACTTCTGACGAGTACTCCTCGGTCATCAGTGCCTGTGAAAGTTAGCTAATATGAAAATAAGGAACATTCTAAAGAAGTATCATAATATTTGGAAAATTTGAAGGCAAAAATTAGAACATCTAATGCATCTCGTGCTTCACATGAGCCAGCATTGAAAAATATTGAGGAGTGGGAAGAAGACGGTGTGAAATATAATCAGGAGATGGCTTTAGTTAAACCAGGAGTTACAAAATACAAGATTCGGGATGTTTCTCCTGAATATGAGAATGGGGAGCCATTCACGACATCGGTACAACTTTGCAAACAACCTGTCTCGCTCAGAAGAATGCACAAGTGGTACATCACTGTCAGCTGTTGACGTTTCTTATGTCACAGATAAAAATCCACAAGCATACGGAAACTATCGTGTAGCATTTCACCCAAGAGTATTCCCAAGGGTATCATATTTATTCCAAAGGAAGGTAATGGAGTAAAGTAGACACGACTCTCACGATCAAGCTATGGGATGCCAAACAATTATCAAGACAGAGGTAAGTTGATAATATGGGTAGTGTGACACACACCTAAGCAATCTATTCTAAAGGGTAAATGGGTCCTAAATGGAGGTTAAGCTAAGAGTTGAGGAGTTACTCCTACAATGCTTCTAATATGCATGTACATAGCCTAGGTTAGATACTAATGAGCATGTCAATGATGAATACTTATGCTAAGTTATTCAATACATCAGGCAGGGTTTACCCCTAGCAATACTAGGATGACTCCCGCCAAGAGCATGTGGCATAGCCGAACGTGGAGGATTACAAAAGACAGATAGGACTGTCACCACCTATTGCCTACCTCTTCAATTTGTGGGTCTACAAGACATTCAACGCTACTTACTATCCTAGCACCATGCTAGCATACTAAGTAAATACCTTAGAGGCTCGAGTACAAGTACCTCTCTAAGGCAATTACTAACCTAAACATCGTTGAACCAGTGTTGAGACATAGCATAAGTTATTCATATTAACATGATTATATCATAACTAATTAGACTGTAGTAGGGGTTTGTAGTGTTTATGATGATAAGTTATGATCATTATAGCATAATCATAAAGACTACTCCTACCACATACATGGAATCCACAATCAAACAAGAAACACTTCATCCAAGTATATGAATAAAAGAAGATTAAAGATAATATCTTTATTATGCATAAAGTCACAAATATAAGAAAAGATACATGAGTCATACCTTTCCCAATTTGGACATGGGACTAGAAGATCTCCTCTATATAGCCTTACTCCACTAAGGACTAAGAGAACTAGTGTATACAATAGAATGATGCTCAATTGGTGTGAAGTGAGGGGTGAGGGGTCCTATTTGTAGCTTGGAGAAGGGTCGGTTCCCGCCACCAAAAGTTAGTGACTCAGTCACCACTGACTTCTTCAATCCAGGAGGAGCCAACACGTGGAAGTTGACTGATTTTGGTGCCAGAAGCACGTCATACGAACCACCACTTCGGCCAAATAGAAAAGTGGACCAATTCCACAATGCTTTCTTGGGGTAACTTTCAGGTGGGTTCTATTGACTGTTATAGGGTGTACACCGTTGGATGGTCTCGGATACTTCCGTTTGTGGGATATTTGATCTATGTGGTGTCACGTGTCGATGCTTGATTGGCTGGGATGATATTTTATAGGATTTCTCCCTCCCTTTTACCTCAATTCCTGCATAAAATGTCTGCATACACAAATTCTCCAAGGACAAGTGGAAATAGGTTAAATAGAAAGGTGATGTGTGCAAGAAATAACAATTCCTTCACATAATTGAGTTATATTGATGGATGAAATTGGTATATAATAGCCGCCAACAGCAGCACAAAATATAATCTTTCTTATGTCACATTTTGTGTGCCAAAACAAGCATTCTGGAGCATTGGAGAAGATAAACGAGCCCTTCTCTTTGAAGATATACATAGCCTTTTCCATCGAGGCATGCTCGAAATCAACCTGCTACTCGTCTGGTGCTTGTAAGTGCCTCTAATATTTGGTATTTTCTTTTCTTACTACACGCATACACATATCAAGAGATTATAACAATTCTGAACTTCTTCAATTGGATGCAATACATGGATAATGAAAAGATGAACACCAAGATGGGTTTCCTTGACCCTACAGTGATTGCAAAGACAAATTTTGACTTTCATGTGGAATGTGTAGGATCGAAGAGCACGTTAAAAGCTACCAGAGGGGGTGAATGGTAGATTTAAAAATCTTATGGAACGGAAACAATTAAATCCCAACCCCTTTGGCAGAAAAACGATCTGTTAAAGAAATCGTATGTGAGACTAATCTAAACGTGTTTCACCATGATAAAAGTGATAGATATCAGAGATAATCAAGTCACGAAGAATACACAACAAGAATCACTCAAATCCATCAAGAGAAACTCAAGTTACGATTGAAAGATCGAACAAAGATCAATCTGTCCTACCCGATAAAAACAGTTCTAGAACGCTGCAAAGAAACTCGTGTAGATCATAAAACAAAAATCTAATGACCGTGATATTTTGACAGATTATAGATAATCAAGTTTTAAAGACAACCCAAGAAGAATCACATCAATTGGATCTGTAAAACTCGAGTTATGATAAAACCACCAAAGAAAGGTGGTGTTGTGCAGAAAACTCGACGAGAAAAACTTGTCTGGAACAAGTCAGACGAACAAGGCACAAAATTTCCTTTAAACTACGATCTTTATTCAATAGAACACAAGAGTAACAGACCCAAAGTCGTCTACCATGAGCTCTGCCTCCTTTGCTTATATAACCAGCCCTTAGGTCAACCCAATCTCAACTAGGACTCTAATCCTACTCAGTTCATGAATTGAAACTTTCCATAACTGCTCAAGACTGTTCTATACGCAGATAGATGCAATCTTAAGACTTCCAAACACCTTAGAAACGTATCCCACATTCCTAAAACAATCCAAATTTTTAACTCACACGAAATCCTATCATAACCAACTCAAAACATTCCATGTTTGAGTCAAACCCGACTCAGCCGCAGCCTGAGTCCATAACCTAGTCAGTTGGACATTTCCGACCAATTCTTTATGTCAACATCTCTTCATCACGCCTCGGACCATGTAGACACGTCCATGCACTCCTTGCATACGTGCAAACATCTTCCAACAACGTCCACAATACCTTCATATGCATTGTTCTTGATTCAAACATGCAGCGCAACCTCCCGATCAACTCAACCACAATTCCTCCCGAACTTGGTTGTTGAACCTCATCTTCTCCCTAAGACTAGTTCAATGGATCCCGTCACCAGCCATGCCTTGAACTCAAGCAACACCTGCACATGAATAAACAACCAATACTTTCGAGCACGAGTCCTCGACTTGACTCTCGTTAGTTCTGAAACTACAACATCTTACGTGAGCACCTCACATAAGCATGTTGCAAAACCACAGTAAAACGATATCAGCCATATCAACCAAAACGCGCCGAAAACTTAGCAAATGAATACTAAGCAATCTTTCCAATAATGTAAAGCAAGTTTGAAATATTTCACAGAAAAAGCAGGAACATTGCGATGAAGCTCCGAAACTTGCCAAAGCTAACCAGAGCTTGAGCCGGAGCTTTTGAAAGCTAGTACAACCTAGCGCTGGAGCTTACCAAAGCTAGTGCAACCTAGCGCCAGAGCTAGAAAAACATGTCAGAGCTAACCAACATAAGTCAGACCTAGCAAAACATATCGGAGCTTAACAAAGACATGCCAAAGCTATCAAAGACATGTCAGAGCTAGAGTCGGACCTTGCTAAAAAGATGTTACGGCACATTCAAAACTTTTATTGTCAAAGCCAATGTACTCAATACAAGCCAATATATTCAGCACACATAGGTCTCACAATCTCCCCCTTGATGAATGCATTGGCAACACCACTTAAAATACGAACATTGTCTTATTCATATTAAAAGTTTTGAAAACACTTTCTCCCCCTTTGTAAAACAAAAATAAAATGAGAAAAAGAAATTCTCCCCTGAGAAGAATTGTGCCAAAAATAATTGTGAATATGTGCAATGTGTAATAAATTTCTTCCCCTTGCATACTTATCTTTAAAAATTCACATATTTATCTCTCCCCCTTTGACAATGTATTCAGCAAGGTTCAAAAGAGAAATTTCAAATGTTATGAGCATATTATAACATATACATATAAACAAAGTTCATCCAAGTCATACTATCAAGTAACTTACACTATCACATCAATGAGATACATAAAGTAGTGTAAGCCATGCTAGAGATCAAATGTAATTTTCAATTTAAACAAGTCATGATCTCACAAACTTAACTATTTCAAGACCTGAAAGTATGACACTTGTTGCTGCATTTTATTATTTTTCAAAGCACAAATTTAGATCATATGATATTTGCAAGAGATTATATGCGCACTTGCCTTATTCTAACCAACCAAGCCAAGCCTATGTCATTTGACAATCAGGAGCTTAAGGACATAGTTTTAGTCATACACAACTTCTTCCAAGTTCATATCAATGATAAGCCATCTCAAAAGAAGAAGTGTGATGCATGCATATTCTCTTGATCTTTTCTCAATTTATATTTCTTCATAAAAACTCAATATGTGAGTTGATTACTTGATTAACTCTTTATGATTAAAAGCACTTGTGAGCATGCAACAAGTTCAAAACAGCAAGAAAGTTCGACCATGACCAGATTTAGTGTAAGTAATTATTCCAATTACTAGACATGGCAAAAACTACAAAATGTATAACATGAGTAATATAGTAAGAACTTTCAGCATGTAAAAGGAATCACAAAGTCATATATGTATGAAATACTATGCTCATATTATTTTAACTTCAAATTCACACATAGACTTCTCAAGTTTGAAAACTCCCCCTCAAATTAAGCCATGAGGATGCATAACCCCTATTTCACTATGAATGTAACCAAATCGAGTGAAATCCAAAGGTTTTGTAAAAATGTCAGCCAATTGTTGTTCGATATCTACATGGTGAAGAACAACGTTTTCTTTTTCAATATTATCACGGAGATAGTGATACCTAATGTCAATGTGCTTAGTTCTAGAATGTTGCACAGGGTTTTTAGCATATACAAATGGCACTAGTGTTATCACAAAACAGTAGAACACTATGTAGATCAACCCCATAGTCCTTAAGTGTTTGAACAATCCACAGAATTTGTGAGCAAGCACTAGCAGCAGCTACATATTCAGATTTAGCCGTGGATTGTGCAACTGAGTTTTGTTTTCTAGAGGACCAAGCAACAAGTGAATTACTAAGAAAATGACAAGCACCTGAAGTACTTTTCCTATCAATCCTGCAACCCCCAAAATCAGCATCCGAAAAAGCTTTCAAAGTAACGATTGAGGAAGAAGGAAGAAAAATCCAAATTCTTGAGTTCCATGTAAGTACCTGAGAATCCTTTTGGGGGCTTGACGATGTGAAGCACATGGGGAGGCTTGAAAACGTGCACAAAGACATATGCTGAATTGTATGTCCAGTCTTGATGCCGTGAGGTACAAAAGTGATTCGATCATGCTTCTATATTCTTTTTGATCCACGGGTTCACCATCTTCATCAAGTTCAAGTGTTGTTGTTGTTCTAATTGGTGTTCGAAGAGGCTTGCTTTTGTCCATGTTGAAACGCCTTAGGAGGTCTTTTGTATACTTCGTTTGATGCACAAAGGTACCCTCCTTGGTTTGCTTGATTTGCAGCCCCAAAAAGTACGCGAGTTCTCCCATCATACTCATCTCAAATTCTGACCTCATCATAGCTGAAAACTTGGGCACAAAATTATGAGAAGCACAACCAAAGATAATATCATCCACATACACTTGAATGAATAATGAGTCATTGCCATGCTTAAGAACAAAAAGAGTTTTATCAACCTTGCCCATGGTAAACCCCTTTTCAAGTAAGAATAATTTTAACCTATCATACCATGCTCTAGGGGCTTGTTTGAGACCGTACAAGACATTGGACAGTTTGTAAGCATGATTAGGAAAATATGAATTTTCAAAACCCGGTGGTTGTTTGACATAAACCTCCTCAGCTATGTAGCCATTAAGAAAAGCACTTTTAACATCCATTTGATAAAGCTTAAAAACCCTTATATGCAGAAAAAGCTAACGAAATTCTTATGGCTTCTAATCTAGCAAAAGGAGCAAAAGATTCATCAAAATGTAGACCTTCAACTTGAGTGAAACCTCGAGCAACCAACCTAGCCTTATTCCTAACCAAAACCCCATCCTCACTTTGTTTATTTTTAAACACCCCTTTAGTTCCATATAAAGTGTGACCTTGAGGTAGAGGTACAAGTTTCCAAACATTATTTCTTTCAAAATTTTCTAACTCTTCTTGCATGGCAATAATCCAAGATTCATTAGTGAGTGCGTGTGATATATCTTTGGGTTCAAAAGAAGCAACGAAAGCAGAATGAGCATGAGAGTTTGGATCACAAAACATGGACCGTGTGACTCGTTCGTGCAAGCTTCCAATAATTATTTGTGGAGGATGAATTTTGAGAACCCGGAGGGGAGTGGACACTTCACAAGCTTCTGCTTCTTCATGTTCAACACAAATCGATGAGCTTGTGACTTGAGGAGGATTTGGACCAGTAATGGTGGTCGTCGGTGCTGGCTGTGAATCAAAATCAAGAGCTGGAACAATGTCATTAGCTGCTGAATTTTCGGGCAGCAGCTCCAGCTCTTCCTCATCTTCAACGAAAATGCTCTCCCCCTACGGATATGGATCTGGACCTGCAATGTTTGAGCTAGTGCCTGGGCTAGCTTCATCAAAAGACACCTCACAAGTCTCCACAATTTTGTTATTGTCAAGTAAAAGCACATGGTAGCCTCTAGTATGAGATGGATAACCAAGAAACATGACATCAACAGATCTAGGTTCAAATTTATCATGATTACCATGTTTCTTAACAAAGCATTTGCAACCAAAGATCCAAATGTGTGTAACACTATGCCTATGTCCAAATTGGAGCTCATATGGTGTTTTACCTAGCTTAACGCGCAAGAAAACACGATTTGAGACATAACAAGCAGTTGCAATCGCATCAGCTCAAAATTTCCTAGAAGTTTGATATTCATCAAGCATAGTCCTAGCCATCTCAACTAAGGTTATGTTCTTTCTTTCTTTCTACAACACCATTTTGTTGAGGTACATATGGTGAAGAAAATTTATGATCTATTCCATTTTCAGCACAAAAGTGATCAAAAGATTGATTTTTAAATTCGGTTCCGTTATCACTTCTAATTACTTTTAAAGATCCTGGGTGATCAATTGATAATCTAAGAAATAAAGTTCTAAAGTGACTAAAAGCTTCATTTTTAGATGCCATAAAGTAAACCCAATAGTATCTAGAATAATCATCAACAATCACAAGAACATACCATTTACCTCCGAAGGATTGAACGCGTGAAGGTCCTACGGTGTCAAGGTGCAGAAGTTGACCCGATTCAGTTGTCATGATCATTGTGAGAGGAGTATGTGAACCTGCAACCATCTTAGCATGTCTACAAGAAGAGCACACAATTTCTTTGTGCCCTTTAAGCTTAGGCATCCCACGTATACGATCAAGAGCACTAACACGCGTTAGATGATCAAAGCCTACGTGACCAAGTCTGCGATGCCAAAAATATAAGTCCTTTGAATCATTAGCAACTAGACACCTATGCTTAGAGGAACACATATCAAAACTAGCTTTAAAAACTCTTCCAAACTGAGACATGTTAAAAATAAGCTCACTATTTGAATTTACAACTTTGCTGCAATTTTTAGTGAAAATTATTTCCAGATTTCCATCTAGCAGTTGTGAAACAGAAAGCAAGTTGTATTTCAAACTTTTAACAAGTGCCACATCCTTCAAAGTGTAGTGATTATTTACTCTAACCGAACCCTTAACAATTATAGGAGTTGAAGAATTATCGGCAAAAGTAACATTCTCTACACGTGACACAAAAGAGGGGGAAGAGAACCATTCTTTGTTACCGGTCATGTGGCGTGAGCAACCTGAATCCACAATACAAATGTTCTCCTTCCTCAAGCGTGTAACCTACATAGAAGCACAATACGTCAATGTCTCAATACTGGGGTTAGTCAAAAGGCATTTAGGAATCCAGTACTGAGTCACATGACGTCCAGCAGGAATAGCACGCGAAAGCTGAGATAAAACAGTAGGTTTATGAGCCAAAGCTTGAGAATTTTTGTACCCAACTACTGTCCTACTAGATGTTACATGTGAAGCACAAAAAACAATAGGTTTGGGAGCAACCTTTGAATGTTTTCGACTCATTACAGCAGATTGCATGTTCCTATCATTCAGTTTAGCAAGTGCAGCAAATTTTGCATGAAAGTTATGAGATCTAGCAATCGTTATTTCCTTTTTCTGTTGTTTAGCTAGTCTATAACCAAAATCTATGACATGACCATCTCTACAACAGTAGGTACAATGAAATTTAACTTTGCGTTCGTGTCTAGATGAGCAAGCAACATTTTTATTTGAAACCGAATAAGACAACACTCCTGCAGATTTGAAAACCACTTCTTTTTGTTTAGGAACTATTTGAATCAAACCACTTCCTGGTGACTTTACAATTTTAGGTGGATGTGCCTTAGTATGAGCATGAGAATAAAAACCTAAACCAGATTTATCATTGCAAGACATGGAAGAATTCGGCAGTAAGTTTAGGTTCTTATTCCCATTACAAAACTGATCTAATGTCCTATGCATGTTATCAAGTTTATTGGACAGATCAAGGCAATTTTCATATGAAGCTTTTCCTTTTAATTTGCAATTGGAACAAAATTTAACTTCATGATAACATAAAGCATTGTTCAATATAGAAATTTCATTCATAGCATCTTGTAGTTTCTTATCAAGATCATCACAAGTAGAATAATGCAAATAAATGTAGAACAGCTAGCATATTTCAAGTTTTTATCGTTAAGTGCAGCAAGCTCTCTATTCTTTTCAATTTCTAACTCAAGTTTATCAAGTGTGGAGGTTTGCGCACTTCTTAATGAGGACAATTGTTCATATATTAAATCACATGAGGGACATGCATCATCACTAGGAATCAAAGTTTTTAAACGGTTGATTTCAGATTCTAGTGATTCAATTTTTGCAGCACTATCTCTAAGCTTTATGTCCTTTTTCTTAACTATAATAGTGGCACGAGAAATAGCATCACACATTTCTTCGCAAGTAGTACATACCTCTTTATTGTCGCTTTTGTGTTCTGCATCCTCCATACTTGATCTTGATTTGCCCGCCATGAAGCACAAGTTTGCCAAATCATCTTCATCTTCGTCAGTTCCAATGTCAACATCGCTTGAGCCAAGTTCTTGAAGTGCGGAGATAAAACTGCTCACCAATTGACGTCCTGTAAAACCCTTCTTTTTCTTCTTATCGTTTCCAGAGGAGTGCTTTGTCCTTATTTGCTTTTCATCCCGGGAAGTAGGACTTGAAGGGTTAGGGAAATCCGAACAAAAATGTCCCGTCTTACCACATTCGAAACATCGTTGAGGTCCGGAGCTTCCTCTCCTTCTAGTTCTCACATTTTGCAATGCTTTTAAGAACCTGGTAGAGAGAAGTACTAGCTCCTCCTCTGGAAACTCCTCAATCTGTTCAAGGGTTAGAGAGGACAACAAAGCAAGTGTACCACAAAATGAAGATTGATCGCGGTTAGGCATGTCACGTTGAGAAACAAAAGCAATATACTTGTTGGGGTTCTTACGTGATATTATGTCAATTTCATGAGTTTTTAACTTGGAATATAGTACATCTAAAGTATGTGTACTCATGACAGTAGATTCATGAATAGATGTGACTTTCATATCCCAAATTGACATATCTAATGCACTTAACAATTGCCTAGCATTTTCAGCATCTGAAAAATTAACATTGACAGTACGCAAGTTGCTGAGAATTTTATTAAAGCGAGCAAAAAGGTCATCAATAGACTCACCGGGTTGCATCTCTAAGCGCATGTATTCTTTCTTGAACATGTCTTGTCTTACCTCCTTGATCGTGTTGGATCCTTCGTGGTAGTCACAAAGTTCTTTCCACACATTGTATGCAGATCGTGGGTGTGCAACACGATCGAAGTCGCTTTGAGTTAATCCTTGTATGATCAAGTTCCGAGCCTTGTTGTTGTTGTCGACATCTCTCAGATTTGTAGCTGTAACTTGATCATTTGACGGCACTTCGTAAGGCTTGTATACCATCTCCCATATTGCGAAGCCTTGAGCCTGGATGAAGGCTTCCATACATGCCTTCCAAACTTGAAAATCAATACCACTAAAGACACAAGGTTTTGCGGAGTATTTATCCATGATAATTAGTCAAAATACGTGCAAATCAAAAAGTTTAGAGCACCGTGGCTCTGATACCAATTGTAGGATCGAATAGCATGTGAAAAGCTACTAGAGGGGGGTGAATGGTATATTTAAAAATCTTATGCAGCGGAAACAATTAAATCCCAACCCCTTTGGCAGAAAAATGATATGTTAAAGAAATCGTGTGTGAGACTAATCTAAACGTGTTTCCCCATGACAAAAGTTATAGATATCATAGAGAATCAAGTCACGAAGAAGACACAACAATAATCACTCAAATCCATCGAGAGAAACTCAAGTTACGATTGAAAGATCGAACAAAGGTCAATCTGTCCTACTCGAGAAAAATAGTTCTGGAACGCTGCAAAGAAACTATTGTAAATCATAAACCACAAATCCAATAACCGTGAAATTTTGACAGGTGATATATAATCAAGTTTTGAAGGCAACCCAAAAAGAATCACGTCAATTGGATCTGTAAAACTCGAGTTATAATAAAACCACCAAAGAAAGGTAGTGCTATGCAGAAAACTCGACGAGAAAAACTTGTCTGGAACAAATCGGACGAACAAGGCAGAAAAGTTCCTTTAAACTATGATCTTTATTCAATAGAACACAAGAGGAATAGCTCCAAAATCGTCTACGATGAGCTCTGGCCTCCCTTGCTTATATAACCAGCCCTTAGGCCAACCCAATCTCAACAAGGACTGTAACCCTACTCAGTTCACGAATCAAAACTTTCCATAACTGCTCAAGACTCTTCTATAGGCAGATAAAAGCAATCTTAAGACTTCCAAATACCTTAGAAACGTATCCCACATTCCTAAAACAACCCAAATTCGTAACCCACACGAAATCCTATCATAACCAACTCAAAACATTCCATATTTGAGTCAAACACGACTCATCCGCAGTCTGAGTCCATAACCTAGTCGGTTGGACCTTTCTGACCAATTCTTTATGTCTACATCTCTTCATCACACCTCAGAACCATGTATACATGTCCATACACTCCTTGAATACGTGCAAACATCTTCCAACAGTGTCCACGATACCTTCATATGCATTATTCTTGATTCAAACATGTTGCGCAACCTCCCGATCAACTCAATCACAATTCCTCCAGAACTGGGTTGTTGAACCCCATCTTCTCCCTAAGACTAGTTCAATAGATCCCTTCACCAGCCATGTCTTGAACTCAAGCAACACCTGCACATGAATAAACAACCAATACTTTTGAGCACAAGTCCTCGACTTGACTCTCATTAGTTCCGAAACTACAACATCTTACGTGAGCACCTCACATAAGCATGTTGCAAAACCACAGTAAAACGATATCAGCCATATCAACCAAAACGCATCAAAAACTTAGCAAATGAATACTAAGCAATCTTTCCAACAATGTAAAGCAAGTTCGAAATATTTCATAGAAAAAGCAGGAACATTGCGATCAAGCTCCAAAACTTGCCAAAGCTAACTGGAGCTTGAGCTAGAGCTTACCAAAGCTAGTGCAACCTAGCGCCGGAGCTTACCAAAGCTAGTGCAACCTAGCGCCGGAGCTAGAAAAACATGTCAGAGCTAACCAACATAAGTCGGACCTAGCAAAACATATCGGAGCTTAACAAAGACATGCTGGAGCTATCAAAGACATGCCGGGGCTAGAGTCGTACCTTGCTAAAAAGATGTTACGGGAGCATTCAAAACTTTTGTTGTCAAGGCCAATGTATTCAATACAAGTCAATGTATTCAGCACACATAGGTCTCACAGAATGGAACTCAAAAGAGTACAAGCACCTGACAAAAAAAGAATTAGAAAAATCAATCGCAAACAAAAAGAAGGATAAGAAGACAAAGATTGCAGCTTACATAGGACATGCCATGTTCAACTTTGTTAGAGATGGCAAGGACCTCGTAAAGGTTCTGTACCACTTTGAGTAAGTTCAACACATTATATTAAATAGCAATTATTGCTAATTGTTAACTTAACACGTGTGTTTGTATGTGTGCAGTAAACACTATATAATGATATTCATCAAGTCAATGTAGAGTTTGGCAACGGTCTTGGACTCAGTCGATTACCAACCAGATGGTTACAAAGAGTTTCTTTCCATTTTGAAATTATACGGTTATTCCATACTTTTAATTTACGCACATTTAGAATGTGTTGGCAAGTTTTATATGACATTCCTTGTATTACAGGGCTTGGCGGTTTTACGTGAAACAACTTTGCGGTCAGAGCCTTCCTAATAAGGATGCATTGCATATATCAACATATTATCCTTGTCCCAAGCAGCCTCCTGGTAGTGTCTTATGCGGGTATTATGTATGCGGGCATCTTCAGACCGCCTGCGAATATAGAGTGAATCTTGAGGATGTAAGTTATCCTTAATGTCAATATTGTATTTTCTTACTTTTCAGTTTCATTTTTATTGTAACTAGCATATTTTAATACTTATATTATTTTGTTTGAAAGGTATTGAACTCTAGTTTCCAGTAGTACAAGTGTTTTGCCATGAAAGCCTTTATACATATCTGTATAATTCATTTATCTCAAACACTCATAGAATTTCACAGCAAATTCATTCACCAGAAATTTACCAAATTTTACCAGAACCTCAAATCAGGTGTTCCTCACATCCTGTAAAATGTTCATAGCCATTACACCTATATAAAATTCCCAGATTCAAATTTTATCTCTGTTATCCAATATTACTAGGAACATTATTTCAAGATTTTGATTCCAACTTCAAAAATTAAATTGCTCATAGTAGAACTACTGTATAAATACCAAATAAATTCCTGTATACCCATTTTGATCTATACTTTGAGGTAGTTCAAACCAACACATTCAAAACCTTATTATGTGTTTCATTGCAGCACACGAAGATTGTGAACCAGGCCAGTTTCTAGAAGTATTCTTGGTGCAGGAGCTGACAAGAATGAGAGTGAACTGTGTCACTTCATGCGTCACGAAATTTTCCACCGAAGAGGGCTATTCTTCGATCACGAAAGTGTAATAACTGATGTGCCAGAACTGCAAGTATGACCATAGAAACAGTTTTTAGTGAAACTTGTAAATTATAAATTGACATGATGCTTTTTGGTGTTATGTATATGAGATGACTTGTATGTTAATTGAATGTGTAACTTGTACATATGTATATGAGATGTGGTGATTTTGTGTCGATGATGCATGTGACATTATATTGTTTCTACTATGTGTGAATGTCATCTTCTGTGTGTGAACGTGCATATGAAATTGACCTGGAAATTAGAAATAATAGTAGGTAGTACAACATAGAGTATACTTTATCACATACGGTTCTTTAAATAGGCTAGACCTGCCTGTGAAATTATATTATCACAGGTAACTAGTAAGAGGTAATGAACCGCCTGTGATAACTCCATTATCACAGGCGGTTACTCTTAAGTTACAAACCCATTGTGATAAAGAGTCTTCATGATGAGTAGGTTTAGGCCCGATCTTCCGAAAGGTATGTCGATTGGGGTGGAGAACTCGACGTTGATGATCCGTGGCACTCGAGCGGTTCGAGTACCCCTGCAATCACTACACCACGGCTCCGTTGGTTATCAACCGTGCTGCACACGCTTGACCTCGCCAAGAAGGCTAATCCCTGCAAGTGCAATCGAGAACACGAGCAAGAACGTAGAAGACACGATCGGAAATCGCGAAATTGGGGTCTCACAAACCGTAGAACGGCGATTTTATTGATCTAAGCAAAACCCACCGAATATGACCGGCGGCTGCAGTATTTATAGGCTAGGGTTCGACCAAAACACGATTAGACGCGTCCCTAATGGACTCTTATGGGATACAAGGCCCAAAGGCCCGATTCGGTGGCGCAGCACCGGACAGAAATCTGGACTCGACTTGTTTCGACGATTCCCAATGACTCCACAGGAATTTTGAGGTGGGACCAGAACCATTGGAAATTTTATCTTCTCCTCTTTCCGTGCATATGTAGAACGTCGAAAACGGAGTCCGTATGCCTCCTGGGCGTCTGTTTTAAGGTGGACTGCTCCTGGACTCCGAGTTGAACTCGAGTCCGAGTTGTAAACTATTTCCATCTACTTGTGGACGTCCCAGGTGGTTGTCCACGCTCCCAAGGCCTCCTTCCTTCACTTGTTGATCTTCTCCATTATTCCTAATAACAATTAAATCATCACATAGCAATCTATTCTCAAACTCACATGCAAAAGAAGTTAAGAACGAATTCACCTGCTGATTTAATAACCGTGCCCGTGCTCTTGTGACTGGTCCTTGCAGTTCAATGCGCGTCTCTGCTGTTGTGATGTCCTCATCATCCTCCCCCTCCTGAATTGGAGTCGTCCTCGACTCAAGTTCATCTTCTTCTCCCAAGTACGGTCGCAAATCTGAAATGTTAAATGTAGGACTAACCCCAAAATCGGGAGGCAATTCAAGCTTATATGCATTATCATTAATCTTTTCAACGATCTTAAAAGGACCAGCAGCTCGTGGCATAAGTTTAGATTTTCTCAAGTCGGGAAATCGCTCTTTTCTCAAATGTAACCACACCAAATCGCCCGGTTCAAGTTTTACTTCTTTTCTACCTTTACTACCTGCAATCCTATACTTCTCATTCATCATTTCAATATTTTTCTTTGTAGTTTCATGCATCTTAAGAATGAATTCAGATCGTTGTGTAGCATCCAAATTTATAGTTTCAGAAGGAGGCAAAGGTAGTAAATCAATAGGAGCACGGGGATTGAAACCATACACTACCTGGAATGGACTTACCTTTGTCGTGGAGTGAACGGATCTGTTGTAAGCAAATTCTATATGTGGTAAACACTCCTCCCACAACTTCAAATTTGTTTTCAAGACAGCCCGTAACATAGTGGATAAAGTACGATTAACTACCTCGGTCTGTCCATCCGTTTGTGGGTGACATGTAGTTCAAAACAGCAACTTGGTTCCCAATTTATACCACAAAGTTCTCCAAAAATGACTTAAAAATTTTGCATCACGATAAGAAACAATGGTATTTGGCACACCATGTAAACGAACAATTTCCGTCATAAATAAATCAGCAATGTGTGAGGCATTATCATTCTTATGACAAGGTATAAAGTGTGCCATTTTGGAAAAACGATCAACAACTACAAAAATACTATCCCTCCCCCTCTTAGTCCTAGGCAATCCCAAAACAAAGTCCATAGAAATATCCTCCCAAGGTACACTAGGAACAGGAAGAGGCATATAAAGACCATGTGGGTTAAGACGAGACTTAGCTTTGTTGCAAGTAGTGCATCGTGACACGTAGCGCTCGACATCACGCCTCATCTTTGGCCAAAAGAAGTGTGTGGACAGCACGTCTTCAGTTTTCTTCACTCCAAAATGTCCCATCAAACCTCCTCCATGTGCTTCCTGCAAAAGCAATAGACGAACGGAGCTAGCTGGAACGCATAGCTTGTTAGCACGATAGAGGAGACCCTCTCGCAGCACATATTTATTCCAAGTTCTTCCTTCTCTACAATTTTCAAAAGCAACTTTGAAGTCCAAATCAGTAGGATATAATGCTTTAATTGTTTCCAAACCAAAGATTTTATGATCAAGTTGGGACAGCATGGTATAACGCCTAGATAATGCATCGGCAATGATATTTTCCTTCCCTTTCTTATGCTTAATGATGTATGGAAACGACTCTATGAACTCAATCCATTTAGCATGTCGTTTATTCAGATTGGTTTGACACTTAAGATACTTCAATGATTCATGATCGGAATGTATGACAAACTCCTTAGACCAAAGATAATGTTGCCAAGTTTGTAATACACGGACTAAGGCATACAATTCCTTATCATAAGTGGAGTAATTCAGAGAAGGACCATGAAGTTTTTCACTAAAGAAAGCAACGGGTTTACCTCCTTGTATGAGAACGCCTCCAATACCAATGCCGCTTGCATCGCATTCTAGCTCAAAGGTCTTGTCAAAATCAGGAAGTTGTAGTAATGGTGCTTGTGTAAGCTTCGATTTGAGAGCATCAAAAGCTTGTTGCTGCTGTTCGCCCCATCGAAATGGAACTCCCTTCTTCGTTAGCTCATGTAGAGGTGCTGCAATGGTGCTGAAATCCCGCACAAAGCGCCGATAAAATCCTGCAAGACCAAGAAAACTACGAACCTGTGTGACGGTAGTTGGGGCTGGCCAGCTGGTGATTGCTTCAATTTTTGCCTCATCCATCTCAATTCCCTGCGAGGAAACGACATAGCCAAGAAACGAGACTCGATTGGTGCAAAAAATGCACTTTTCGAGGTTACCAAACAAACGTGCATCTCTCAAAACAGTAAAAACAGCACGTAAATGATCAAGATGTTCATCATATGACTTGCTGTAAATGAGGATATCATCAAAGTAAACCACCACAAATTGTCCAATGAAAGCACGTAAAACCTCGTTCATTAATCGCATAAAGGTGTTGGGTGCATTAGTTAAACCAAAAGGCATGACTAACCACTCATAAAGTCCAAACTTGGTTTTAAATGCAGTTTTCCATTCATCTCCTAGTGCCATTCTAATTTGGTGGTAACCACTACGCAAGTCAATTTTTGTGAAGATGATAGCACCACTCAATTCATCAAGCATGTCATCTAATCGAGGAATAGGATAACGATATCGAATGGTGATGTTATTAATCGCTCGACAATCAACACACATGCGCCAACTACCATCTTTCTTAGGAACCAAAAGAACAGGAACGGAACAAGGGCTAAGGCTTTCACGAATGTACCCGCGGTCCAAAAGATCTTGGACTTGTCGCTGAATTTCCTTAGTTTCTTGTGGATTCGCCCTGTAAGCTGCACGATTTGGCAAACTTGCTCCTGGAATCAAATCGATCTTGTGTTCAATGCCTCTCATCGGTGGTAAACCAGGGGGTATCTCGGAGGGAAACACATCCTCAAACTCCTGCAAAAGGTTAGCAACAGCAGGGGGCAATGCAATAGACAATTCATGAAGTGAAAACATGGCTTCTTTGCAAACTAAAGCATAGCACATCCCCTTAGCATCGAATAAATCAGCAAGTTCAGATTTAGTTGCGAGCAATGATGGTGATTTTAACTTAATAACTTGCTGTTTTTCAGATTCTAATTTAGTTGCGTTGCCCTCACGAATTTTACTCTTCTCAAAATGCACAATTTCAGCAGGAGTCATGGGGAGCAAAGTGATTTTCTTTCCCTTATGCATGAGAGTATATTTATTGGTTCTACCATGATGAATAGCATCTGTATCAAATTCCCAAGGACGACCCAATAAAAGAGAACAAGCATCCATAGGAACAACATCAAAATCAGCAAAATCATGGTATGAACCAATTGAAAAATGGATTCTCGTTGTTTGTGTTACCCGAACCTTACCGCTGTTGTTGAACCATTGAATGTGGTACGGATGAGGGTGTGCTCTTGTTGTCAAATCGAGTTTCTTGACGACGTCCGTGTTTACCAAGTTATTGCAGCTACCTCCATCAATTATAGTGTGTACACGGCAGTCCTTGACGACGAGAAACATGTGGAAGAGGTTGTGTCGTTGTAGCTTGTCGTCGGTCTCCACTTTGGAGCTCAAGGCACGCTGCACAATGATGCTCCTATAGTTCTCCGTCGCCGCTGCACCAAGTACCTCTTCTTCGGTGTGTTCGTCATTTGGATCTGTAAAGTCAGTAGCAAGAGAATATTCATCTTCAACATCCGAAGTACTATCATACCCGCCATCGTCGCGTGCTATGTATGCTCGTTTGCTCGGGCAATCTCTCATCATATGACCAAGTCCCTGGCAGC
The DNA here is from genome assembly GCA_036927565.1 of Tuctoria greenei. NCBI lineage: Eukaryota > Viridiplantae > Streptophyta > Magnoliopsida > Poales > Poaceae > Tuctoria > Tuctoria greenei. Next base: position 152,867,746 of record JAYESD010000006.1, on the reverse strand, counting down.
GGTGACACTTAATGTCGGAAGTACGACCCGTAGAAGGAGTGGACGACGAGGGCTTGAATGATGTCGCCTTGCTGCCTTCCGGCACGCGAGAAGGTGGAGTAGCAGGTATAGTTCGTTGGCCGCCATTGGGTGGTGTAGTCGCTGCACGGGGGGCCGAAGATGGTGCTGTTTTGGATGGTGTAGTTGCTGCACGCGGCGTGAAGTTGCTCCTCGTGCGTTGTTGCTGTTGTTGTCGGCCCTGCAATTCTTTTTCTGCCAACATAGCAAGCTGAAACAATCTGTTAACAGTATCATATTCTTTGTAATCAACAATGTCCTGAATTTCACGCCTCAACCCCCCATAAAAACGAGCTATTTTATCATCCATGTCCTCCACTACCCCACAACGCAGCATACCCTTTTGTAACTCTTGATAATACTCCTCTACGGACATGTTACCTTGGTCTAAACGCTGCAATTTTTTGCGAAGGTCCCGCTGAAAAGATGGAGGAACAAATCGAACACGCATAGCTTCCTTTAATCTATCCCATGTTGGAGGATCAGTTCTAGTTTTAACAAGTTCATTCCACCATATGATAGCAAAGTCCTTAAACTCACTAGTGGCTTGACGAACTCTATGTTGTTCAGGAACAAGATGGGAATTAAATTTTTGCTCTACTGTCATCTCCCAATCAAGATAAGCCTCAGCATCATAAGCACCAGAAAAAGAGGGTATAGTAAATTTCACTTTAGCAAAAGGATCATCAGGAGGGCGGTTATAATTGTTATGATTATTACCTCCCATACCTCGACGATAAAGTGGCAGTCTTGGCTGATTACTGTGATCTTCCAGTTCATCATAAGCATTGTCTTCTTGTCTTCCAGCGAGAGGCAACCGAGCCTCAAAAGTATTCATCCGAAGAGCAAGGTCATCCAGTTTGCGAGTCAAGTTCGCCAATGACTCCTCCGTTGATGCGTTGTATTTGGCGAACATATCACGTAACTCAACATGTTGAACACATTCGTCATTATTTTCTTCTCCTGCCATTGTTAGTAAGAAACAAAAGACAACAAAAAAATGTTATCCCTATCAACTACAGTGACAATGTGGAAGGTGGAAGAAAAGAATCTCTCTCGCTCAAGCGTCTTACCACGCTCTTACAAGTGTTCTTACCGACACAGCAGGTGGTGTGGACGGTGAGATGAACCAATGAAGCGTGGGGTGATTGCAAAGGTACCTGTTATGCTCAAGAGAAAGGTGGAGCTTGGATGGTATAATATGGTGGCTAATAAGCAGAAAATCGTTAACAGCTAAACAAAGTTGAATAAGTATTCAATGTAGGAAACTGTTGCTGGTCAACTGAGTGCCCTAGAGCCTAGCACAACACAAGGAAGTATCAAGGCAAAAGAAAGACAGAATGATATAACCAAACAAACAGCACCAAGTGGTATAGGCCAATTGCTTTAATATGCGTGCTCTTCACTATTTTTTTTCTTTTTTGTAATATTTTTTTGATATTTTTTCTTTACTCAGTAGCAAAAATATAGGAAGCACACAAATTTGCAGCTCAATTGGATGTAATATGCGGCCTATAGAAAATCAAGAAGGTTCTTTAAAATTCGTGCTGAAACTTCGGAGGCCGGATAGCCTATCTTCCGAGGGGAATTTGGGCAATCTAATTTCGCCGAACGCGGCTACGCAGCGGAAAATCCGACGAAATTTCGCGTAGATGAATTTGAAAAAAAAATTCGCCCGATTTCGAGTTCGTATGCGAAAGTTATGGCCGTTTTAAGGTAGGCTGTCCGAGTTACGTTTTTTTTTGGATGTTGATTCCAACTCGGTTTGAGAACAGAACTCGCAAACGGATACGAAAACGATCGGGAATTTGCACAGCAACTAATGGGGTGGTGTGTGATGATTCAAGGATGAATGGCACAAATATTTGTCACCTAATCTAGGGCTGGCGATGCGGGAGTTCACGCAAGGCGGCTAGCTAGGGCAAACCGATGAACGTGGCGGATCGGTTTGTTATTTAGGGATTGTGGAATAGGTGTCGAATAGCAAGAAAACAAGGACGAAACACGATAACTAGGACCAAAAAAACACAAAGCTAAACCAGCAACAAGACTCAACCACACGAATGCAAACTCAACAATGCAAACTGAAAAACGAAACTGCAGGCACTATAGTCTGGGAAGCGGGAAAAACGATCTAATTTTTTTTTTGTGGCTTTTTTGTGGACTCTAGGTACGAAACAAAATCGATCTAATGGAGGGAAGGAAAACAAAGATACCTCACGGGCAACCTGGAAATCTGATACCAATTGATGAGTAGGTTTAGGCCCGATCTTCCGAAAGGTATGTCGATTGGGGTGGAGAACTCGACGTTGATGATCCGCGGCACTCGAGCGGTTCGAGTACCCCTGCAATCACTACACCACGGCTCCGTTGGTTATCAACCGTGCTGCACACGCTTGACCTCGCCAAGAAGGCTAATCCCTGCAAGTGCAATCGAGAACACGAGCAAGAACGTAGAAGACACGATCGGAAATCGCGAAATTGGGGTCTCACAAACCGTAGAACGGCGATTTTATTGATCTAAGCAAAACCCACCGAATATGACCGGCGGCTGCAGTATTTATAGGCTAGGGTTCGACCAAAACACGATTAGACGCGTCCCTAATGGACTCTTACGGGATACAAGGCCCAAAGGCCCGATTCGGTGGCGCAGCACCGGACAGAAATCTGGACTCGACTTGTTTCGACGATTCCCAATGACTCCAGAGGAATTTTGAGGTGGGACCAGAACCATTGGAAAGTTTATCTTCTCCTCTTTCCGTGCATATGTAGAACGTCGAAAACGGAGTCCGTATGCCTCCTGGGCGTCTGTTTTAAGGTGGACTGCTCCTGGACTCCGAGTTGAACTCGAGTCCGAGTTGTAAACTATTTCCATCTACTTGTGGACGTCCCAGGTGGTTGTCCACGCTCCCAAGGCCTCCTTCCTTCACTTGTTGATCTTCTCCATTATTCCTAATAACAATTAAATCATCACATAGCAATCTATTCTCAAACTCACATGCAAAAGAAGTTAAGAACGAATTCACCTGCTGATTTAATAACCGTGCCCGTGCTCTTGTGACTGGTCCTTGCAGTTCAATGCGCGTCTCTGCTGTTGTGATGTCCTCATCACTTCACATGTGGCTAGTCATAGATAAAGAACCGCCTGTGATAACTCAATTATCACAGGAGGTTACTCTTACGTTACAAACTGCTTGTGATAAAGTCTCTTCACAAGCAGGTAGTTATAGGTAAAGAACTACCTGTGATAACTCGATTTCACAGGTGATTTTAGTTTCCGCCTATGAAATTGCAGATTATCACAGGCTCTTCGTTTCAGGTGATTTTGAAAATTGTGTGTGATAATGCGTTTGGAGTAGCCTGAAATGAAGCTTATTGTAGCAGTGTGTGTTCATTTGGGAAACATGGGTAGAAATCTCAAATATGAAAAAACTGGCTTGCAAGCTCTAGTAAACAGCAAAACAGAAATATTTCCACTACCAACAAAAAATTGCTTCGCGGGGAGGTGCTCACCGGAGCGAGTTGCCTTCCGCGAGATTCAACGGGGGGAAGGGGGTGTCTAGGGGGGAGGGGGTATCGACCTGCGCTACGGGCGGTAGGATGGCAAGAGCTACCGCTTCTTCTCGGAGCTCGAGGCGCTCCATGAGGCGGCACCGCAGCGGCAGCGGCAAGCCAATCGGCAATAATGGCATGGACAATGACGGCCCATGCAGTGCTAGCTGTGATGCCCGGAGCCAGCCTGAATACCTTAGCTTATCGTCGATGTTGGGTCCGATTCCAAGTTAGACGACGAGTTTGCCTTCCACGAAGCGGAGACCTCGGCAAGGGCGATTGCAACGCTGGCGAGTGCGACAAGGAGATGATGGTGCTCTTGGAAGGTATGACGAGACAATTGATGGAGAAGCAGGACGAGATGCAGCGCGTTTTCCTGGAGACACTGGATAGGTGGGAGGCGGAGCCAACAACGCGCGAGGAGGCGTGGCGGCGGCAGTGGCCTAAGGGGGAAGCGGCGAGCTATGCTTCGCGAGATCCACCTCAGGAAGCTAACTGCCGGGGTGCTCAGGTATGGCGAGCTACAAGATTTGTTGCAGGGAGATTAGCAAGCGGGAGCAACAGTCTGCGGTGCAGAGGCAGCGTGAAGGAGCGCCGCAAGCTGCTGGACGGGACTCAGGAGCAGCGCTCGGGAGTGGCGCGAAGAGGCAAGCAACACAGGGATTTTCTGTCCGACCTCTCGAGACTGGGCCAGAAATCCCACCTCTTCCAAGTGGATTGAGAGGGAAAATTTATTTCCATGCAAGTGGTCAGGGGGAGATTTAGGCTTGGGGGTTTTGGGCCCAGGTTTGGGCTGGGATCCCGAGCTGCCAAAGGGGGCCTGAGAGTGAGCTGGTGGCCACAATAAGCAATGCGCGTGCGTACACAGAGCCTATTGAGTCACTCTATAGCACATCATCTACCGCTCATTTGCACCTACTCAGGCTATACCTTTGCAACCTCATACTCGACTGCAGTCTGGCATCCGTAGGCCGTTTAATCGTACGGTTGGCAGAGTTCCATATGTGTGCACCAATTTGGCTATAGACACCAAGCCCTCTTCTTACTGTGATTTTGTACAGCATACTCCTTGGAAAGCCTCCTTGTTACACTGATTGTTGCTATCCTAATCTTAAACAAGCCATAAGAGCATGTTTTCTCACCTCAGATAACATTTTTTGCTCTTGGTTTTACAATCTCTTATGCCAACGTGTCTCTCCATGTTATAAAAAATGGGCCATCACATGTATTTCCTCATATATGTTCATGATACCATTATTACCAGCTCTCCGTCGACAACCATTGAGTGTTTATTGGATCAACTATGGGAAGATTTTGCTATCGAAGATGTTGTTGTAATAAACTATATTCTTGGTATTGTGAGGTACACCACACCATAAATGGACTTGCTCCCTTTCAACGCAAGTATACTCTTGATCTTATCCGGAGGTAGAATGTGACCAAAGCAAAACCATACAACATCCCATTGTCAAAAACAAAAACATTCAAAATAGTTAAGAGAGCTCTTGTCGTCTGAGGATGCTACATGATATCAAAGTGAATTAGGTGCCCTCCAATACCTCAGTTGGCATGTACATATATCTCATACAGTGCGAAAAATGCATACCGCGAAAGAGGTCTTAGCCTAGCAGTTAGGACTCTTAGTAGCATCTATAGGGTCCTGGGTTGATTCTCCATGAGAGTGAATTTTAGGTTGGAGTAAGAAAGATCGCTCGTTGGTTCCCCTGGTTATGTGCACTAGAGTTCAACTGACCTAAGGGGGCGGATCCTCGTGTAGCGGCTAGGGGGCTCAAAGCACGGGTAAGGATCCTGCCAATAGGGGGTGACCCTCGTGCTGCACGGGGGAACACTCTCATGGCCTTTCTTTGGCAAGCTCTAGTTGATCTATTCTTACTTTTAATATCGTGGGGCGGTTTTTCCTTTCCCCATCCATAGAGTTTTTTTGTGAAAAAAGGTGTGCTAATTTTTGCACTCTCCCGTAGAGACTCATTGGACAACTATGAAACACATCCTTCGGTACTTGTAAGACGCGACAAATTTTGTCTAGTTTTTCAACGATCTTCATCGACATTGCTTAGTGTCTTTCCTTACACTGATTGAGCTAGTTGTCCTGATGATTAATGACCCACTGGCGGTCACCATGTTGCGTTCTTTGGTGTAAATCTAGTGGCATGGAATTTGTGCAAACAATCTATCGTGTTTCCATCGGGCAAGGAAGGGAGCACAAGTTCGTAACTAGTGCCACGTCAGACTTAAGTGGATTCAGGCGTTGGTTGGTGAGTTTGGGGTTTTCTTGAGCAGACCACCATCACTTTGGTGTGGTAATATTGGCATGACATATTTCTCGACTAATCATGTCTTTCACGCCCGTTTGAAAGATATTGAAATCGATTATCCCTTTGTGCAAGTAATGGTTGCTTCAAAGGAACTTGAAATTTGTCCTATCTCCATGCATTATCAACTTGTCGATGTACTGACCTGTCACCCCTAATTACTCAACAATTTACTAAATTTACAAGTGATCTTAATGAGCTTCCCAAGTTCAGATAAAAGACGTATGTTAAGTTACAAATATATTTGCTAGAATAATATACTTGCATTATAGACTACCATGTATATCCATAATATATTTGATATATATATATATATATATATATATATATTAAAATACTATATTTGGTAGGATAGATAGATTGTCGTATATACTCTACAGATACATGGTAGTCTGTAATACAAATATCTTAGCCTATCGGATCCACTCATATCTTAACAAAGAGCATCTTCATGAGAGCCTCATAAATTTTGTTATTTAAAACTTATTTTGAAGAGCAAACAAAAAAGTATAAAAGGTATTTTTTTTCTTCACTCCAACGTTTTCCCTTAAAGTGGATTTAAAAGCATCTTTAATTTGGCTAGGTAAACAGTTGGTACCACAAAAAAATTAATTCTCTTTGAGGAAGAGGAATTAGAGATCGCAATTTTATATCTATTTGTAGCCGCAAATAAGCAGAGTTTAGTGGAAATTAAAATACTGAGGTGGTTTTGGGGCCTTGCTCGAGACATTTTTCTGATTAAACCCCAAGAGTTTAGTTTAGGTAGTTTCTGGTTAACATTTTAGGGATGCTCTAATGTCTAAAAATTTAATGTTAGATACTGAAATTAGGTAGTTATTTGAGTAAAATGGCAATGGCAGAAAGTACTCTAGTGCCTCACCTGATATACGTATAATTTTCCAAGCAATAATCAACCAAGTATGTGCTCTTAAGAGGAAAACTTATTTTTGAACTCCGGTGCTTGGCACGCATATGAAGTTGAGTCGGAGTTTGCTAGTGTCAAATAGGCGGAAATGGATTATAATTATGTTGGACTATAATATATTGATTACTATGAAACTTTTAGTCCGATTGTCAAACCTACAACCATTCCAGTGTTGCTCTCTCTTGTTACCAGTCATGGATGGCACACACGACAACTTGATGTTTATCATCCATTTTTTCATATTTCTTCCTAAAAATGTTTACATGCGCCAACCTCCTTGTTACACCGATGGTTGCTATCCTAATCTTAAACAGGCCCTACACTACAGGAAACGCGAGCACTTACGTCGGCCGGATTAACTTACATCGGCCAGTCGACGAAAGTCGAGTAACTTACGTCGGCCAGAACAAACCGACGTAAGTTAAATAACTTTCCTCGGCGGCCGACGTAAGTTAGTTGGCCGACAGGAAAAAATATGAACTTACGTTGGCCGAGAAGCCAAGCCGACGTAAGTTAAAAGGCCATGTATGTTACTCTTAACTTACGTCGGCCGCTTTACTGGCCGATGTAAGTAAATAAGGCCGACGTAATTATATTAATTAGCCTACGTAAGTTACGGAATTTAACCTACCCGCGCGTGCCTCTCTTTCTCATTACCCGCGCGCCGCTTCATCCCTCGCTCCCTCACCCGACGCCGCCGCCTCAGCCGCCGCCGCCAGGTAACTCCTCCCCTCCCCTCCTCCCCTCCCCTCCGCTCCCCTCCCCGACCGCCGGCCCGACCCCCTTCCCCGGATGACCGCCGCCGGCTCGGACCTCCCCGCGCACTCCCCGAGCGCTGTCCCCCCCCCCTCCACTCCCATCCGCGAGCCCCCCTCCCCTCCCCCGCCCCCCCCCCCCCTCCGCCCCTCCTAGGCCCTCCCTCCACCTCCCCTCCCCGGTCCCCCATCCCCCTCCCCTCCCCGGCCCTCCCTCCACCTCCTCTCCCCGGCCCCCTCCCCCTCCCCTCCCTGGCCGAGTGCCGCCCCCCCCCCTCTCACCCTCCCTGCAGAGGTCCCCCCCCCCCCACCCTCCCCCTCCTCTCCCCGAGGCCCCCCTCCCCTCCACAGACCCCCCACCCCCCCCCCCCCCCCCACCCCGAACACCCCCCACCCCACCCCCACCCCTTCAAATTTGAAATTCAATTTAATTGTATTATTCAAAATTGATTTGAATTGAATTGTTCAAATTTGAAATTGAATTGAATTGTTTAAATTATGCTTAAATTGCTTGATTGTTTATTTAATTATGCTTAATTAGTTATTTTGCTTACTTTAGATTATGTTTATTTAGTTATGCTTAAGTGGTTAAGTTGCTTAATTGTGCAGAATTTGCTTGGTGTAGATTATGTTTAATTAGTATAGTGTAGATTATGCTTAATTGGTTTCTGTCAAGGGCGGCGTTGGGTGCTGCCGGCTGTTGGGGCACTTAAGTTTTGTCGTGGCTATAGATGGCCAATGGGTTGTGCCGGGCCGACCCAGCCCAATCTCGGCCGGTTTCGTGCATGAAAACATTAGGCTCGACACGGCCCGCAAATTTGCCGTGTCGTGTCAAACCGGCATGACGGGCCATAAGCCAAGGCCAACCACGACGGATCCCATTTTCCCCTGTCGGGTTGTGCCAGGCCCGTTTGCGGGCCGAGCGTGTCATGTCGGGCCCGAAGCCTGACCGAGCCGTGGTATATATGTAGCGTATATACGGCCCATTGGGCCCAACCCTAGCGTATATAGGCAGTGTGGGTCACGATCGTGACCCATGACTGGTGACACATGGTGAATCGTTAGGGTTAAGTGTATATGGGCCGTGTGGCCCATTACTAAGCCTAAAAGTCTGTAACCAGGTATCTCTCCGCCGCAAGACCCCCCGTTCACATCGCGCGTGTTTGTGAATATGTATAAGACGATGAAAACTCCGAAAACGTATGTTGCGAGTATTGTCCTTGACTCGCAACATCCGTAAGGCAACAGGTTTCCCACCTAACCCGTTGCCCCCCTTTGCACTTTAAGAACTGCACCAGATAGGGGGGTGGAGTGTTAAATATGCGGCATTATGCTGCCGAAATTTCGCGATTTGTGAGACGTAACCTATCATGTATACCGTTTGCGGGTTGAGCGTGTTGTGCCAGCTCGAAGCCCGACCGAGCCGTGGTCACCTCCTTGCGCCTCGCCGCCTCCTCTGCAGCTTCTTCGCCAACAGTTTTGTCGGCTTGCCATAGACCTACCAGGGTCCTCGCCTCGCCTGTTGTAGACGAGAGTCTAGGAGTCGTCGCTCGTCGGGCTCGCCTGAGCTGCTAGAGGCGAGGGAGGGAGCCGAGGGCCGCCGATCGGGGTCTGAGGTCAAGCCCAAGCATGGCCCGTGTCGGCCTTCAAGCTGGCCCGGACCCAGTTCACTGTCTCTCTCATTATTTTCTCTATCCTGCATAAATTAACGAGAAACTAACGGTAATTTGTCTAGCTATTAATTGCAGAGTCAAACATGGGCGAAGATCGTAGTTGGATGTACACTGGTTGGAAGAGCATAACTGGTGGTCACTGAGATGAGTGGTACGCCAAGACAAAAGCTTTTGTGGAATGATCTTTTTCATTGTCAAATAGCGATAAGGCGCGGTGCCCATGTACGAAATGCCGAAAAGGAACATTTTTGGAAAAAGTAGAACTTACGATGCACTTGTGTCGAAATGGTTACGTGTCACATTATGAGTTGTGGAACTTCCACGACAAGAAGTGGAAGTGGACAATGATGATGCCACGGAGGTTGATATGATGGATGAGATGCTGGAAGCTATATGACTAGAGCTTACAGAGGATCCTCAAACATCCGAGGTTAAAAAGTTCTTCAAACATCCCAAAGATTCAGAAGAGTCGCTGCATGGACACACTAAAATGACAATCCTCAATTTTGTGACTAGACTTATAACAATTAAGTCGATGTTCTTCTTTTCTAATAACTGTTACAGCGAGCTCATCAATTTGTTCAACGATGCCCTTCCACATCCCAACAAAGTGCCTAAAGATATGTATAAGTCGAAGAAAATTCTTTCCGTTCTCGGTATGAAGTACGAGAAGATTGATGTGTGTCCGGACAACTATATGCTTTTCTGGAGAGAGCATGCCAATGAGAACAAATATTTGAAATGTGGTCAACCGAGGTTTGTCAAAGTTGTTAATAACGATGGTGATACTGTGACGATGGAAGTCGCACGTAAGCAGCTTTGTTACTTACCCGTGACACCGAGGTTGAAGCGGCTGTTCCTTTCAAAAAAAAACGGTCAGACACATGAGATGGCACAAAGAAGGTGAGTGTCAGAACAATGGAGTCATGACACACCTGTCCGATGGTGAGGCATGGAAGGCGCTGGACCGGTTTGACCTAGAATTTGTTCGTGAAGCGAGAAATGTTCGCATCGGGTTGGCAACAGATGGGTTCACACCGTTCAGCACAAACGCGGCACCATACTCTTGTTGGCCCGTCTTTGTCATTCCGTACAATCTTCCACCGACTTTTTGCATGAAGAATGAGTTCATGTTTCTTAGCCTCATTGTACCTGGGCCAGATCATCCTGGGTCACATCTCAACGTGATTTTGAAACAGTTGATAGAAGAGTTGAAAATGTTGTGGACAGGAGTCGAAGTGTACGACTGTTACAAGAAGCAGAAATTTAACCTTCGAGCTGCTTATTTATGGTCGGTCCATGATTTTCTGGCATACGACATGTTTTCTAGATGGAGCACTCATGGTCGGTTGACGTGTCTGATATGTGCCTCGGATATCGATTGCTTTCGACTTATCCATGGAGGCAAGATATCTTACTTCGATTGCCATAGATGTTGGCTGCCTCCGAATCACTTGTTTAGACAACAGAGAAATTTCTTTAGAAAGAACACTGTTATCACTAAAGGATCACTGAAACGTCTTAATGGCTCAGAAATATCTGATATGTTGGACAAATTGGTGCCAGATGAAGGTCGTCCTGGATATTTTGAAGGTTTCGGAGACAAACACAATTGGACTCACATATGTGGACTTTGGGAGCTACCGTATGTGAAGTCGTTGATTCTAAGGCACAAATTGATGTCATGCATCAAGAGTGTAACATGGCCGAATGTATCATGAGCACATGCATGGACATGATGAGCAAAACAAAATACAATTTAAAGGCTTGAAAGGATCTTACCGAGCTTTGTAACTGTCAAACTCTTGAGCTCTCTGAAAATGGTGGTAAAACACACACTCCTTTCTGTCTTCGACTAAAGAAAAGAAAGAATTCTCAAATGGTTGCAAAGGTTGAAATTCCCAGATGGTTATGCAGCTAGTCTGAGACGAGCCGTGAATGTGAAAACGGGAAAGCTCATTGGGTTGAAGAGTCATGATTATGACATAATCATGGAAAGACTTCTGCCTATTATGTTTCGAGGCTACTTTGACGATGTGGTGTGGAAGGTGTTAGCCGAACTTAGCCACTTCTATAGGCAACTCGGTGTGAAATCACGCCATAGGTGATGACTCAGTTGGAGAAGGAGATTCTGGTACTTTTGTGTAAGATGGAAAAAATTTTTCCTCCAGGATTTTTCAATCCAATGCAACATCTCTTAATTCATCTTCCATATGAAGCGAAAATGGGCGGTCCCGTGCAATATGGGTGGATGTATAATATTGAAAGAGCACTCAGATATCTGAAACCAATGGTTGGTAATAGGGCAAGGGTTGAAGGTTGCATCGCCGAAGCTTTTACTCTTAAGGAAGTAGGATACTTCTCAAGTGTTTACTTTGTAGAGGAACACAATGTTAATACTTCGGTAATGTGGTACAATATGGATGAGCAACCTCCTTGTAGCGATCTCTCCATTTTTGCAACAACAGTCACTATTGTTGGTAGTTACACTTCCTACGATGTTAGTGAAAAAGAAAGGTGTGCTGCTTTCTTGTACATGTACGCTAATATGGAAGAAATGAATGAATATTTCAAGTAAGTGTTTCTCCTACACTTATGCTTTTCACCATCTTTTCCAACACATGTATTCTAAAAGGTTCTCTTTTAGTGTAGTATGTTCCACAAGCAAAATTGGAGAAATAGACATCAACCCACGAGCAAGCAAATAGAACAGATTCGACGGGCAGGAATAAACGGGGGATCTAATTTTCTTTCCTGGTTTCGAGATCATGTAACATTTTCTCGTTAACTTATCAATGTTAACAACGTTTTCTTATAACTTAAGAATGCTTACGTTTTCTAATAACTTCATATCTTGGACAGTGCAAAAAAGATGTCAACGTCCATGAAGATTTGCGACAACTATCATGTGGAGTGGTTAATGTTAGAAGATATGGTCAATATGACATCAGCGGCTTTTGATTCCGTACAACTCAATTTGAATCTCTTCGTCCTCTCGCGACAACATGTAATACCGGAGTTGTGTACTACGGAATTATTAAAAGAATCCTTGAATTCACTTTTGTTGGAAACAAGACAATTCGAGCAGTATTCTTTGACTGCGAATGGTTTGATTCCATTTGTGGAATTCGAGTAAATGAATTTGGCATGGTCAAAGTAAAACACAAGAAATGGTTGAAAGGATTCGATTCTTTAGTTCTTGCACACCAAGTAGAGCAAGTGTACTATCTACCTTATCCATGCAATAAATTCAAAGCTTGGTGGGTGGTACATAACGTGAATCCTCGTGAGCGGTTATATGCTCCAGGATATGATAATTATCATGAGGAAGCTGAGGCTGATGTGGTCTACCAAGAGGAAGAGTTGTCAGACTCCTTCTCAGTCGAGCCCGGTGTAGGACTCGATGACTTAGTTGGAGACGCTCAAGATATCAAGACTGGTACGGAAGCGGAAAACAGAATCAGAATCGTAAACTGAAGATATCGATGACTTAGTCGAACCTGCTAATTTGCGCAAACGAAAATGATATGCGGAAGAAGAAGATCGATGGGCTGGTTTAAGGAGTAGGGTTCATGACTGTGATGTTGATGAATTTTAAAGTAATGTTTAATTCATTGACTTAACATTAATTTTTTATATTATCTTTGCATATTAATCATTTATTCATGGCAACAGGATGTCGTCGTCAAAGGGGAAGGTGAAGGGGAAGGGGAAGCCAGTTAGAGGGTTTGGGCCGCCACGAGACCCTTGCTCAGGGACCTCGTTACCTTCGAGCCGACGTTTCCTCTTTCTGGCGCACGCTCCACCCTCAGTTCACGTGTGTTTTCAGCGGACGGAGGTAAATTTTAGTTTACAATAAAGTTATTTTATAAATTGTAGTTGTTAATAATTATTTATTATCAATCTTTTTCTTTTGTGCAGTCTGACTCAGAGTCTTCTGAGTCCGAGTCAGAGGCTAGGGGGCCGCTACAAGAGCCCAAGTCAGAGGCGGGGCCGCTACAGGAGCCCTCTAGCGCTAGCCTCCCTTCAGAGCCGGCTAGCGCTAGCCTTCCTCTGCAGCCGGCTACCGGTAGCCTTCCTTTGGCCTCTGGTGGTTCTGCAAAGCCTTCAGGGTCACAGGACACGGCGGCGTCGCAGCATAGGTCACAGACGAGGAGGACCCACTTTGCGGCTCCTCCTCCGGTTACTTCTCAGCGGACCACGATCCGTCCTGTCGGTGACAGGTAAAAACTGTATATAGTATATTGAATATTAGATGTTTTTCCTTTACTTAATGATTTAATATATTTTGCAGATGTGGGTACGACTTTTCTTTCACGGGGGCCAAGAAACACCACAGGCAGGTTAACGGTGTCCTGGGTGCTATCGTGAAGTTGCGCTACCCCGGTGTCATTGACGATTTCCCGGCCCTGTCGTGGGACGACTACGCTCGTGTCTCTCACCCGGTCCACGGCAAGGCTCAGGGAGTCGTGTGGCACGATTTTATGGTAAGTTGAACTGTTTTATTTTTTTAACTCGTCTGAATTGTTAATGCATATCACTTAAATGTTTGTTTGATTAAAGCCGAGAACCAAGTAGAGGAACCGGGCATGGAGGACCACGCGAGACGCGTGTTCCATTACAACGCTCGGAAGCTCACGACGGTGGCTTTGTCGAACGCCCGAATTCAGGCCGTCAATGCATACTACAAGCGGCACCCCCAGGAGCAGGAGCAGCAAAGGGGTCCATTTAGGAAGGACTGCGATGCGTACTTGACAGAGGAGCAGTATGCGGAGGTAATTTTTTAATATTGTTAAGTATTTACAATATCTGTGTATGTTAACTGCATTGATGAAAAATGAAATATGTGCAGGTTACTATTTCCTGGTTATAGGGTAACACCGAGGCATATTTAGCTCTTTGTCGGTACTAGGCTAGCGATGCTTTCATCAATAAGTCCACAAAGGCTAGACAGTGCCTCATGGGGTCCGACGGCAAGCACAACTATGGCGGCGACGGCTACTTGCGTTTGGCTAAATGCATGGTAAGTAATTTTTCAATTTATTTATGTGTTCCTAATATATTTATCTCACTAACACGGCTATACAGGAGCGAGAGATGGGTCATGAGCCGACCCCGACCCAGGTTTGGAAGAGAGGTCACAAGGGAAGTGACCCTTTTCAGCCAGGGAAGTGTAGTCAGGTCGTAGCCGATTGACTGGTAAGTTTTTGAAATTCATCAATTTCATTATAACTAATACTATTATTGACATGCTTACAAGATTTATTTGTTTTGTAGGCAAAGTACGCGCAATAGGTCGCGAAGATACATGGTGCGGATTACGATTGGAAAAGCGCGCCGATCAACTCCCAAGCCACGTACGCAAGCGGAGGCGGGAAGGCCCATGGACGGTGAGTTGTTCATGTGTTTCATTTCTTTTTCAATTTATCTTCTTCTACTTAGTGTTTTCATTCTTTTGCAGGTTTGCCATTTTTGAAGGAGTTGTCGACTCGAGGTCGACGCGACCTTTGAGAGGCGCTTCATCGTTGCAGGCCTCGTCCTTTGGGACCACCAGTGGTCGTCTCTCGTAGACCCAGGTGGAGCTCCTCGCTTTGAAGGAGATGTTGACGCAGACCCAGACAGAGCTAGAGAGGTCGAGAGAGGAGTAGCGGAGGATGGCCTTAATGATGGCCCAGAAGCAAGCAGTAGTGGCGGTAAGTAATTTAAAGTACTGTAGTTAAATTTCATAGCATTTCAATAACATATATCTTCTAATATTTCGCAATGCCAGGCTCTTGCTCAACACAGCGGTCAGGATATCGAGATCCCTACGCTTCTGTCACAGCAGACACCAGAGCAGGTGATAAACTCTTTCTTTAATATAATGCTAAGCTTCTTAAATGAATTATCAACTATTTCACATTCTAGGAGTCGGCAAGATCCTATCCTGTTGTTGGGACGAACAATTGCTATGAAATGAACTTTACTTCTAGAGTGTACACCTTTACAAAGTTTTACCTCCACTTGTTGCTTGCATGCATAACTTAATATCAAAATAACCATAACATCATATGCAGTAAGTGGAATTTGGTAAAATTTGTTTCATTTCATAGTATGTGATAGTTCGTGCTTTAAATGGATCGATTGAAGTATAATATGGTTGTGCAATTCTTTACAAGGCTAATACAGGGAATATATATGGTTCTTTTGCGGGGTTTGGGAAATGTGGCTCAAACTCCTTCGCCACATCCACAGGCACCCGGAGGAACGCGCCGAGAAGATATCGGCTCCGGAGGTAGTGGAAGGGCAAGCGTGTAGCCCGGTGAATGGTTTGAAACCATTTTGTGTTGTTGTGGTGTTTTGAATGTTTTGTAGACTATTTTGTGATAACTGTATAAACTGTTTGTGCATTGTTTTGTGATCTGTCTGGAGCTTGCAATCCTGCGAGGTAGTCAATTTCTGTTTTTTTTAAATAAAAATTTAACTTACATCGGCTATGGTCAAGCCGACGTAAGTTAGCCCAGTTTAACTTACGTCGATCAGACCATACTAACGTAAGTTGAACCACTTAACTTACATCAGTTTTGCGCAATCGATGTAAGTTATGCCGCTTAACTTACGTCGGTCGGCTGCCGCCGACGTAAATACTCCGGCCCAGCCCGCGGTCCATCTCGATACATAACTTACTTCGGTTGCCAGAGACTGACCTAATTAAGTAACTTACATCGACGGTCGACGTAAGTTACCTTAATTACGTCTAAACTACTTCGTCGGCCGGCAACCGACGTAATTAAGGGAAAACCAACGTAATTAAGTAACTTACGTCTGTTTAGGCCTTAATTACGTCGGCCCTGGCCGACGTAATTGCTCGGGATTCCTGTAGTCCTAAGAGCATGTTTTCTCACCTCAGTTAACATTTGTTTGCTCTTGGTTTTATAATCTCTGATGCCAACGTGTCTCTCCTTATTTTAAAAATGGGCATGCACATATATTTCTTCACATATGTTGATGACCATTATTACCAGCTCTCCGTCGATGACCATTGAGTGTTTATTGAATAAATTATGGGAACATTGTGCTATCAAAGATCTTGTTGTAATAAACTACACTCTTGGTATTGAGGTACACCACACCATAAATGGACTTGCTCCCTTTCAACCCGAGTATACCCTTGATCTGATCCGAAGGTTGAACGTGACCAAAGCAAAACCATACAACACCCCATTGTCAATAATAAAAACTTCCAAAATAGTCAGGAGAGCTCTTTTTGTCTGAGGATGCTACATGGTATCGAATTGAAATTAGGTGCCCTTCAGTACCTCATATTGACATTTACATATATCTCATAAAATGTGAAAAATTCGTATCGCGGAAGAGGTCTTAGCCTAGCGGTTAGGACTCTTAGTAGCATCTATAGGGTCCTGGATTTGATTCTTCGTGAGAGCGAATTTTAGAGTAAGAAAGATCACTCTTTGGTTCCCATGGTCGAGTGCACTGGAGTTGGACTGACCTATGAGGGTGGATCCTTGTGTAGCCGCTAGGGGGCTCAAATCACAAGTAAAAATCCTGCCAATAGGGGGTGACTCTCGTGCTGCATGGGGGGCAACTTTCATGACCTTTCTTGGTCGCGCTATGGTTGAGATCTTCTTATTTTTAATACCGTGGGGCTGTCTTTCCCCATCCATCGAGTGTTTTCTAAAAGAAGTATCCCGATTTTTGCACTCTCCCATATAGACTCATTGGACAACTGTGAAATACATCCTTCGTTACTTGTAAGACACGACAAATTTTTGTCTAGTTCTTCAACAATCTTCATCGACATTGCTTAGTGTCTTTCCTTACATTTATTGAGCTAGTTGTCCTCATGATTGATGACCCACTAGCGGTCACCATGTTACGTCCTTTGCTGGAAATCTAGTGGCATAGAATTTGCACAAACAATCTGTCGTGTTTCCATCGGGCACGGAAGGGGAGCACAAGTTCGTAACTAGTGCCACGTCTGACTTATGTGGATTCAGGCGTTGGTTGCTGAGTTTGGTGTTTCCTTGAGCAGACCACCATCACTTTGGTGTGATAATATTGACGTTACATATCTCTCGACTAATCAGGTTTTTCACGCTCGTTTGAAACATATCAAAATCGATTATCACTCTGTGCATGAAATAGTTGCCTCAAAGGCACTTGAAATTTGTCGTATCTCCACGCATTATCAACTTGCAGATGTACTGACCAGTCAACCCTAATGACTCAACACTTTACTAAATTTAGAAGTGATCTTAATCTGCTTCTCAAGTTTAGATAAAAGATTGATGTTAAGTTACAAGTATATTTGGTAGAACAATATACTTGCATTATAGACTACCTTGTATATCCATAATACATTTGGCAGACTTGAAAGATTGGTATATATATATATATATATATATATATATATATATATATATATATATATATATATAAGAAGAGTATATTTTGTAGTCTAGATAGACTGCTATATATATTAAATAGTAGATTTGAAAGACCAGATAGATTGTCATTAGGGATGAAAACGGACGAATATGGACGGATAAAATGCTTTTCCATATCTATATCTATATAATAATTTCAAAAATGGATTTGGATCGAATGTTGTCGGAAACAGATTTGATATCGGGATTTGTCAGATGTATCGGAAACAGATTGATCAGATCGGAAATTTATGGATATCGGACGGACTCGGATATTTATTTCGGAAAAAAATATTTCACGTATCACATCATGAAATGATAGATAATGAAAAAATATATAGTTTGCACACATAACACATGTAATTAATATTTCACATCTCACATTATTTCACATAACACATGTAATTAAAATTGAAAAAAAATAACATACAATTTGTACTTCATACACATAATTCATAAAACACAAGTCATGAACTGTTACTACAAGTATTCAATAATCTTCGTTTAAAACCATGTGATAAATGTCTTGATGTACAAATCAAAAGCTTAATCAACAACGTGCCGCGCTAGCTTTTAAATCCCGTGTTTTGTATGCATCACTAAGAAAACTTGTTTGGTCTAGTGGTAGGACACCAGTCTTGTGGGTATAAGGTCCTGGTTCGATTCCCACATCCAACAGAGTATTTTGTTGTTGGTTACGATTTTCAGTTTTCTTCTTGGGCCAGGCCACCAGGTGCCACCAAGGGTTGCTGGGTTGGGCCAAAATATAATCGGATACAAAACGGATATGTAATCGGATATATCCGACTGAAAACAGATATCCGACAAAACGGACGGATATTGAGCTGCGCCGTTTCCGATCCGATATCCAAATAGGGATATTTGATATCCGATCCGTATCCGAATAGAATCCGATCAAACGGATATGGACCAGATATTTTCGAATCCGACACCCGGACGGATCGGATATTAACTGATCTGTTTTCATCCCTAATTGTCATATATAGTCCAGATATACATGATAGTCTATAATACAAATATCTTAGCCTACCGGATCTACTCATATCTTAACAAAGAGCACCTCCAAGAGAGGCTCATAAATTTAGTTATTTAAAACTTATTTTGAAGATCAAATAAAAAAGTATAAGGGGTATTTTTTTCTTCCCTCCAACGTTTTCCCTTAAAGTGGATTTAAAAATATCTTTAATTTGACTTTAATATCAATGGCAGAAAGTACCCTGGACTATATCAGTATAATTTTCCAAGCAATAATCAGCTAAGTATGTGCTCTTAAGAGATTCCGGTGCTTGGCACCCATATGATGTTGATCCGGAGTTCGCCAGTGTCAAATAGGTGGAAATGGACTATAATTATATTTGACTAATATATATATATATAATATGTATTTTTTGGCAACATACAAGCATCATAATTAGATTTACAGAAGTCTTCACTTAATCAATTTAGTAATTTCTTAAGCTGCAACTATTGTGCTCTTAAGAAAAGACACAACGTTTGACTCTGGTTATCACTCCTTACCTCTAATAGCTCACACATCCACAAATCTTAGGTGAAAAGAATATACAAGAGTTCTAAAACTCACCTTTTAATTAACTGATTTGACAGAAGTTAACTTGCAAAGCCAGGACAAATATTGGGATGGATCCCGAGTAGATCCACCACCTGCAAAAGAGGCGCCCAATCATCTTTGCTTCCAACCCAAGCAAAACTCGGATCCGGTCAACCTCCTCAAGGTCACCTCCCAATTATGCCTCATCATTCCAAGACAGGTAAATAAACAAAAAATTTGCTGCGGCCCCGTACGGTCCCTCTGCCGTTATCTGGCCGGAGTTGTCCCTTCAAGTTTGAAAAGGTCGTCGGTGGGCGTTTCCATAATTCGCTTCAAAAAGTTTACTGATGAAGAATTGATAAATGACCATGATTCAGAAAAATAATAAAGGGTCAGTTTATTGAATAAAAATAATAATAACACACGTAAAAATTATTACAATACACATACAAAAATGATACTCTCTCCGTATCTAAATACTTGTCGCTTCGTAGTTCAAAAATGAACTACAAAGCGATAAATATTTAAGGACAGAGAGAGTATGTATGAACCGGTGTTGGATGGAGATTACCAAGATGAGGTTGTGGATCGCGAGAAAAACTTCAACAAGAATGAAAATCAGTAATATTGAGCTTTGTTTTTATGTATTGTGGGTGGTGTGGATTAAAATTTTGGTCGAATCGATAGTTGACATGGAAACCGTATAAAATTCGTTAACTGTAATATACGAAAATTAAAATTGAATTTAACTGAAAATTGAGGTTATGCACATATTTGTGTTTACCGTTAACCGCGCTCACTCTAATGCTGCCTTCTGGTGTGAGGAAACCAAGGGTTCACATAGCAGAGTGGTTTACGCCAGAAACCATGTGGTGGCCCCTCCATCCGTGTATAAATAGCGGCCCGGGGGCAGCCGGCAGCCTCTCTGCTCACCCATCCATCCCACCTCCGTTCGCCCCGTCCGGTTTTAATCGTGTTTACTGCGTCGCGTTTCTTGGGTGCGTTCTCAGTACTTTTTGCTTCCGGAAGGCGCAGCTCGCGCCTTTTAATACCTCCATCTTCTCTCGGAGGAAGGTAAAGGAATCGACCTCCAATCTTCATCCTTAATCCGTTTTGTGCTCGAACGATCGATTCTCTGTTCCGCCGGAGTGCTGCCGGCCGGTGTTGTAATGCTGTCCTGTCCGAATGTAAAGTTGGGAGTAGGAGCTGCGCACTCTGCTCCGGTTTTTTAGACCTCTGGTCAATGATCCAGGGGGGAGGGGACATGCCAAAAAATTCCCTGATTCTTGCGCGATTGCAGGGGGCGGTGCTGCCTCTGCATGCAATTGCTCTCGCTGCAAATAAAAAAAAATTTGCTTGCTCGCAGCCGTAAAATATTTTTTTTTCCTTATACGGTTCCTGCACCAGGGGATAGCGTCGCAGCGTGATCTAGTGAATCTCTGGGGTTTAGCAACTTTTTTACTATCCTTCAGAAGCTTTCCTTCTCCATTGATTTGTTGGACTTGTTAGTCAAAAGTTTCAGCAGTATAAGTGGTGATGACTTGTTGGGTTTCATGACTTGTTGGGGCTTTTGAATGAATTTGCAGTCCTTGTGGCGCTGGATCTGAACCGTTTACGTTGTGCAGGCTTGAGGAACCAAGAAAACGTCAGCGATGGGGGAAGCTGCCGGCGACCGTGTCCTGAGCCGCCTCCACAGCGTCAGGGAGCGCATCGGCGATTCCCTCTCCGCCCACCCCAACGAGCTCGTCGCCGTCTTCACCAGGTTGATTTATCACCTTGCAAATTAATTTGTGCACTCCTATTAGGAAGAAAATCTGTCCCTGCAATTCATTTGTTATTAGTATTGTTCTGTACAGGTGATGCTAGATCCTCCTAAGTCATGATTGCCTATTCTTTGTTAGAGCTTGGTCATGGATATTGTTAGATCTAGCATGATGTGCCGCATTTGCTGAACTGCGTGCATTCGTTCACCATTCCTGACCGATATTGCAGCATTGATATACCTGGTTAACGATGAATAGTTGGAACCTAGTACTGAATACTGATGATGTACATCATGTTTTCAAGTACTGACTGTTATCTGCTACTAGATCTGGCAGCATGTGTATTTCTTATTCTATATTTAATACAATGTTGCTGAATGGAATGATTTCATTCTGTGCTTATCCAAGTGGTTGATATGCTTTGCAATATGATATTGCTAATTCACTACATAGGCCAGATTAACATGATCATTCATAAATACAAAGACGCATGGCTAGATCTATTTTTTAACCATCAGTGAAATTTAGTTAAAGGAGCGAAGTAAGTCTTTCATATTTCTGATAAATTTTTCTGTTACACTTCTATGCTTGAGCATGAAGATATGGTTGTACATCATTTCATCTCGAAATAAAAGCTTCCTTTATTTAATTAAGTACAAATATGCTTGTAAACTATTTAAGATCTGCCCTAATCTGATGTTATTCCGATATTTTTGGTGCAGGCTGAAAAACCTTGGAAAGGGAATGCTGCAGCCCCACCAGATCATTGCTGAGTACAACAGTGCCATTCCTGAGGCTGAGCGCGAGAAGCTGAAGGATGGCGCCTTTGAAGATGTCCTGAGGGCCGCACAGGTTTGCATCAGACTAAGACATCAAATGGACTCCATTATTCTTACATTTTTTATCCATGTTTTTGTGGCGTCACATAGGTGTTGTGAGGGCGGTGGGTCGCCATGGGACGACACGTAATTTTAGTTATGCCAAACCGCCTAGACGTTGCCTAGGCGCTGTGAGGGGGTGGGTTGCCACAGGACGCCACAGTGCTGCAAAAACCATGGTTTTGATACTGTTCCATTTTCTTTTGTCATACAGGAGGCTATTGTTATCCCACCATGGGTTGCCCTTGCCATCCGCCCCAGGCCTGGTGTCTGGGAGTATGTGAGGGTTAACGTGAGTGAGCTTGCTGTTGAGGAGCTGAGGGTCCCTGAGTACCTGCAGTTCAAGGAACAGCTTGTGGAAGAAGGGTATAAATTTGCACTTCAGATTTGGGGATTTTGTGTTTTAACTCATCATGCTTAAATTTAGCACTTTTAACTTTTTTGTTCATATATGATAGCTCTGTAATGTGATTGATGTGCATATTTCAGCACCCACAGCAACTTTGTGCTTGAGCTGGACTTTGAGCCATTCAATGCATCCTTCCCCCGTCCTTCTCTGTCAAAGTCCATTGGCAACGGTGTGCAGTTCCTGAACAGGCATTTGTCTTCTAAGCTCTTCCATGATAAGGAGAGCATGTACCCCCTGCTCAACTTCCTTCGTGCTCACAACTACAAGGGGATGGTGAGAATCTTTTATTTGATTCATCATGAGTTGGGTTTGAAATGGCTGGAAATGTAATCTCTGTTATTTATGCAGACCATGATGTTAAATGACAGAATCCGCAGTCTCGGTGCTCTCCAAGGTTCTTTGAGGAAGGCTGAGGAGTACCTCTCTATCCTTCCTGCTGACACCCCATACTCAGACTTCCACCACAGGTACCGACAATTAGTACATTACCACTAAATCACTGAAATAATATAGTACTTTTTATTTAACACTACTTTTTGAAAATACAGGTTCCAGGAGCTTGGCTTGGAGAAGGGTTGGGGTGACTGTGCTAAGCGTGCACAGGAGACAATTCACCTCCTTTTGGACCTTCTTGAAGCCCCAGATCCATCCACCCTTGAAAAGTTCCTTGGAACAATCCCCATGGTGTTCAACGTTGTGATCCTCTCCCCCCATGGTTACTTCGCTCAAGCCAATGTCTTGGGTTACCCTGACACTGGAGGCCAGGTAAAATCGCTATTCAGTTTGGCATGGATATACCATTGAGAACTAAACATGTTCGTGTTCTCATAAATTTTCTTTTCTTATGATCGCTGATAGGTTGTCTACATTTTGGATCAAGTCCGTGCTATGGAGAATGAGATGCTTCTGAGGATCAAGCAATGTGGTCTTGACATCACACCGAAGATCCTTATTGTAAGTGTTATAACCAATATGCTGAAGTGAAATTTTTCACTAAATGGTGTAATTGTGAGTTTATTTTTGGTTTTGCACAGGTCACGAGGTTGCTCCCTGATGCAACTGGCACCACCTGTGGCCAGCGTCTTGAGAAGGTACTTGGCACTGAGCACTGCCAAATCCTTCGTGTTCCATTCAGAACTGAAAATGGAATTGTTCGCAAATGGATCTCCCGCTTTGAAGTCTGGCCATATCTGGAGACTTTCACCGATGTAGATACCTAATCCCCCACACCTCCCTTTCAATATTTGTTTATGGATGGGCATTTTGTTGACCTTTGTTTTTGTCACTGATGCCAGGATGTTGCCCATGAGATTGCTGGTGAGCTTCAGGCCGATCCTGACCTGATCATTGGAAACTACAGTGATGGAAACCTTGTTGCATGCTTGCTTGCACACAAGATGGGTGTTACTCACGTATGGTTTCTAAATACTCGGATTTTAATTTTGTTTTACAAGCTTCTGCGCATTGCTCATGTCACCTTTGTTTCTTGGCAGTGCACCATTGCCCATGCGCTTGAGAAAACCAAGTACCCGAACTCTGACCTCTACTGGAAGAAGTTTGAGGATCATTACCACTTCTCTTGCCAGTTCACCACTGACTTGATTGCTATGAACCACGCTGACTTCATCATCACCAGTACCTTCCAAGAGATTGCTGGAAAGTGAGTAAAATTTATTTAAAATCAAACTTTGCTGATAAAATCCACCCATGGGTTCATACAGTTATGTCCATGATCTAATCATATTTTTTCCTTTTTTCAGTAAGGACACTGTTGGTCAGTACGAGTCGCACATGGCGTTCACAATGCCTGGTCTGTACCGTGTTGTCCACGGTATCGATGTCTTCGACCCTAAGTTCAACATTGTCTCGCCTGGTGCAGACATGTCCATCTACTTCCCTTACACCGAGTCACACAAGAGGCTGGCCTCCCTCCACCCAGAGATTGAGGAGCTACTCTACAGCGAAACTGAGAACAACGAGCACAAGTAATATTTGGTTCTTCAGTTGAGCTGCATCTATGTCCATTAGCTTGCCGCTGACTATCTATACTTTCATACAGGTTCGTGCTGAAGGACAGGAACAAGCCAATAATCTTCTCTATGGCTCGTCTTGACCGTGTCAAGAACTTGACTGGTCTTGTTGAGCTGTATGGCCAGAACAAGCGCCTTCAGGAGCTGGTTAACCTTGTGGTCGTCTGCGGTGACCACGGCAACCCATCAAAGGACAAGGAGGAGCAGGCTGAGTTCAAGAAGATGTTTGACCTCATTGAGCAGTACAACTTGAAGGGCCACATCCGTTGGATCTCTGCTCAGATGAACCGTGTCCGCAATGGTGAGCTCTACCGCTACATTTGCGACAGCCAGGGTGCTTTCGTGCAGGTAACTGACACTGTTGTCACGTGTCCACAGAGGATTCATAGTCTAGTTATAAAAGCATTCATTCTCAAACGCCTTCTTATGTGTAGCCTGCTTTCTATGAGGCCTTCGGGCTTACCGTGGTTGAGGCCATGACCTGTGGTCTGCCAACATTCGCTACCGCCTATGGTGGTCCAGCTGAGATCATCGTCCACGGTGTGTCTGGATACCACATTGACCCTTACCAGGGTGACAAGGCCTCTGAGCTGCTTGTGGACTTCTTCCAGAAGTGCCAGGTAGACGCCAGCCACTGGAGCAAGATCTCCCGCGGTGGGCTTCAGCGTATTGAGGAGAAGTAAGCTCCATAGCCTATCAGTAATGCCTGTGTCTTTCAACATTCTGTGTTTTGCAGCTGCGCTAAACATTCTTCTTGATCCAGATACACCTGGAAGCTCTATTCGGAGAGGCTGATGACCCTCACCGGTGTGTACGGCTTCTGGAAGTACGTCTCCAACCTTGAGAGGCGCGAGACCCGGCGCTACCTGGAGATGCTGTACGCCCTCAAGTACCGCACCATGGCGAGCACCGTGCCCTTGGCCGTCGATGACAAATGATGCGGCCGGGCTGAAACCTAAAGGAAGGGAGCACATCAAGTTCTGTTTCTCTTTTCCTGATCCGAGGATGAAGAAGAGTCTTGCGTTTCCTAGGCGTCTGTTGCTGCTCGTTCCAAGAATTAAGGTCGATTGGTGTGGTTGTCGCTTGTTCGATTTAATTGGAGGTGAGTCGAGTCGAGGGGTGTGTGGTGGCGTGTCTGTGCAGTCGCTGCTCCCTTGTTGCCTGGATGCTGCTAGTCAATAAACTCAGACGGCCTCAGTGCCTTCTCTGAAATATTTCATGCCTTTGCCGTCCTTGCGAAAATTCCTGTGATGATGAAATCTTCGCTCAATTGTGGCAGTTTCTATTCCTTCTTGTGCGCTGTTCTCGATTATCCACAGAG
Organism: Tuctoria greenei; assembly: GCA_036927565.1. NCBI lineage: Eukaryota > Viridiplantae > Streptophyta > Magnoliopsida > Poales > Poaceae > Tuctoria > Tuctoria greenei. Next base: position 152,842,054 of record JAYESD010000006.1, on the reverse strand, counting down.
CAGGTTAAGAACATACTGATGCTTGCCCAGCTCGAAGAAGAAATAAACACCATACTGACCTGGAAAAATAAATGATCTTGGGCCATCACCGAATGCAGGAAAACGTAGAACCACTCCATAGCATCGTCGACATAGCTCCTAGACCTCCTGGATTATGGCAGGATCGCCGGGCGTTCTGCATTTGCAGTATGCCGAAAGTCGTCAATGACAAGCAGATCAGTTTCCGTCTCGATCTTTTCCCAGCGACGATCAGTTTCATCTCAAATCTTCTTCCAGGGGCTGATCAATTGCCACGTCCAACGATCAATTTCAGCCTCCAAACTCCATAGTAACCGCCGAAATGATGGCGGTTTTCCAAGGAACCGGGCTGAAACGAGTGATGGTCTTATGATGCGAGTGGTGTCGTCATGCTTCTGTCATACTCCCTCCGGTGTACAAAATATTGTCGTTCTACACTAGAGCCAAGAGTGCACAAAAAATTGTCGTTTTACACTGCATGCTATCGAAAATGGTGTAAAAAATGGGGTAGCGTGTACTTGAGAATCAAACTTGCATCAGATTGGCTGGAAAAACGTGAAGAAGACCACTCGAACCACTAAGAAGAGTTGTATTATAAAAGAAAGAAATCTATTTAATGCTTCCTTGGTATGCGAGAACATGTCCAAAACGACAATATTTTGTACACCGGAGGGAGTAAGCCATGATCGCTTTCTAAGCCTATGAACGACAAGGGTAGAAATAGAATTTGATTACACGGGATTACAGTTTATTCAAACCAGTAGGTTGCCCGGCGCTACGGTTCGAGGGCCGGCGGCACCTTGGGCAGCGAGGTCGACGGGCCTTGGAGGCTGGGGCAGCGCTGCTGGGAGCCGACGGTGGCAGCCCGGAGGGCAGGGAGACGACGGACAGGGCGGGGCCTGTAACACCCACAATTTTTGAGAGGAAAAAAAATTTTTGTAAAGTAAAATTTTCAAGAAGTAAAATCATTTTTATTGGAAATAAAATTCATGTAAGACAAGGTGCATCATATTTGAATGATTGTGTGAATTTTTGAAAATTCAAATTCGCTAGAAATTGATTTACAAACTTCAAACATAAAACAAAAGAAAAAGAAAATAGAAAAGAAAAAGAAAAGGGAAAATAAAAAGGAAAAACGCCCCTGGGCCGAATTCCCCAATCCGGCCCAACTTCCCCCTCTTCCCCGCGCCGGCCCGCACCTCCTCTTCTCTCTCTCTCTCTGCCAGACGGGTCCCGCGCGCCAGCCTCACCCCGCGCCGCACCCTCTCTCTGGCAGCCGGTCCCGCTTGTCAAGCCCGTCGCCCACCTCCCATCGCGCCCGCGCCGTAACGGCCACATGCGATAATACCGCGCCGCCCCACTCACCCCCCCCTTCAATGTCAACCGTTTCCATCTCAATCAAGGGGCGCGTCGTGCTCATCATGGCCGCCTTCAGTTTCTACCCCGAACGCCTATAAAAGCCGACCATTCCCCTCAAGTTTCTCACCCCGGCGATCAAAACCCTAGCTTCGACGAGCTCGGTAATGGCGCCACTGTTCCCGACTTTCCACCCACTTCCACTCCTCGGGAGTTTGTCTAACATCTTCCCCGTGTTGTTAGGAGTCTGTCGGACATCATCGTTGGGGTGGAACGTCGCTGCTTCACCATTTCCATCGTCGCCGACGAGCTCCTCCGCCGTCCATCGTCGCTGACCACCCTCCATCCAATTTCCGGTCGTGCGACAACCTCTGGTGAGTTCCCCTCGCTTCCACCTTTCGTTTAAGCCTTTTGGATGTACCCCGTGGCCTCCGTGGCGCGTTTTTGGATTTCTCCGGCGAGCCTGCCGCCGCGCGCGCGTCACCGCCGCCGCGCGCCGCCGCCCGACCCTAATCGGGGCGACGTGGCTCAATACCCGTCGTCCATTATGTTTCAACGGCCAAGATTAGAACCCCCGTACCCCTTCGGTACATTAAATCTGGGCCGTCCAATTTAAAATCAACGACCCATGTTTAAATTAGTTTTCCCGCCTCTGGAATTTCACCCAGACCCCTGGAAACTTGCGGGCTACCCCCTGGGTTTTCCGAGAATTCAAATCTAACCCCTAGAATTATCAGACTAGCCCCTGGACCTTTTGGAAATTAGAAAAATTCTGGTAAATTGAATAAAAAGTGTTTCTAAGCCCCTGGAAAATTATAAAATAGCAAATAAAATCCGGAAAAATTGTAGAATAATCCCTGGACTTAATAAAAATTATTTTCAACCTCTGGAACAGTTCTGTATTTGCAGAAAAACCCCTGTTAGTTCTAAAAATTAAATAAAAGTCCTTAAATTGTATAAAATAATTATAAAAACAGATTTAATTATGTTTTATTTATTTTCATTTCTGTATTATTTTATAAATTTATTTAAATTTCTGAAATGGTCATAAAAATACTTTTTAGTATAACTAATTCATAAAAAAATTGTTTTACACACTTAGAAATAATTAGTAAAAATAATGTAAAAATTGTAAAATTTATATTATTGATTATAAATCTGTTTTAAGCTTATTTTGAAAAATAAAACTTCTAGAAAGTAATTTTAGGGTTCTAATAAGTATAAAAATGGTATAAAAATCTAAAAAAATATGTCTTACTCACTAAATTTCATTTAAACTTTAAATTCTCATCAACAAATGTATGTCTATAATAAAAATCAACCCTAAAATCACTTTTGCGTAGGAATTTGCGTTTATTTGAGTATTGTGCATTTTACTATGTTCTTATGGTATGTTATTTTTCGTGCATCGTCGTAATTTAGAGTCGGGGCCAGAACCCATCCTTGACCTTCAAGAGCAGCAGTTTCCCGACGACCCCGAGACACAGTTTGGAGGCAAGTTCCTTGACCATCTTGCACCCCTTTTTTGTTAAGTTTTAGTTAGTTGCATGCTAAATTAAAATATGAAACCTATGTTATGTTTTCTTAGATCTTCCACAGTATTCCTTGTCGACATGATTTGGGCATTTTATTAATATTTAGAATACGCTTAGCCATGCTTAATTGAAATATGATCTATTAATTTACAAGTCTTCATTTGAAGTATTTTGATTCATGAATTGGTGGCTAAACGGAAATTAGTAGATAGGAATCTGATAGGGGGTTTTGTTTGGATTGGTGCATGCGTGCACAAGACCTTGGTTTGGGGTTTGACACCTATCGGATTCTAAGGACCGGTTTATGGAAGAAGTTGCTAAGCCATTTAGTATCACCACAGAATTGTATATGGGACAACTTGGTTTAGTAATTTGGTTCCTCCCGATGTAGCATAGGTAATTGATCGGGCGCGGAATGGGCTTTGCCTTGGGATCCGCATGGCTCAAGAGGGGGCTTCTCCTGGCGGAGGGAAAATAGACTCCAGGTGCCGGAGCGGTGAAACCTTAGAGTACCCATTGCAAGTCGGGAGAACCATCGGAAACACCTCGTAGTGATCTCCTGGCCACACACCTACGGAAGTGTGTATTGTGGTTGGCTACCACGGGCATCAGGGAGGATTACCTTAGTCCACCTGGTAACAGGGGACAAAATCACGAACTGTGGGTAAAGGATACACACTCTGCAGAGTTTTGTCAAACTGTCTAGACAGCCGTGCTCACGGTCACGAGCGGCTTGGAAACCAAATTCATAATTAGCACATGGTTACTAAATGAATGGTTTGGGATGGGTCTTACCTGAATTAATTTTGGGATATTGGTTGGGATTTCACCTAGTTGTAGGTGCTTATTAAACAAATAAGATTAGGTTGTTACTGCAATAGTGCTTAACTTAATAATTGCCTACCTTGTCGTGAACCACTCATGTCATGACTTCCCAACTTGCGAGTACCGTTGGTACTCAAACTTGTTAGTTGCATATTTTTCTCCCCCAGCCTATGAAGACTCAGAGGTGGAGAACCAGGACTTCTACGGAAATCTCGAAGAGATGTTCTAGGCTAGCGCTCCCCCGTGCAACGCCTGTGTTTGGAGCCCTTGTTATGATATTCCGCTGCTTGTGTACTTTTATTTTTAGACCTGGATGGTCGTTTATGTAATAAGGTGATGTACTCGAACATGGTATTATTTTTGGTATTTCACTTTCGTCTACACATGTATGAGTTGAACTGATCCTGGCATACATGTGGAAAGCATCTGGTTGTTTTCTTAATACCAGGTGTGACAGGGCCCTGGGAGCCGCTGGAGATCAGGAGGAGTTGGGGGATCGGGGGAGAGTCGCGGGATTGGCAGGACTCGGGGCAGTCGGGAGCGCATCCAAACAAAAAAGGGGCTATTGTGATTTTATTGAAGATAAATTGTGATTTTACGCTTCAAATTCAAAGTTTGTGATTTTACTCTTGAAATTCAATGTTTGTGATTTTACTTCTTTTGAAAATGAAGCCAAAATATACATTTTTCCGTTAATGCTTGTTAACGGTGTTAAATATAAGAAAAATGACAGAATTTTTCTTGTAATTTTACTCCTACTTTTAATTTTTATTTGTGATTTTAACCCTATTTTAATGTATTCATATTAAGATATTCGGGATGTAATTAGTATATTTTGAACAAAATATTTTTATATGTATGAACACTATTGATGCTATTGATTTTTGAAATAAATATTCTACAATGAAATTCATTATAATTTGGACAATATTTAAACAATATTTTAGCAATATTTTGGCAATATTTTAGAAACATTTTGGCCACATTTTATAATATTTCAAAATTACTTACACAAAATTTCAGTAGTGTTTACACAACATTTTAACATAGCCACATAATAGCTATAAAAGTCCAGCGTTGATCTAATCTTTTCCGGAGCCTTGCTTTCACACTGACAATACATATGATCTCTGCCGCAGTTTTCTTGTGCCAGAAAGTAGCAAGGAATTTAAACACATTTGGTATTTCTAGATTCTCCTTATCAAGGCTATCCACACTTGTTACTCTAAAACATTCTTTATACTCTATTTTTTTTCTTGTTTTCCAGTATATACTCTAAATTTACACTATCTAACATATTTTCCAGTATGACCGGTGCAGACGGTCTAAAAGGGTTGACCCTAGATAGCCCATAGCATCATAATCATCAAAGGATACCTTATTTTTACAAAAGAATGACAAACTGAGAGCAAGGCACAATCGTTAAAAGCTCACCAAAAAGTGTGCAAAGACCAAGGCAGAACATCAATGTGTAGCCAAAGTAAATCTCGTCTGGAAAAAAGTCTGACATCGTTGTTGTTTTCACGTGATAGTAGTAGGAGTATACATACACACATATAAAGCAGTGGTGCAGCAAAGAGAAATGAAGTTGAGCGCGCCAGAGTGCGGCAGATGCGAAAGCACCAGGAGACGGCGCGAGGACTCTAGGGCGGGCGGCGCGGGTCCAACGAGCGGTAGAGACCGACGCACGGGCTGTTGCAGGCGATGCGCGGCCGAAAGCGGGGCACGAGCACGATCATGGTGCCGGCGGCTTGCCTAGGGTTACTGTTGACGGCTGTTATATATCAATTTCACCTGTCAATATAACTCAAAAATATGAAGGAAATATCATTTCTTGCACACATCACCTTTCTATTTAACCTATTTTCACTTGTCCTTGGAGAAAGTAGTGCATGCAGAAATTCTATGCAGAATTGAAGTGAAACAAGGGGATGGATCCTATAAAAATCGTTCCAGCCAATCAGGCGACGCCACGTGGCATCACATGGATCAAATGGCCCACAAATAGAAGTACCTGAGACCATCCAATGGTGTAACACCCATATTAGTCAATGCGGCCCACCTGAAAGTCACCCCCGAGGAAGAACACCAGAAATGGTCAACATTTCTGTTCGGGCGACTAGGGGGTTCGGCCGAACCCTTCCTGGCGCCAAACTCGGTCAGCTTCCACGTGTTGACTCCCTGTGGTGCCCTGGTCACGATGAAGACTGATTTGTGTGCTTTTGGTGGCGGGAACCGATCCTTCTCCAAGCTATAAATAGGACCCCTCACCACTCATTTCAACACGCACCACTTGAGTATTCATCCTTTGTATACACTACTCTCCATAGGTTTAGAGGAGTATAGGTTGTAGAGAGGAGAGCCTCTAGTCCATAGTCCAAGTAGGAGAGGAGTAGGAGTCTCTTCCCAATTCCCAGTTGGGAAAGGTATAGCTCTTATATTTCTATTTGTATTTTGACTTTATCCTTAATAAATATGTTATCTTTAGTCTTATATTGTTCATATACTTGGATGAATCGTTTCTTGTTTGATTGTGGATTCCATGTATGCGGTAGTAGTAGTATTTATAACTATGCTATATCATTCTCATTATATTGTCATAAACACCATAAACCTCCACTATAGTCTAATTAGCTATGATATGATTATGTTAACATGAATCACTTGTGCTATGAATTAACATTAGTTCAACAATGATTTAGTTCATTGCCTTAGGATGGCTTGTGCCTAAGCTTCTAAGGTAATTACTTAATATGCTAGCATGGTGCTAAGATAAAGAGTAGCGCTGAAAGTCTCGTATGCCTACAGATTGAAGAGGTAGGCAGTAGGTGGTGATAGTCCTATCTGTCCTTTGTAATCCTCCACGTTCGGCTATGCCACAGGCTCTTGGCGGGAGGCGTCCTAGTGTTGCTAGGGGTAAACCCATACCCGATGTGTTTATCCACTTAGCATGAGAATTCATAATTGACATAATCACTAATAACTAATTTATGCTATGTATATGTACATTAGAAGCATAGTAGGAGTCTCTATCTAACCTTAGTCTAGTTCCTCTATTACCTCATTTATCCCCTTTAGGATAGAATACTCTTGTGTGTGTCACACTACCTCAATTACCCTTTATCCATCCCTGCTAGAACCCTACCTAGGCCAACCTGGGCTCTCCACTTGATGATTGTTTTACTTTCATCTAGCCTTCCTTTGGGAAAATATAATTAACACCCTTTAGGAATACTTTTAGAGGGAAAATGCCACATCAATAATTTCCTTGCACTTGCAGATTTACATAACAAGCATTTCTGCCACCACTGCTAGGGATGACTTTTTAGTAGTGCGTAAGAACCGCCAACAACCATTTCTGGCACTATTGCTGGGATGATTTGTTAGTGTTCCTTAGAAAATATCAACAGTTACAAAGAGGAATACTAATCGGCTTGTACAGTAAAGTGTAGTATGGTCCTTTCCAATTTTTGAATATTTTCTTTTATTTTTTAAATTGTTTAACCCTGGTAAACTATTTGTGTTAAAAACTAGCGGTAAATTGTGACTTCGTTTCTAAAAAGGAGGAGTAAATTCATAAACTCTAAAATTGAAGGGTAAAATCACAATTGACCTTCAAACTAGGGGTAAAATCACAATAATCCCAAAGAAGAATAGACTCGCTTAATTTCATAGATTTGTTTCCAATAGCAATCCACAAAATCAAGCTTTGTTGTTTTCGACCCTTCTCATTAATCAGCTTACCAGCCAAGCAAAAAAATTAAACAAGACGTTTGGGTGAATTTTTTTTGCTTAATTTCATTAGTAAATAGATTTTAAGCGAAAACAAAAAAGAGCTATAACGGACTTTAATAAACAAAGTAATCTGTCTATAACTTATCTTTCTATCACCTATTTGCATATAATTATTTATGTGTAGTGGTTACTTTATTAATTTTCTATATGAGTGCACTTGCATTGCTATGGGAACACAACAAAAGTTGGAAGATAGAACAAGGGACATTGAACAAATCAGCCAATTTGCAAGGTTCCAAATATAAGCCCTTTTAAGCACAGTGATAACTATTTATCATTCATCATTTTGACAAGATGTCTTTGCAACATCTGAAAACATTATTGTGAGATTTAAGCACAACACTCATTGTGTCATGTTTTATGCATACATTAACATATAATAAAAATAAAAAATAGTGGAACATAAGCAATAACCAGAACAAAGAAGACTACTCAAATTTTTTGAGCTAAATTTTTTTGAACATAAGCAATAAAAATAGAGACTTTCGTTATGCAAAACTAGTCGACTGAATTCTAGTAGTAATACATTTCTGCTGAAACACTTTATGATTATCCTTGAGAATCCGTAGCATTGTTGGCACAGGTTAATATAGGGCTTGTTTGGTTGGTCGCTGCAGCTCGCCGTAGGTGGTCAACGCTCCAGTTGCGGCCCCTCCCCTCATGTTTGCTTCACGGCCACAAGTTAGGCTGTTTGTAGTGACGTACTGTAAAGCATACTGGATATGTGTAAATTTAGAGTAGATACTAAAAAATTAGAATAAGAATAGTCTATAGAGTATGATTTAGGAGAAACGAGTGCGGATGGTCTTAGCCTACCGCAAATCCCCCGCAACACTTCACGTTCATTTTCTGCATTCCTGCCCATCGCAGGCGTGGTGGCCGATTCCACTGCCGCACCTTACCTACGCTGAGGCGCGGCACGCGTAGGCGAGAAGCAACCAGGCCCATAATTTTAAGGATTATCATGGTTGTATCGTATATTGCTAGGGTAAAATCAAACCTAACTTCGTGCTGATATACAAATCCCTGATAGCACATGAAAAGTATCTGTCAACACACCACCAGAAAATAAATTAAATAAAAGGAAGAGATCATCAAAATGGCAAAAATATATAGTGCACCACGGTGTGGAACTACAAAATTATATTGTGATGAATAACCGTCCCTTAAAGCACTATAAGCTGTCTCCTGCCTTCTGGTCACTTAGCAAACACTAAGCAGTAGGAACAATGGGCAAATCTAACCAACCAAAGCTGTAAGTGGAATTCAAGATTGATATAGATGCTTTGGTTGAAAACACTGCCATTGAAAAATCAAAGAAGCAGGCCTGACTGTTTCACTCTCAAGTGGCTAGAGATAAGTTTAATTAGAACTTTTTTATAGTGCTTGCTGTTGGTGCCTCCTCGACAGAAACGATCGCTGGGACTCATCAACTAAATATGGCGGGTAAAACTGATTTGAACAGCGAAACACAAACTTGACGAGAACAGAGCCCTCTGTACTTTATGTATAACTTGATTGGTAAACGTTGTATTACATAGCTATATATGGAGATTACATGTCTTATCTACGTCCAACACGATACCGAAACAGAATCTAACTCGACGCAGCCCGTACCCGGTTTGAAATCCTAATTCTGAAACTAAACGGACTCCTACACTGTATTCTGAACTTTCTTACGAAACTAGAACTGATTCAGTCTTCAACCTTTGGACAAGCTTACTCCAACAAACTCCCCCTTAAGCTTGTCTTTGTCAAGTTTCTGAACCACAATTCTTCTCCTCATTTCCTGAAACTTAGATCGGCTTAGAGATTTTGTCAGAATATCTGCTAATTGATCTTTTGTGCAAACATGCTGCACATTTATTCTTCCTGCCTCAACACTCTCCCTAATGTAATGAAAACGTGTCTCAATATGTTTGCTTCTATCATGAAGGATTGGGTTTTTGCAGAGAGAGATAGCTGACTGATTGTCAATGTAAATCATCACTGGTTCTTCCTTTTTCTTGCCCGTTAATTCTGACATTAGTCTGTTTAGCCAAACACCTTGACAAGAGGCAGAACTTGCTGACATATACTCTTCTTCACAGGAGGATAAAGAAACTTTTTTTTGTTTCTTGGAACACCAGCTAACTGGATTCGTGCCCAGGTAAAAATCACACCAGAGGTACTCTTTTGATCATTCAAGTCTCCTGCATAATCACTGTCAGAGTATCCTTGTATCTTCTGCCCTTCTTGGTTTCGCTTGTACACCAGTCCATAGTTCAAATTCCTTTAACATATCTCATCACTTCCTTGGCTGCTGCCAGATGCAGGCTTGTAGGGTTTTCCATGAACCTACTGATCATACCTACTAAATAGGAGATATCTGGTCTTGTGTGGGTTAAGTACCTAAGACTTCCAACAATGCTCCTTATTGTGTGCTATCAACTTCCTGTTCGCTCCCTTCTTTATTCGTCTTAGCTCGAGGATCCATTGGAAGCAAGGTTGGATTGCAATCTTTTAACCCAAATTTTTCTAGCATCTTTGTGCCATAAGAAGTCTGACTTATGGTGATTCCTTCTATGCTTTGTCTGACTTCAATGCCCAAATAATAGCACAATAGTCTTAGGTCACTCATTCTGAATTTTTTCTTCATTTGAGTTTTAAATGTTAAGTCTTAGGGTGCTTAGGATCGATGCTAGGAACACCTAATCAGTAATGCTTAGACATAATCAATTCAGATCAAGTATTCTTAAGAGTAATTGAACATCTATGCACTAAGTACTTAGGTGAACAATCAATTAAGGACATGCAGATAGATTGCAAATATTAAGATGAAGACAGATAGAGGTTTAGAGGAGAGATGCGTGTGTTATCGTCAGTGGATCCATTAGATGCCATTGGGCTCTAATGGATGATCGCAGGAGATTTAAGTTGACGCAGGGAGTTCGTTGATGCAGGATGACGTGAAGCAGTGACGGCTTGGAGCAGAAAACCAGTCGTCGATGGTGATGGCGGCGGATCTCCAAGGTATGAGCTCTTCCCCTCACTTCGCGCAATCTTAGGATCGGTTAGGGTTTTGTGGGGAGGGATGTGGTGACTAATCAACTCGTAATTAGTCACCCCGGCCCCTCCCCTCTTATTTATATGGCGCGGGAGAGAGGGGGCCGCACCGAACCAGGGTCGGTTGCACCCCCGATCAGGGCGCATATAGGGGAGTTTGACTCGGGGCGTGGTTGTTGCCCACGTCACCCCGAGATCACAACTAACATTCCCTCCCTTGATCTCGGGACCTTAACTTATCATCTTAATTTTCTGAAGTAATCTTACACATATCTCTTTTGCTCTGACATAAAGGGCACGACGCATCAAAACAACCATTTACGTACTGTTTGACTCGAAGACCACGATACATCTGACAAATAGAAATAATCTTACACTTAGGTGGCCCCTTAGAATCCAGGATATTATCACAAGGTCTCCCTTAAACCCATGCCGGCTACGTGTTCACTGAACACATTGGGTGGAAGGCCCTTAGTTAGCGGATCCGCAAGCATTTGCTTAGTACTGATATGCTCGAGACTAATTGTGTGATCCTAGATTTTCTCTTTCACAACATAGTACTTAATGTCGATGTGTTTGGCAGCACCACTCGACTTGTTGTTGTGAGAGTACATTACTGCTGGCTGATTATCGCAGTATAACTTAAGTGGTTTATGGATGCTGTCGACCACTTTAAGACCGGGAACAAATTTCTTAAGCCATGATGCCTGCCCGGTGGCCTCATAACAAGCAACAAACTCAGCATACATTGTGGACAATGTAGTGATTGCTTGTTTGGAGCTTTTCCACGATATAGCTCCATTCGCGAGGGTGAATATGTAACCTGACGTGGATTTCTTAGTATCCACACAACCCGCGTAATCTGAATCTGAATAGCCCACTATTTCTAGTGACTCAGTCTTACTATATGTCAGCATGAGGTGCTTAGTACCCTGTATGTATCTTAATGCTTTCTTAACGACTTTCCAGTGATCTAATCCTGGATTACTTTGATATCTGCCAAGCATCCCAGTCACAAAAGCTAAGTCAGGGCGTGTACAAACTTGAGCATACATCAAGCTTCCGACAGCAGAAGCATAAGAAATTCCTTTCATCTGATCAACCTCATACTGATTCTTAGGCGATTGACAGTTTGAAAATCTATCGCCCTTAACTATTGGAGCAGGCGAGGCTTTGCTATTATGCATGCCGTACTTTCTAAGTACGCTTTCTAAGTATGTCTTCTGAGACAGTCCTAAACCCCCTTAACACGATCTCGGTGTATCTCAACCCCTAAAACATAGGTCGCTTCACCTAGATCCTTCGTATCAAAGTTTGAGGATAAAAACTTCTTAGTTTCTAAGAGTAGGTTGACATCACTGCTTGCTAAGAAGATGTCATCCACATAAAGGACTAAGAAAATGAACTTTCAATTCTTAAACTTAGCATAATGCAATTATCCTCCTCATTTTCCTTAAACCCAAACTTTCTAATAATCTCATCGAACTTGAGATACCATTGTCTTGAAGCTTGCTTAAGTCCATAAATGGATTTCTTCAAGTGACATCCCATATGTTCCTTACCCTTAACAACAAAACCTTTCGGTTGTGTCATATAGACGTCCTCATATAGATTCCCATTGAGGAACGCCGTCTTTACATCCATCTGATGTAATTCTAAGTCATAATGCGCTACTAATGCCATGATGATTCTAAAAGAATCTTTAGACGACACGGGAGAGTAGGTCTCATTGTAATCAATACCCTCCCACTGAGTGAATCCCTTAGCTACAAGTCTAGCCTTATACTTTTTGATCTTCCCTTTGGTGTCACGCTTAATTTTGTAGACCCACTTACAGCCTACAGTTTTGGCTCCTTTAGAAATCTCAACTAAGTCCCATACCTTGTTGGCACTTATGGAACTCATTTCATCTTCCATGGCCTTGTGCCATTCAGATGACTGAGGTCATCTCATGGCATCTTCGTAAGAGGTGGGATCATCCTCTATCTTAACTTCTTCGCTCAAGTAGATCTGATAGTCGTCCGAGATGGCCGACCGTCTTACTCTTTGCGATCTTCTTACTTGAGCATCATCTAATGGTTGAGGCTGCCGCTGAACCTCATTTTGTTCGACCATATCCTCAACAGGCTGAGGAGGTTGTACCTCACTTATTTCTGTTGTGGCCGATGGAGGTGCAGCAATAGGCGTTGTGTCTCCAGCACCAGGTGCCGGTGGCACGACAACAGCAGGTAGGGTGAAATAAGGCTCTTGAGTCATCGGAACGGGTAAACTAATCCGTTCCTCCTCAAGGTCTATTTCCCGCTGTACCGTGCTCCTCCTGATCATAGCGTATTCTAAGAATACGGCATGTCGTGTTTCTATGAACTTAGTATGCCGATCTGGACAATAGAACCTAAAACCCTTACTTTTCTCAGGATAGCCAATAAAATGGCAACTAGCTGTTCTAGATTCCAGCTTACTAATGTTTGGGTTGAACATCTTAGCCTCAGCAGGACAGCCCCAAATATGAAAATAGTTTAATGAGGGCTTACGTTCTGTCCACATCTCATACGGTGTCTGAGGTGCTGACTTAGTGGGAACCCGATTATGCACATGAATAGCAGTTTTTAACGCCTCCATCCATAGGTTAACCGGTAACGTAGAATAACATAGCATACTCCTTACCATGTCCATAAGAGTACGGTTTCTACGTTCCGCAACACCGTTCTGTTGAGGCTCGTCTTGTGTAGAATACTGGGCGACTATGCCATGTTCCTGTAGAAACCTTGCAAAGGGTCCAGGAACCTGACCATATGGGGTGTGCCTACCGTAGTACTCACCTCCACGATCGGATCTTACTAGCTTAATCTTAATGTTGTGCTGATTTTCTACTTCAGCCTTAAATATCTTAAACTTATCCAATGCTTCGGATCGCTCCTTGATTGGATAAATGTAACCATAACGAGTGTAGTCGTCCATGAACATTATGAACGAGTCATACCCGTCTACGGAGACTACGGGAAATGGACCACAAATGTCCGTGTGAATAATTTCCAAAACTCCCGTGCTACGTATGGCATTCTTCTTAATAGTCTTAACAAACTTACCTTTAATGCAATCAATGCATTCTTCTGAATCTGAAAAGTCTAAGTGGGGTAAGATCGATTGAGATACTAAGAGTTCGATCCCCCCCTCGAAATGTGGCATAATCGACAATGCCATAATTTTGACGATGTTTCGAAATCGATTCTTTTGCACTTGTTTGTTTTTATGTCATTCTTAGCGGGATTTGATCATTACTTAATGCATTGACATTATCATGAGTGGACAATAGATAAAGCATGTCTTGTCTGAAGACAAGACCCACAATCTTATTATTCAAACTAATAGAGCATTTGTCTTCGCCAAAATGGCAAACAAATCCACAATTATCCAAACATGACACTAATATCAAATTCCTATCTAAACTAGGGACATAAAGAACATCATGAAGTTTAAGTGTGAAACCACTACTAAGTCTAAGAGGATAATTTCCAATGGCTTCAACTTCAGCTTCATGGCCATCAGCGACTTTGATGGTCCTTTCCCCCCTTCTTATAGTCCTCATCGTATTTAATCCCTTTATAGAATTACAAACGTGCATAGTTGCACCTGGGTCAATCCACCAAGTAGATCAAGAATAAGCTAAGTACAGGGATTCATTTATGAAAGTGATAATATCCTTACCATTCTTAGCACACCACTTAATAAAACCAAAGCAGTCCTTCTGGCGATGTCCAAAATCTTTGCAAAATTTGCACTGATCTGATTTAACCTTAGAACCAGAAGGATGAGGAGATGTCCCTTTGCCCTTAGAAGAGGAGCCATGTACCTTTAAAAGATGGTGGCTTGGGAGAGGTGAAGTAGGTCTTCCCCTTTCCCTTACCCTTACCTTTGGTGAGGTTAATGGAGTCTCCACCCTTACCTCTTATGCGCTCCTCCTCCTGAACGCACATAGCCATGACTTTCTCTAAAGTCCAGCTATCTTCCTTAGAGTTGTAATTTATCACAAATGTCTCAAACTCTTTGGGCAAAGACATGAAGATGAAATGCACAAGCATCTCATCTGGCATGGCCAAGTTAAGAGTCTTGAGGTTTGCATTTAAATTACTCATCTTAAGGATGTTATCTCTCACACCCCCACCAGTGTACCTTTCATTAACAAGCCTTTTGAGGAGTGTGCTTGCTAATGTCTTAGTGGAGCCTGTGTACTGACTTTTGACTTTGGCAAGATACTCAGTTGCCAGCTCACAGTCAGGAATAGCTCCTCTTATGGACTCAGAAATGGTGGCCTTAATGACCATGAGGCACTTCCTCTTGGATTCCTCCCATGTCTCAAGATCCTTAGGGTACTTTTCCTTAAGCTTAAGGTACTCCTCCTTTCTTACTCCAAACTCCTCATCAGTCTCCTCAGGCTGAGCAATGGGAGCTGTAGGATCAACAGGTCGATCCTTTCTTAGGCAAAGGTCAAGATTTTCAATTGCTAAGTTCATCCTGAGTCTCTCATTCCATGTCCCATAGTTATGACCAGCAAGGGTCTCTATGGAGGCAATGAGACTTACCACATTTGAGGCACCTTAATAAAACAAAATATAGGGTTAGGAAAAATGAGTTAAAACAACATATGATGAAGCATATACTTAAAATTGTACTTGAATAACAAGAAATGTCATAAAATGTCTTTCGCGTTGGTTACTCAACAAAACCATTTCACTTAAATAATCATGGAAATATTTCACGTTGGTTACTCTAATTTCCACTTTACTTAATGACTTAATTAACATGGAAATATATCACGTTGGCTACTCTATTTCCATGTAGACATACTTAAAATATCATAAAGAAATTCCCAATATAATGCAAATATACTGGAAATAAACTTAAAAACATGGCAAAAATTTTCACTTTGGTTACTTATTTAATTTCCATGCAAAACATATACACATAAAATTCTAGCAAATTTAAATTTTCACGTTGGTTACTTATTTAAATTTACTGCTAAATAATAGCGGAAGTAAAATAAACTTAATTCTTAAATTACTGAAATTAATTGCAAAAACTTAATGCAATTAATTGGATTTAAATAACTGAGAAAATGCACTTAATAACTTGAAATTACTTAAAAGTACAGTAATAATGCAACCAAAATTACACAATCATCACACAAAATTTTCTGAAATTTTCCCAGCTATTTAACTAATTTTCTAATCATTTTCCTAATTTCTGGAATTTATTTTCCATCTTAAACCTTTTCTGAAATTCAGAAATGCTTAAAAAGGGTAATTGGGCTTAAAACCTTATATTCAGCCCACTGACTAAAGTCTTGGCCCACTGAAAAATGGCCCAGCCCAACACTGGAAATCCCTAAAAAATGAAAAAAAACCCAGTACGCAGCCCACCAGCCTTTCGGCCCAAGACTCAAATCGGCCCACTTAAAATTCTAAGAAAATCGGGAAAATGGAAAGGGCAGCCCACCGGCCCATTAACCGCGTCCGCATGGGCTCCGAGCCCGCTGAGGCGAAGCGACGGCTGGCGTGCGCCGAGGGCCGTTGGATCCTTATCTAACGGCTGACATGTGCTGCAGCCTCTTAACGCGTGTGTATCTCGGCCGTTCATTGCCCATCCGACGGCTCAGCGCTTAGATCGGGGAATACTTAACCCCCGCCGCCGCAGGTTCCCGGAACCCTAATTCATTTCCCCGTTCCTCTTCTCTCTCTTCACTCGAGCGAGCGGCGAAGTGAGGGAGCGGTGAAGCGAGCCGAGGGCGACGCTGGCGAACGACCTCCAGAGAGCCACAGTGCCGTCGACCCCGACGAGGGAAACACATCGAGGGGTGCTCCTCCACCGGAGTCAACGGTACTGAGTCGGCCGCCATTGAGGTAAAGCCGTCACGCGTCGCATTAGTTCTGAGCGGAGGGGTGGTTCTGAGTGCGCCACCCGGGGACTTCCGGCGCCGCCGCATCACCGGTGTGTGCGGTCAGCCGTCGAAGGAAACCCGGGGGGGGGGGGGGGGGGTTAGGGTTAGGGTTTCGACCCTTAACCCTAGCCCGACGAGCTCTGAGGTTCTGAGTGTTTCTGAGTGAATGTATTTGCAGGGATTCCGCCGTCGCCAAGGGTCTCCACCATGGCGTGCACTTCGTGCCGCCGGTGGAGAGGAGCACCTAGGGTTGGGGGTTTCCCAACCCTAGGCTCTGAGGTGATGGCGGCGGCTGAGCAGCACGACTAGGGTTGGGGCTTTGGCCCAAACCCTAGTGCTGTGGCTGAGGACGACGGCGCCGCCGTTCTTTCCGTTGGGAGAGATCGGCCGATTGGTCGCCGTCAAAGGAAGAATATGCTAGGGTTAGGGTTTACCCTAACCCTGCACTAAGGAATATTCGGTGGCCCAAGGCCACCTTAATCCAGATAAGTCTTCTCTCCATTAATCTTAGTTTTCCTTAATTCGATTCGGTTTGATCTGATTTCTTAATCTTAGTTGAAACCGAAACTAAAATTTAATTCCCCTCCTTCTAATTTCTGCGCTAAACAACTTAACTAAAACTGATCTTAGGTAATTAGGAACTAGGCCTCAATTGAAAATGATTAGAAGTTAATTAACTTAAGCATTATCCAATTAGGGTTCATTAGCACGGCTCTGATACCATTGTTAGGTCTTAGGGTGCTTAGGATCGATGCTAGGAACACCTAATCAGTAATGCTTAGACATAATCAATTGAGATCAAGTAGTCTTAAGAGTAATGGAACATCTATGCACTAAGTACTTAGGCAAACAATCAATTAAGGACATGCAGATAGATTGCAAATATTAAGATGAAGACAGATAGAGGTTTAGAGGAGAGATGCGTGTGTTACCGTCAGTGGATCCATTAGATGCCATTGGGCTCTAATGGATGATCGCAGGAGATTTAAGTTGACGCAGGGAGTTCGTTGATGTAGGACGACGTGAAGCAGTGACGGCTTGGAGCAGAACCAGTCGTCGATGGTGATGGTGGCGGATCTCCAAGGTACGAGCTCTTCCCCTCACTTCGCGCAATCTTAGGATCGGTTAGGGTTTTGTGGGGAGGGATGTGGTGACTAATCAACTCATAATTAGTCACCCCGGCCCCTCCCCTCTTATTTATATGGCGCGGGTGAGAGGGGGCCGCACCGGATCAGGGCGCGTATAGTGGAGTTTGACTCGGGGCGTGGTTGTTGCCCACGTCACCCCGAGATCACAACTAACATTAAAATCTTCTATTTCTTTGTTACTCTCCCTAGTAATGATCAGGTCATCTACATACACTCCCACTGCAAGTCTCTTTCCCTGATAATTTCTGGTATAGACTGCATATTTCAGAGAAGACCTTATGAAACCAAGTTCAGCCAATGATTTGTCTAACTTGAAGTTCCATGCCCGAGGTGCTTACTTTAAGCCATACAGAGCCTTATGTAACCTTAGAACCTTATGCTCTTCACCTTTTCTTTCAAAACCTGGTACTTGTGTCACACAGACCTCTTCTGCAAGCTCTCCATAGAGAAAAGCGGACTTAACATCCATGTGGTGTATTTTTCCATTTTTCTTGATCTGCAAGAGCAATTAGTAGCCTTATGGTCTCAATTCTTACTACTGGAGCAAAGACCTCATCAAAATCAATACCTTGCCTCTACACATTTCCTTTTGCTACTAATCTTGCTTTTTATTTCACCACCTCTCCCCTGCTATCCTTTTTCAATTTAAAGACCCACTTTAGACCAATTACTTTCTGTCCTGCTGGTAGGTTTGTTATTGTCCAAATCTTATTTTATTGTATTGCAAAGATTTCTTCTTCCTTGGCCTTTTTCCATCTTGGATTTTTAGTGCTTCTTCATAACCAGTAGGTTCCTCAACACCAAGCAAGCACAGGCCTGAATGTTCAGCAAAGGGTTCAGTTTCAGCCAAAACTAAAGATATGCTTTTGAACCTCAGGGGTTGGTTTGGTGAAAAATCTTGTGCTGGGTCCAGTTCTCCTTGGTCTATGGATATTGAGGATCATCAACTCCCTATTCTTCAGGCAACTCATTAATCACAGCATGATCCTCTATGCCTAGTTTAGGCTCAGATTGAGATTCTTCTCGGGTCTTAGTCTCTGCATCCAAGTGTTCAACAACAAAAGTGTAAAAGACCAAAACTTCTTATGTTCCTTCTGCTTCCCATGGACATCTTTCCTCCTCTTTGAATACCACATCTCTGGATTTGTGTATTCTTTTTGTCACTGGATCATACATCCTATATGCTTTGGAATAACTTTCAGTTTCATATCCCAAAAACACCATTTTGAGCTCCTGTTTGCAAGCTGCCCCTAAATGAGGTGCAAATTTTTTAACATGCCCTATTCAGCCAAACACCCTTAGGTGTGTGTCGGTACCCTAGAAACCGTACACCCCTTGAGGTTACAAAGATTTCAAAAGAAAGTCACCTACTTGGTTTGAAGACCCTCGGAGGCCCACTTGCCAGACATGACCGGACCCGCTTCTCCAACATGGTTAATCCCTGGGTCGCCACGTGTACAACTAACCCGGAGCTACCTCCCACAAGGGGGAAGCTCCAGGCAACGTACCGAAACGGCACCTCCGGACTTAACCCCAGACCGAGAGAAGCTCCGGACCTGACACGTGTCT
The DNA here is from genome assembly GCA_036927565.1 of Tuctoria greenei. NCBI lineage: Eukaryota > Viridiplantae > Streptophyta > Magnoliopsida > Poales > Poaceae > Tuctoria > Tuctoria greenei. The sequence continues at coordinate 152,822,828 of JAYESD010000006.1, read as the reverse complement.
GATAGCCCCGGAGCTACCTGCTTCCCACAGCAAGCTCCAGAGCTGCCACGTGTCAAATTGTCGGACCTTTCAGCTTCTAACCTCCGGAAGACCTTGTAACGGCTCCGAATCTTCAAAGGAGAGCCAAGGACTTCAAGACCCGATTAAGTGTCATTAATGCCATATTAATGACACTTAAACGGACGATTATAACACCCGTAACGGTGCTATCAAAGCCCGTTACAGGATCATTAAAGGCAATTAAGCGTGTGTCAATACTAGTAACCGCCGGGGCCACATGTCGGGACAGGCTAGCTTGTAACGGCCTGTCCTTGTACTATAAAAGGATAGGCCGACGATACACGTGGGGAGGGACGTTCACGAACGAACTCACACACCCCTTACACTCGTGACAAGCTCTTACTGCTAATACAACACCAACACACCCGTGGAGTAGGGTATTACGCTCAGGCGGCCCGAACCACGTAAATTCCTGTGTCTCCTGTGTCAAACTCCATTTCACCTTCTTGAATCTCCGCGCGCCCACACCGAACATCAAACTCCCCTATCACTTTAGTAGTGTAGGGAGATCTGCCGGCTCCAACCGCCGACAGTTGGCGCGCCAGGTAGGGGGCGCCTGAGATTTTCGAGAATGGTGAACTCCGCTGCTGGATCATCCAACGGCCAACCTGCTGCTCAGGATGTTGGGGGCAATCCCTCCAACAGGCAGCCACCAGCAGGGGCCTCAGCACCAGCAGGAGCCACACTCCCACCACCACCATCTTCTCCAGCAAATCGTGCTGGGCAACGTGATGGTGCGCCGGCGTCGCTTACTGCGTCGGCAAATCATGACAATCCGGAACACGCGCTTCATGCAGAGCGTGCTCTTCTTCAACGCCCACCACCTCCGGATGCATCTCAGGATGCACTGGAGCAGTGGAGGGCTGACGTGGAGCATTTGGTTGCAGCAGCAGCCGAACGCCTCAACAACCAGGATCCTCCTCCTTCGGGACGAGCCCTGTCGCAGCGGCGGACTTTGTCTGGAAGACTTGGTCCACACGCCTCCAATAGTAGGAGACGTGCTGCATCTCAGCAAGTGACGTCATTGCCCTCTGGGGCTCGACGCACTCACACGGTATCTAGGCTTTCGACTCATGACCTCCGGGCGGAGCTTGATCGCCGATACCACCAGCAGGATGGCCGTGTCCATATTGAGCGAGCTTGTGAAAGACGGGAAGCTCAGGACCTTTCTACTCTGCAAGGAGTAGGAGGAGGCTGTTCAGCTCTAGCCATGCACCTGCGCATGGTTAGATGGCCACAGAAGTTCTGGCCTCACCTGCCGGAAAAATTCGACGGGACTGTCAATCCTGCCGAATTTCTTCAGATATACTCCACTGCAATCTTGGCAGCTGGAGGAAACGAGTCCGTGATGGCCAATTATTTTCCAGTGGCCTTAACTTGGACCGCCAGGTCCTGGTTTATGAGCCTTCCACCCAACTCCATCAACAGTTGGGAGGAGCTGTGCCGTCAGTTCACTGCCAACTTCGGGAGTTCATACACCCGACCAGGCACTGAACTGGACCTTTTTGCGGTCGTGCAAAAAGGGGGAGAATCTTTGCGGTCCTTCATCCAGAGGTTCTCTCAGGTACGAAACACTATCCCTTCTATCTCAAGCACTTCTGTCATTGTGGCATTCAGACAGGATGTACGGGACAAGAAGATGTTGGAGAAGCTGGCGATCAAGGAGATCACCAGCGTCACGGAACTCTTCAGCCTGGCAGACAAATGTGCCATAGCTGCAGAGGGCCGTGAGATGCACTCCAAACCAGCCTCGGAGGATCACAAGAAATCCTCCAAAGAAGAAGCCGTTACCTCCGGGGGTGGCAAGAAGAAAAAGAAGACCAACGACAAGAAAAAGCCGTCGGCCGGTACATCCAACGTTGCAGCTGCTGCAACTCAGGGTGACCGGGGGCCACGCCCCGAGAAGCGACCTCGACCGTCTTCTGAAGACGGTGGCAAACCCAAAGTGTGGTGTCCCATTCACAAAACGGGCAACCACGGTTTGGAAGACTGCCGGGAGGTCCAAAACCTTACCGAGCGCTACAACAAGTGCCAGGAAGGATCTCCTTTCCGACAGAGGGAAGGAAAACAAAAGGTCGACGAAGCTCCGACTGAAGAGGAGTTAGGGTTTCAGGATCCCAAAAGGTCCTGAAGGCCGTTTACACCTCCGTCGATGATGATTCTGACGTCTCTGACAACGAGCGTCGGAAGACCATGAACACCATTTTCGGTGGGTCATGGGATATCACCTCTCGTCGCGTCATCAAGACTATGCGGCGGGATATGGCCGCTGTAGCCCCTACAGTCCGACCGGAACCTCATCGAAAGTGGATGGACACCTCCATCACTTTTGATGCCTCTGATTGCTCGCGGAGCATGGTTGGAGCAGGTCAGCTACCTTTGATGGTATCTCCTACCATCAATAACATCCAGCTCCACCATGTCATGGTAGACGGAGGTTCGGAGCTTAACCTCATCAGCTTCGAAGCTTTCACTAAGCTTCAGCTCCGACCTTCGGATCTTCAGCCCTCTCGACCTTTCTCTGGAGTAGGTCCGGGGGCCATCACCCCACTCGGAGCTATTACTCTCCCCGTTACCTTCGGGACACGGGAGAAGTATCGCACCGAGAAGTTGGTCTTCGACGTCGCACAGATCAACTTACCATTCAACGCCATCTTGGGTAGACCTGCCGTGTACAAATTCATGGCAGCTGCTCATTATGGATACCTGGTGTTGAAGATGCCAACACCAGTAGGCGTTCTCCGGATCTGCGGAGATCGCATGCCGGAGTAACTGCTCTGGAGGAACTCCACGCACTCACCACGGCGCAAGAGGAGGAATCCAGGCAGGAGCAAGCTCCAAAACCCCCGAGCATTCGTCAACGAGGCTCGACCTCTGCACCCCGTGTGCAGCCAAGCGGCGACACCGACATTCCCGTCAAAGTCATCCAAATTGGTTCCGATGCCGCTCAGACCACCCGTATATCGGGAGGGTTGAACGACAAATAGGAATTCACGCTCATCACTTTCCTCCGGGCTAACATTGACGTGTTTGCTTGGCAACCGTCACAAATGCCTGGGATCCCCAGGGAAGTGATTGAGCACAATCTGAAGATCTACCCCGATGCTCGGCCTGTGCAACAGAAGCCTCGGAAGCAGTCCGTAGAGCGGCAGCACTTCATCCGACAAGAAGTGAAGAAGCTACTCGAAGCCGGATTCATCCGAGAAGTCTTCCATCCAAAATGGCTGGCAAACCCAGTCGTTGTGCCCAAGGCCGGTGGGAAGCTTCGGATGTGCATCGACTACACCACACTGAATAAGGCATGTCCAAAAGATCCATTCCCACTACCTAGAATAGATCAGATAGTGGATTCCACCTCCGGGTGTGAATTACTGTGTTTCTTAGATGCATATTCCGGATATCATCAAATCAGGATGTCTAGGGAAGATGAAGAGCATACTTCATTCATCACAGTAGATGGATTGTACTGCTACACAGCCATGCCCTTTGGTCTCAAGAATGCAGCTTCAACTTTTGTACGAGCTATGTACAAAATTTTTGAAGAACTCATTAGAGACGTAGTGGAAGTGTACGTCGATGACATCGTGGTCAAGGTCAGAAACAAGGAGTCACTCCTCGACACCTTGAAGGCTGTCTTCGACAAGTTGCGGGCCACCCGCACAAAGCTAAACCCGGACAAGTGCGTGTTTGGGGTTAGCTCCGGAAAACTTCTTGGTTTCCTGGTAAGTCACCGGGGCATAGAAGCTAATCCGGCGAAGATAAAAGCCATTGAAGACATGCGGCCATCAACCCGCATCAAAGACGTCCAAAAGTTAACTGGGTGTCTAGCAGCCCTCAGCCGGTTCATATCAAGACTGGCGGAACGGGACTTCCCTTCTTCAAGTTATTGAGGAAGCCCGGACCATTCCAATGGTACGAAGAAGCAGAGAAGGCATTCCAGGAACTGAAACAGTTCCTCACCACCCTACCAATTCTGGTAGCTCCGAACCCTGGTGAGCCTTTGTTGCTTTACATTTCAGCTACAGACGAAGTCGTCAGTATGGTTCTGGTTGCGGAGAGACCGGAACTACCCCACACTCAGGAATCCAGACCCCTTCGGGAGGGTCCGGAGGTTCCTAAAAGCGAGTCTGGGTCCCAGCTCCCAGACTCGAACCTGCAAGAAGTCACTTCAGGAGACCTAGACCCCTCCGGGAGGGTCCAGGTCATTTCTGAAGAAGCTCCGGGTTCCTCCAGCCAGAACCCGGAGGTCCCCGAAGAGAATCTGGACCCCTCCGAGAGGGTCCGGATCAATGAAGAGGAAGCTCCGGACCCCTCCGGGAGGGTCCGGACCATTCAACGCCCGGTATACTTCATCAGTGAAGTATTACATGATGCCAAGACTCGATACCTAGAGGTGCATAAGCTGCTCTATGCAGTTCTTATTGCCTCTAGGAAGCTTTGACATTACTTCCAAGCTCACAAAGTCTCGGTGGTGACCTCCAACCCACTTCGAGCAATCTTGCATAATCCCAATTCAACTGGGAATATAGCAAAGTGGGCTGCGGAATTGGCTGAATTTGATCTTGAATTTATTTCAAGACAAGCAGTCAAGAGTCAAGCGTTGGCAGATTTTGTGGCGGAATGGACTCCCTCTCCATCAAACCCTGGGGGCCCCAGTGAACAGAAGACGGAGCATCAAGCTCCAACCTTCACCGAGCCTCGCTGGACCCTCTACTTCGACGGCTCCATGCAGAAGGAGGGGGCCGGAGCTGGAATCCTTCTCCTTGCACCGACTGGGGAGAAGGTGAAATACATGGTACACCTTGACTTCAAGGCAACCAACAACATGGCGGAGTATGAAGCACTCATCTACGGACTAAAGGTGGCACTGTCATACGGTGTCAGGCAACTGCTGGTCAAAGGAGATTCACAGCTCATCATCAAGCAGGTGAAGGGTGAATGCTCCTGCAACAATCTCCAGCTAGCTGCTTACCTCCTAGAAGTCCAGAGGCTTCAGAAGGACTTTGAAGTCCTAGACCTCCACCATGTTCAGCGTGCCCACAAAGCTGAAGCCGACGAACTCTCGACAAAAGCGTCAACCGGAGCTCCAGCTCCTGATGGAACTTTTGTCCGGAGATTGTCGAAACCCACAGCTCAGCCTGCCGAACTGAGCGAAGGGGGCGAGATCAGCATCCCGAAGCTGACGGTCCCGATGGCCCTGTTACCATGGCAGCCACCAAGGGTCATAGGTGCTGCCGGAAGCTCCGAGCAACCCAACACACAAGACTCAAATGCTCAAGTTAGTTCCGACGCATGGATCTCGGAGATCCGGAACTACTTGAAAGACAACATCCTTCCTGACGATGATGTATCCGCTGACCGGGTAGTCAGATTGGCTAAAAGATACACGCTGGTAGAAGGGGATCTCTACCGGCGCGGTGCCAATGACATCCTAATGCGGTGCATCACAAGGGAAGAAGGCTGCGAACTTCTCGCAGAAATCCATGGAGGCAAGTGTGGGAACCACGCATCTTCCTGCACGCTGGTCGGAAAAGCCTTTCGGCATGGCTTCTACTGGCCTACAGTGCTCCAGGATGCCATTGAGCTGGTAAAGAAATGAGAAGCATGCCAATTTCATGCAAAGCAAATTCATACACCGGCTCAGCCCTTACAAATGATACCTCCTACATGGCCCTTCACTGTGTGGGGGATGGACATCTTGGGACCCTTCCCAAGAGCCGTCGGAGGTTACAACTTCCTGTACGTCGCTATTGACAAGTTCACCAAGTGGCCGGAAGCAACTCCAGTTATGATGATCAACAAGCAATCTGCTATCAACTTTCTGCAATCCATTGTGAGCAGATTTGGAGTCCCAAACAAAATCATCACTGATAATGGGACTCAATTCACAAGCTCTGCATTCCAAGTATATTGCGAAGATCTCAGCATACAAGTTTGCTACGCCTCCGTAGCTCACCCAGCCAGCAATGGCCAAGCCGAGAGAGCAAATGCTGAAATCCTTAAAGGACTCAAAACGCGCACCTATGAGCGCTTGAAAAAACACGGAGCCAACTGGATCGAAGAGCTTCCGCCCACTCTATGGGCCAACAGGACTTCTCCAAACCGGTCAACCAGAGAAACACCCTTCTTTCTGGTGTACGGAGCTGAAGCAATCCTTCCTCTGGAAATCACCTTGGGTTCGCTCCGGGTCCGGACCTTCGACGAAGCCGCGCAGGACCAGCTCCGGCGTGAAGACCTAGACCACCTCGAGGAGGGAAGGTGCCAAGCAGCTGTTCGGAATGCCCGATATCGCCAAGCTCTACGGCGTTATCACCAGCGGCATGTACACAACCGACAGCTCGAGGAAGGCGATCTGGTGCTACGGAGAATACTATCCAGAGAAGGGTTAAACAAACTCTCCCCCAGCTGGGAGGGGCCCTTCCGAGTGATCAAAGTATCCCGTCCCGGAAGCGTTCGCTTGGCTACCGAGGATGGGACACCTCTCCCAAATCCTTGGAACATCGAGCACCTCCGTAAGTTCTACACTTAACACCACGGAGGTGAGTCTTGAGTAACTTGAGATGTATGTTATAGAGTCATTGTACAGAGTCGGGTAGTTCCTCCGGGAGAACAGCCGGACCTTTCCCGAAAGGTCCGCAAAGTTCATGCAGCACTTGTCACAGTCTCCGGACTAAAAGTGTGGCTAACTACCCTGGGTCAAACGAGAAACCAAACACACTTAGCCTGGTTCCGTACCCTAAGAGTGTACTTGTTTCCCCTGTACCCCGGACCTATAATGAAAGACATCTTCATGTGAAATAGACTCCACGTGCATTTATTTTGTACATGCTCAACATTTTTATTTTTCTCTTTCTTGTCTATAACAAAGACGTGGAATTCTTAAGAAATTTTAGTTCGACCGTTTTATATATGATTCGAGTTGTATTGTCAGTTCTTTTGGATTCAAATATTGTTCATGGCCAACTCACCTGAAAGCCGCCAAGCCAATCTAGGGCTGGAGTGTGCTATCGACTTAGCCTGGTCAAGCACCCTAAGTACGCCACTCTACCTACACCCCGGCAGGTTAAAGTAAGGCGGGTCCATGAACAATTGAACCTAGAAGAAAAGACAACGCATCCGGTTGTATTTAAAATCGCGTTCAACTTAAAATCTTCTTGAGAATCGTAAGCCGCGACAAAATTATAGACAAGGAACGAGTTTTACTATTTTTCTTGGTTTAAGTGTGCAGGAAAAATAAAGTCTACATTGATGGAGAAAAGCCGGAGCTAACGTAGCTCCGACTCCCCTAAGGGGGCCAGCCGTCGATGCTGAATAAAAGATGGTGAGAAGACCCCGTAAATGGAGTCTGCTGCCAACAAACCAAGTGTTGGCAAAGGTCACTGCCGGAGCTACTCAGCTCCGACACCCCGGAGGACTAACTAGCGATGCTCTACGTGTTGATAGAGGCTATTGCCGGAGCTACCAAGCTCCAGCGATGGACAATGCCGGAGCTTATAAGCTCCGACAACCTCAGGGAACCTTCACTATCGAAGGCTTCGGACCTAAATCCTACAAGTTCGGAGCAAATGAGTCTTCAACAAAACACAGTATCCTCTTGGTACATGTTCACAATCAAATTGTGTACATCTACCAGGGGGCCAAGTGAAGATAAAGATGATGAAGACAAAAAGTGAAATTTGCAAAAATTTTGGGGATTTCATTCATCTGGAGACAGGAGATTACATCTGAAGACAAGGGATTACAAAATTGAGGAAGAAGAAGAGAAAATACAAGTGAGAGCTAAAGAGATGGTCCTAGACCCTATGGAAGAACTCGGCGACTTTCTGGGCGACCTCCGATACGCTGGCTCGGGTAGCTTCGCCTTCTCCTTCGACGGGGCCTTCAAGCACCGGGTCCAGAGGAAATTGGGAGTTCCGGCTGGTGTAGCACGTCAGCACATACTCTGTGACGTTCCTCGCCAGGGATTGCCCCTCAACCTCCAGTTGGTCCGCGATGACATCGCCCACCTTCGAGAGCTTGCTACCTGCTACGCTCAACGCCTGCAGCGCAAGGTCCGGCTCTGGCTCCGGATCATCCGGGCGCACGGGGCTGAAACCCATCGGCGTCAGCGCGTCATTGGCCTTGCCCAGGAACTCCCAAATCTGTAGGGAGTCCGCCATCCTTAAGCTCTTCATCTCTTCCAGGGATCTCCTGGCCAACGTCAGTTCGGAATTCTCACGGGCGAGGCGCTCAACTTCTTTGGCGTTTTGCTGAATCTTTGCAGCAACCCGCCTCTCGAGTCTTCCGAGCTCCTCCTCCCGGAGGTGGATCTTGTTCCGGCGATCGACCAGGTCCTTCTCCCTAGCCTCCACTTTTTTCTCCCGGGCAACAAGGGCACACTCGTATTCATAGAGTTCCTGCCCCCGCAGCCAGGTCTTCTCCTCTTCCTCTTGGGAGCGCTCTTCCAATTTCTTGGCGCGCTCCCCAAGGCCCTTGTCAGCCAGAGCTACTTTCTCAGCGAGCTCCTCTTCCCTCCTTAGGACGTCATCCCGCAGCTCCAGGAGTTTCTGCTCTTCATCCCCGAGCCGTCTCTCCCTCTCTTCAAGTGCCTCTCGGCGCTTGATGAGTGCGGTGTTAATGGCCTCAAGCTGTTCGTGCTGAGCATCGGCCGCGTTATTGGCAGCTTTGGCCTGATCCTAGATCTCCCGGGATTGAGCGTCGAGGGCATGAGTCATGCTCTCCCTGTCATCCAGCAGCTTGCCCCAGTACTCCAGGCGGATCTTCTCCCGCTTGATCCACTCCTTGTCATCCGCTAGCCTCGACTGCGCCAGCTTGGTCTCAAAGTAGAGCCGGTTACGCCACCGCCTAAGGGTTTGGCGCTCCTCTTCAAGAGCCTTGTTGTCGTGGAAGAAGGCAAATTGGACTTGACGCAGACTGGAGCAGGCGTTGTCGATAGACATCGACAGCGCGATGGGCTCCGGACATGCTGGGGTCTCCTCCGCTGGTTCCAGCGGGTCTTCGCATACAAAAATTGGGTCCCACTCTATGAGAGTGGACCCCTGAGCTTCCAAGGTAGTAGGGCCGTCCTCCGAGATGGCCTCAGTCGCCATCGAAGAAGGCCCCGCCGCCAAGTCTTCATTCACCTCCTCGGGCAGGGGGCCAGCGACTTCACTTGGGCACTCCGGCTTTGCCGTAGGCACCTCCGACGTCGTCGCTTCCGGAGCAGGAGCTGCTACTGGCTCCGGTCTGGGCACCTCTTCCGAAGGAGGCTCGAGCTCCATCGCCTCTTCGACCACCGGCTCAAGAGCCGGAGGATCTTCAACTTCGACCGGCCCTGAGGCCGGAGCTCCAACAATAACTGGCTCAGTGGCCGGTGCTTCGGAGGTAACCGGCTCAACTGCCGGAACTACCTCGACTTCCGGCTCTCATGCCGAGGCTTCAGTCACCTCCGGCTCAACCGCCGGGGCTTCGACAATTTCCGGCTCCGAGGCCGGGACTACTACTTCCTCCGGCTCCACAGCCGGAGCTTCTATCACTGCAGCACCAGGACCCGGAGCTTCAACCTCCGAGACGGGTGCCGCTGGCGCATCTTCACTCCCGTGATTCGGCGCTACCACGGGAACTTCTGCGGACGAGTCGAGGTCCATGACCACGACAGCCGGCGCAGGAGCTATCGCAGCCTCAGCCACTACTTGGGGCGGCACCGGGACAGGAGCAGAAGCTCCCACTGCCTCAGACATCGTGGCTGAGGGTGGAGCTTCACTCCCCTTCTTGGGGACGCTGCAGATGATGGACGAAGAAAATTAACAAACAATCGCTACAATTAAAAAGTTAACCAAGGTAAAGATTAAAAATTACCTTGGAAGGCTTCCGCACCAGCTTGCGCAGAACCTTTTTCCTGGACGTTCCGGGCTGGCCACGGTCGGCGTAGAAGCTCCAGAAGGCCCCCCGGATCTTGTCGTAGCTACAGGCGTTTCCCGGGTCGAGGCTCTCCTCGATCGGGAGGAACCCCTGGACCTGGAGGCTCCCACCGTCCCAGGTGTCGGAGTCGTGCGCCTGGAGCTAGTACCCCAGGAGGGTTCCACCACGGGGACAGATGCGATCCGGGAGGATCCCACTGCAGGAACAGTATCGTTCCGAAAGGACCCCACTACGGGGACAGTCGCCACAGTGGCAGAAGATCTTCCCCTCTGGGGAGAAGGAACCGAGGCGAAAGTAGCGGGCCTGACGGACCTTCCGTCGGGGTGTCGCAGCTTCCTCTTTCGGCTCTCCGGCTCATCCTCCAGCTCCTTGCCCTTGCCGACGACCTCGACCCTCGGCTGTGGGGCAGGGACGGAGCCATCTTCGGGCATCCCGGGGATCGCCACCCGAGTGGTTGATCTTCTCTCGACGACACCAAGGTCGTCAAGTGCGGGCATCATCCGCCGGAGCTCCCTGCTGAACTCCACTTCCACGTTTAGAGGGAGAAAGGCCGACGGCGGAGTCAAGTCATCACCGTCGACGTCGTTGCCATGCTGGAATTTCTTGAGGTGGAACTCCAAGGTTTTCCCCACCATGTTGGACTTCAACCCGGTCTCAACTCGGTCCTCGTCCATCATGCTGTTGAGGGCCCAAGCGAGCTTCTCCCTCCTCTTCAGCGGCGCCCACCTGTTGGCCAGGAAGTTGCAAAATACTGCCTTAGGGGTCAATCCTCCCTCCACACATTGGCGGATCCTGGTCAAGACGGGGCTGAAAGCTTCCGCCAGCACTGGAACTTCACTCCAGATCGTCGTGTCGATGCCGGGCAGGCCGTCGGGCAGCTCCAACCGCTCATGCTCCTCCACCCTGACGACTATCCAATCTTTCTTCCAGTCATCCCACTTCCCGGAAGGGAACGATCGGAGGTACTTGAATGGGCACTTCTTGCGCTTCACAAAGTAGTAGAAGCCAAGGTACTCCTTGCTCCAGCCGGTGGTGTGGACGGTGAAGAAGGTCCAGAAGAGTTCGATGCAGGGGGGGATGCCCACCCACATCTCACAGAAGTGGACAAAGATGGACACGAGGAGAATGGAGTGAGGGCCAAGGTGGTATAGCTGCAGACCATAGAAGTCTAGCAGCATCAAGAAGAAGGAAGAAAAAGGTGGGATCAACCCCACCATGGCGTACGAAGAAAATTACACCATTTCGTCGGCGCGCTCCTTCTCGAAGGGGAGCTCTCCGCCAGCACAGACCAAGCGGTTGAAGAAGTCCGAGGACCACCCCATGAGGGCCCGGACCTTCTTCAAATCACCGTCAGTCTTCAAGCGACTCTCGCGCAGACCCAACTCCATCGCGGCACAGCTAGGCAAGAGAAGAGGAGCGAAGCACGAGTTGGGAGTTTGAGCACAAGATCAGATGAGAGGCATAAAGAACTCCTGACAGTGCGCGCTTTCCTTCTTAAGTAAGCCCTCGCAACGCTTGGATGGAAACTGCAGGGAAGTCGAAGATACCACTCAAAAATTTAACCCAGCCGATGACAAGAGGGCCCGGGACCACCCCGACGATAAAGTCGAGGCTCTTACCCAGGCGAACGGTTGTCATCACGCGGCGGGAAACCCAAAGGCGGTGGCTTGACAGGGCGCGCGGAACCGATACGGTTTTCGTATCGGGAACCAGCAACCTTCAATTGCGTGAGATCCGCACGTCAGAGATCTCATCTGCCGCCTGAGGTGCACCACGCGGCGGGATCTAACTGTAAATCCTTGCCAACGGAACCTTCGAAGACCCTTGAAGACTCAGTTCAAGAGTCACAAGGATGGACCCACCTCCGACGGAACGACTTCACCCCAGTGATCTTCCTCGGAGGTAGGTCCAGGGGGCCACTGTCGGTACCCTAGAAACCGTACACCCCTTGAGGTTACAAAGATTTCAAAAGAAAGTCACCTACTTGGTTTGAAGACCCTCGGAGGCCCACTTGTCAGACATGACCGGACCCGCTTCTCCAACATGGTTAATCCCTGGGTCGCCACGTGTACAACTAACCCGGAGCTACCTCCCACAAGGGGGAAGCTCCGGGCCACGTACCGAAACGGCCCCTCCGGACTTAACCCCAGACCGAGAGAAGCTCCAGACCTGACACGTGTCTGATAGCCCCGGAGCTACCTGCTTCCCACAGCAAGCTCCGGAGCTACCACGTGTCAAATCGTCGGACCTTTCAGCTTCTAACCTCCGGAAGACCTTGTAACGGCTCCGGATCTTCAAAGGAGAGCCAAGGACTTCAAGACCCGATTAAGTGTCATTAATGCCATATTAATGACACTTAAAAGAACGATTATAACACCCGTAACGGTGCTATCAAAGCCCGTTACAGGATCATTAAAGGGAATTAAGCGTGTGTCAATACTAGTAACCGTCGGGGCCACATGTCGGGCCAGGCTAGCTTGTAACAGCCTGTCCTTGTACTATAAAAGGACAGGCCGACGATACACACGGGGAGGGATGTTCACGAATGAACTCACGCACCCCTTACACTCGTGACAAGCTCTTACTGCTAATACAACACCAACACACCCGTGGAGTAGGGTATTACGCTCAGGCGGCCCGAACCACGTAAATTCCTGTGTCTCCTGTGTCAAACTCCAATTCACCTTCTTGAATCTCCGTGCCCACACCGAACATCAAACTCCCCTATCACTTTAGTAGTGTAGGGAGATCTGCCGGCTCCAACCGCCGACAGTGTGCCACTTTTGGTTTCTTTCTATAAAGAGTTTCATATGGTGTGTTTCCTGGAATACTTTTTGTGGGTGACCTGTTTAATAAATAAACAACTATTGTCACTGACTCTGCCCAAAAAGTATTTGGCACTCCATTGTTTTTCAGCAGACTTCTTGCCATAGCCACAATTGTTTGATTCCTTCTTTCCACCACTCCATTTTGTTGAGGTGAATAGGGTGCTATCAAGAGCCTTTTTATTCCTCCATTTTCACAAAACTCACTGAATTCTGATGAGGTAAACTCTCCTCCTTTGTCCGTCTTCACAGAATAGACTTTACCGGTGAGTGCTAGCTCTACTGCAGTTCTGAATTTTCCAAAAGCCTGAAGAGCTACATCCTTGGTTTTTAACAGAGTAATCCACATGTATCTTGAGAAGTTATCTACAAGCAGGAGAAAATTTTTCTTACCTCCATTTGTTTCAGGAGTAATCTGCCCACTACAAGAGCTTAGACCTATACCTCTAGAAAATCTTAGGTTCACTACAAGAGCTTAGACCTTCTATGACAAACTGATTGTGACAATTACAGCCATTTTCTTGTCATTGTACTCCTTCTATGACACACTGGTGACAATATGGCTGTTGTCATAGAAGCCCTGTCATAATCCCCCTTCTGTGACTAATAGACCCAATTGTCATTAATCTTAGTGACAATTACACATTTATCACCAACTTATTGACAATGATATTTGTCACTATATTTGTCATAACATATCTGTCCAGGTGCTGCAACATGTCTGTTGACATGGCGAATTTATCGTGCCAGATGATGTGGTAGGTGACATGGCAGATGACGTGGCACAAACCTCATAACAAAAATAATTGTCACAATGAATTTGTCCCAATTGGCCCATATACCATGGGCTATTTTATGCACACTATTTATTAGTAGGGCTTAGCCCATAATTAGACCAAATTGGCCCATATGCCGCCATGGGCTATTTTATGGACACTATTTATTATTTGGGCTTAGCCCTTAATTAGACCGAATTATTATTAAATAGTCCATTTAATAAACAATAATCATATATAATATAATTCAACTGGTCTAATCAATCAATTGTCATACATATTCAAGTTTGACATTCATATAAAATATCATCATAGCTTATACATTTGCATATTTCAACAGACGACAATATGCTCATAGCAGCCAACTAAACAAGTTTCAGTCAACAAAAAAAGGTTCTAGCAGCTAGCGCCAAGCTCCTGCTCCAAACAATCCCACCAAGCAGCCAATGCTAAAAATTCAAGCCTGCCAGCAACCAACACAAAAATTCCAGCCAGCAGCAGCCTGCAGCAACCAGCAGCGCCAAAAACTCGTAACCTACAAGCAACCAAAAACAATTATTAGCCTAGTATTATAAAAAAACATTGAGAGGTCTAAGAACATGAAACTAAAACTGCATTATGTCAGAAGAGGCATATAAGAAGTTGAAGATGTGTAGCTAAGTGTAGGCAAGTCAAAGAGGAGTGGTCTGATGAGTGGATTGACTCAGTCCAAATGCTATCATCTGCCGAATGAGGTTCTGCGTTTCTCCTGCTGCCTTCTGAGTATCTACGGTTGCCTTCTTCAGGTTCTCAATCTCCTCAGCTTGTCTCTGCGCTTTTGCCTTGTATTCTTCTAGTGGGCTTCCAACCTCTGGACCTTTAGCTGAGGTCCTGCAAATTCTTCTTTCTCACCCTCCAATTGAGCTTGTAGCTCTTGCATCTGCGGTGAAACAAATTTTGGAGCGGCAATAGGCTGCCGAAGTTTCACGTTACAAAGGAATGTGCTTGACTTTGACAACATTTGGCAACAATCTCTGTACAAGTCTTTTCCTACTCCCCTTCTTGTACATGTTCTCTCAAATGGCTTCAATTTCATCCTAGCAACACAATGATTTGTCAGGCTTGTATTTATTTATAAGGTTCATTATGCAACGTACTACAGAAAAAGGATATATATTTAGTGCAGCTTTCTTGGCATCTTCACTTAAACCCTTAGTTTTGCTGCAATGCGTCAACTTGAATAGATCAATAGCAATGGACTCTGTATCTTTGTATTTTTCTTGCTTCTAAAATATTCACAAATATAGAATGACATTAGAGATGCACATGTTAAAATACACACGTAAGAGGAAAATATATTCCAACACATGCATGCTGCCATACAACCACATGCCATGATAGGTTTATATTTTTACCACCACATAGGTTGCTGCAATTTAAGACCGAGATCCATTACAGTGGTGAAATTTAACTTTTTCACAGTTCTGTTTGAGCTTTGCACATTTTTCCTAGACATGACACAATTGTATAGCATAAGTAATAGAACAAATATTGGCAGCAATCTGGTATTCTATGAGCAATCTAGGAGACTCACAGAAAACCAATATTGGCATAAACCACACATTGTGTTTTATGTTGGACCACAGGTCTATCAATTTTCTCCTTTGTTCATCAGTTATAGATGCACATGGTGATGTAGTCCTAACTTGATTTGCCGCTAACCCATTGAAGTACTGCTTCTTGGGCCTATACATCAAGAATATACGAAGTGATAATGGCACGGAGTTCAAGAACACCCAAGTTGAGGAGTAACTAGACGAAGAAGGCATAAAACATGAATTTTCAGCACCGTACTCCCCTCAACAAAACGAAGTAGCCGAAAGGAAGAATCGAACCCTCATAGATATGGCGAGGACAATGCTTGATGAGTAAAAGACTTCAGATCGATTTTGGGATGAAGCGGTGAACACCTCTTGTCATGCCATAAATCGACTCTATCTTCATCGCCTTCTCAAGAAAACGTCATATGAACTACTCAATGGTAACAAGCCTAATATTTCCTATTTTTGAGTTTTCTGTTCTAAATGTTATATCTTGATCAAGAACCCTAGGACTTCAAAGTTCGCTTCGAAGTCCGATGAAGGTTTCTTGGTTGGCTACGATTCAAACTCTTATGCCTATCGTGTCTTCAACAAGGTCTCTGTACTTGTTGAAGTAGCACATGACATATTGTTTGATGAAACTAATGGCTCTTAAGAAGAGAAAGTTGGTCAATGTGTGCTAGATAGAGAAGAAGCTCCATGTCAAGCGTTGAGAAGAATGGCGTTGGGCGATGTTCGACCACAAGCGCCACCTCCAAATGCAAATGAAAAAGATGAACCACAAATGGAGGTAATTGATCAAGGGGGAGCTTCTACACAAGATCAACCTCATGAAGATCAAGGTGACCAACAAATCAATGAGGGCAACCATCTAGGGGACATGAAGATGACCATGAAGATTCAAGACCATAAGTACCACATCCAAGAGAACACCAATGCATTCAAAGAGATCACCCCGTCGACAACATAATCGGTGACATCCAAAAGGGAGTAACAAATAGATCCCGAATTGCTAATTTTTGTGAACATACTTGTTTGTATCTTCTTTGGAACCTCACAAGGCTGAAGATGCATTGAAAGATCTGGATTGGGTGGTGGCAATGCAAGAAGAATTGAACAACTTCAAATGGAATGATGTGTGGGAACTTGTCAAAAGGCCCAAGTTCAACGCCGTCGGCACTAAATGTGTCTTCTGCAACAAGCAAGACGAACACGGGGTGGTGACAAGAAACGAGGCGCGACTTGTGGCCAAAGGATATTCACAAGTCGAAGGTTTAGATTTTGACGAAGCTTTTGCTCCCGTAGCTAGGATTGAATCAATTAGAATATTACTTGCATATGCTACTCACCATGATTTCAAGCTCTATCAAATGGTTGTGGAAAGCGCCTTCATCAATGGACCAATCAAGGAGGAGGTGTACGTGGAGCAACCCCCCCCCCCCCCCCCCCCCCCCCCCCCCCCGGATTCGAAGATCAAGAGTTCTTCGACCATGTGTTCAAACTGCGTAAGGCTCTCTATGGCCTCAAACAAGCTCCTAGAGCTTGGTATGAGTGCCTTAGATATTTTTTAATTGAAAATGGATTTAAGATTGGCAAAGCTGATTACACACTATTTACCAAGCTCTTTGACAATGATCTATTTATCTGTCAAAATTTATGTTGATGACATCATTTTTGGTTCAACTAACAAATCCTTTTGTGAAGAATTTAGTAAGATTATGACATATAGATTCGAGTTGTCCATGATGGGAGAACTGCGATATTTCTTGGGATTCCAAGTGAGGCAACAAAAGGAAAGGACGTTCATAAGCCAAACAAAGTACACTCAAGACATACTCAATAAGTTTGGAATGGACAAGGCGAAGCCTATAAAGGCTCCCATGGCAACAAATGGACACCTGGATCTCAATAAAGACGAACCAAATGTGGATCAAAAGGTATATCGCTCCATGATTGGATCCCTACTCTACTTATGTGCATCTAGGCCTGATATTATGTTAAGTGTATGTTTGTGTGCAAGATTTCAAGCCAATCCTAAGGAGTGTCATTTGATAGCCATAAAAAGAATATTGCGATATTTAGTTCTGTCGGTACCCTAGAAACCGTACACCCCTTGAGGTTACAAAGATATCAAGGAAAAGTCACCCACTTGATTTGAAGACCTTCGGAGGCCCACATGTCAGATGTAACCGGACCCGCTTCTCCAACATGGTTAATCCCAGGGTCGCCACGTGTACTATCAAACCGGAGCTACCGCCCACAAGGGGGAAGCTCCAGGCCATGTATCGAAACGGCACCTTCGGACTTAACCCCAGACCGAGAGAAGCTCCGGACCTGACACGTGGCAGGTAGCTCCGAAGCTTCCTGTTTTCCACAGTACGCTCCAGAGCTGCCACGTGTCCACCCGTCGGAGCTTCAGCCTCTGACCTCCGGAAGACTTCATAACGGCTCCGGATCTTCAAAGGGGAATCAAGGACTTCAAGACCCAATTAAGTGTCATTAATACCATATTAATGACACGCGGTCGGATGACCTTAATTACCAGTAACGGTGCTGTCCAAAGCCCATTACCCAGTCATTAAGGGCAATTAAACTCGTTGAATGAATATCAATACTAGTAACCGCCGGGGGCCACATGTCAGGCCAGACTAACTTGTAACGGCCTGCCCTTGTACTATAAAAGGACAGGCCGACTACGGATTCCACACGTTCAGTGACGCTACATACGCGCCATAGACGCTCAACACAAACTCATACAGCTAATACAACACCAACACACCCGTGGAGTAGGGTATTACGCTCAGGCGGCCCGAACCACGTAAACTCCCGTGTCTCCTGTGTCATATACTATTCACCTTCTCGAATCTCCGCGTGCCCACACCGAACTTCAAACTCCTATAACACTTTAGTAGTGTCGGGAGATCTGCCGGTTCCAAACCACCGACAGTTGGCGCGCCAGGTAGGGGGCGCCTGAGGTTTTGAGAATGGTGAACTCAGCTGCTGGATCATCCAACGGTCAACCTGCTGCTCAGGCTGTTGGGGGCAATCCCTCCAATATGCAGCCACCAGCAGGAGCCTCAGCACCAGCAGGAGTCACACTACCACCACCACCGCCTTCACCAACAAATCAAGCTGGACAACGCGACGGTGCGCCGGCGTCAATCACTGCGTCAGCAAATCATGACAACCCGGAACACGCGCTCCATGCAGCGCGTGCTCTTCTCCAACGCCCACCACCTCCGGATGCATCTCGAGATGCACTGGAGCAGTGGAGGGCCGATGTGGAGCATTTGGTTGCAGCAGCAGCCGAACGCCTCAGCAACCAAGGTCCTCCTCCTTCAGGACGAGCCCCGTCGCAGCGGCGGACCTTGTCTGGTAGACTTGGTCCGCATGTTTCCAATGGCAGGAGACGTGCTGCGTCACAACAAGTGATGTCATTGCCCTCCAGGGCACGACGCACTCACACGGTATCCAGGCTTTCGACTCATGACCTCCGGGCGGAGCTTGATCGCCGATACCGCCAGCAGGACGACCGAGTCCATATTGAGCGTGCCCGTGAAAGACGGGAAGCTCAGGACCTTTCTGCTCCTGAAGGAGTGGGAGGAGGCTGTTCAGCCCTGGCCATGCATCTGCGTATGGTCAGGTGGCCATAGAAGTTCCGACCTCACCTGCCTGAAAAATTCGATGGGACTGTCAATCCCGCCGAATTTCTTCAGATATACTCCACTGCAATCTTGGCAGCTGGAGGAAACGAGGCTGTGATGGACAATTATTTTCCAGTGGCCTTAACAGGGATCGCCAGGTCCTGGTTTATGAGCCTTCCACCCAACTCTATCAACAGTTGGGAGGAGCTGTGCCGACAGTTCACTGCCAACTTCGGGAGTTCATACACCCGACCAGTCACTGAACTGGACCTTTTTGTAGTCGTGCAAAAAGGGGGAGAATCCCTGCGATCATTCATCCAGAGGTTCTCTCAGGTACGAAATACTATCCCTTCTATCTCTAGCGCCTCTGTCATTGTGGCATTCAAGCAGGGTGTACGAGATAAGAAGATGTTGGAGAAACTGGCGATCAAGGTGATCACCAGTGTCACGAAACTCTTCAGCTTGGCTGACAAATGTGTCAGAGCTGCGAAGGGCCGTGAGATGCACTCCAAACCAACCTCGGAGGGTCACAAGAAATCCTCCAAAGAAGAAGCCGCTACCTCCGGGGGTGGCAAGAAGAAAAAGAATACCAACGACAAGAAGAAGCAGTCGGCCGGCACATCCAACGTTGCAGCTGCTGCAACTCCGGGTGGCCGGGGGCCACGCCCCGAGAAGCGACCTCGACCGTCTTCTGAAGACGATGGCAAACCCAAAGTGTGGTGTCCCATTCACAAAACGGGCAGCCACAGTTTGGAAGACTGCCGGGAGGTCCAAAACCTGGCCGAGCGCTACAACAAGCGCCGGGAAGAATCCCCTTTCCGACAGAGGGAAGGAAAGCAAAAAGTCGACGAAGCTCCGGCTAAAGAGGAGTTAGGATTTCAGGATCCCAAAATGGTCCTGAAGGCCGTTTACACCTCCGTCGACGATGATTCTAACGTCTCTGATAACGAACGTCGGAAGACCATGAACACCATTTTTGGTGGATCATGGGACATCACCTCCCGCCGCGTCATCAAGACTATGCGTCGGGATATGGCCGCTGTAGCCCCTATAGTCAGGCCGGAACCTCATCGGAAGTGGATGGACACAACCATCACTTTTGATTCTTCGGACTGCCCTCGGAGCATGGTTGGAGCAAGACAGTTACCTTTGACGGTATCTCCTACCATCAACAACATCCAGCTCCACCACGTCATGGTAGACGGAAGTTCGGGGCTTAACCTCATAAGCTTCGAAGCTTTTACTAAGCTTCAACTCCGACCTTCGGATCTACACCCCTCTCGACCCTTCTCCGGAGTAGGTCCGGGGGCCATTACCCCACTCGGAGCTATTACTCTCCCCGTTACCTTCGGGACACGGGAGAAGTACCGCACCGAGAAGTTGGTCTTTGACGTTGCTCAGATCAACTTACCCTTCAATGCCATCTTGGGTAGGCCTGCCCTGTACAAATTCATGGCAGATGCCCATTATGGCTATCTGGTGTTGAAGATGCCAACGCCAGTAGGCGTTCTCCGGATCCGCGAAGATCGTACTGCCGGAGTAACTGCTCTGGAAGAACTCCATGCACTCACCACGGCGCAAGAGGAGGATTCCAGGCAGGAGCAAGCTCCAAAACCCCCGAGCATTCGTCAACGAGGCTCGACTTCTGCACCTCGTGTGCAGCCAAGCGGCGACACCGACATTCCCGTCAAAGTCGTCCAAATTGGTTCCGATGCTGCTCAGACCACCCGTATATCGGGGGGACTGACCGACAAATAGGAACTCGCGCTCATCACTTTCCTCCGGGCTAACGTCGACGTGTTTGCCTGGAAACTGTCACAAATGCCTGGGATCCCCAAGGAAGTGATTGAGCACAATCTGAAGATCTACTCCGATGCCCGGCCTGTGCATCAGAAGCCCCGGAAGCAATCCGTAGAGCGACAGAACTTCATCCGACAAGAAGTGAAGAAGTTACTCGAAGCCGGATTCATCCGTGAAGTCTTCCATCCAAAATGGCTGGCAAATCCAGTCGTTGTGCCCAAGGCCGGCGGGAAGCTTCGGATGTGCATCGACTACACCACACTAAATAAGGCATGTCCAAAAGATCCATTCCCACTACCTAGAATAGATCAGATAGTGGATTCCACCTCCGGGTGTGAATTACTGTGTTTTCTAGATGCATATTCCGGGTATCATCAAATCCGGTTGTCTAGGGAGGATGAAGAGCATACCTCATTCATCACAGTAGATGTATTATACTGTTATACAGCCATGCCCTTTGGTCTCAAGAATGCAACTTCAACTTTTGTACGAGCTATGTACAGAACTTTTAAAGAACTCATTAGAGACATAGTGGAAGTGTACGTCGATGACATCGTGGTCAAATTCAAGGACAAGGAGTCACTCCTTGACACCTTGCAAGCTGTCTTCGACAAGCTGCGGGCCACCCGTATAAAGCTAAACCCCGACAAGTGTGTCCTCGGGGTTAGCTCCGGAAAACTTCTTGGTTTCCTAGTGAGTCACTGGGGCATAGAAGCTAATCTGGCGAAGATTAAGGCCATTGAAGACATGCGGCCACCAGCCCGTATCAAAGACGTCCAGAAGTTAACTAGATGTCTAGCAGCCCTCAGCCGGTTCATTTCAAGACTGGCGGAACGGGCACTCCCCTTCTTCAAGCTATTGAGGAAGTCCGGACCATTTCAATGGTCCGAAGAAGCAGAGAAGGCATTCCAGGAACTGAAACAGTTCCTCACCACCCTACCAATTCTGGTAGCTCCGAACCCTGGTGAGCCTTTGTTGCTTTACATTTCTGCAACTGACGAAGTCGTCAGTATGGTTCTGGTTGCAGAGAGACCAGAGCTACCTCATACTCAGGAATCCAGACCCCTTCGAGAGGGTCCGGAGGTACCTGAAAGAGAGCCTGGGTCCCAGCTCCCAGACTCAAATCCACAAGAAGTCACTTCAGGAGACCCAGACCGCTGCGGGAGGGTCCAGGTCACTTCTGAAGAAGCCCCGGGTCCCTCCAGCCAGGACCCGGAGGTCTTTGAAGAAAATCCTGATTCCTCCGGGAGGATCCGGGTCAGTGAAGAGGAAGCTCCGGACCCTTCCGGGATGATCCGGACCATTCAGCGCCCGGTGTACCTCATTAGTGAAGTGCAACATGATGCCAAGACTCGATACCTAGAGGTGCATAAGCTGCTCTATGCAATCCTTATTGCCTCCAGGAAACTTCGCCATTACTTCCAAGCTCACAAAGTCTCAGTGGTGACCTCTTACCCACTTCGAGCAATCTTGCATAATCCCAACTCAACTGGGAATATTGCAAAGTGGGCAGCGGAATCGGCTGAATTTGATCTTGAATTCATTTCAAGGCAAGCAGTCAAGAGTCAAGCATTAGCAGATTTTGTGGCAGAATGGACTCCTTCTCCATCAAACCCTGGGGGCCCCAGTGAGCAAAAGACGGAGCATCAAGCTCCAGCCTTCACTGAGCCTCACTGGACCCTCTACTTCGACGGCTCCATGCAGAAGCAGGGTGCCGGAGCTGGAATCCTTCTCCTTGCACCGACCGGGGAGAAGGTGAAATACATGGTACACCTTGACTTCAAGGCAACCAACAACATGGCAGAGTATGAAGCACTCATCTACGGACTAAAGGTGGCACTATCATATGGTGTCAAGCAACTGCTGGTCAAGGGAGATTCGCAGCTCATCATTAAGCAGGTGAAGGGTGAATGTTCCTGTAATAATCTCCAGCTAGCTGCTTACCTCCTTGAAGTCCAGAGGCTTCAGAAGGACTTTGAAGTCCTAGATCTCCACCATGTTCAGCGTGCTCACAACGCTGAAGCTGACGAACTCTCGACGAAAGCATCAACCGGAGCTCCGGCTCCTGACGGAACTTTTGTCCGGAGGTTGTCGAAACCCACAGCTCATCCTGCTGAACTGAGCGAAGGGGGCGAGATCAGCATCCCAAAGCTGATGGTCCCAATGGCCCTATTACCATGGCAGCCATCAAGGGTCGTAGGTGCTACCGGAAGCTCCGAGCAACCCAACACGCAAGACTCAAATGCTCAAGTTAGTTCCGATGCATGGATCTCGGAGATCCGGAACTACTTGAAAGACAACATCCTTCCTGACGATGATGTATCCGCTGACCGGGTAGTCAGATTGGCTAAAAGATACACGTTGGTAGAAGGGGATCTCTACCGGCGCGGTGCCAACGGCATCCTAATGCGGTGCATCACAAGGGAAGAAGGCTGCGAGCTCCTCGCAGAAACCCATGGAGGCGAGTGTGGGAACCACGCGTCTTCCCGCACGTTGGTCGGTAAAGCCTTTCGGCATGGCTTCTACTGGCCTAAAGCACTCCAGGAGGCAACTGAGCTGGTGAAAAAATGCAAAGCATGTCAATTTCATGCAAAGCAAATTCACAAACCGGCTCAGCCCCTACAAATGATACCTCCTACATGGCCTTTCGCTGTGTGGGGGATGGACATCTTGGGACCTTTCCCAAGAGCCGTCGGAGGTTACAAATTCCTATACGTCGCCATTGATAAGTTCACTAAGTGGCCGGAAGCAACTCCAGTTGTGACAATCAACAAGCAATCTGCTATCAACTTTTTGCAGTCCATTGTATGCAGATTTGGAGTCCCAAACAAAATCATCACTGATAATGGGACCCAGTTCACAAGCTCTGCATTTCAAGGATATTGCGAAGACCTCGACATTCAAGTTTGCTACACCTCTGTAGCTCACCTAGCCAGCAATGGCAAAGCCGAGAGAGCAAATGCTGAAATCCTTAAAGGACTCAAGACGCACACCTATGAGCGCTTGAAAAAGCATGGAGCCAACTGGATCGAAGAGCTTCCACCCACTTTATGGGCCAACAGGACATCTCCAAACCGGTCAACTGGAGAGACACCCTTCTTTCTGGTGTACGGAGCTGAAGCAATCCTTCCTCCAGAAATCACCTTGGGTTCACTCCGGGTCCGGACCTTCGACGAAGCCACGCAGGATCAGCTCTGGCGTGAAGACCTAGACCTCCTTGAGGAGGGAAGGTGCCAAGCAGCTGTTTGGAATGCCCGATATCGTCAAGCCCTACGGTGTTATCATCAGCGGCATGTACACAACTGACAGCTCGAGGAAGGCGACCTGGTGCTACGGAGAATACAATCCAGAGAAGGGTTAAACAAACTCTCCCCCGGCTGGGAGGGACCCTTCCGAGTGATTAAAGTATCCCGTCCCGGAAGCGTTCGCTTGGCTACCGAGGATGGGACACCTCTCCCAAATCCTTGGAACATCGAGCACCTCCGTAAGTTCTACACTTAATACCACGGAGGTGAGTCTTGAGTAACTTGAGATGTATGTTATAGAGTCATTGTACAGAGTCGGGTAGTTCCTCCGGGAGAGCAGCCGTACCTTTCCCGAAAGGTCCGCAAAGTTCATGCAACACTTGTCACAGTCTCCGGACTAAAAGTGTGGCTAACTACCCTGGGTCAAACGAGAAATGAAACACGCTTAGCCTGGTTCCGTACCCTAAGAGTGTACTTGTTTCCCCTGTACCCCGGACCTATAATAAAAGACATCTTCATGTGAAACAGACTCCACGTGCATTTATTTTGTACAGGCTCAACATTTTTTATTTTTGTCTTTCTTGTCTATAACAAAGACGTGCTGTTTTTAAGAAATTTTAGTTCGACCGGTTTATATACAATACGAGTTGTATTGTCAATTCTTTTGGATTCAAATATTGTTCCTGGCCAACTCGCCTGAAAGCCGCCAAGCCAATCTAGGGCCGGAGTATGCTATCGACTTAGCCTGGTCAAGCACCCTAAGGACGCCACTAGAGCTACACCCCGGCATGCCGAAGTAAGGCGAGTCCAAATACAATTGAATCCGGAAGAAAAGGCAATGTATTCGATTGTGTCTAGAATCGCGTTTGACCTAAAACTTTCTTGAGAATCGTAAGCCACGACGAAGTTATAGACAAGAAACAAATTTTACTATTTTTCTTGACTTCAGTGTGCAGGAAAAATAAAATACACGTTGATGGAGAAAAGCCGGAGCTAACAAAGCTCCGACTCCCCTAGGTGGTTTGTAATCGATGTTACACATCGAAAACAAGCATCACCGGACTAATCAAGCTCCGGTAAAGCCAGGGGGGTCAGCCGTCGACGCTGAATAAAAGATGGTGAGAAGACCCCACAAATGGAGTCTGCTGCCAACAAACTAAGTGCTGGCAAAGGTCACTGCCGGAGCTACTAGGCTCTGACACCCCGGAGGACTAACTATCGATGCCCTACGCGTTGATAGATACTATTGCCGGAACTACTAAGCTCCAACGATAGACAATGTCGGAGCTTCTAAGCTCCGACAACCTCAGGGGGCCTTCACTATCGAAGACTTCGAACCTAAATTCTACAAGTTCGGAGCAAATGAGTCTTCAACAAAACGCAATATCCTCTTGGTACATGTTCACAATCAAATTGTGTACATCTACCAGGGGGCCAAGTGAAGACAAAAGCGTTGAAGACAAAAAGTGAAATTCACAAAAATTTGGAGATTTCATTCATCTGGAGACAAGGAATTACATCTGGAGACAAGGGATTACAAAATTGAGGAAGAAGAAGAGAAAATACAAGTGAGAACTATAGAGATGATCCTAGACCCTATGGAAGAATTGGGTGACCTTCTAGGCAACCTCCGATACGTTGGCTCAGGTAGCTTCGCCTTCTCCTTCGACGGGACCTTCAAGCACCGGGTCCAGAGGAAATTGGGAGTTTCGGCTGGTGTAGCACATCAGCACATATTCTGCGACGTTCTTCGCCAGGGATTGCCCCTCAACCTCCAGTTGGTCCGCGATGACATCGCCCACCTTGGAGAGCTTGCTACTTGCTGCGCTCAACGCCTGCAGCGCTAGGTCTGGCTCCGGCTCCGGATCATCCGGGCGCACGGGGCTGAAACCCATCGGTGTCAGCGCGTCGTTGGCCTTGCCCAGGAACTCCCAAATCTGTAGGGAGTCCGCAGTCCTCAAGCCATTCATTTCTTCCAGGGATCTCCTGGCCGCCATCAGTTCAGAATTCTCACGGGCGAGGTGCTCAACTTCTTTGACGTTTTGCTGAATCTTTTCAGCAACCCGCCTTTCGAGTTTTCCGAGCTCCTCCTCCCGGAGGTGGATCTTGTTCCGGCGGTCGACCAGGTCCTTCTCTCTACCCCTCACTTTCTTCTCCCTGGCAGTAAGGGCACACTCTTGTTCATAGAGTTCCTTCCCTCGCACCCATACCTTCTCCTCTTCCTCTTGGCAGCGTTCTTCCAATTTTTTGGTGCGCTCCTCGAGGCCCTTGTCAGCCAGAGCCACCTTCTCGGCGAGCTCCTCCTCCCTCCTCAGGACGTCATCCCGCAGCTCTTGGAGTCTCTGCTCTTCATCCTCGAGCCGTTTCTCCCTCTCCTCAAGTGCCTCTCGGCGCTTGATGAGTGTAGTGTTAATGGCCTCAAGCCTTT
The DNA here is from genome assembly GCA_036927565.1 of Tuctoria greenei. NCBI lineage: Eukaryota > Viridiplantae > Streptophyta > Magnoliopsida > Poales > Poaceae > Tuctoria > Tuctoria greenei. The sequence goes on along the minus strand of JAYESD010000006.1, from coordinate 152,796,570 downwards.
CGTGGCGTTCATCGGCCGCACTATTGGCTGCTTTGGCTTGATCGTAAATCTCCCGGGATTGAACGTCGAGGGCGCGAGTCAAACTCTCCCTGTCATCCAGCAACTTGCCCCAGTACTCCAGGCGGATCTTCTCCCACTTGATCCATTCTTTGTCATCCGCTAGCCTCGACTGCGCCAGCTTGGTCTTGAAGTAGAGCCGATTACGCCACCGCCTAAGGGTTTGGCGCTCCTCTTCAAGAGCTTTGCTGTCGTGGAAGAAGGCTAGTTGGACTTGACGCAGACTGGAACAAGCGTTGTCAATGGACAATGACAACGGGATAGGTTCCGGACCTGCTGGGACCTCCTCCGCTGGTTCCAGCGGGTTTTTAGATACAAAAATTGGGTCCCACTCCACAAGAGTGGTCCCCTGAGTCTCCATGGCACTAGGGCCGTCCTCCGGGATGGCCTCAGTCACCATCGAGGAAGGCCCCATCACCAGTTCTTCGTTCACCCCCTCGGGCAGGGGGCCAGCGACTTCGCTTGGGCACTCCGGCTCGGCCGTGAGTACCTCCGACGTCATCACTTCCAGAGCAGGGGCAGCTTCTGGCTCCAGCCTAGGCACCTCCTCCGATGGGGTCTCGAGCTCCATCACCTCTTCAACAACCGGCTGGGGAGCCGGAAGATCCTCAACCTCGATGGGCCCTACGGCCGGAGCTTCAATAATGACCGGCTCTGCGGCCGGTGCTTCGGAGGTAGCCGACCCAACTGCCGGAACTTCCTCAGCTTCCGGCGCGCGAGCTGAGACTTCAATCACCGCCGGCTCGACCACCGGAGCTTCGACACTTTCAAGCTCCAGGGCCGGAATCACAGCTTCTTCCGGCTCAACGGCCGGAACTTCTGTCATTTCAGCACCAGGACCCGGAGCTTCAACCTCCGGGGCAGGTGCCGCTGGCGCATCTTCTCTCCCATGGTCCGGTGCTACCACGGGAGCCTCTGGGGATGAGTCGATGTCCATGACCACGACAGCCGGCGCCGGAGCAGTCGTAGCTTCATCCACCACTTGGGGCGGCAGTAGGACCGGAGCAGAAACTTCCACCCCCACAGCTTCAGTTGCTACGGCTAAGGCTGGAGCCTCACTCCTCTTCTTGGAAACACTGCAAATGATGGACGCAAAAACGTAAAAAAGCAATCACTACATCAAAACTATTGTCCAAGGTAAAGATTAAAAATTACCTTGGGAGGCTTCCTCACCAGCTTGCGCAGAACCTTTTTCCCGGACGTTCAGGGCTGGTCATAGCCGGAGTGGAAGCTCCAGAAAGCCCCCCGGAACTAGTCGCGACCACAGGTGTTTCCCGAGTCGAGGCCCTCCTCGACCAGGAAGAACCCCCGGACCTGGAGGCCTCCACGGGCCCAGGTGCTGGAGTCGCATGCCCGGAGCTAACACTCCGGGAAGATCCCACTAAGGGAACAGTCGCACTCCGGGAGGACCCCACTGCGGGAACAGTCGCGTCCTGGGAGGACCCCACTGTGGGAACAGTCGCCGCGGTTGTAGAAGACCTTCCCCTCCGGGGAGAAGGTGTCGAGGCGGAAGTAGCGGGCCTGACGGACCTTCCGTCGGCATACCGCAGCTTCCTCTTCCGACTCTCGGGTTCATCCGCCAGTTCCTTGCCCTTGCCGACGACCTCGACCCTCGCCTTTGGGGCAGGGTCAGAGCCATCTTCGGGCATTCCGGGGATCGCCACCCGGGTGGTTGATCTTCTCTCAACGACACCAAGGTCGTCAAGCATGGGCATCTTCCGCCGGAGCTCCCTGCTGAACTCCACTTCCATGTTCAGAGGGAGAAAGGCTGATGGTGGAGTTAAGTCATCACCATCGACGTCGATGCCGTGCTGGAACTTCTTGAGGTGGAACTCCAAGGTTTTCCACACCATGTTGGACTTCAACCCGGTCTCGACCCGGTCGTCGTCCATCACGCTGTTGAGGGCCCATGCGAGTTTCTCCCTCTTCTTCAGCGGCGCCCACCTGTTGACCAGGAAGTTGTAAAATACCGCCTGAGGGGTTAATCCCCCCTCCACGCACCGGCAAATCCTGGTCAGAACATGGTCGAAGGCGTCCGCAAGCACCGGAGCTTCACTCCAGATCGTCGTGTCAATGTTGGGGAGGCCTTCGGGCAGCTCCAGCCTCTCATGCTCCTCCACCCAGATGACTATCCAGTCCTTCTTCCAGTTATCCCACTTCCGAGAAGGGAACGACCGGAGGTACATGAATGGGCACTTCTTGCGCTTCACGAAGTAGTAGAAGCCAAGGTACTCATTGCTCCTACTGGTGGTGTGGACGGTGAAGAAGGTCCGGAAGAGTTCAATGCAGGGGGGATGCCCACCCACATCTCACAGAAGTGGACGAAGATAGACACGAGGAGAATGGAGTGAGGGCCAAGGTGGTATAGCTGCAGACCATAGAAGTCCAGTAGCATCAAGAAAAAGGAAGAAAAAGGTGGGATCAACCCCACCATGGCATACGAGGAGAAGTACACCATTTTGCCAGAGTGCTCCTTCTCGAATGGGAGCTCTCCACCGGCGCGGACCGAGCGGTTGAAGAAGTCCGAGGGCCACCCCATGAGGGCCCGGACCTTCTTCAGGTCGCTGTCGGTCTTCAAGCGACTCTCGCGGAGACCCAACTCCATCGCGGCACGGCTAGGCAAGAGAATAAAAGCGAAGCACAAGTTGGGAGTTTGAGCGCAAGATCAGATGGGAGGCGTGAAGAACTCCTGATAGTGCATGCTTTCCTTCTTAAGTAAGCCCTCGCAACGCTTGGATGGAAACCGCAAGGAAGTCGAAGAAACCATTCAAAAACTCCACCGAGCCGATGACAAGGGGGCCCGGGACCACCCCGATGATCAAGTCGAGGTTCTTACCCAGGCGAACGGTTGTCATCAAGAGGCAGGAAACCCGAAGGCGACGGCCTGACAAGGCGCGCGGAACCGATACGGTTCTCGTATCGGGAACCGACGACCTTCAATTGCGTGATCCGCACGCCAAAGATCTCATCTGCCGCACGCAGGACACGCCACGTGGCGAGGATTTAACTCCAAACCCTCGCCCACGACACCTCTGAAGACCTTTGAAGACCCAGTTCAAAAGTCGCGAGGATGGACCCACCTCCGGCCGAATGACCTCACCCCAGTGGTCTTCTCCGGAGGTAGGTCCAGGGGGCCACTGTCGGTACCCTAGAAACCACCCACCCCTTGAGGTTACAAAGATATCAAGGAAAAGTCACCCACTTGATTTGAAGACCTTCGGAGGCCCACATGTCAGATGTAACCGGACCCGCTTCTCCAACATGGTTAATCCTAGGGTCGCCACGTGTACTATCAAACCGGAGCTACCGCCCACAAGGGGGAAGCTCCGGGCCATGTACCGAAACGGCACCTTCGGACTTAACCCCAGAACGAGAGAAGCTCCGGACCTGAGACGTGGCAGGTAGCTCTGGAGCTTCCTGTTTTCCACAGTACGCTCCGGAGCTACCACGTGTCCACCCGTCGGAGCTTCAGCCTCTGACCTCCGGAAGACTTCATAATGGCATCGGATCTTCAAAGGGGAATCAAGGACTTCAAGACCCGATTAAGTGTCATTAATACCATATTAATGACACACGGTCGGATGACCTTAATTACCAGTAACGGTGCTGTCCAAAGCCCATTACCCGGTCATTAAGGGCAATTAAACTCGTTGAATGAATATCAATACTAGTAACCGCTGGGGCCACATGTCGGGCCAGGCTAACTTGTAACGGCCTGCCCTTGTACTATAAAAGGACAGGCTGACTACGGATTCCACACGTTCAGTGACGCTACATACGCGCCATAGACGCTCAACGCAAACTCATACAGCTAATACAACACCAACACACCCGTGGAGTAGGGTATTACGCTCAGGCGGCCCGAACCACGTAAACTCCCATGTCTCCTATGTCATATACTATTCACCTTGTCGAATCTCCGCGCGCCCACACTGAACTTCAAACTCCTATAACACTTTAGTAGTGTCGGGAGATCTGCCGGTTCCAAACCACCGACAAGTTCGTACACCCAACCTAGGCCTTTGGTATCCTAAAGGTTTCAAGTTCAATCATATTGGATACTCTGATGCAGATTATACCGGATGCAAAGTAGATAGAAAAAGTACACCTGGTACATGCCAATTCCTAGGTAGATCCCTAGTTTCCCGGTCCTCCAAGAAACAAAACTCCATTGCCTTATCCATGGCCGAAGTAGAGTATGTTGCACCCAGGAGTTCTTGTGCACAACTCCTTTGAATGCGACAAACTCTAAGGGATTACGGCTACAATATGAGCCGTATTCCACTCCTTTGTGATAATGAGAGTGCTATTAAAATCGCCCATAACCCCATTTAGCACTCTAGGACCAAACACATAGATATTTGACATCACTTTTTGAGAGACCACTCAATAAAAGGAGACATAGCCATTTCCCATGTCAACACTGAAAAACAACTAGCTGACATATTTACCAAGCCACTTGATGAAAAATGTTTTTTCGAGCTCCAAAATGAACCAAATATCCTTGATGCTCGGAACGTGGCTTGAAAACATGCACACCTGGATGCCACCTTCAAAATCTATTGATTGTGTTATGAAAATCATATTTCTCTATTTTATTCGAAAAACTATTTCAATTACTTGATCTTGTTGAATTATAGTCATAGCTTGATTGTTGGATGTTTACTGATCATATTCATCAAGATTTTTTGTGTGTTTTGCCCCAAATTTTCTTTGTAAGAACCTTCAAATATATACAAATGGGCTAATTGCTTCTGTTCTGGTGACCACGGACTAGTCCGTGGTTGCCCAGACTAGTCCACACACTGCAGACTAGTCCGGAGAGGTCCGGTAGTCCGGACTAGTCCGGTTGACCACAGACTAGTCTGATTTTTCGACTCCATAACCCTAGGGCCGCCAACCACTAATCTCCCCATCCTCAAAACTTCCCTCATACTCTCTCTCTTCACTCGAGCGCCTCCAAGGTCATTTGGCGTTTTCTCAACGACGATTGCTAGATCCCCCCTCTCCTTCTTTTTGGTGCCTTGAAGCCAATGGGGGAGAGATTGAGGGGAGTCACTAGGTCTAGCAGTAGTTTGAGAGATGAGAGCTCCATTTGCATCTTTTGATCTCTATTATGCTTTTGGGTTGTAAAACTGATCTTTATTATACTTTTTGTTTGTAAAATTGGTATTATGCTTTTATTACGTTTCTAGTCATGGTTATGAAGTGTGTGATTGTGCTTTGATATAATCTATGTCCTTGCTTTGAAATTGACATATATGCTTGATGTTGATTTGATTATGTCAATTATCTCATTTTCATCACGATTATTGCTTACACACACTTAGTCTTGCACCCCACCATAAAGAGTGCACATATGTCTTATGTTTTCATTGCCTAATTTGTTCCAAGCTCATATGTGCACACTTTATGAAAACCTGGTTTTTTTAATCATATTTGTGAAATCTCAATTGGTTGTCATCAATCACCAAAAAGGGGGGGGGATTGAAAGTGCATCTAGGCATCCCTTGTGGGTTTTGGTTGATTTATGACAAACAAATGAGATCCTAACCAAATTGTTGAGATGAGCGCAGGTTTCAATGAAATTATGAAGTAAGCGCAAAAAGAAATCACTATCACTGCACAAGTTTACACAGGTCCGAACTAGTTCGATGTTCACCGGACTAGTCTGATAACCTCTCTGCCCAGGATCGGACAAGTCCTCCCAGTGCGGACTTGTCCACACCGGACTATTCCGGTAAAGTCCGGACTAGTCCGATAATCCTTCTGATCAATATCGGACAAGTCCGACATTCCACAGACTAGTCTGAAATCCCCACTAAGCAACATCGGATAAGGCCCCCCCTCCCCATTTCATACTTGTCCTTAGTCCCTAAAAATTCCACGACACTGGACTAGTCCGATCTTATCCAGACTAGTCCGATATCCTCTCTGACTAAAATCGGACAAGTCCTCCAAGTGCGGACTTGTCCTCAATTCACTAAGGGTTTCACCATGCCGGACTAGTCCGATAAGTGCTGAACTATTACAAACATCTCCAGAGACAAAATCAGACTAGTCCGCCCAGGGCCGGACATGTCTGATAATTCAGGACACTTAGGGTTTCCCACACGCCACACACCGGACTACTCTGGAGTCCACCACGGACTAGTCCGGACATCGCAAACCCTAACGGTAACCTTTGGAAACCCTAGTATAAATAGAGGTATACGACCTCTAAGCAAACTCTCTCGACCCCCTACGCCGTCACACCCTCCAAGAGCCTAGAAAACACATCTCTCCACACAATACAACGCAAGAAAGATCAAATCCTTGAGGATTAACCATAGATCAAAGGAGAGACACATTCTTCACGTCTCGAGCTCTTGTGTTTGATTCTCTCACACACTCTCGCTATTTCATTGCATACTTTTCAAGTGTGTTTGGTGGTGTTTCGATTTGTAAATATTGGGGAGCCCTCAACTTGTGAGAAGGCCCCTTGAACACGGTTATTTTACCCCTTTGTGATTAGCAGAAGAGAATCATCCTCTGTGGTGATTCGACGAGGGTAGGGTTTTTGAAGACCCGATCCTCCTTGGGCTCCTCAACGTGGATGTAGATTTCCTCTGTGGAATCGAACCACGAGAAAAAAATCATTGTGTCCTTGTTTTGTTCTTACTATTCATTGCAATCTAGGGTTTGCTCGATCTTGTTAAACTTACGTTAAAACTTCAAAACTAAAGTTAACTTGTGTCACATCTAGTTTCATTGAAGCAATACACTCTATTTGTAACTCAATTTCCGCTGTATGGAGTACCTTGATCGAAATCATTGATCAAACTTAATCAATCGAGTCCGCATATACCAGACTAGTCCGCACCCTACCAAACTAGTCCGATCTCTCTGCATTTGATTAGGTTGCTAAGTGTTTCAGGTTCTGATGAAAAGTTCAAAAAGCCTATTCACCCCCTCTTGGTTGCATTCATAGGGATAGAACAATTTGGAAATACTGGACTTAAAAGGTCCAAAAAAGCACTAAGTGCAACATTGTTGATTCTATAAAATGACTTGATGTGGAGCAACTTCACCACAAAACAAAACCTAGTATAGGGACCATCAGGGTGTAACACCTGTTCCATGTCTTCTAATATGGTGGCAAACTTTGACTTCATTCTTGGACCATGATTTTCATCTGGCTATAGATCTTGTACCACTCAGTATGTTTGATTATCTTCGAGGTCATCTTGACACTCATTCGCCCCAAATTCAACATTGCAGCCAGCATCTTCATCCAAATGCTCAACACTGCAGCCAATATATTCATTCAAATGCTCAACACTTCCAGTGACCATGACCAATGGTGGTTCTCCATGATGTATCCACCGAGTGTATGTGAGGGTCCAGGTTGCTCATAATCGGGAGCACGGCTATCATGATAGTTTTATTAGACACTCTAAAGAGGTTGTACCACTTTACCCACGTGTTTGTGATTTCATCACCTTTCGATGACTATAGAATCTCAATTATGCCGTCTCATACTTCCTTAGGTGTGTGGCCAAGAGATCACAAAATAGCCCTTACAAAGCGATTACTAGCCTATTTAGACCCCACTGAGGTTTCACCGGTGGCGATGCCTCCAACTGAGCACATCTTCAACCAAGGGCCCCTTCTTGAGCCATTCAGATCCTAGGGTAGTCCCACCAATCATCAACAAACCCAATCCGACTTCCACTTTGAAAGTGCATCTAGGAATCCCTTGTGGGTTTTGGTTGATTTATGACAAGAAAATGAGATCCTAACCACATTGTTGAGATGAGCACATGTTCTAATGAAAGAATGATCAAAGCGCCAAAAAGAAAGGAGAATGAGGAGCAATGTGGAAAAGATCTCAAGAACCAAGTGTAGTAGATCATTGTGTATGGAGTGTGTTAAGGAAACACACCACAAGAGCTCAAGCACAAATAATGTCACACATTACACAAAGTTATACAGGACCGGACTAGTCCGACTGACCGCGGACTAGTCCGATATCTTTCTGTACCAGATTGAACAAGTCCTCACAATGCGGACCTGTCCACACAGTCCAATTTTCACTGACAGGACTAGTCCGATATCACCACGGACTAGTTCGATATCTCTCTGAATAGAATCAGACTAGTCCTCCCCAGTGCAGACTAGTCCCCCAAACACTTCACGTGTTGCACAAAATCAGACAAGTCCGATAACACCATGATCTAGTCTGATATCTTTCTAATGTCAATCGGACAAGTCCGATGTTAGCATAGACTAGTCCGAAATCCCTTTGACCTAAATCGGACAAGTCCTCCAAGTGTGGACTTGTTCCCCAAATTCACTAAGGGATTCATCTATCTGGGCAAGTCCGATATTCATTGGACTAGTCTGAAGATTTCCAAAACCAAATCGGACTAGTGCGCTTTCACTTCGGAAAATTCCGATATTTCGGGACACTTAGGGTTTGCTAGATGCAGCACACCGGACTAGTTCGGTGTCCACCACGGACTAGTCCGATCTTTCTAAACCCTAACGGTAACTTTAGGGAACCCCATATAAATAGGTGTGCATGGTCCAACTTTCACCTCTCTCGACACCCTGCGCCGTCACACCCTCCAAGAGCCTAGAGAACTCATCTCTCCATGCAATACAATGCAATAAAGCTTAATCCTTTGAGGATACACTTTGGATCCAAGGAGAGACACGGTTCTTCACTCATTGAGCTCTTGGTTTGATTCCCTGACACACTCTTGTGGTTTTTATTGTAATCTTAAGAGTGTGTTTTTGGTGGTGTTCATCTTGTAATCTTGGGGGCCCTCAACTTGTGAGAAGGCCCCTAGAATTCGGTTATTTGCCCTTTGTGATTAGTGAAAAGGATTGGCCTTCGTGGCGATCCGACGAGGGTAGGGTTGGAGAAGACCTGGTGCTTTTGTGGACTCCTCAACGTGGATGTAGGTTGTCTCTGTGGGAGCCGAATAACGAGATAAAGAGCTTGTGTTCTTACTTTGTGCACATCGTTCTTACTCTTCATATGTATCTAGGGTTTCAATCAATCTTGTTTACATTATGTTGAAACATTGAATATAAGATTAACTTGTGCTACATCCAAGTTCATAGTAGTGTGACACTCTAATTACTAGTACATTTCTGCTGCATACAGTCTAGGATCGAGATAATCGATCAAACTTGATCAATCTAGTCCGCACGCACCGGACTAGTCCGCACTCTACCGGACTAGTCCGTTATCTAGGGATTTGATCAGTTTGTTAAGTGTTGCAGGTTCCGACTAAAACTCAAAAAGACCTATTCACCCCCCTCTAGGCCACATTCAATTGGTATCAGAGCGGGACTCTTCAAAAGGAGACTAATCGCTCGAAGAGAACATGTCAGATATGAAAGACGTACACAAGAGCATCAACCAAGAGAAGGTTGAAGAAGAAAAGAACCAAAAATTGGAGAGGGTCCTCGAGGCCATTCAAGACTTCGAGGATGACGATGAGGAGACACTGGAACTCAAGGCGCTCCTAAGGAAGAAAGCCCTCTCCAAGGGAAAAGTGAAGATCGAAGACGAGAAGAAGAAGAAGGGGAGTAGTCACACTGACTACTCCCGATATCCTTTCAACTACGATCGTCTTAATTCTAGCAATAATCACTACCTATCTATTCCACTTGGAAAAGCCCCATACTTTGATGGCAATGACTACTCAATATGGATGCAGGACATGAAAATGCACTTGATTTCTCTCAATCCAAGTTTGTGGCATATTATATGTACAGGAATAGATATCCCGGACGACAATGAAGGGCTTACACCAAGCCAAGAGCAAGCAATTCATCGGAATGCTCAAGCCGCATCAGTCATCACTTCTTCGCTCAGTCGGGACGAGTTCACCAAAGTGGACGGACTCAATATTGCAAAGGAAATCTGGGACACTTTGCAAACTGCACATGAAGGCGATCGTCATGTGCGAGAGGCAAAGATCGAAACAATCGAAGGCGTATTGGGAAGATTCGCCACCGAAGAAGATGAGTCTCCACAAGACATGTACAACTGGCTAAAGACACTCATCAACAAGGTTCAAGAATACGGAAGCAGGAAGTGGAACGACCACGAGGTGGTGAAGCTCATTCTTAGAGCTTTCATGCCTCAGAATGTCACCTTGTGCTCGAGGATCAGAGAAAGCCTCGGGTACATGAAAATGACCCCAGATAAGTTGCTTGGGAAGATCATCAATTTCGAGATGATGGAAAAGCAAGCGAAGCATGTCAAGGAGATTGCCGATCTCATCTCGGCAAAGAAGAAAGGGGTCGCATTGAAGTACACTTGCAAGCCCTTGTCAAGAGAAGCTCGAGAAGCTCAACTAGAAGAAGACGGTGATGATGAGAGCAGCGACTTGGATGAATATGATATGATACTATTCATGAAGAAATTCAAAAGGATGACGAAGAAAAGAAAAGGGGCTAAATCAAGTGAAGGGAAGTACAAGGAAGAATCAAGACCAAAGTTGAGGCGGGCATGCTATAACTGTGGTGAGTATGACCACTTTATAGTTGATTGCCCATATGAAGAAAATAAGAAGAAGACCAGGGAAACAAAGCCTCAACCCAAGAAATTCTTCAAAAAGAAGAAGCAATCTGAACAAGTGCATCTAGGAAAAGAAGAAGAAGAGGAGATGGCTAGCGTAGCCATCAAGAAGACATCCAAGAAGTCCACTCTCTTCCCCACTCTCGGCACATGGAAGGGGAATGGCACTTGCCTCATGGCAAAGGAAGGTAAAGGAAAGGTAACAACCAAACCCTCTTCCTTGCATTCCTATTCTAGTGATAGTGAAATTGCTAGTGATAATGAAGATATGCTCATTGGCTTAGATAGGAAAATAGCTGCGAAAATGAAATTTCTACTTGATCAGCTTGTTGAGAAGGGGAAGTTGATAAACCGTCAAGAAGATATGATTATCTCCCAAAAGGTGGAATATCCTGAACTTGACAAGCTTCTTGAACTTGAAAAGGAGCGAAGCAAGTCACTAGAGCTTGAGTTAGCTTCAAGCAAGGAAGCTTGCTTGGAGTTAAGCGACTTAAATGCTACAATCAAGGACGAACTTGCTAACCTAATCAAGGTTAACAAGATCCTTGAGGTACAAGTTGAGTCACTCAAGCATAGTGACCCTTCATCCTCTTCAAGATCGCCTTCTCAACCCCTTAAAACTGAAACTGCTTCTACTTGTGCATGTGGTAAAGTTGACACTAGCTTGAAAGACAAGTCAACCTCTACCAAGGATAAGCATCCTGCCCAAAGTGGCATATTTGACAAGGAGAAGGTCAAATATGCACGTAGTGCATACTTGGCGACAAGACCTCCAAATGTCAAATATGGCAATGGGTATTCCTATGGTGGAATGCAAAATGCTAGAAGTCATAAGAATAACAAGGAGAGCATTGTCTTTGTGAAGGGAAATTACTCTCAAGCTAGGATGTCCAACAAAATCAACACACAGGAACACCGGATTAGTCCGGCAACGGCACGGACAAGTCCGGTGACCCAGACTAGATCTGTTTATAAACAACAATAGTTACTATTTAGAACCTTTGATGCATCTTATGTTTTAATGAAAAGTAATTTTGGTAAAATTTATGCTCTTTATGTTAGGCCACGCCATAAGAATACCAAGTATCATGTGTGGGTGCCCAAATCTCTTGTAACTAACCTCAAATGACCAAAGCAAGCTTGGGTACCTAAAACCAAGGCATGATTTTTTTTGCAGGCCTATGCTTCCGGTAGATCTAAATGGGTGCTAGACTGTGGATGCACCAACCATATGACCGGAGAAAGAAGGATGTTCGTTGAGTTTGAGGAAAACAAAGATCCAAATGAAGGCATCTATTTTGGAGACAATAGTCAAGGAAAGGTGCTCGGTACCGGTAAAATTTGCTATTTCGTCTCAACATACCCTTTCTCATGTTTTACACGTTGATTCCTTAGATTATAACCCGCTGTCCATATCTCAATTATGTGCTAATGGTTATAATTTCTTGTTTACTAATGAGGGTGTGACCGTCTCTAAAAGGAGTGATGACTCGGTTGCATTCAAGGATATGTTGGTACGAGGAATCTTCAAAAACTCCTCAAGGATGATCACATCCGAGGTTTAAAGGATATTATTTTTGAGAAAGATAGGCCTTGTAGCGCGTGCCAAGCCGGGAAGAAAGTAGGAGCACCTCATCCCGCGAAAAATGTTATGACTACAACAAGACCGCTCGAGCTACTTCACATGGACCTATTCGGTCTAATTGCATACATAAGCATCGGCGGTAACAAATATGTCTTAGTAGTTGCTGATGATTTTTCTAGCTTCACTTGGGTTTTCTTTTTACATGATAAGATAGAAACACAAGGAACACTCAAGAAGTTCTTCAAGCGAGCCCAAAATGAGTTCTCTTTGAAGATCAAGAACATACGAAGTGACAATGGCACGGAGTTCAAGAACACTCAAGTTGAGGAGTACCTAGATGAAGAAGGGATAAAGCATGAGTTTTCAACACCTTACTCCCCTCAACAAAACGGAGTTGCCGAAAAGAAGAAACGAACCCTCATAGAGATGGCGAGAACAATGCTCGATGAATACAAGACCTCCAATTGGTTTTGGGCGGAAGCGGTTAACACTGCTTGCGACACCATAAACCGACTCTACCTTCATCGACTACTCAAGAAGACATCATATGAGCTAGTCACCGGTAACAAGCCTAATGTTTCATATTTTCGAGTTTTCGGTTCTAAATGCTATATTTTGAACAAGAAGCCTAGGTCTTCAAAGTTCGCTTCAAAGTCCGATGAAGGTTTCTTGCTTGGTTTTGATTCGAACTCTTATGCCTATTGTGTCTTCAACAAGACCTCCAGAATTGTTGATGTAGCACGTGACGTAGTGTTTGATGAAAGTAATGTCTCCTGAAAGGAGCAAGTTGATCCATGTGTACTAGAAAGAGAAGAAGCTCCTTGGCAAGCACTGAGAAGAATGGCGTTGGGCAAAGTTCGACCACAAGAACCACCTCTACATATGCATGAGGAAGATGAACCACAAGAGGAGGCCAATGACCAAGGGGGAGCTTCCATACAAGATAAATCTCAAGAAGATGAAAATGATCTACAAGTCAATGAGGGCAACCATCTAGGGGGAGAAGAAGATGACCATGAAGATTCAAGACCGCAAGTGCCACATCCAAGAGTACACCAATGCGTCCAAAGGGATCACCCAATCGACAACATCATCGGTGAAATCCAAAAGGGAGTAACTACTAGATCTCGCATAGCTAATTTTTGTGAGCATTATTCATTTGTATCCTTTTTGGAACCGCGCAGGGTTGAGGATGCATTGAAGGATCCGGATTGGGTAGTGGCCAAGCGAGAAGAACTCAACAACTTCAAATGGAACGAGGTGTGGGAACTGGTCGAAAGTCCCAAGTTCAACGTCGTTGGCACCAAATGGGTCTTCCGCAACAAACAAGACGAACACAGGGTGGTGACAAGGAACAAGGCACGACTTGTGGCCAAAGGGTATTCACAAGTCGAAGGTTTGTATTTCGATGAAACCTTTGCTCCCGTAGCTAGACTTGAGTCTATTAGAATATTACTTGCATAGGCTACTAACCATGATTTCAAGCTCTATCAAATGGATGTGAAAAGCGCCTTCCTCAATAGACCAATCAAGGAGGAGGTGTATGTGGAGCAACCCCCCATATTTGAAGATGAGGAGTTCCCCGACCACGTCTTTAAATTGCGTAAGGCTCTCTACGGCCTCAAACAAGCTCCTAGAGCCTGGTATGAGTGTCTTAGAAATTTCTTAATTAAAAATGGTTTTAAGATCGGTAAAGTAGATTATACATTTTTTACAAAGAACTTTGACAATGATATCTTTATTTGTCAAATTTATGTTGATGATATTATCTTTGGTTAAACTAACAAATATTTTTGTGTATAAATTAGTAAGATTATGACAGATAGGTTTGAGATGTCTATGATGGGAGAGCTAAATTACTTCCCGTGATTCCAAGTGAGGCAACAAAAGGGACGTTCATAAGCCAAACTAAGTACACTCAAGACATACTCAAGAAGTTTGGAATGGAAAAGGCGAAGCCTATAAAGACTCCCATGGAAACGAATGGCCACTTGGATCTCAATGAAGATGGACAAAACGTCGATCAAAAGGTATAGCGCTCAATGATTGGATCTCTACTCTACTTATGTGCATATAGGCCAGACATTATGTTGAGTGTATGTTTGTGTGCAAGGTTTTAAGACAACCAAAAAGAGTGTCATTTAACAGCTGTAAAGGGAATCTTGCGGTATTTAGTTCATACACCCATCCTAGGCCTTTGGTATCCCAAAGGTTCCAAATTCAATCTCATTGGTTACTCCGATGCAGATTATATCGGAAGCAAAGTAGATAGAAAAAGTACCTCCGGTTCATGCCAATTCCTAGGTAGATCTCTAGTTTCTTGGTCCTCAAAGAAACAAAACTCCATTGCCTTATCCACGGCCGAAGCGGGGTATGTTGCAGCCGGTAGTTGTTGTGCACAACTATTTTGGATGCGACAAACTCTTAGGGATTACGATTACAACATGAACCGTATTCTACTCCTTCGTGATAATGAGAGTGCTATTAAGATTGCCCATAATCCCGTTGAGCACTCTAGGCACATAGACATCCGACATCACTTTTTGAGAGACCACTTAATGAAGGGAGATATTGCCATTTCACATGTCAACACCGAAAAACAATTAGCCGACATATTCACCAAGCCACTTGATGAAAAATTCTTTTGTGAGCTCCGAAATGAACTAAATATCCTTGATGTTTGGAATGTGGCTTGAAATCTTGTATACCTGAATGCTATCTTCAAAATTCATTGATTGTGTTGCGAAAATCATCTCTCTCATTTTTTCCGAAAAACTATGTCAATTACTAGATCTTGGTGAATTATGGTCATTGCTTGATTGTTGTATGCTTACTGATCATATTCATCAAGATTGTTTGATTTGCTTTGCCTCTCTATTTTCTTAATAAGTACCTTCGAATATATACGAATGGGCTAAGCATTTCTTCCCTGGTTATGACGGACTTGGCCGTGGTTACCCGGACTAGTCCGCCCCTGCAGACTGGTCCGCAGAGTGATTGTTAGTACGAACTAGTCCAGCCGACTACGGACTAGTCCGATATAGGCTCTGGAAAAGTTCGGACTAGTCCGATTATTTTTGGACAAGTCCGATTTCTCGTCTCCATAACCCTAGCCGCCACCAAACCCTAATCTTCCTCAACCTCACACTTGCCTCAAGCTTTCTCTCTCCTCGCTTGAGCTCCCCAAGGCGATTTAGTGATTCCTCCATCAAAACTCCACAAGTTTGGGTGAAAATCGATCTACTTCGTGTAGGGATTGAAGACCATGGACTTGTCCGCTCCTTCAACCCCTACATCTCCAAGAATCAAGGACTTCGGTAAAATCTCATCCCAAACCCTAGAATTCGTGATTTCCTTCGTTGTTGGTCAAATATCCTAGTTTCCTTCACCTAATACATGCTTCCTTGATGTATTACATTGATGCTAAGCTATTTGTGCATTAGGAATCACCATTTGTCTCATAGTTAGGGTTTTAGAGGTTGAATACCGGACTAGTCCGGTCCATGCATGGACAAGTCCGGTCACCTAGACTAGTCCGTGCCTGTACACCGGACTAGTCCGATTTTTTCTAAACTCAACCCTAACTTCTTATTCCTCAATGCAATTCCTTGTCATCTATTCTCATCAATACCTTGTGTAAGCCATTCTCAGGACAATGTCGAGCTCCAACGAAGAAATTTCCGACTTCGAGGATGAGATGGACCAAGAAGCCTTGCTTCACTCCCCGATAGGCCAAGGCAAGAAGCGCCAAAAGCGTCCGTCTGAGCCGGCACCCTCCCCTCCGCAGATTAGACGCAAGGTTCTCGCGAAGAAATCTGCGTTGAAAGTTAAGGGTGCGGCTGATGAGGACATAAATCCTATGGATCTACACAACACTCCATTGAACATACAAGATGCAATCAATAGAATACACACACAACAATTAATTTCAGAGGTGAGCTCATTTTTATATGTTTCCTTATATATTTTTGAGAATAGATTGCTACCTAATAATTTAATTGTGATTAGGATATGTGAAGTGATTCAAGGAGTAATTGGAGGAAGTATTAGGGACGTGGAGGACCAGATAATACATTCAAAGAAGATGGAAACCGACCCCAACTCAAACTCGTGTCCAACTCGGAGTCTAGGAGCAGTACGCACTAAAACAGACACCCAGGATACATACGAACTCTGTTTTGGATGCTCTACATATTCAAGGAAAGGGGAGAGGATAAAATTTCCAATGGCGCTGGTCCCATGTCAAAATTCCTTCAGAGTCGACGGCAATCGTCAAAACAAAATCAAGTACAGAATCTGTCAGGGTGTTGCGCCACCGTATTGGGCCATTGGGCCTTGTATCAAGTCTAAGTCCATTATTTTCGTATCTTAGGATTAGGTCACGACCCCAACACCCCCTTGGAAGTCATCCCACCTATATATACTCCATAGTAGCCACCATGAACAATTGGGTTTTGCTTAGATCAATAATATCGCCGTTCTTCGGTTTGTGAAACCCCAACTTAGCAATATAGATTGCTTCTACCTTGTTCTTGCTTGTGTTCTCAGTTGCACTTGCAGGGATTAGCCTTCTTGGCGAGGTCAATCATTTGCAGAACGGTTGATAACCAACGGAGCGGTGGTGTATTGATTGCAGGGTTGTTTTCGTGTTCTACTCGAGAGCCTCGGATCATCAACGTCGAGATCTCCACCTCAATCGACTTATCCTTACCTTTCGGAAGATCGAGCCTAAACTACTTATCAATTGGTATCAAATTTCCAGGTTGCCCATTAGGTAATTCATCTATCCATTACATTAGTTTTGTTTTTCATACCTAGAGTCCACAAAAAAGCCACAAAAAACTTGTAGTTTAGTAGATCTGTTCATTACTTTGTCCAAACGACCATTGAGCCTTTGCAACTTTCGTTTTCAGTTTGGTTTTGTTGAGTTTGTGTCTGTTGTTGAGTCATATTGCTGGTTTAGAAAGTGTTTTTGGTCTTAGTTTGAATTTTGCATTGTGTTGATTCATCCTTTTGAATCACGTCATCACGTCCAGATTAGATTCATCTCTGCCCAGTTAGGTATTTTCATCATATCTCACTCATACAAACTCGGATTTTGGAGTTCCTGTACTTTCTGGAAAGCTTAAGAAGTTATATACAATTTTCGTATTCATAAGTTTCCCATTAATTGGATATATTGTAGTCAAAAGGTTATTAGATCTAAATCTGTTCTTGACCTAGAATTTCTGATAAGTCTGTATTTCGGGGACAATATATCCTATTGTTCTTGTCCAAAATAGGTCTTCCATATATTGAAATTAAAGAGGAGAGATATATTTACAATCTTGATGTTATAAGTTTTTCTATTTAGAGCCTCTAAGTGTGCCCATTTGTCCTTGGAAGATTGAGCAGAAAATCTGCGACAGACCCACGAGATATCTTTGATTGGGTTTTATTGTGTTCTTCATTTGCAGCACATTCTGAAAAAAAAAGAAAAAGACAAGTGCAAAACAAGATACAAAAGCCGCACAAAAAAAGAGAAAAAAAACAACAAAAAAAAACAAAGGTGCTTGCATTCTTTGTGCCATCTAGTTTTGTCTCGTGTCTTGCTAGCTTGAACTCTTAGGAACACATTTAGGCCAGCAACTTTGACAAGTATTTTGGACATTTATTCAACTTTACTATCTGATTGCATTGTTGCTAATCCTTGCTACATATAAAGTGTCATCCAAGCTACACCTTACTCTTGAGCAGAATGGATACACCTTTGCAATCATCCCACGCTTCATTGGTTTCTTCATACCGGCCACCGTTTTCCACCTGCAGTGTTGGGAAGAACACTTGTAAGAGCGTGGTAAGACGCTTGAGAGTGTGTGATTCTACTTCCACTTTACCATTATCCTTTGTAGTTGATAGGGATAACATATTTTTTTGTGTTGTCTTCTGTTTGCTACTAACAATGTCAGGTAAAAGTAAGAATCATGCATTATATGCTGAGATGATGGACATGATGAAGACGGCGATGGAGTTGCTCACTAAAAATCAAACATCAACCAATGTTTCACATGACACTCAGACCACCTTTACAACACCTTCCATAAGAAGTAATTACATTCTTCCATCTCTTCCTTTTTATGATGGTTTTGGTTATGATAAATATATTACTTGGGAAATAGAGTTGGATAAAATTTTTGGACAATTTCATATGTGTGAGAGGAGAAAGATTAGAAATGTTGCAAGTGCATTAGTAGGTTGTGCATTAACTTGATGGAACAATTTAAATTACTTAGAAAAACCACGAACATGGAAGGATATGAAAATTTGTATGCGAGAAACTTTTATGAATGTATCTAATTACAAAGATGAAGTGCATCAATTTGAGGAGAAATTTCTTGTTGTACCTCCTTTTGTGTCTAACGCTTTGCAAGACAATCTAGAAAATAATGTAGATGATGCAAAAGAGAACGAGGCTTTAGACAACACTTGTGAAATTTTAGATGGATCAACTCATAATGCACTCAAAATCACTGCTGAAAATGGTAAGGCAAAACATTCTACAAATACAAAAGGTGAGAAGTTTTTGGATATTTTGAATTTTTCCACCAATCATGCTATTTTCGAGAAGCAACTATTAGAATTGTTTATTTATACACCATTGTCACATGTTGATTTTTCTGCTGATCGTTGCGCTAAGAAAGAGTTCCATGCTGATAATTATATTGTACCTATGCTAGAACAATCAAATGAATTTGATACTTTATTACCCACTTGTGCTGAAATTAAGAATTTGATTCCAATTACTTGTGAAAATGATGAACTGAAATTGTTGTCTTCTCTAAATACCTTGGGATATATTGAATTTGACACTCTTTGTGATATAGATATTGTAGAGAGGAGAATATTTTTCCAATCTGAATTGCCTTTGTTAAGTAGAAATATTTTTCATGCTATAGGCAACTATGAAGATAGTGGTGAATTTATGGTGCATAAAGTTTACATATGTTCCAATGTGCAAGCTCCTTTTGTGCTACAACAACATGGTAAAGTAAATAAATGCACTAATGCTAATAATGCCTTGTCAAGTTTTTCTAGTATTTTTTCCTTGCAGTGGAGACAACGAATAAAAGAGAAGCATTTCTCGCTGCGGTTGTGCAATATGGACAACGCTCATATTATCCCCAAAAGCCTCTTACCTGGACATACGAGCAAGCCGAGGACAGCTTGTCATAAAGAAGGGGAGAATGATGAGATCATGCACGTTGTAATTGTACCTACAAACATGAAACAATGTTTATTTGTTTGGGATCCTGGACAAGATCAAAATGGCGCACTATGTCGTCCACCACCTTGGCCTCCTCCATTCATGCACACAAGAGGATTTAATGGCGTTGCACATATGGACCAACATATGAGAGTAGGAGAACTTGAGTCGAGGACGACTCCAATTCAAGAAGGGAAGGATGATGAGGACATCACACCTATGGATCCACACAACACTCCATTGAACATACACGATGCAATCAATAGAATACACACACAACAATTAATTTCAGAGGTGAGCTCGTTTTTATATGTTTCCTTATATATTTTTGAGAATATATTGCTACCTAATAATTTAATTGTGATTAGGATACGTGGAGTGATTCAAGAAGTAATTGGAGTAAGTATTAGGGACGTGGAGGACCAGAGAATACGTTCAAAAAAGATGGAAACCGACCCCAACTCAAAATCATGTCTAACTCGAAGTCCATTATTTTCGTATCTTAGGGTTAGGTCACGACCCCAACACCCCCTTGGACATCATCCCACCTATATATACTCCATAGTAGCCACCATGAACAATTGGGTTTTGCTTAGATCAATAATATCACCGTTCTTCAGTTTGTGAAACCCCAACTTAGAAATTAAAAATGCTTCTACCTTGTTCTTGCTTGTGTTCTCGATTGCACTTGCAAGGATTAGCCTTCTTGGCGAGGTCAATCGTGTGCAGCACGGTTGATAACCAACGGAGCGGTGGTGTATTGATTGCAGGGGTTTTTTCGTGTTCTACTCGAGAGCCTCGGATCATCAACGTCGAGATCTCCTTCAATCGACTTATCCATTACCTTTCAGAAGATCGGGACTCATCCTTTTTTCTATCAGCGGCTGCAGCAGGCCCTAGCTCGGCAACCTCTTGCCAAGCTAAGGGCAAAGGAAAGGGGATTGCAAGGGGCCCGGGATCCCGTTGAGGAGAAGTTCAATGGCAAGGGCAGCAACACGGGTGCGAAGTTCAGAAATGTGGATTGTTACAACCAACCCAAGCAAGATGCTGATGGGAGGTTCTGGAGTAATTTCCATGTAGACTTTTACAAGTTTGTCTATCTCCCAATGAAGACCCCAGTTGTGCGCAACCAATGGATAGATTGGGCACACTTTGAGAGGAAGGGTTGCTCACCGTTTGTTGAGGTGGTCGAGGCAGTTGAGTGGCATGGATTGAATGATCTCTTTGCTTTCTAGAACAATTGGAACGACGAGGTCATTGCTCAGTTCTATGCGACATGCCACTTTGCCAGCGATGAGGAAGAGAGGGTAACTTGGATGACTCATGGATCCAAGTACACCATTACCTATGACGAATTTGCAAGATTGCTACATCTTGATAGCTCTAGCAATGACAACTTGATCATTCACAACTTTGGTGTCCTTGAGAAGGACAAGATGAAGTTTCTTTATCAACCCCACTCAACTTTCAACCTACCTTCCACCAAGAACATGAAGCCTTTCTTCGTGGTGCTAAACAGGGTCCTCAGGAAGGCCATTGCCTTGAAGGATGGGGATGCTGGAAGTGTTCAGGGATATCTCAGGACCTTGATGAAGGTCATAAGTAAAGATAGAAAGTTTTATGTCTTTGACTACATTTGGAATGACATGGTCAACATCTCTTGCACGCCAATCAGATCCTGTGGCTATGCCCCCTACCTGATGTTTATGATTGAGAAGGTTAGAAGCATCGAGTTCGTCAAGGATGTGGAGCACACCCCCTTGAGGCCCCAGAAGCCTCAACAAGCAAGTGTTCAAGCTGCTCCTTCTCCTGCATCCAATGCAGAGGATCCAGTGAGAGCTAGTGGAGATGCTAGGGCTTCTCTTGCCACTAGGGCCCCTCCTAAAAAGGGGTCACCAAGTGGCATCTTAAAGTACTTGGCAGCCATCTTCCAGTGTTGCAAGAAGGCCGACGTAAAAGCTCACAAGCTAAAGAAGGCAAGGAATGCCGATATGCGATATGTCAAGGAGAATGTTAAAAACATTTGCCAGAAGTTGGAGATCGAGCCCATTGGATCCCCAGTCATCTCTGAAGATTCAAATTCTGATTTCACCGAGCTCAGGCCCTTGACTCCCTGCGAGCTTGCCTATTTTGGCATTGGGGACTCGAGCAGAACCGTTCCTCCTCCTCGTCCTCAGCCCGAGAATGAAGATGAAGACGATGAGAGGACCGACAGCAAGGCTTGAAGACCTTAGGTCCCTCCTCTCCTTCTTTTCGGTGTATTGATGCCAAAGGGGGAGAGATTGAGGGGGAGTCTTGAACTTTAGTTGTAGGCTGCGAGGAGAGCTATCTTTTGTATCTTTTGTCTCTTTGTGGGTTATAAGACTTATATCATGCTCTTTTGGTACTCTTGGTCTTGTGATGCATTTTTATGAAGTGCTTATGAGAACTTTATGAAATATGTGATCTTGCTCTAAAAATGACATATATGCTTGTTGTTGATATATCAATGTCAATTATGTCATTCTCATCATGATTATCGTTTATACATACTTAGTTTTGCATCCCACCATAAAGAGTGCACATATGACTTATGTTTTCAATGCTTAATGTGTTTCAAACTCATGTGTGCACACTTTATGAAAATCTCAACTTTTTATCATATTTTGTGAAATCTCAATTAGTTGTCATCAATCACCAAAAAGGGGGAGATTGAAAGTGCATCTAGGAATCCCTTGTGGGTTTTGATTGATTTATGACAAGAAAATGACATCCTAACCACATTGTTGAGATGAGCACATGTTCTAATGAAAGAATGAACAAAGCGCCAAAAGGAAAGGAGAATGAGGAGCAATGCGGAAAAGAGCTCAAGAACCAAGTGTAGTAGATCATTGTGTATGGAGTGTGTTAAGGAAACACACCCCAAGAGCTCAAGCACAAATAATCTCACACATTGCAAAAAATTATACAGAACCAGACTAGTCCGACTGACCCCGGACTAGTCCGATATCTTTCTGTACCAGATCAGACAAGTCCTCACAATGCAGACTTGTCCACACAATCTAACTTTCACTGACCAGACTAGTCCGATATCACCATGGACTAGTCTGATATCTCTCTGACTAGAATCAGACTAGTTCTCCCCAGTGCGGACTTGTCCCCCAAACACTTCACAAGTTGCACAAAATTGGACTAGTCCGATAACACCACGAACTAGTCTGATATCTATCTGATGTCAATCAGACAAGTCCGATGTTAGCACGGACTAGTCCGAAATCCCTCTGACCTGAATCAGACAAGTCCTTCAAGTGCGGACTTGTTCTCCAAATTCACTAAGGGATTCACCTATCCGGACAAGTCCGATATTCATCGGACTAGTCCGAAGATTTCAAGAACCAAGTCGGACTAGTCCGCTTTCACTTCGGACAAGTCCGATATTTCGGGACACTTAGGGTTTCCTACAAGCAGCACACCAGACTAGTCCGGTGTCCACCACGGACTAGTCTGATCTTTCTAAACCCTAATGGTAACTTTTGGGAACCCCATATAAATAGGTGTGCACGGCCCAACTTTCACCTCTCTCGACACCCTGCGCCGTCACACCCTCCAAGAGCCTAGAAAACTCATCTCTCCACGCAATACAATGCAAGAAAGCTTAATCCTTTGAGGATACACTTTGGATCCAAGCAGAGACACAGTTCTTCACTCATTGAGCTCTTGGTTTGATTCCCTAACACACTCTTGTGGTTTTCATTGTAATCTTAAGAGTGTGTTTTTGGTTGTGTTCATCTTGTAATCTTGGGGAGCCCTCAACTTGTGAGAAGGCCCCTTGAAATCGGCTATTTGCCCTTTGTGATTAGTGAAAAGGATTGGCCTCCGTGGCAATCTGACGAGGGTAGAGTTGGAGAAGACCCGTTCCTTTTGTGGACTCCTCAACGTGGATGTAGGTTGCCTTTGTGGGAACCGAACCACGGGATAAAGAGCTTGTGTTCTTACTTTGCGCACATCGTTCTTACTCTTCATATCTATCTAGGGTTTTAATCAATCTTGTTTACATTACGTTGAAACATTGAATATAAGATTAACTTGTGCTACATCCTAGTTTATAGTAGTGTGACACTCATACTAGTACATTTCCGCTGCATACTATCTAGGATCGAGACAATCGATCAAACTTGATCAATCTAGTCCGCAGGCACCAGACTAGTCCGCACTCTGCCGGACTAGTCCGATATCTCAAGATTTTTTTAGTTTGTTAAGTGTTGCAGGTTCTGACTAAAACTCAAAAAGGCCTATTAACCCCCCCTCTAGGCCACATTCAATGTGATCCTCCACATCTCCTTTATATTTACTTAATCGATTCAAACACTTACGACATGGGCATAATATCTTTTGACTGCCATATAAATTTCCAGAAACAAAGTCCTTGAACTCATTCACCCCATCCTGATGCTCCAGGCTAAACAACCTACAATTCATCCAAGTTCTTTCCATTGGCGACACATTGAAATAAGACAAGCTAGGAATTGAATGTTGGACTAGATCAGGAAAGTGCATTTATGTAGTTGATATTAAAGTTATTTGCCTATTTCTATCACTACAAATCTATGGTTTCAGTTTGAAATATAAAACAAAAACATAAGTTCATATCATCTCTGTACCTTTTGAGCTCTTTGGGACAACAACAGGCTACTGCCTGCGATGGAGACCCTTGCTTGCGAGGACGAGCAAACCCAGCAACCTGGAGCTGCATCCAGACGTCAAGCTCCTCGGAGCGGGGTCAGGCTCCTGCTCGCGGTGTCGGGATCCTACTAGTGAGGACGAGCAAACTGTGGTGGCATGGAGCTACAACCAGGCATTGAGCTCCTAGGAGGCGGGCGCAGGATCCTTCTGGCAGAGTTGGGCTCCGGCGAGCGGCGTTGGGGGGAAGGGGGGGGGGGTGAGCGCAGGATCCTGCAGGCAGAGTTGGGCTCCGGCAAGCACTGTTGGGGGAGCGAGCGCACGGGATACTCTATGTTGGGGCGGGGGGGGGGGGGGGGGGCGAGACGGGATACCCAACAAGCGCGTGGTCGATCTAGGTAGGCATGCCTGCATCCACATGGTTGTGTCAAGGTGTTCTTTTAAAAAAATTTATTTTTTATTTATGACAAACACATTACATCACTTTTGTCATGAGCTATTGTTATAAAGATTAGGAAAGGCACATGGTAACAACTGTTTATGACTAAATCACATTTTAGTCACAAACGCTTGTCATCCATTGAATAATTTTCATAAACGCATTGATTCTATGACTATAAAGTGCTTTGTCATCTGAAAATTGTCATAGAAAGTCCAATCTCTTGTAGTGGTTGGAGAAGATTCCAATTTGTACTCGAAAAATCTATGGATTCTTAAGAATCGGCTTCATAGAAAAACTCATGTGGTTGAGATTTCAAATTCTTGACAGTGAATCTACTCTGTGGATTTGAATTAAAAGGAACCTAAATGTCACTGATAATCAACCTATTTAAAGTATTAGACCATCACTATAGATCTTATAAAAACTACAATAAATAAAGTAAAGGTGGTTGTATTCCCATCACTACAAATAAACCATGACAAATAAAAAGGCATAAGCCGAACCTGTCGCTAGCTGGACACATGTCACTTACAAATCACGAAGATGTGTTGGTGATGGTCATGGACCTCTATCTTGCGAGAAGACCCATCCGTTCCATGTCACCACGTGGAAACTAAATGTCACTAATAATAAGCCTATTTAAAGTATCAAATTATCACTATAGAACTTATAAAAACTACAATAAATAAAGTAAAGGTGGTTGTATGCTCACCACTACAAATAAACCACGAAAAATAAAAAGGCATAAGCTGAGCCTATTGCTAGATGGACACATGTCACTCACAAATCACCACCACATGCATGTGTTGGTGATGGTCATGCACCTCTATATTGCGAGAAGACCCATCCATTTCGTGTCACCACGTTCATTGTCATCAAGGTATTAAATGAGACAACATTGATGTTGTCATCATGGTCGTAGGGGAACAAGTATTTGCTTCAGCCGCCACTCACATTCTTGATTCGAACCTGTGTCATTGAGGACCCAAGCCACCATGCCCGAGGACCCTCGCCATCATGTCAGAGCACTCGAGTCGCCATGCTATAGGACCAGATCCACTTTGCCAGAGGGCCCGAGGCACCATGCACCATTGTTGTAGTTCGTCCGTAAAGACCCCCCACAATCACGCCCACGTGAAGCATCGTCACCATTGTGTGTGCAGAGGAGGTGGGGATGAGAGG
Source organism: Tuctoria greenei (assembly GCA_036927565.1). NCBI lineage: Eukaryota > Viridiplantae > Streptophyta > Magnoliopsida > Poales > Poaceae > Tuctoria > Tuctoria greenei. Next base: position 152,770,823 of record JAYESD010000006.1, on the reverse strand, counting down.
TGATGAGTGAATTATGAAACCCTAGGAATATTTATTAGGCAATATAATCTGAAATAACTTATTAAAATAAGATTAAATAAGAGGGTCAGACTAGTCTGAGTCAGGGCCGAACTAGTCCGTTCAACACATAGGAAAACCCTAAAAAATGATTTATATGAGTTTTACTTTGGTTTTAGTTCAACGAAAAGTGGATCCACAATCTAGCAACCTAATATGAGTTGGATTGACAAGTATGAGAGATTGGATTGCAAGATTTCATTGATGAACTAAATGATGAACAAAATGAACCATAGAAGAGATTCTAGTGAAGAGCGAAAAGTAAGTGACAAGTGAGACAAGAATTATCCCGAGATTAAGCTTTATGGAGAAGCCTACATCCCGTTGAGAAGTTCGCAAAGGACCGGGTCTCACTTGACCCTATTCTCATCAAGTCACCACAAAAGGTCGGCTTGGTTTGCACTAATAACAGGAGAGAACTACAATGTTCTCAAGCGTCTCACAAGTTGAGGTTCCCATAAATGATCAACAACAACGTGCAAACAAAGCTCAACAGCCAGAAGTCAAAAAATGCAACACCGAGTGCAAGATCAAACCGAGTGCCAAAGCAATAAGTTCTTTCTTCTCTCCACTTCCCAAACCCTAATCCATTCAAGATTTGGTTCTAGAGAGCAAGTAGGCAGAGGCTAAGGCTTTTGAAGGCTCAAGGGTGCTTGTGGTAGTGCTAGGGTTCAAGAGTTCTAAGTTGGAGGTTGGGGGATCCCTTTTTATAAGGGTCCCGAAATCCAACCGTTGCCACCATTTAATGTGCAGACTAGTCTAACTAGAACCTCGGACTAGTCTGACCTACAGTATCCATGCTACATCACACTCTGCAGATAACGACGTACCCTCCAATGTTTGAATGTCAAACGATCATGGTTCACGGGACTAGTCCAGCCAGCAACGGACTGACTCGACTACAACAAAATGTGTTGTTACGTTTAAAAATGGACAAGTCTGGACACATTGGACTAGTCCGACCAGCTAGGGCAGACAAGTCCGGCCAATAGAACTTAGCCTCAAAAACCCCCTTTCTCACATAGCCACAGACTAGTCCAGATCACAACAGACATGTCTGAAGTACATTAGTACCCTTTAGTCCGGCTAAAAACGGACTACTCTGGCAAGTTAGGACTAGTCCGGCCACTTGGGCAGACAAGTATAGCCTCCCGAAACTTAGCTCAAAAAACACTAACCAGGTGTACAGTGGACTAGTCTGTCTCTGAACAGGCAAGTCCGAAGTACAACAGAAACCTTTAGTCCACCCCAAAATGGACTAAACCAGCTCAATCGGACTAGTCCGTCCTAGAACCCGGACAAGTCCGGTCTCTAGGGTTTTCTCTCATCAAGGCTTCCCACTTAGGTTTTATCCCAACTAAGACTTCGAGCCCTCTTCTATGATCTCAATGCACTTGATACATACACCCTCACACAAAGTAGGCTAGTCTAAACTCAACAAATAAGAAAACTTAATTTCTATGCTTGAGTCTTTGACGCCCGTTTCAATCTTTTTATTTTTGATGGTATTTCTTCCATTTCAATACCACACATGTGCTTAAGATCAACTAAGCTCATTAGTCTCTTAATTTGTCGTCATCAATCATCCCAAACCCATGGGGATGCCTAGATGCACTTTAATTCTCCCCCTTTTGGTGATTGATGACAACACATTAAGCTTCAAAAAAATAATATTAATTGTTTTCATAATAAGTGTGTGTATGAGTGACTCGCCCTCAATGTATGCATCATGAACGAAAAACATGAGGGAGTTATGATACATATACATGTTACGGTGGGGTGCCTACGTGTTGTGTCCATGATTTGTGATAAGACATTAATAAAGCAATGAATATGCATACAAGATAAGCAAATGAACAAAAGCATCAAGTCTTACAAAACACAAATCAAGTCTTACACAAATTTAAACACGAGTTTTTAAAACATAATACAAGTCCAAAGGATAAAAAAAAGAGACAACACTAAGAGATGTACCCCCTTCAATCTCTTCCCCCTTTGGCATCAGGACACCAAAATAAAAAACAGGAAGAGAGTCCTACAATCTACTCCCCGTCATCGTCGTCACGCTGCTGCTTGTAGTCACTCTCGATGGCTTCCGGGTCTTCACTATTATCTTCATCATGGGAGGTTGCAGCCTTAAAGGTTCCATCGTCCTTGAATTAAGTGAGTTCGTTGGCGATGAACATGAGAAAAGGAGTCAACTCTCCATGACTCTGCGCGGTGGGAGACAAGGGAATCTCGAACTTGTCGCACATCGCCTTGATGTATTTCTCTTGGCATTGCTCCGTGCGACAAGAGGCGAAAAGTGCTTTGACTTGAAGAAGCCTCTTGAAGATTGTGGTGGAGGGGAAGATGGTGGTGCTACAAGGCGAGAGGAGGAGGCAAGAGTGTCAACATTCTTCCTTCTTGAAATAGGAGGCTCTGGAGGTGGATTTTGAGGGCGAAGTCTTCTATGGGTGACATCCTTCTTAAAAGTGATCCCGAACACCTTCTCAATCAAGCACATCACATACGGTGCATATCCACAAGACCAATTGGGTGTGTGTGAGATGTTGAAAATGTAGTCATAGATATAGTCAACCACATTGAATTTGTCCTCTCTATCAAGCAACACCAACAAGTGTCTCAAGTTTCCTTGTGTAATCTCCGCATTGCCATCTTTGGGGGCTATTGTATTCCTCAAGACACGGTTGAGCACACTATAGAATGGTTTTATGTTCCTTATGTGTCTTGCCTCATAGATTGCATGGCTTGGATACATGTAGTCCAAATCATCTCGAGCAACAGCCCTGAGATTTGAATTGATAATCTCGTTGTCGAGTTGATCCTCCAAGCCAAGGATTTGAGCAAACTCCTAATAAGTTATTGTGTGTTGTTCATCATTGGTGAGCTAAGTGATCCTTCGGTCTCCTTGCTTGTGGAAGTACACAGTGGTGTAAAATTGCACAATGACCTCAATATTCCAATCATACTTGAAACCCATGAGATCCTTAAGTCCATGACGCTCTATGGCTTCAATAACTACATTAAAGGCATTGTGGTTCCTTTCAGCCATGTAATCCCAATCAATCTGTTAGACATCTGTCACTGGCGTCTGCATCTTCATGTATATAGCTCTGTAGTAGTCACACTACAAGGCACACCAAAACCGTGGATCGGCGGTGTGCTTCTCAAATATGTAGACATCATCCATCCTCAACCTCTTTGCTTTCTCGACCCCCTTTCCTTTGAATAGATTTTCTTCAACTGTAGCTTGGTGGTTAGGGTCCCTTGCGGGCAATGACATCTTCAATGGGCTAATGGGTTGTGAGGACCCCCTTTTGCCCTTCTCTCTTATTGAGATGCTAACTTACGCCTTGCTAGGGGGCTTTTTAGCATCTAGTTTCCTCTTCTGTGGCGGTTCATCCACCGTTGCCTTGCCTTTGTCCTTGGATACTCTAGCCTCTTGAGTTTGCTCTTTCTCCCCCTCACAAGCCTCCTCTTCCTTGGGGCTTGTTTGGCGGCAGCTGAGTTATGAGCCTCTCGTTTCTATTTCTTCGCTTTCCTTTCCTCAAACCTTGGCTCGAGGAGAGCTTGAGCGAGCTCTCGAACCTCATGGGCACATCGATAGGTCTCTTGCCTCGCCGCCTCGGCCTCCGGATTGGATAGGGGCGAGTCGCTATCATGACTCGACATCGTCCCTGAGAAAAGATGAACAGGAGAATGTGTGAGTTCAAGGAAGTGGAATATTGTGTTAGAATTCACTAAAACAATCAAAACTAGGGTTTAGTACTGTGAACCTCGAACTTGTCCACCCTAGGGCCGTACTAGTCCTGTGCACACAGTAAGAACCCTAATCTTTAAATTTTTTGCAAAATGTACGGATCGCGGCACAATATTCCCAGGCTAGGATCACAAGAGCATGGGGAACAACATTTGTGAAGAGGTTTCTACCAGAAGACCTAAAAAATTTGAATTTTGAAGGATTTGGCGTTAGGTCATGAATACCTCTTTGAATCTTCAAATCACCAAAATGTCGATGAAGAAACAAGCAAGGATGCACGGGGAATAGTTCCCACACACCGCGGGGCTTAGTTCCACAGATTGGAGTTTGTTTTTGTTAAATGGAATAAAAAATTGCCAATTTGGGGTGCAGTTTTCGTGGTTGAAGAGAGAGAGTGAGGTGGAGAGACTGAAGAGTCGGAGCCCTACTCGGGAGGTCAAGTCCCTAGGGGCCAGACTAGTCCGGCTGAAGGTCTGGACTAGTCCAGTCCATAGACCTATCTGGACACCTAGGGTGGATAAACTTGACCGACCCATAAGGTGGACTAGTCCGTTTGGCCTTGTCCAACAGAGTCCGGAGAAGCAGAGTCCAGACTTGTCCGGCCTGTGTGGTGGACTAGTTCAGTCCAAAGGCTGAAAACTCTTATATATTTGAGTTTTCACTAGATATTTCATCCTTTTGGACTAGTTTTTACAAAGGATATTTGCACACATGGTCAGTAAGCAATCAAAAATCAAACTATGACCATGATTTACAAAGATTCAATAATTTCAAATAGTTTTTTAGAAAATTGAGAGGGATGAGGTTTTCACAAGCATGCATGAATTTTGAAGCAAATACAAGTAACAATCAAGCCACATTTTGAGAATCTAATATATTGAGCTCACTCCTAAGTTCACAAAATCTATTCTTATCTATGGGCTTGGTGAAAATATCGGCAAATTATTTTTTGGTTCTCACATGGGAAATCACTATGTCTCCTTTGATGGAGTGATCACTCAAGAAATGATGGTGGCTATCAATGTGCTTGGTCCTTGAATACTCAACTGGATTGTGGGCTATTTTGATGGCTCTCTCATTGTCACATAGGAGAGAGATATGGCGCAAGTTTATGCCTTAATCCCTAAGACTTTGTCGCATCCAAAAAAGTTGTGCACAACAACTTCCAGCGGCGACATACTCCGCTTCGGCTGTGAGAGTGCAATGAAATTTGTTTCTTTGAGGAACGAGATACTAAGGACCTATCCAAGAATTGGCATGTCCCGAATGTGCTCTTTCTATCTACTTTGCACCCTGCATAATCCGCATCAGAACCAATGAGATTAAGCTTGGAACCCTCGGGGTACCAAAGTCCTAGGATTGGTGTGTGAACCAAATATCTAAGAATTCTCTTTACGGTGGTCAAGTGACACACCTTGGGAGCGGCTTGAAAACGTGCACACATACAAACACTTAGCATTATATCGGGCCTAGATGCAGAAAAGTGGAGTAATGAACCAATCATGGAGCAATTTACCTTTTGTTCCACACTTGGACCATCTTCATTAAAGTCGAGGTGCACATTGGTTCCCATTGGAGTCTTCATGGGTATGGCATTGTCCATGTCAAACTTCTTAAGTATGTCTTGTGTGAACTTTGTTTGTCTAATGAATGTGCCTTCCTTAAGTTACTTCACTCGAAATCCTAGGAAGAACTTCAACTCCCCCATCATAGACATCTCAAACTTTCGGTCATTATCTTAAAAAGCTCATCACAAAACGTTTTTTAGTAGAACCAAATATAATGTCATCGACATATATTTGGAAAACAAACAGATCATCATTGAAATTCTTTGTGAATATAGTATAGTCGACCTTCCCAATTTTGAAACTATTATGAGTTAGGAAGTCTCTAAGACACTTATACCAAGCTCTAGGAGCTTGTTTGAGGCCGTAGAGAGCCTTACGCAATTTGTAGACATGGTTTGGGAAGTCCTGATATTCAAAGCTGGGGGGTTGCTCAACATACACCTCTTCTTTGATTGTACCGTTGAGGAAGGAACTCTTGGCGTCCATTTGGTATAGCGTAAAATCATGGTGAGTAGCAAAGGCAAGTAGTCTGCGAATTGATTCAATCCTAGATATGGGAGCAAAGGTTTCATCAAATCTAAACCTTCATTTTGTGAGTACCCCTTGGCCACAAGTCGTGCTTTATTCCTTGTAACCACCCCATTCTCATCTTGTTTATTGCGGAACACCCACTTGGTGCCCAAAACATTTGCATTAGGCCTCTTCACGAGCTCCCATACTTGGTTTCTTTCGAAGTTGTTGAGCTCTTCTTGCATGGACACCACCCAATCCGGATCTCGTAGTGCTTATTCAACCTCGTGGGGTTCCAAATAGGAAATAAATGAGTAATTCTCACAAAAATTTGCAACATGTGATTGAGTAGTTACCCCCTTGGAGATGTCTCCAAGGATGTTGTCATATGGATGGCACCGTTGAACGATTTGATGTACTCCTGGGTGTGGAGCTTGAGTTCTTGGATCTTCATCATCTTCCTCCTCGTCTTCTTCGTCTCCCCGAGATTGATGCCTCTTTTGATCTTGATCATATTGATCTTGTTGAGGTGCATCTTGAGGGTTTTGAGCTTGATCATGTGAGGAAGAATTTGCCTGATTTGTGGAATGGTCACTTGAGCCTTGAGATTGTTTTTGTGGACGATTGTCTCCAAGTTCCATCCTTCCTATCACCACTTTTGGAGTCTCTTCTTGATCTAGCACACAACGATCAACTTGCTCCACAAGGGAGCCATTAGTCTCATCAAACATCACGTCACATCCTACTTCAACAATCCCGGAGGACTTGTTAAAGACACAACAGGCGTAGGTGTTTGAGTCATAACCAAGCAAGAAACCCTCATCGGACTTTGAAGCAAACTTCAAAGTCCTAGGCTTTTTCTTGAGAATATAGCATTTCCCCCAAAAACATAAAAATAAGAATATAGCATTTCTTGAGAATATATCAATGACACACGATCAAAGGACTATTAATACTAGTAACATCGCTATAAAGGTGCATTATCACACTGTTAAACAACCTTAACACCAGTAGATCATGTATAGGGAGTTTAATACCACGGGGAAACCTGTCGGGCCAGGCAAACTTTGTAACGGCCAGTCCTTAGCATATAAAAGGATTGCACCATACGGTAGAGGATAACGACGCTTAGACTCTTGTGAGGCATACAAACTCATACACTCAACAACCACCCCGAGGAGTAGGGGTATTATGTTCACGCAGCCTGAATCACGTAAAATCCTTGTGTCACCATCTTGTTCATGATCTTACGCGTGCCCCATCCAAATAAGAACCTCCACAGACTACGCTTTAGTAGTACTTGGGGAAGTGTCGTTGCTACACTTCAACATTTGGCGCGCCAGGTAGGGGGGGCACAAGGATCTCAAGATGGTGAATTCCGCGGCCGCATCATCCAATGGATTGGCTAAGCAGCCCGCTGGAGGAAATCCATCAAACGTGCAGCAGCCAGCCAATGCCATTGTTCCGGCAGGCGTCATCGCACCACCACCACCACCAGCTCCGGTAGCCAATACTGGACAGCAGGATGGTGCCTTCACATCAGTCACTGCATCAACAAACAACCCTAAGAACACGCTGAATGCAGTGCACACTCTCCTCCAACGTCCTCCAGCGCCCAAAGCTCCTCTGGTTGCCATGGAGCAATGGCGCGCTGATGTAGAGCATTTGGTTGCAGCTCTAGCTAATGCTCTCAGGTCCAAGGTTTGCCCCATGCTGGGCAGGCTCCTTCTCAACATGGGACCTTGTCTGGTGGACTTGGTCCTCAGGCGTCGCAGCACAAGAGACGTGCCCCCCCCCCCCAGCAAGTGACATCACTGCCCTTCGAGGCTCACCGTACTCACACAGCATCCAGGCTTCCTACTCAGGACCTTTGGGAGGTTTGGGGCGGCTGTTCAGCCTTATCCATGAATCTTCGCATGGTCGAATGGCCACCCAAGTTCCAACCTCATTTGCCGAAGAAGTACGACAGGACGGACAACCATGTCGAATTTCTTCAAATCTACTCCACTGCCATCCTTGTGGCTCGAGGCAATGAGGCCGTAATGGCCGACTACTTTCCTATGGCTCTAACCAGGACAGCAAGGTCCTGGTTCATGAGTCTACCTCCCGACTCCATTTACAGTTGGGGGCATGTAACACCCTGATTTTCGAGTTTTGACAAATTAAAAATTTAAATGGGAATTTAGAGTTAATATTAGGAAGAAATTATTTTTATAAAGAAAATTATAAAATATATGCATCCCATATTGCATTTTGCATTCATCCTCAAGCATTGAAAAATTGTTACAAAATAAATTTGCCAAAAGTAATCTATTTCCCATAATAAATATGAGATAAAAGAAGTAAATAAAACATAAAAGATGGAGCATATATATACAAATGTATGTAGCAAAAGAAGAAATAGAAAATAATAATTATAGCCTAAAACTTGTAATGGGGAATAAGTATAAAATAATAATAATAATAATATAAAAATAAATATATAAATAAAATATATAATAATAGATATATATATAATAACTGTATAAAAGATATAAATAAATAATATATATAATAAGAAATATATATAAAAAGTAAATGAATAAAATAAATAAGATAAATAAAAATAATAAAACATAAATAATAATATAATAGTAATATATTGAAAAAAAACAAAGAAAAAAAGGGAACGGCGCCGCCTGGCCAGGCCGGCCGAGCCTCCCGCGCGCGCGACCCCACGCGCCGAGCGCGCCCACCCGCCGCCTGCGACCGGCTCCGGGCCCCCCACCGTACCGCGCGCCCTCCCCTACCCCGCCGACACGCGCCCGAGCGCGCCGCCCTCCCACGCTGCGCTCCGCCGCCTTGGCCCCCGCGCACGCGCCACGCCGCCTCGCAGGGCCCCTGGGCCCCGCCTCCCACGCGCCCCGACACAGCGCCTGTCCCCCCGCCGCGCCGATTCCCACCCCGATGCAGCGCGCCCACGCCGCCGGGCCCCACCCCGCTCGCCCACCCGCACCGCAGCTCACGCCCCCTGGGTCCCACGCCCGACTCCCGCCGCCCCGCGCCCGATTCCCGCCTGGACTCCCACTCCCGCACGATTCCCGCCCCCGCGTTGACTCCACCGCCACTAGCTATCAATATTGAGCAGCTACTAGCTATGCAGAACCAGCTCATGCAGACCATGATACAAACAATGGGACAGCTGCAGGCTGGCAATGTCAACAATCAGCCCCACATGCCTCCACCGCCACCCCCGCCTCCTCATAACGGGTTGGGAGAGTTTATGAGGACTAGGCCGCCAACCTTTGCTCAAGCTGCTGACCCTATGGATGCTGATGATTGGCTCAAGTCCGTGGAGAAGAAACTTGCTATCGTCCAATGCAGTGACCGAGAGAAGGTTCTATTCGCTTCTCATCAACTAGTTGGAGCAACTGCAGATTGGTGGGATGCTCATTGCAATGCTCATTAGAATCAAGAGAGGATCACATGGGCAGAATTCAAGGAGAACTTCCGTTCTCATTATGTGCCGGAAGGTGTTATGATCTTGAAGAGACAAGAATTCGAGAACTTACGGCAAGGAAGATCAAGCGTGAGTGAATATCTCAATAAGTTCACTCAACTCTCAAGATATGCGCCTGAGGATGTTAGTCGGGACAGCCGGAAGCAGTATTTGTTCATGAGAGGCCTCAACAATGAGATCCAAGTGCAATTGCTCAATTGCGACTATGTCAACTTCCAGAAGCTTGTGGACAAAGCAATTGTGGTTGAGAACAAGATCCGTGAGATGGAGCAAGAAATCAAGAGGAAGGCGCCATATCAAGGACAACAACAAGGAAGTAATGTGCGCCCTCGCCTTGCACCACCCAATGCACCCTATTACAGCTCCCCTATTCCTGCTCAGCGCCCTGATTATGCACCATGCCCAACTCAGTTTGTGCAGCAGCGCCCTGTCATGCAAGCAATGCCTTATGCACCTCGTGCGGATTTTCCTGGAGCCAATGTTCAAAACCAAGCTCGTCCCAATAATTCTGGTGGAGTTAAGAAGTGTTATACCTGTGGAGAAGCTGGACACTTTGCCAATCAATGTCCTAAGTCAAGCTTTGGTCAAGGAAGCAATGCACCAAGGCAAAACCCAAGACCTAATGGAGGACAGCCACAAGGAAGCCGTGGACAGCATTATTTTGCTCGTGGTAACGTGAACCATGTCTCTACGGAGGATGCTCAACAAGCTGATGACGTGGTCATTGGTATGTTTCTCACCAACTCCAACCCCGCGACTATGTTATTTGATTCTGGAGCATCGCATTCATTCATTGCATCAAAGTATGTTGCCAAGTATAGTTTGCCTGTCTCTCATATGAAGTTTACTCTATTGGTTAAGTCTCCTGGAGGAGAGATGAGGACAAATATAGTATGTCCAAAAATAAGCCTTAGAATAAGGGGGGTAGACTTCTCCGCCAACCTCATTGTTTTGGATTCACAAGAACTAAGAGGATCCGTTGGTGCAAAGTGCAATGGAAACGCCATACGGAAACCGAAGCTACATGGGAACGTGAAGAAGACTTGAAGGCGGAATTCCCTCACCTTTTCTCCACGCTATCGAATCTCGAGGGCGAGATTCACTTTAAGGGGGGTAGAATTGTAACACCCTGATTTTTGAGTTTTGACAAATTAAAAATTTAAATGGGAATTTAGAGTTAATATTAGGAAGAAATTATTTTTATAAAGAAAATTATAAAATATATGCATCCCATATTGCATTTTTCATTCATCCTCAAGCATTGAAAAATTGTTACAAAAACAAATTTGCCAAATGTAATCTATTTCCCATAATAAATATGAGATAAAAGAAGTAAATAAAACATAAAAGATGGAGCATATATATACAAATGTATGTAGCAAAAGAAGAAATAGAAAATAATAATTATAGCCTAAAACTTGTAATAGGGAATAAGTATAAAATAATAATAATATATAAAAAGAAATATATAAACAAAATATATAATAATAAATATATATATATATAATAACTGTATAAAAGATATAAATAAATAATATATATATATAATAAGAAATATATATAAAAAGTAAATGAATAAAATAAATAAGATAAATCAAAATAATAAAACATAAATAATAATATAATAGTAATAGATTGAAAAAAAAAGAAAGAAAAAAAAGGGAACGGCGCCGCCCGGCCAGGCCAGCCGAGACTACCGCGCGCGCGACCCCACGCGCCGAGCGCGCCCACCCGCCGCCTGCGACCGGCCCCGGGCCCCCCACCGTACCGCGCGCCCTCCCCTGCCCCGCCGACACGCGCCCGAGCGCGCCGCCCTCCCACGCTGCGCCCCGCTGACTTGGCCCCCGCGCACGCACCACGCCGCCTCGCAGTGCCCCTGGGCCCCGCCTCCCACGCGCCCCGACGCAGCACCTGTCCCCCCGCCGCGCCAATTCCTGCCCCCTCCCGCGCTTGTGCGTGCGCTCACGCGCCCGGGCCCCACCCGCCCCGCCTCCCGACCCCACACGCTCGACGCAGCGCAGCGCGCCCACGCCGTCGGGCCCCACCCCGCTCGCCCACCCGCACCGCAGCTCACGCCCCCTGGGTCCCACGCCCGACTCCCGCCGCCCTGCGCCCGATTCCCGCCTGGACTCCCGTTCCCGCACGATTCCCGCCCCCGCGTTGACTCCTGCGCCTATAAAAAGGACCGTAGGTCCCTAGGTTTTCCCCTGATCCCAGAAACGTCGCCGCCTTCCAGGAACGCCGCCGGCACAGAAGAAAAAGGGACCAGAGGCACCGCAGGGAAGAAAAAAGAAGAGAAGAAGAGGGGGAAAAAGAGGAGGGTACCATCGTCCGCCGGAGATCATTGTCGCCGTCGTCGTGCCGCCGGAGGACCTTGCGCCGTCTACTTCGTCTACGCGTTACCTTCGTCCCTCGATCATCGAAGCCATCGCATCTACGGTAGGATTCGTTTTTCCAATGCGAATTTTAGCGACGTATTAGATCTAATAGACGTAAATTGATTTTAGTTGCACCATAAATTTATTTTCAGCAGCATTAATACTCGTTAAAACCCCCGTAAACTCATATGAACACGTATGAACTAGTTGCATCTAATTAATAAACAACCGTAGTTAATTAATTATTGTACTTTGCATGCATGCATATCATCGCATGTTGATTAATGTGTATGCATCGTGTTAATTTGTATGTATATTCTTGTATGTGTGATCATGAGTAGAGGGAAGTGCTCAAGAGATCGTGTACGAGGATTTTCAGAATCAAGATTTTGAAGCGCTTGAGCAACCCTATCCGCCGGAGCATGGCAAGTGTCCTTGAAGCATATTGATCCTGTTTTTAAAATAAATGTTTTGTTTGCGAACTTGCATGCTTGTGTCAAATTGATGGGAATCCTATGGTAGGAAGTTTACTAGATTTATTTAACCACCCTTGTCACCTGGAATATATGGTAGAGAGTCGGGGAGGGTTTTTACCTTTTTGCTTCGCTTAATTAATTGGGATGGCAAACAACACTACACATTTAATTATGCATCAATGCTATTTTGGTTAACGTGAACTGGTCAATGTGGTATGGTAATGGGTGATCTAAGCAAGCCTGGTATGTGGATGGGTTGGATGTTATGGTGGTTTGCTTGCTTTAGATCTAAGGACCGGTTCATGCGAGAATAAGCCAGGACTACAGTGCCACCACGAGGCCAAGTATGGGTGCGGCGTAGCTGATTAATTAGGGCTTTGCTAGTGCTGTTTGGACCATTGTGGATGCTCGGGGAAGGAGTAGTCGGATTGGGTTTGTTGATGATTGGTGGGACTACCCTGGGATTCGAATGGCTCAAGAGGGGGCCCTTGGTTGAAGATGTGCTCTGCGGGAGATATCGCCACCGGTGAAACCTCAGTGGGGTCTAAATAGGCTAGTAATCCCTTTGTAAAGGCTATTTTGTGATCTCTTGGCCATACACCAAAGGAAGTGTAATTGGCATGAGGGAGGTTCTTTAGTCGCCGACGGGTGATGAAATCACAAACTCGTGGGTAAAGAGGTACAAACTCTGCAGAGTATAAATAAACTATCATGATAGTCGTGCTCCCGATTATGAGCACCTGGACAACTTCCATGATTAGAGGGAAATTGGAATTTGGGATGGTTATGGTTTGGTTACGCATGGTTATGGATTAATTTCTGGTATTGAATATGGTTATTGGCAAATGATGAAATCTGGAATCATGGATGAGGATGGTGAATTATGGACTGGTATTATGGTACTATTTATGGTTTATGATGGGTTTACTTCACATAAATATGATATATTGCTTTTCAAATGTTTTACTGTACTTTTCAGCACTTAACCATTATTATTGTCGTCATTTGAATCAGCCACATGTCATACTTTCCACATTTGCTGAGTACGACATGTACTCACTCTTGCAATCCCCCCCAACAGTTGCAGGTCAGAATTATGAGTTTAATGGCGATAATGCGGAATTCTAGGCCGTGTCTACCGTCAGCTTTGCCTGTGGTGTTATTGGAGCTGCGCTATCCCTTTTGCTTAGTTTGCTTAGTTACTTAATTAGTTTATTTCCGCTGCATTAGTTGAACATGTCATTAATATTCATTAGAGCTTGTATTTGAGGATAATATAGTTTGTGTAATAAAATTTGATAATTAATCTTGTTCTGTGGTAATTATCTGTATATCGTTTGTGATTGCACTCGTGTATGTGTGTTGAACATCCTGGGCACACATATGCGTTAGCTTGGTTCATTTTCGGAACCGGGCGTCACAGGGCAACTCTGCCACCAGTTCACCGCCAATTTCGGGAGTTCTTACACCTGACCTGGCACCGAGCTGGACCTTTTTGCTGTCTGACATAAGTCGGGAGAATCGCTGCGATCATTCATCCAACGGTTTTCTCAGGTACAAAATACGATTTCTTCAATCTCCAACACCTTTGTCGTTGTTGTGTTTTGACAGGGAGTCAGAGATAAGAAGATGCTGGAAAAGCTGGCAACAAAAAATGTCAGCAGCGTCACGGAGCTCTTCAGCCTATCTGACAAGTGTGCTAGGGCTGCAGAAGGCCGAGAGATGCACTCCAAACCAGTTCAGGAGGCTAGTAAACCCTCCTCAAAGGATGAAGATACTACCTCAGGTAGTGGAAAGAAGAAGAAGAAGTCCAATGGAAAGAAGAAGTCATTGGCCGGCACACCTACTGCTGCTACAGCTGTACCTCCTAGTGGTCGGGGGCCATGCCCAAAAAAAAAAAGATGTGGTGTCTTATCCACAAAACAAACACTCACAATCTCAAAGATTGCCGCGAGGTCAAGCGGATTGTTGAACGTAACATCAAGCGTCAAGAAGAAGATCCTTACCGTCAACGGGAAGGAAAGCAGAAAGTTGGAGAAGCTTCATCTTATTAGGAGCTAGGCTTATAGGACGTCAAGAAGGCGCTGAAGGTCGTCTACAACACTGTGAACAATGATTTTGATATCTCTAACAACGAGCATAAGAAGACTCTTCATATGATATATGAAGGGTCCTGAGATATTACCTCTCAGTGCATCCTCAAGACTATCATCGGGAGATGGCTACCGCAGCTCCTACTGCCAAGGCAGAACCTCATCGGAAGTGGTTGTACACAATCGTCACCTTCGATGATTTGGATAGTTTGATGAATATGACCAGAGCTTGTCAGGTGCCTTTGATGGTCTCTCCGACTATCAACAACATCAAGCTCTATCATGTTCTAGTGGATGGAGGTGCGGTGCTCAACCTCTTTAGCTTCACTGCCTTTGTGAAGCTCCAGCTCAGCCTCTCTTACCTTCAGCCCTCATGTCCTTTCTCCATAGTATGTCCGAGAGCTATTACTCCTCTTGGATCAGTTACTCTCCCAGTGACTTTTGAGACTCGGGACACTTATAGGTCAGAGAAGCTGGTTTTTGATGTGGCACACATTAGCCTTCCCTTCAACGCCATCCTAGGCAGGCCATCCCTGTATAGATTCATGGCCGTAGCTCATTATGACTATTTGGTGTTGAAGATGCCAACTCCTTCAGGCGTCCTCTGGATCCGTGGATAACAGTGCCGGAGTTACTATGCTGGAAGAACTTCATGCGCTTGCAATAGTGCAGGAGGAAGGATCCGGCAAGGATCAAGCTGCTCAACCTCTGAGCTCTCTTCAGCGAGGCTCCACTACTGCACCTCGTGTGCAGCCAAGCGGCAACACCAACATCCTCGTCAAAGTCATCCAAATTGGTTCCAATGCTGCCCAGACCACTGGTATATTGGGAGGTCTGGATGACAAATAGGAACTCGCACTCCTCACTTTCCTCCCGACGAATGTCGACGTGTTTGCATGGCAGCCGTCACAAATGCCTATGATCCCTAGGGAGGTGATCGAGCATAGCCTGAAGATATACCCCGATGCACGACCAATACATCAAAATCCCTGAAAGCAATATGTCAAACGGCAGAACTTCATCAGACAAGAAATCAAGAAGCTGCTCGACGCTGGTTTCATCCGGGAGGTTCACCATCCACGATGGCTAGCAAACCTTAATCGTTGTACCAAATGCTGGCGAGAAGCTTCAGATGTGCATCCACTACACCACCTTGAATAAGTCATGCCCAAAAGACCCTTTTCCAATACCTAGAATAGATCAGATAGTGGTTTCCACCTCTGGGTGTGAGCTATTGTGTTTCCTAGATGCATATCCTGGATATCGTCAGATCCAAATGTCTAGGGAATATGAAGAGCATACTGCCTTCATAACAGTAGATGGGTTGTATTGTTATACTGCCATGCCTTTCGGTCTCAAAAACGCCACTTCAACTTTTGTGCGAGCCATGCACAAAACATTAGGAGATCTAATCAAGGACTTGGTGGAGGTCTATGTTGATGACATTGTCATCAAGGTCAAGAACAAGGAATCACTCCTTGACAACCTGCAAGCCATCTTCGAGAAGTTGCGCATGATGCGCACAAGGTTCAACCTGGACAAATGTTTCTTCGGGGTTAGCTCCAGGAAGCTCCTTTGTTTCTTGGTGACTCACCGAAGAATTGAGGCAAATCTGGCAACGATCAAGGTCATTGAGGAGATGCGGCCTCCAACCCGCGTCAAGGATGTTTAGAAGCTAACTAGATGTCTAGCTGCGCTCAACCGGTTCATATCAAGACTGGCATAGCGGGCGCTTCCCTTCTTCAAGCTATTGAGGAAGTCCGGGCCATTCCACTGGTTCAAAGAAGTAGAGAAGGCATTCCAAGAGCTCAAGCAGCTCCTCACCACACTATCAGTTTTGGTAGCTCTGGAGCTTGGTGAGCCTCTTCTGGTTTACATTTCGGCAACTATGGAGGTTGTCAACATGGTCCTGGTCGCGGAGAGACTGGAGCTATCCTCAGCTCAGGAGCTTAAACCCCTTTGCGGAGGGTCCGAAGCTACCTGAAGGTGAGTATGGGTCCCAGCCCCCAGACACAGATCCTAAAGGCAAGATGCATATGAATCAACCTCTCTCAGCCAAGGGAGTTTCCGCTATTCAAGAAGAAGGTTCGGACCCCTCCGGGTGGGTCCGAATTGATGGAGAAGAAGCTCCGGACCCCTCCGAGAGAGTCCAGACCATCCAGTGGCCAGTGTATTTCATCAGCGAAGTACACCACGACGCCAAGACTCACTACATTGAGGTGCATAAGCTGCTCTACGCAATTCTTATTGCCTCAAGAAAGCTACATCACTACTTCCAGGCGCACAAGATATCAGTGGTAAACTCATACCCACTGCGTGCTATATTGCTTAATCCGAAGTCTACAGGAAATATCGCCCAGTGGGCTATGAAGTTTGCATAATTCAACTCGAATTCCTGCCACGACATGCTATCAAGAGTCAAGCACTGGCTGACTTCATGGTGGAATGGACTCCATCCTCATCGAATCCAGGGGGCCTAAGTGAGCAGAAGCCGGAACCCAAGGTCCCGACGTTCACTGAGCCTTATTGGACACTCTACTACGATGGCTCTATGCAGAAGAAGGGGGCCGGAGCTAGAATCCTTCTCCTGGCTCCGACCAGGGAGAAGGTCAAGTACATGGTACAGCTTGACTTCAATGCAACCAACAACATGGCGGAGTATGAAGCTTTCATCTATGGACTCAAGGTGGCACTATCATATGGCGTCAGGCAGCTGCTAGTGAAGGGTGACTCGGAACTCATCATCAAACAAGTCAAAGGTGAATGCAGTTGCAACAACCCCCAACTCGCTGCTTATCTACTTGAAGTCCAGAAGCTGCAGAAGGACTTCCACGTCTTGGACCTCTATCATGTCCAGTGTCTCAACAACGCTGAAGCTGATGACCTCTTGATGAAAGCTTCAACCGGAGCTCAAGCTCCCGACAGAGTTTTTGTCATAAGATTATCAGGACTTGCTGCTAAGCTCGCCGAACTACGTGATGGGGTGAGACCAACACCTCAAAGCTGGCGGTCCCGGTGGCTCTGTTATCATGGCGCCCACCAAGGATCGTGGTGCTGCAGGAAGCTCTGAGCAACCCAGCACGCCAGATCTAAAATCTCATGTTAGCTCTGATGCATGGATCTTGGAGATCCGGAGCTACTTCAAGGACAACATCCTTCATAAAGACGGTGCTTCCGCTGACCATATTGTTAGATTAGCTAAAAGATACACGTTGGTAGAAGGGAATCTCTACCGACGTGGTTCCAATGGCATTCTAATGCGGTGCATTTCCCGGGAAGAAGGCCGTGATCTTCTCGCGGAGATACATGGAGGCGAGTGTCGGAACCATGCGTCTTCTTGTACGTTGGTCAGTAAAGTCTTCCGGCATGGCTTTTACTAGCCTATAGTGCTCCAGGATGCAGTCGAGCTGGTAAAGAAGTGTGAAGCATGCCAGTTCAATGTGAAGAAGATTTGCACACTGGCTCAATCACTACAAATGATACCTCCCACGTGACCATTTGCTGTGTGGGTGATGGACATTTTGGGACCTTTCTCAAAAGCCGTCAGAGGTTACAAGTTTCTGTATGTTTCCATCGACAAGTTCACTAAGTGACCGGAAGATACCCCAGTTGTGATGATCAACAAGAAATCTGCTATCAAGTTCTTGAAGTTCATAGTCTGCAGGTTTGGAGTTCCAAACAAAGTCATCATTGACAACAGAACCCAATTCACAAGCACAACATTCAAAGAGTACTGCGAACGTCTTGGCATAAAAGTCAGCTACACAATAATAGCTCATACGTCAAGCAATGGCCAAGCCGAGAGAGCAAACGCAAAGATACTCAAAGGAATCAAGATGCGCACATTTGAGTGCCTGAAGAAACATGATGACATATGGATAGAAGAGCTTCTGTCCGTAGTGTGGGCAAACAGGATAACACCTAACCGGGAAACTCGAAAAACTCCTTTCTTCTTGGTGTACGAAGCTGAAGCAATCCTTCCTCCAGACACCATGGGGTCTCTCCGGGTCCAGACCTTCAACAAAGCCATGCAGGACAAGCTACAGCGTGAAGACCTGGACCTCGTCGACAAGGGAAGGTGCCAATCAACTGTTCAGAATGCACGATACCGCTAGGCGCTTTGGCGTTATCATCAAAGGTTTGTACGTAACCGACAGCTAGAAGAAGGTGATCTTGTGCTGCGGAGAATACTGACTTGAGAAGGGATGAACAAACTCTCCTCGGGCTGGAAAGGTCCCTTCTGAGTTATCAAAGTTTCTTGTCTCGGATGCATTCGCTTGGCGACAAAGGATGGGACCCCGCTTCCTGATCCATGGAATATCGAGCACATCCGTAAGTTTTTTGCTTAGTTTCAGGGAGGTGAGTCTGTATTTACACATAATGTACCTTATAGAGTCTATGAACAGAGCCGGGTAGGTCCTATTGAAAAAGCACACTTAACTTGGTAATTGCACTTTATGTGTGTCTTACCTTCCTTTTTTTAGAACAAGATGAATAACTCACTTAGCTTGGTTCTGTACTCTAAGTGTGTACTTGTATCCCCTTTAATTTGGACCTATAATGAAATAAATTTTGTGTGAAAGCAGACTCTACAAAGCTCCGACAACCACGGGGGCCCACCGTCGATGTTCTACACATTGACAGTGGGCGCCGTCGAAGCTACCCAACTTCGACAACCCTCGAGGGGGCCCGCCATCGACGTTCCACGAATTTATAGTGGGCGCCGTCAAACTATGAAGCTCCGACAACTCCTAGGGGGCCCGCCGTCAACATAACAAAGGGTCTCTGGATACGTTGGAGGTAAACTTCAGACCTCGGATCTATCGATTTGGTTACAGGTTGAAGTAAAGTCTTCAAGACATTGTTAAATCTTTCTGGTACATGTTTGCAATAAAATTGTGCACATCTACCAGGGGGCTAACAATATAACGGGAAATCCATTGAAGACACATGAAAAATGGAATTCAAAAGGATTTCATTCATTCAAAGTCAGAGGATTACAAGTTGAACGTACAAAAAGGAGAGGTTCTAACTACTGGAGTCCCTAATGAAGAATGAAGCAACTGTTCAGGTAGCTTCTTGAACGCTGGCCCTAGCGTCTTCTTCCTCCTCGGCAATGGGTCCTTCGACCACTGAAGCTAAGGACATTTGAGGGTTTCGTCTTTTAATACACGTCAGCACATATTCGGTGACATTCTTGGCAAGGGACCTTCCTTCTGTCTCTAGTTGGTTGACCACTACAGGAAGAACGGTCACTTACGTCGGCCAAAGCCGACGTAAGTAAGTCTTAAACCGACGTAAGTAACTTAATTACGTTGGTTTTCCCTTAATTACGTCGGCTTTCAGCTGACGTAGGCATTTGGACGTAATTAAGGTGACTTACGTCGGCCACCGACGTAAGTTAACTTAATTACGTCGGTCTGCGGAAGCCGACGTAAGTTAAGTGTCGAGATGGGCCTTGGGCTGGGCCTGAGGACTTACGTCGGCTTGGGCAGGCCGACGTAAGTAAAGTGCTGTAACTTACGTCGGCCAGGGCAAACCGACGTAAGTTTAGTGGTTTAACTTACGTCGGTATGGCCTGACCGACGTAAGTTAACCTGGACTAACTTACGTCGGCCTGCCCATAGCCGACGTAAGTTAAGTTTTCGAATTTTTTTTAAAAACAGAAACTGACTACCTCGCTCGATGGCGAGAACACAGAACAAACAAATAATATCATACACAACATAACAGTTTCAATATATAGTTCAAAACATCAACAACAACACAATTTGCAACAATCAACATCAACAACCACCGGGCTACACGCTAGCCCCTCCATTACCTCCGGGATCTTCTCGGCACGTTCCGGATCCCTGCAAAAGAAACATAATCACTAGTAAGCATCAATGTCAACTCAGTGATAACATAAGAGGCCAAGAACATTAGTGACAAAAGAAGGAAGCATGATGTAGTTTCAAATGAAGTAATGTACTATATCACTAGTTAAATGGAAGCACTAGCCCTTTGTTAACTCAGTGAACATCAGTTTCGACATAAGAAGGAAACATCAGCGATAATCACTAGCCCTTTTGTTAAATGGAAGCACTGACAACATATTCACTATATACTAATCATTTCTACCATGGCCAAAAACTACTAAAGCTTGATTAGATACACTTAAAGAGAGTTTCTCACCTGCTCCAGTGTCTACACGCTACCCCCTCCACTGCCTCCGGGATCTCGACGCGTTCCGGAACCCTGCAAAAGAATCATAATTAGGATTAAATGTGATGCAAATAACTTTTTAACATAATGAAAAGGGAATCAAACTCCTAGGTATAGACAATATTACCTGCTCCGGTGTCTGCTGTGGCGGAAGCGTAGGAATCTGGATGTCCTGACCGCTTTGTCGAGCAAGAGCCTGCCATTGCAAGATATTAGCAGACATATGTTATTAAGTGCTGTGAAATTTAACTACGGTACTTTAAATTACTTACCGCCATCGTTGCTTGCATCTGGGCCATCATTAAGGCCGTCCTCTGCTGCTCCTCCCTCGTCCTCTCCAGCTCTGCCTGAGTTTGCGTCAGCGACTCCCTCATGGCCTGGAGCTCCAGCTGCGTCTGCGAGAGACGACCACTGGTCCCAGCGGTCGAAGCCTGCGACGATGAAGCGCCTCTCAAAGGTCGCGTCGACCTCGAGTCGACAACTCCATCGAAAATGGCAAACCTGCAAAAGAATGAAAACACTAAGTAGAAGAAGATTAATTGAAAAAGAAATGAAACACACGAAGAACTCACCGTCCGTGGGCCTTCCCGCCTCCGCTTGCGTACGCGGCTTGGGGGTCGATCGGCGCGCTTTCCCAATCGTAATCCGCACCGTGTATCTTCGCGACCTCCTGCGCGTACTTTGTCTACAAAACAAATAAATCTTGTAAGTATGTCAATAATAGTATTAGTTATAATGAAATTGATGAATTTCGAAAACTTACCAGTCGGTCGGCTGCGACCTGACTACACTGCCCTGGCTGAGAAGGGTCACTTCCCTTGTGACCTCTCTTCCAAACCTGGGTCGGGGTCGGCTCATGACCCAGCTCTCGCTCCTGTACATCCGTGTTAGTGAGATAAATAATATATTAAGAACACATAAATAAAATAAAAAGGTACTTACCATGCGTTTAGCCAAACGCAAGTAGCCGTCACCGCCATAGTTGTGCTTGCCCTCGGACCCCATGCGGCACTGTCTAGCCTTCGTGGACTTGTTGATAAAAGCGTCGCTAGCCCAGTACCGACAGAGAGCTAAGTACGCCTCGATGTTACCCTGTAACCAGGAAATACTAACCTGCACATATTTCATTTTCATCAACGCGGTTAACATACGTAGATATTGTAAATATTTAACAATATTAAAAACTTACCTCCGCGTACTGCTCCTCTGTCAAGTAGGAGTCCGAGTCCTTCCTAAAGACACCCCTTTGCTGCTCCTGCTCCTGCTCCCGGGGGTGCCGCTTGTAGTAAGCGTTGACGGCCTGAATCCGGGCGTATGACAACGCCGCCATCGTGAGCTTCCGAGCGTTGTAATGGAACACGCGTCTCGCGTGGTCCTCCATGCTCGGCTCCTCTACTTGGTACCTCAACTTTAAGCAAACAAATATTTTAGTGATATGCAATTAAGAATTCAAAGGAGTTGAAAAAACGAAACAGTTAAACTTACCATAAAATCATGCCACACGGCTCCCTGAACCGTGCCGTGCACCGGGTGAGAGACCCGAGCGTAGTCATCCCACGACAGGGCAGGAAAACCGTCAATTACACCGGGGTAGTGCAACTTGACGATAGCACCGAGGACACTGTTAACCTGCCTGTGGTGCTTCTCGGCCCCCGTGAACGAGAAGTCGTACCAACATCTACAAAATATATTAAATCATTAAGTAAAGAAAAACAACATCTAATATTTAGTATACTATTTACAGTTTTTATACCTGTCTCCAACGGGACGGATCGTGGTCCGCTGAGTAGTAACCGGAGGAGGAGCTGCAAAGTGGGTCCTCCTCGTCCGTCGCCTCTGCTGCGACGCTGCCGCGTCCTGTGACCCTGAAGGCTCTGCAGACCCCCCGGAGCCTCCAGGAAGGCTAGTGGTAGAGGGCTGCCCAGGGAGGCTAGCGCTAGCCGGCTCCGAAGGGAGGCTAGCGCTAGAGGGCCCCCTAGCCTCTGAGTCGGGCTCCTGTAGCGGCCCCCTAGCCTCAGACTCTGACTCAGACTCAGAAGTCTCTGAGCCAGACTGCACAAAAGGAATGACTTTATTAATAATTAATAACAATTGCAATTTCAAAAATAACTTTATAGTAACTAAAGTTTACCTCTCTCCGCTGAAAGCACACGACAGCTGAGGGTGGAGCGTGTGCCAGAAAGAGCTCACGTCGACTAGAACGGAACGAGCTCCCTGAGCAAGGGTCTGCTGGCGGCTCAAACCCTCTCACTGGCTTCCCCTTCCCCTTCCCCTTTGACGACATCCTATTGCAAGGAATAAATGATTAATATACAAAGATAATATACAAAATTAATGTTAGATTAGTGAATAAAACGTTACTTCAAAATTCATCAACATCACGATCATGCACCCTACTCCTTAAACCAGCCCATCGATCTTCTTGTTGCGCATATCGTTTTCGTTTGCGCAAATCAGCGGGTTCGACTATGTCATCGATATCTTCAGATTCTGATTCTGATTCTGTTTCCGCTTCCGTGCCAGCCTCGATATCTTGAGCGTCTCCAACTAAGTTATCGAGTCCTACACCGGGCTCGACTGAGAAGGAGTCTGGCAACTCTTCCTCTTGGTAGACACAATCAACCTCAGCTTCGTCGTGATAATCATCATCTCCTGGAGCGTATAACCGCTCACAAGGATTCACCTTATGTACCACCCACCAAGCTTTGAATTTATTGCATGGATAAGGTAGATAGTACACTTGCTCTACTTGGTGTGCAAGAACTAATGAATCGAATCCTTTCAACCGTTCCTTGTGTTTTACTTCGACCATGCCAAATTCGTTTACTCGAATTCCACGAATGGAATCAAACCATTCGCAGTCAAAGAATACCGCTCGAATTGGCTTGTTTGCGACAAAAGTGAATTCAAGGATTTTTTTAATAATCCCGTAGTACTGCGTTTCATGATCTTGCGAATCGATTGCCCTCATCACAACTCCGGTATTACATGTTGCCGCGAGAGGACGAAGAGATTCAAATTGAGTTGTACGGAATCGATAGCCGTTGACGTCATATCGACCATAGCTTCTAACATTAACCACTCCACGGGATAGTTGTCGCAAATCTTCATGGACGTTGGCATCTTTTTGGCACTGTCCAAGATATGGAATTATTAGAAAACGTAAGCATTCTTAAGTTATAAGAAAACATTGTTAACATTGATTAGTTATCGAGAAAACGTTACATGATCTCGAAACCAGGAGAGAAAATTAGATCCCCCGTTTATTCCTTCCCGTCGAATATGTTCTATTTGCTTGCTCGTGGGTTGATGTCTATGTCTCCAATTTTGCTTGTCGAACATACTACACGACAAAGAGAACCTATAAGAATACATGTGTCGGAAAAGATGGTGAAAAGCATAAGTGTAGGAGAAACACTTACTTGAAATATTCATTCATTTCTTCCATATTAGCGTACATGTAGAAGAATGCAGCACGCCTTTCATTTTTGCTAACATCATACGAAGTGTAACTACCAACAGTAGTGCCTCTTGTTGCAAAAATGGAGAGATCGCTACAAGGAGGTTGCTCATCTATATTGTATCGCATTACCGAAGTATTAACATTGTTTTCCTCTGCAAAGTAAACACTTGAGAAGTATCCTACTTCCTTAAGAGTAAAAGCTTCAGCGATGCAACCTTCAACCCTTGCCCTGTTACCAACCATTGGTTTCCGATATCTAAGTGATCTTTCAATATGATACATCCACCTATATTGCACGGGACCGCCCACTTTCGCTTCAAATGGAAGATGAATTAAGAGATGTTGCATTGGATTGAAAAATCCCGGAGGAAAATTTTTTTCCATCTTACACGAAAGTACCGGAACCTCCTTTTCCAATTTAGTCATCATCTCTGGCGTGATTTCTTTAGCACAGAGTTGCCTATAGAAGTGGCTAAGCTCGGCTAACACCTTCCACACTGCATCGTCAAAATAGCCTCGAAACATAACAGGCAGAAGTCTTTCCATGATTATGTGATAATCATGACTCTTCAACCCAATGAGCTTTCCCGTTTTCACATTCACGGCTCGTCTCAGACTAGCTGCGTAACCATCTGGGAATTTCAACCTTTGCAACCATTCGAGAACTTCTTTTTTCTCTTTAGGTCGAAGACAGAAAGGAGCGCGTGGTTTACCACCATTTTCGGAGAGCTCAAGAGTTTGACGGTTACAAAGCTCGGCAAGATCCTTTCGAGCCTTTAAATTGTCTTTTGTTTTGCCCGTCATGTCCATGCATGTGCTTATGATACATTCGGCCATGTTACGCTCTTGATGCATAACATCAATGTTGTGCCTTAGAATCAACGACTTCACATACGGTAACTCCCAAAGTCCACATATGTGAGTCCAATTGTGTTTGTCTCCGTAACCTTCGAAATATCCAGGACGACCTTCATCTGGCACCAATTTGTCCAACATATCAGATATTTCTGACCCGTCAAGACGTTTCGGTGGTCCTTTAGTGACAACGGTGTTCTTTCTGAAGACATTCCTCTGTTGTCTAAACAAGTGATTTGGAGGTAGCCAACGTCTATGACAATCGAAGTAAGATATCTTGCCTCCATGGGTAAGTCGAAAGCAATCGGTGTCCGAGGCACATATCGGACACGTCAACCGACCATGAGTGCTCCATCCAGAAAACATGCCGTATGCCGGAAAATCATGAACGGACCACAAATAAGCAACTCGGAGGTTGAATTTCTGTTTCTTGTAACAGTCGTACGCTTCGACTCCTGTCCACAACATTTTCAACTCTTCGATCAACGGTTTCAACATCACGTTGAGACGTGACCCAGGATGATCTGGCCCAGGTACAATGAGGCTAAGAAACATAAACTCATTCTTCATGCAAAAGGTCGGCGGAAGATTGTACGGAATGACAATGACGGGCCAACAGGAGTATGGTGCGGCGTTTGTGCTGAACGGCGTGAACCCATCTGTCGCCAACCCGATGCGAACATTTCTCGCTTCACGAGCAAATTCTGGGTCGAACCGGTCCAGAGCCTTCCATGCCTCACCATCGGACGGGTGCGTCATGACTCCATTGTTCTCACGCTCACCTTCTTTGTGCCATCTCATGTGTCTGGCCGTTTTTTTTGAAAGGAACAGCCGCTTCAACCTCGGTGTCACAGGTAAGTAACGAAGCTGCTTACGTGCGACTTCCGTCGTCACTGTATTACCATCGTTATTAACAACTTCGACAAACCTCGGTTGACCACATTTCAAACATTTGTTCTCATTGGCATGCTCTCTCCAGAAAAGCATGCAGTTGTCCGGACACACATCAATCTTTTCGTGCTTCATCCCGAGACCAGAAAGAATTTTCTTCGAGTTGTACATATCCTTAGGCACTTTGTTGGGTTGTGGAAGAGCATCTTTGAACAAATCGATGAGCATGTTGTAACAATTGTTAGAAAAGAAGAACTTAGACTTAATTGCCATAAGTCTAGTCACAAAATTGAGGATTGACATTTTAGTGTGTTCATGCAGAGCCTCTTCTGAATCTTTGAGACGTTTGAAGAACTCTTTAACCTCTGCTGTTTGAGTATCTTCTGTAAGCTCTGGTCGTATAGCTTCCAGCATCTCATCCATCATATCAACCTCTTGAGCATCATCATTGTCAGCTTCCACTTCTTGTACAGCTTGAGAAGCTGTCTCGCCGTGGAAGTTCCACAACTCATAATGTGACACGTAACCGTTTCGACACAAGTGCAACGTAAGTTCCACTTTGTCCAAAAACGTTCCGTTTCGGCATTTCGTACATGGGCACCGCGCCTTATCGCTATTTGACAACGAAAAAGCTCGTTCCACAAAAGCTTCTGTCTTGGCGTACCACTCATCTGAGTGACCACCAGTTCTGCTCTTCCAACCAGTGTACATCCAACTACGGTCTTCGCCCATGTTTGACTCTGCAGTTTAACGCGAAAGAAATTGTCGCTAATGTATTGTTATGTTATGTGTCACGGCCCTACAACCTAGGCAGATAGATCCTAAACCCACCCAAGAGTGACCGAGCGGAGCGTGCTCATGACGAGACGCGTGATCCGGATTCGAACGAAATTTCGGCAGCATAACCCCGCTGTTCTCCACTGCACGCCCAAAAATGGTGCAGCAGAGAACAACAGGGTTACGCCACCGAAATCTCGTCCAAATCCGGACCCGCGTCTCGTCACAAGCCACGCCCCCTCGGTCACTCCGAGGCTGTCCAAAAAGGGACAATTCCGAACCTGCACGTCTCACATGCCAATGGCATGTGAGACGTGCCGATCCGAAACGGGTAACACATTGCTATAGGTTACGTTGCTCATTTTCATTTTGAGGTCATTTAAGAGAGAGGAAAGAACTAGAGAAAGACTGAGAGGAAAGTTGGTCTTAGAGAAGGAGGCAGAGGACTAAGCCATCGGGGGAGGCGGAGGACTGAGGCGAGTGAGCCGTCAGATAATATCCGACAGTCCACACTTCAGATCGGCCACATAAAAGTCCTCCCCGACCTAACCCTACTCATTTTCCTTTCTCTTCTCCAGAGTCCAGATACGGCAGCCGCGACGATCCCCTTCTCTCCTCGATACCCCTACTCCAGCGACGGTCCTCCAGGTGCTTGCCATCCTCACCGTCGTCGTTCGCATACTTTACCTTACCACTAAATGGGCCTTGTCGGGCCTTGTCAAGCCTGTCCGAAGCCCATTTATGTATATATAGTACTAGAACACTCAAGCAATCAAAATTAAAATTGTAACCATAATCTAAGCAATTTAAGCATAATTAAACATAATTAAATACACCACCTAAGCGTAATTAAGCAAATTAAGCAAAAATAAGGAAATTAAGCATAATTATGCATAATTAAGCAAATTAATCATAATAAAATAAACCACTTAAGCATATTTAAGCAAATTAAGCAAAAATAAGGAAATTAAGCATAATTATGCATAACTAAGCAAATTAATCATAATAAAATAAACCACTAATGCATATTTAAGCAAATTAAGGAAAAATAAGGAAATTAAGCATAATGATGCAAATTAATCATAATAAAATAAACCACTCATGCATATTTAAGTAAATTAAGCAAAAATAAGCAAATTAAGCTCCGGGGCCGGCCGGGAATGGCGGGGCGGCGCTCCGGGTCCGGGCCGGCGGTCAGGGAGGGTGAGGGGGAGGGGGTCGGGGAGGGTTGGGGAGGGGAGGGGAAGGGGGGTGGCACTCGCCGTGGAGGGGAGGGGGAGGGGGAGGCAGCGGTGCGGTGGTGGCGTCGGCCGGGAAGGGCTGCAAGATATCTATGTCATGTCATCTAGTCGTCTACGTTGCTGAGGGAGACGATCGGCGCCGGGCCGGCGGTCAGGAAGGGTGAGGGCCAGGGGAGGGGGTCGGGGAGGGGAGGGGAAGGGGCCGGGGCGGCGCTCGCCGTGGAGGGGAGGAGGAGGGGAGGCCGGGTCGGGGAACTAGGGGAGGAGGGGACGGTCGGGGAGTAGGGGAGGGGAAGGGGCCGGGGCGGGGCGGCGCTCGCCGTGGAGGGGAGCCGGCGGTGGCGTCGGCCGGGAAGGCGGCGGTGGCGTCGGCCGGGAAGCGGCGGCGGTGGAGAGAAGGGGCTCGGGAATCGATGGATGCTATCTAACGGTTCACATTAACTGGATCCTATTGGGCCGAGTCTAACCTGGCCCGCCAATCCCGCCGCCGGCGCGCGCCTATGCTCCTCCCCTGCCGACTGGTCTGGGGTCTGGGGTAGAAACTGCGAGGACAGAATGGCACCTTTGTGTGTAAGGTTTTGGCCCGATAGTGAAAGCAGACCATTTATCTTTTCATGAAAAGAGGATAGTTCTGGAACAGCAGCTCGTGTGTAAGGCTTTGAAGAGAACAATTACAGTATAGGTTTTCATGCACATGGCACAGCAGCTTAAGGATTCAGAACCAATGTACTGATAGGACATGGCATTTTACGATACAATATTACTTTCAAATAAAATTTGAAACATGCAGTGGAGTGTATTTTGTTTTTACCGGCACATGATTAACGGAAAATGTACTGATAGAACATGGCATTTTAAGGTACAATATAAATTTCAAATAAAATTTGAAACAGTAATGGATAGTATTTGGTCTCCTCTCCTCTGGAAGACACGTGTGGCCAGGTATGAAAAGAGGAGGTCGAGAGAAGCAAGCAGGGATAGTTCTGGGATTCTTCAGGAGCGAAAAATAAATTCGATATCACTATCACTAAGCTAAAAAATTGGGGTATTTACTAAAGCATGCATCAGTTGCTGTGGCTGACCCTAAAAAGACTTGACATGGTAATATAGTATGCTTAACACCGAAATTGAGATCAGTTGTAACCGAGGTGTCTTTCCACTTGAATACATATAATGGTCAAGGTTTTATGAACTTTCTCTTCCAATATCATTTGGCATTCTTCTTCACCAAAGTTGAAACAAAATCAACAAAAGAAGGGAGAGAGATTAACTATTGACTGTTGATCCATTTCAGTTTAACTATTAACAAAAGGAGGGGGAGAGAAGGGGCTCGGGATGGAAGGGGAGGGGAAGGGGGGCGCTCGGCCGTGGAGGGGAGGTCGACGGGGAGGGCGGCGTCGGGATGGGGAGGTGGACGGCGGCGGCAGGGCGGCGGCGGCCCGTGGGGTGGGGGGGTCGGGGAGGAGAGGAGGGAGGGGAGGGGAGGGATTACCTGGCGGCCGGGCGGCGACGGCGACGGCGGGGCGGCCGGGCGGCGACGGCGGGGCGGCGACGGGGCGGCGGCGGCGGGGCGGCGGCGGCGTCGGTTGGGAGAAAGAGCGCGCGTGAAATGAGAGCGCGCACTGCTCGCGCGGTTAGGTTAAACAACTACTTACGTCGGCCCAACGTACTTACGTCGGCCAACGTCAGAGCCGACGTAAGTTAGGCTTAACTTACGTCGGCCAGTTAACTTACGTCGGCTATGGGCCGAGGCCGACGTGGGTAATTTTTATTACTGTCGGTCCATGTACTTACGTCGGTCTGCCGACGTAATTTATTTAACTTACGTCGGCTACCAGGGACCGACGTAAGTTACTTACTTACGTCGGCCAGCCGACGTAAGTTGATCTGGCCGACGTAAGTGATCGATATTCCTGTAGTGGACGATCACGTCACCAACAGCTTCCAGCTTGTTGCTGGTGGAGTTCAACGCCACCAAAGCTCTGTCCATCTCCGACTCCGGGTCATCCAGATGTACTGGGCTGAAACCAAACGGCACCAGAGCTTCATTAACATGCCCCAAAAAGTTTCATAGACTTGTTGGGACTCAGTCGCTCTCAAGCTCCTAAGCTCCTCCAGGAACCTTCTGGCAGCTGATAGTTTCATAGAACCTTCCTTTGAGAAGCGCTCAACTTCCTTAGCGTGCTGCTAGATACTTTCAGCCAGCCATTTCTCTTGGTCGCTGAGCTCCTTCTCTCGAAGGTGAATACAGTTCCTCTGGCTCGCCAAGTCCTTCTCCTTGGCCTTCACCTTCTCCTCTCGAGCAGAGATGTCAATCTCCCTCTTGGAGACGCTCTCCCCCACCAGCCAGATCCGATGCTTCTCCTCTTCACACCGATGCTTCTCTTGCTTACACTATAGATTGAACTATTCTATGCGGTCAGCTAAGCTTTCCACCCGTAGAGATAGCTTCCAGGCGAGCTCCTTCTTCACTAGGGCTTCCTCTTTCTCAAGAAGCTTATCCTCCTTTCGATCGAGAGCTTCTCGATGCTTGAGAAGTTGCTCATTCAATTGGTTGAGGCTGTCTGAGCGGCTGTCAGCGGCTTCGTTGGCCTCGATAGCATGCTCATAAATCTCCCGAGTCTTATCATTGAGGGCCTTAATCATGGCCTCTCTCTCATTCAGTGCATAGTCTAACTGTGCCAGCAAAACTTTCTCCTTGGCCACCCACTCCTTCTGGTCAGCCAGCCGGGACTGCGTGTGCTTCGTCTCAAAATGAAGCCTATTGCGCCAATGCCTTAGGTTGTTGTGCTCGTCTTCGAGAGTTTTGCTTTTGTAGTCGAAGGCAAGATGGACCTGGTGGAGACTTGAGCAGGCATTGTCAACAGAAAACGCCAGTGGAATTGGCTCCGAGCCCGCCTGGGGAGCGTTAGCAGGCTCCAGTGGGTCTTCCAAGACAAATAAAGGATCCCACGACACAAGCGTGGTCTCTTGAGGCTCCACGGCATTAGGGCCGATCTAGGGAACTCTTCTACATATATCATGGCTGAGAAAGGTCCCGCAACGGGAACTTCTACCTTTGGAACTAACGAGAAGGGTCCCTCAGTCGGATCTTCAAATAACGGCTCTAAAGGTGGAAGACCTGTGGTAGGATCCTCTGGTTGCTATGGCTCTGACATGGCCAACTCTGGAGTTGTCAGCTCCGAGACCAGCAAAGAAGCTTCAACTGGAGATTCAGTCACTTCCTGCACTGATCCCAGAGCTGCCTGAGCTGGCTTCGGGATCGCCGGAGCTCTTTCAAACACATCTTCCATGTGGTTCGGCGCTACCATAGGATCTTCTTGCATCAGCACGGGACTTGTCTCCACGACAGCTAGCGCCGGAGCTGTCATGTCGTCCGCCACCACCACTGGAGGAGAGGAAGGAGCTTTAGACTTCGCAGCCTCTAATGCTTCAGCCAGGGCCAGAGTTGCAGTCTCCTTTTCTGACACTCTGAAGACAAAATTAGCAAAATTCATGAAGCAGCAAAGGATTAAAGTCGCAGCCCAAGTTGAGCAAACAACCCTTACCTTGGGATGTTTCCGCTCTAGTGGGCACGAAACTTCTTCTTTAGGTGACCGGAGCAAGAGCCACCCGTAGTTGGTGTTGTGGAGGCGCTGGATTGCTGCCCGGATCTCGCCAAAGCCATCGGCGTTGTCTCAGCTGGGAATTCCCTCGACTGGAAAGTACCCCCAGACCTAGAGCCTGTAGCCGGCACTGGAACCGGGGTTTACTTGCTAGAGCCAACACCCTCTGCGGACATTGGAGCCGAAGGACCATCCGGAGCTGAAGGCATGACCACCACGGACCTGAGCTGAGGCCGAGTTGTCACTCTTTTTGGAGCTTCCCTCAAACTACTACCATCACTCCTTGTCAACTTCCGCTTGCGACTTGGAACTTCGATGGGAGCTTTCTCTTTGCCCGACCAGAGGTTGATTTTTTGGGAGGTGAAGCTGCGTGACCTTTGCCTTTGCCACTGACTGGCGTAGGTCTCGAGCCTTCATGGGAGCTAAGAGCCTCGAGTATAACAATCCCCGCTGGAGGGGTGCTCTGATTTTTATCCACAAGACCTAGATCATCAAGTTCTGACATCTTCTTTCGCAGCTCCCTCGTGAACTCTGGCACCATGTTCAGGGGCAGGAGCTCCGCGAGAGGAGTCAGATCATCAAGGCAAATGATCTTGTTGTGCTGTTTTTGGAGATTAAGTTTGAAAGCCTCTTCATCCAAATTCATCCCAAGACCAATGTCAATCTAGTTGTGGTCCATTTCTCCACCGAACCCCATGCGGGCCACTCCCCCGTCTTCAGCAGAGCCCACCGGTTAGTTAGGAAGTTGGTGATGACCATCAGGGGAGTCGCTCCTCCTTCGACACACTCCTGAATCCTGGTCAAGATCGGGTTGTACTCTTCTTACAGCGTCGGAACCACCTCCCAAGTGTTAGTGTCAATGGCTGAAAGGATGTCGGGTAGCTCCAACATATCATGGCGATCCACCATGATGACAACCTAGTCCTTCTTCCATCTATCCCACTTCTCGGAAGGGAACGTCTTCAGATACTCGAGGGGCGAGTTCTTGCATTTCATGAAGTAGTAGAAGCCAAGAAACAAGTTGCTCTTCCTGGTTGCATGGACCATGAAGAAGGTTCGGAAAAGCTCGATGAAGGGAGGCACACCCACCCACGTCTCGCAAAAGTGGACAAATTTCGCTGCTAGCGATAAGGAGTGAGGTCCAAGGTGATGAAGATGCAGACCGTAGAAGTTCAACAGCATCAGCAAGAAGCTGGAGAAGGGTGGGATGAGCCCCACCATGGCGAGCGCCAAGAAGTAGACGATCTCGCCAGGATTCTCCTTCTCGAAGGGGAACTTGCCGACACAAATCAAGTTGTTGAAGGAGTTGCTCGACCACCCCATGTAGGTGCGGACCCTCGACAAATGTTCATTTTTTTTTATCCGGCTCCGACGAAGTCCCGATTCCATCACCGCAAGGTGGAGCAGAAGTGGAAGAAAGGTTGCAAAGGTGGAGAGCTCTAAGCGATGGATGAGTTGAAAGCATAAGGGTGTCTCTGTCCATGCGGACTTTCTCCCTTTAGTAAGCCTCCGTAATGCTTGGATGGAAACTACCTCCAGACCCGAATCGCAGATGACCTCGTCAATGACAAGGTGGCCTGGGTCCACTTTGTTTAAAAAAGTTACACGAGGCAAACTGTTGTCATGATGAGAAGTTGGAAGCCCGAGGGCAATAGCCTGACAGGGCTACAAAGATTACGCTGGGAACTGATATAAATTTTATATTGGGAATTGACAACCTTCAATTACGTGAGATCCGCAAGCCAGGATCACACGTCGTATCAAGAAGGGCCACTTGGCGATGGTATAACTCTTTGCCGTCGCCTCAATAGCCCAGAAAAAGACTTTGAAGTCATAGAGCGAGAATCGAAGCTGGCCCCACCTCCGGTAGATTAACCTGACCCTCAGGTTTTCTCTCAGAGATGTGCTCGGGGCCACTGTCGGTACCTTGCGTACAGGGCACCCCGTGATACCGCAAGTAAAGCCAAGGAGTTCCTACGTCCAATGTTGAAGACTTCTGAAGGCGACACTTGTCACGCAATACTGGGCCTGCCTTCCTCATTTCGGTAGCTCCTGTGCTACCACGTGTCCTGCGGGGCCAGACCTACCTCCCTTCTTAGGGAAGCTCTGGTGCCTCCACGTATCCAATAGCATCGGAACCTACCCCTAGTAGAGGGAAGCTCCGGTACTGCCACGTCTTAAGTAGCTCCGAACCTGCCTCCCCACAGAGGGTAGCTCTAGAGCTGCCATGTGTCTAATGCCCGGACCTAAGTCTACAACGGGAAGAAAACTGGATCTCCAACAACGCGGACACTCAAGAGGCTATTAAGCAACTGTTACAAGACCTGATTACATGTCATTAATGATGTATTAATAACACACAATTAGAGGATTGTTAATACCAGTAACGCCGCTATAAAGGTGCATTATCACACTGTTAAACACCCTTTACACCAACACATCATGTATAGGGAGTTTAATACCGCTGGGGCCACCTGTTAGGCGAGGCAAACTTTGTAACTGCCAGTCCCTAGCATATAAAAGGACTGCACCATACGGTAGAGGATAACGACACTCATACTCTTGTGAGGCATACAATCTCATACACCCAACAACCACCCCGTGGAGTAGGGTATTACGCTCAGGTGGCCTGAACGACGTAAAAATCCCCGTGTCACCATCTTGTTTGTGATCTTACGTGCGCCCCATCCGAATACGAACCTCCGTGGACTACGCTTTAGTAGTACCCGGGAAATTTCGTTGCTACACTTTGACGTAGTCCTTTTCTTCCTCTAGGCCACCCCATTTAGTTGAGGGTAGTAGGGGGCCGATAACTCATGCTTGATGCCTTCTTCATCTAAAAACTCTTCAACTTGAGTGTTCTTGAACTCAGTGCCGTTGTCACTCCTTATAGTCTTGATTCTCAAGAACTCATTTTGAGCTCCCCTGAAGTACTTCTTGAGGACACCTTGAGTGTCACTCTTATCATGCAAAAGGAACACCCAAGTGTAACGTGAAAAATCATCAACAATTACAAGACCGTATTTGTCACCGCTAATGCTTATGTAGGCGATTGGACCAAAGATATCCATGTGTAGAAGCTCCAATGGTCTTGTTGTTGCATGATGTTCTTGGATGTATGTTGAGCTCCAACTTGCTTTCTGGCTTGGCATGCGCTACACGGCCTATCCTTTTCAAAAACAACATTATTCAAACCACGGATGCGCTCGCCCTTAAGATGTTTTTGCAAATTTCTCATCCCAACATGGGCTAGTCTTCTATGCCAAAGCCACCACGTGTTGGTTTTTGCAATTAAGAATGTGTCATGTTGGGCTATATTCGAAGAGAAATACACAAGATAGAGCTTTCCCTTGAGCACGCCCTTAAAGGCAATTGAGTCATTGCTCCTTCATGGGACGGTCACACCCTCGTTAGTGAAAAGACAATTATAACCTTTGTTGCATAGTTGTGATATGGACAACATGTTATAATTGAGTGAATTAACATGTAAAACATGAGAAAGAGTATGATTAGGTGATATAGCAATTTTAGCGGTGCCAAGGATTTTCCCTTAGCTATCGTTCCCAAAGTATATTCCTTCACTTGGATCTTCGTTTTTCCTATATTCCACAAACATTTTCCTCTCTTCGGTCATGTGATTTGTGCATCCACTATCAAGGACTCACTTTGTCCCACCAAAGGAGTATGCCTACAAAATAGTTAAGCCTTGGTTTTAGGTACCCAATGTGACGCCCGGTTCCGAAAAATGAACCAAGCTAATGCATATGTGTGCCCAGGATGTCCATCACACATACACGAGTGCAATCACAAAAGAGTATACAGAAAATTACCACAAGACAAGATTAATTAACCAAATTTTATTACACAAACCAGATTATCCTCGAATACAAGCTCTAATGAATATTAATGACAAGTTCAACTAATGCAGCGGAAATAAACTAATTAAGCAAACTAAACAGCTAGGCAGCATAAGCAATAGTGTATAACGCAGCTCCAATAACACCACAGGCAAAGCTGACGGTAGACACGGCCTAGAACTCCGCATTATCGCCATTAAACTCCCAATCCTGACCTGCAACTGTTGGGGTGGGGGATTGCAAGAGTGAGTACATGTCGTACTCAGCAAGTGTGGAAAGTATGACATGTGGCCGATTCAAATGACGACAATAATAATGGTTAAGTGATGAAAAGTACAGTAAAACATTTGAAAAGCAACATATTATATGTATGTGAAGTAATCCCATCATAATCACGAGTAATACCATAATACCAAACTGAATTCATTACCATCATCAATAATTCCAGATTTCACCATCGTCAATAACCATATTCAATACAAGAGATTAATCCATAACCATCCATAACCATTACCAAACCATAACCATCCCAAATTCCAATTTCCCTCTAATCATGGAAGTTGTCCAGGTGCTCGTAACCGGGAGCACAGCTATCATGATAGTTTTAATTAACTCTGCAGAGTTTGTACCTCTTTACCCACGTGTTCGTGATTTCATCACCTTTCGACGACTAAGAACCTCCCTTATGCCCATGACCCGTCGGTCATATTACACACTTCCGTTGGTGTGTGGCCAAGAGATCACAAAATAGCCTTTACAAAGGGATTACTAGCCTATTTAGACCCCACTGAGGTTTCACCGGTGGCGATGTCTCCCGCAGAGCACATCTTCAACCAAGGGCCCCCTCTTGAGCCATTTGGATCCCAGGGTAGTCCCACCAATCATCAACAAACCCAATCCGACTACCCTTTCCCCGAGCATCCATAATGGTCCAAACAGCACTAGCAAAGCCCTAATTAATCAGCTACGCCGCACCCATACTTGGCCTCGCGGTGGCACTGTAGTCCTGGCTTATTCTCGCATGAACCGGTCCTTAGATCTAAAGCAAGCAAATCACCATAACATCCTACCCATCCACAAACCAGGCTTGCTTAGATCACCCATTACAATACCATATTAACCAGGTCATGTTATCCATAATCTCATCCATGCATAAATAAATTGATTGGTATAGTTGTTTTCCACCCCAGTTGATTAAGCGAAGCAAAAAGTAAAAAGCCTTCCCGACTCTCTACCATAAATTCCAGGTGACAAGGGTGGTCAAACAAATCTAGTAAACTTCCTACCATAGGATTCCCATCAAATTGACACAAGCATGCAGTTTGCAAACAAAACATTTATTTTAAAACAGGATCAATATGCTTGAAGGACACTTGCCTTGCTCTTGCTGTTGATTAGGGTCAAAGCCTTCAAACTCTTGGTGCTGTAGATCCTCCGCGGCACTCTCTAGCGCAAATCCGTCTAATCCACACAATAAAAATACAAGACAAGAAACACAATCAAAGAGTGCACAAATATTACTCAATATGACATGACATGCATGACTGATGCAAATGCAAGGTAGAACTTGTTACTAGATTGCTTTTAATGATCACTAATTAGTTTTAATAGCTTTTAACAAGTTTATACAGGTTTGGGGTCGATTTGATCAAATTTTAGAATTAATTCAACACAATTTAACCAGAAAGATCGGACTAGTCCGCTAGGGGCTGGACAAGTCCGCACTCTGCGAGATCAGCGGATTAGGGTTTTCTAGATTGACGTGAATTTGGAGATTAGGGGTTGAATTCACATAAGTAAAAGAGAATAGAAGGTATACCAGGTGTTTAGAACTCCAATGAATCAAGAAACTTGGAGGTAACACTTGGATCTTGATGATCTAGGGTTGGTGATGAACTTGGAGATGAATTGGTGATGAAGGACGAAACTTGGTGGAGATCTCTATCCTTCTTCGTTTCCTCCTCTACTTCTTCTTGCTTGGGATCTTCTCCTCCCTCCTTGATGGTGGCTCCCCACGAACTAGGGTTTGGGTGGGTGGAAAAGTGGCAAATAGATGTCAAACCAAGGGGTGGGGCTGTTTATATAGAGGTGGAGGATAGGGTTAGATGGATTTCGAGTTTTGGGATGAGTAGAGGCCGGTTTAGAGTCCCACATGGGCTCTAAAAGAGTTAGGCACGACGTCCCTAGGCCCACTTAACGTGAAACCCAAGAAACAAGTCGTAAAACAACAGATCAACTCGGAGTCGCGAAATATCGGACAAATCCGGACAGGACCGGACTAGTCTGAAGTCGTCCAGAGAGAAAATCGGACAAGTCTGGCCAAAAATCGGACAAGTCCGAATTTGAACAGAGAGGAAAACGGACAAGTCCGCTGGAACACCGGACTAGTCTGGAAAAGTCCAGGGACTTAGCAAATTTTCAAGGATTCACGGAATATCGGACTAGTCCGCACAAAATCGGACAAGTCCGAACGTTTCCAGAGCCAAAATCGGACTAGTCCGCATCAAAAACGGACAAGTCCGTTTTTAGTCAGAGAGAAATTGGATCCTTAGTAAAATCGGACTAGTCCGCACTTTCCTGCGTTTTAAGTGCAGTTTTGTTCCAAATCAATTTTAAATGCTCCGAATCCATTTTAAACTCGTTCCTCTTGTTGTGGGCTAATGTTAAACATGTATATGAGTGTATGTAGGGCATGATGCATGAAAATGAGGGTGTTACACCCAAGTAGTGTTGGATCCATTGGTGTTACTCAAAAGGCACTTGGGCAGCCACACACAAGGTTTTGGACCCTTGCGGAGTGGCCCAACATACTTAGCATATGGCTTGCTAAACTTGTTCCTTAATAAAACATATGAAGCATCAAAATCATGAAACAATGGATGATGTTCATTTTTAGTTATATCATGTGAAGTAGCAGTGTTCTTTCCTTTGTTATTATGATATGAACCTTCCTTGACAAAAACAATCAAGTCTTTGCCATTCTTGGGAGTCTTAACATTTTGCTTCCTCACTAGAGAATAACCAAGACCATCTTTGACAATAGTATGTGTTGTGTTTGTAGGATCGAAGAGCACGTGAAAAGCTACCAGAGGGGGGGTGAATGGTAGATTTAAAAATCTTACGCAGCGGAAATAATTAAACCCCAAACCCTTTCGGCAGAAAAACGATATGTTAAAGAAATAGTGTGTGAGACTAATCTAAACGTGTTTCAAAGTGAAAAAAGTGATATATATCAGAGAGAATCAAGTCACGATGACAACACAAAAAGAATCACTCAAATCCGTCAAGAAAAACTCAAGTTATGATCGAAAGATCAAACAATGGTCAATCTGTCCTACCCGAGAAAAAACAGTTCTGGAATGCTGCAAAGAAACTTGTGTAGATCATAGACCACAAATCCAATGACCGTGCAATTTTGACATATGATAGAAAATCAAGTTGCGAAGACAAACCAAAAAGAATCACGTCAATTGGATCTGTAAAACTCGAGTTATGATAAAACCACCGACGAAAGGTAGTGCTGTCCAGAAACTTGACGAGTAAAACTTGTCTGGAACAAGTCGGACGAACAAGGCACAAAAGTTCCTTCAAACTACGAATTTTATTCATTAGAACACAAGAGGAACAGCCCCAAAGTCGTCACCATGAGCTCTGGGCTCCCTTACTTATATAACCAGCCCTTAGGCCAACCCAAGATCAACTAGGACTCCAATCCTACTCAGATCACGAATCGTAACTTTCCATAACTGCTCAAGATTCTTCTATACGAAGATAGAAGCAATCTTAAGACTTCCAAACACCTTAGAAACGTATACCACATTCCTAAACAACTCAAATTCGTGACCCACACGAAATCCTATCATAACCAACTCAAAACTTTCCATATTTGAGTCAAACCCGACTCAGCCGCAGCCTGAGTCCATAACCTAGTCGGTTGGACATTTCCGACCAACTCTTTACGTCCACATCTCTACATCACGTCTCGGAACCATGTATCCACGTCCATACACTCCTTGCACACGTGAAAACATCTTCCAATGACGTCCACGATACATTCATATGCATTGTTCTTGATTCAATCATGTTGCGCAACCTCCTGATCAGCTCAACCACAATTCCTCTTGAATTTGGTTGTTGGGACCTCATCTCCTCCCTGACACTAGTCCAATGGATCCTGTCACCAGCCATGTCTTGAACTCAAGCAACACCTGCACATGAATAAACAACCAATCTATATGAGCCCAAGTCCTCGACTTGACTCAAGTTAGTTCCGAACACAACACCTTACGTGAGAACCTCACATAAGCATGTTGCAAAACCACAGTAACACGATATCATCCATATCAACCAAAACACACAAAAAACTTAGAAAACGAATACTAAGCAATCTTTCCAACAATGTAAAGCAAGTATGAAACATTGCAAATGAAAAGCAGAAGCACTACAGTCAAGTTCCGGACCTTGCCAGAGCAACCCGAACCTTGAGCCGGAGCTAACAAAAGCTAGTAGAACCTAGCGCTGGAGCTTACCAAAACTAGTACAACCAAGTTCCCGCCGGAGCTTACAAAACTAGCAGGACCTAGCGCTGGAGCTAACCGAAACTAGTCGGAACTAGTAAACCCAAAAGCCGGAGCTAGAAAAATCAACTTGGAGCTTAGCAAAAACACGCCGGAGCTATCAAAGACATGTCGGAGCTAAAGACAAAACTCATCGGAGCTGACCAAAGCTAGTCGGACCTAGCATCGAACGTTACCAGAGCTACCCAAAACAAGCCGGACCTACCGTCGGACCTTGCTGTAGCTCAGAGCTAGAGTCGGACCTTGATAAAAAGGTGTTTTGGTGATATTTAAAACTTTTATCATCAAAGCCAAGTGTATTAACTACAAGCCAATGTATTCAACACACATAGGTCTTACAGTGTTGGTATATGCACTTCGTGCATATGCCATCTTATCCTTGTCAAAGATGCCACCTTTTGGTGCTTGCTTGTGTTGTGCCAATTTCAGCTCATCCTTTAGTGTGAGAATTATGTTATAGCACTTTCAAGCTTTGGTTGTTTTAGATTTGAAATTTGTGGAACGCGAGCTCTTGGAGGAAGAAGGTGCATTGATCTTAAGATACGCAACTTGTGTTTCAAGGATCTTATTATCCTTTGTCAAGTTAACAAGTTCATCCTTTAGCACAATTGTTGTGTCCTCAAGATTTGAGCTAGTTTCCTTCCTCAAAGCGAGTTCATGCTCAAGTGCCATGCTTCTTTCTCTTTCAAGCTCTAAGAGCTCCTCAAACTCTTGACATCTCTCCTTTTCTTGGATGAGCATGCCATCTTGACAGTTGATGAGCTCTTCCTTCTTAAATATTTCATTTGACAACAACTTCATTCTTTGCAAGGTGCTCTTACTCATCTTTAAGCATGTGTTAGTTTTCACTACTCCTATCAAAGTTATCATGTGATGAAATTAAGGGGATGGTTTAGAGTTAACCTTCTTTCTTCCCTCCTTAGCAAAGAGGCATGTCGGCCTTGAGCTCTCCAAGTTGGGAAGCGCTTGTTCTCCATGGATGACCTCTTCATGGCAATTATTTCCGCCTTTTCATCATCCTCGAAGAAGGATTTTTCAATTGAATCCCATTCCTTTCCAAGGTGGGCTTGTCCTGATTGCTTCTTCTTGAAGAATTTCTTCTCTTGGGACTTGCCCTCCTTCTTCTTCTTGTTATCTTCATGTGGGCAATCCAGAATGAAGTGGTCATATTCTTCACAATTGTAACAAGCCCTCTTTCCTATTGTCTTGGACTTGTCCTTGTTCTTGCTCTCATGATGGTAGCTCCCTTAACTCCTTCCCATCATCCTTTTGAACCTATTGACGAAGAGCGCCTCATCCTCGTCGGTGTCGAGGTTCTGTTAATCACTTTCTTCTTGTTTTTGGGATTTGGATGATGTTGCTTATGCAACATCCTTCTTCTTCGAGGAGGTGAGATTTTCGAGATCATTGTAGAACATGGCCTCTTGCTCCATCATCTCGTGGTTAATAATTCTTCCAAGCACTTCTTCTAGAGTCATTTTGGTGAACCCCAGACTCACACGAATCATGGAGCAAAGAGCAACATTCCGCGGCATGAATGTCCGAATCATCCTCTTCACCACTTCATGGTCTCTCCACAGGTTGCATCTACATGAACGACTCTTGTTGATGAGGACCTTAAATCGGTTGTACATGTCTTGGGGGGGTCACCATCCATGATGGTGAACCTCCCAAGTTCTCCTTTGATCATCTCAATCTTCGCCTCCCTTATGAATCATCTGCCTTCATGCGCTGTCTTGAGCGTGTCCCAAATGTCATTGGCCACCTCCAACACATTGATTCGATTGAACTCTTCTCGAGTCAACGACGAGGTGATCACTCCAATCGCTTGAGCATTGCGGTGGAGTAGGACAACTTTCTCCGGGGTGATATCTTCTTAATTCTTTGGAAGATGCACACCTGTCAACACAATTTGCCATAAACTAGGGTTTAAGGAAATTAGGTGCATCTTTATGTTATGCTTCCGCATTGTATAAGCATTTCCATCAAATTGAGGAGGTTATCCCATGGGAATAGATAAATAACAATTGCTGGAAGCTAAGCGCTCATAATTGAAAGGATACCGAGATTAGTCTTTTGAACCACTCCCATAGACGTCTTTGGTCTCATTGGTCACCTTGGTCTCCTTATTTGGATGACCTAGTTTCTCACGAAGTTGTGCCTTGAGTTGGCGGACTTCTTCATCATCATTGGGATCATGTTGAAGCACATTTACATTCTTAGTCTTGTCATCTCGATCGACAACCACTGGGACCTCATTTTTCCCCATTTCGACCATCTTCTCTCTCAGTGGTTAGAATCTTTATGGAGAGACTGGATCAAGGGGGGGGGGAGGTTGAATAGGCAATATAACCATGAATGACTTAATAAAACGAGATTAAATAACTGGGACCAAACTAGTTTGGATCATGGCCGGACTTGTCCGTTCAACACAAAGGAAAACCCTTAAAACTTGATTTATATGAGTTTTACTTTGGTTTTAGTTCAACAAAAAGTGGATACACATTCTAGCTACCTAATACGAGTTGGATTGACAAGTATGAGAGATTGGATTGCAAGGTTTCGTTGATGAGATATATGATGAACAAAATGAACCTTAGAAGAAATTCTACTGAAGAGCGAAATGTAAAGCGACAAGTGAGATAGGAATTATCCCGAGGTTCAGCTTCACGGAGAAGCCTACATCCCCATTGAGAAGTCCACAAAGGACCGGGTCTCACTTGACCCTATTCTCACCAATCCATAAAAAAGGCCGTCTTGGTTTCCACTAATTACAGGGGGTAACTACAATGTTCTTAGGGATATCACAAGTTGAGGCTCCCACAAATGATCAACAACTAGGAGCACATGAAGCTCAATAGCCACATGTCAGAAGAATGCAACACCGAGTGTAAGAGATCAAACCGAGAGCCAAAGCAAGAAGTCCTTCCTTCTCTCCACTTGCCAAACTCTAATCCACATAAAATTTGGTTCTAGAGGGCAAGAGGGCAGAGGAGAAGTCTTTGGAAGGCTCAAGAGTGCTTGTGGCGGTGCTAGGGTTCGAGAGTTCTAAGTTGGAGGTCATGGGATCCATTTTTATAGGGGTCCCGAAATCAAACCATTGCCACCATTTAATGTGCAGACTAGCCTGACCTACTGGGTCCATGCTACGTCACACTCCGCATAGCATCTCGTACCATACAATGTTTCAATTTAAAATGGTCATGGTACACGGGACTAGACCGGCAAACAACGGACTGGTCCGGACTACAACATAATTTCTTGGTCCGTCGAAAAACAGACAAGTCTAGACCCACCAGACTAGTCCCACCAACTGGAGCGGACAAGTACAACCAACATCACATAACCTCATAAACCCCCTTTCTCACATAGCCATGGACTAGTCCGGCTCACAATAGACAAGTCCGAAGTACAACAGTACCCTTAAGTCCGGCCAAAAATAGACTACTCTGGCAGGTCCGGATTAGTCCGGCCTCCAGACACTTAGCTTGAAAAACACTCACCAGGTGTATAACGGACTAGTCCGTCGCCCAACGGACAACTCTGAAGTACAACAGAAACCTTTAGTCCAACTCAAAACGGACTAAACCGGCTCACCCGCACTAGTGCAGCCTGGAACCCGGACAAGTCCAGTCTCTAGGGTTTTCTCTCATCAAGGCTTCTCACTTAGGTTTTCTCTTAACTAAGACTTTGAGCCCTCTTCTATGATCTCAATGCACTTGATACACACACCCTCACACACAGTAGTCTAGTCTAAACTCAACAAATAAGAAGCCCTAATTTCTATGCTTAAGTCTTCGACACCCGTTTCAATC
Organism: Tuctoria greenei; assembly: GCA_036927565.1. NCBI lineage: Eukaryota > Viridiplantae > Streptophyta > Magnoliopsida > Poales > Poaceae > Tuctoria > Tuctoria greenei. The sequence continues at coordinate 152,727,191 of JAYESD010000006.1, read as the reverse complement.
TTTTCCTTTTTGAAGGTATTTCTTCCATTTCAATTCCAAACCTGTGCATAAGATCAACTAAGCTCATTAGTCTCTTAATTTATCGTCATCAATTGTCCAAAACCCACGGGGATGCCTAGATGCACTTTCACCATAGGTGAGAGGTGGCGAAGGGGAGCAACAAAAATAGAGGTGGGGGTGTGGCAGGTTAAAATGACTCAAGCGCATGGGTCGTGTGTTAGGGTTTTTATTTTATATGAATGCAATTGGTGGAGTGTTGCCGGGTCACTTACGGATCTACAATTCTAATGCCTTTTTATGGTAGACGCTTAAGTGGTCTGCCACTGGAAGTTTTACCGCATGTACATGTTGCTTCCCCGGTGTTACCGCTGCAAGTTTTACTTTTTGCACGGTGGGAGGTCCGGAGTATGCAGCCTGCTTAGTCTGGTCGTACAGCTTAAGCATGTACATTTTGCCTCCCTAGCGCCACTTCGGTAAAGCTTCATCCTGGGCATAGTGGCAGGATATTTTTTTCTTTTTTCTGAAAAGGGTGTCATAGCATCTAGGAGGAGCGCTCGAAGCAACTAAGCTCCGAGGGGTCCGGTATAGAGTGTTCAGCCTGCTTAGGCTGGTTCCGTACCTTAATCCTTTACATTTTGCCTCCCTTGTCATCTAGAGCAGGTCATTGCCTTCTTGTAAAGCCTGCCTCCTCCTATGATTACCAAGTTAGAAGAACCACTCTCTTACCCTATGCTCTATTTATGTTCATTTAATTACACATTAATTTTATGATCATCAAGTCACACTTGTTCTCGAATATTCCCTATCATATGCTCGATCACTCTATTACTGTCCGCGCCTAGTGGAGTTATGCAATCATGCTGCAATCGGGTCTGCTTGAGCTACCTGCAACGTGTCTGGAGTCACCCGACCGCCCTCTTGTTTGGGGTACTGTGTCGCCAGACGGTCTCCCCTACGGAAGGCCTACGCCGAGCCGAAATTCCAAGGTGTGTAGCCTGCTTAGCTTGGTTCTTTACCCGAAGCGTGTGTTGATGGCTGGTATGTCACAGATGAAACTCAGTAGGCGCATGGAGAAACCGCTGTAGCACTTCCCCTTAAAGAGTATTCCCAAAGGTATCGAATCCAAAGAACGTGTGTGCCAATCTTCTAACTAGATCACCCAAGAGCACAAATCTTGGTGGTAGGCCAGGGATAGAGTGGATTTCTGTAACACCCTCAATTTTCGTATCATGCATTACATACATGATCATGCGTTAAACATTAGTAGGATAAAAGATAGATAATAAAAGATAAACCATACATATATGTGTAGCAAAAGAAGAAAAAGAAAATAATACTTATAGCCTAAAACTTGTAATAGGGAATAAGTATAAAAATAATAATAAAAATATATATAAATATATGTATATAAATAATATATATAATAATCACATATAAATATAAATAAATAAATAAAATGAATAAGATAAATAAAATAAATAAAATATAAATAATAATATAATAATAATAAAAGAATAAGAAGAGAGAAGAAAAAAAGAAAAAAAACAAAAACAAAAAAAAAAAGAAAAAACCAGCGCCGGCCAGGCCGGCGGCCCGGCCAGCAGCGCGCGCTCCCCCGACGCGCCTGCCCCGCCGCCTGCTCCCTGGGCCCACACCGCACCGCCCGCGCGGCCCCGCACCGACGCGCCTTGGCCCCCGCGCTGAAACGCGGGATTCCCGCGCAGCGCCTCCCGCCCACCCGCCGCCCTCCCGCAGCGCTCGCCCACGCGGCCCCGCACCGCCGACCACGCGGCGCGCCAGCGCGCACGAGTCCCCCGGGCCCCACCCCGCCACGCGCCTCAGCACGCCAGCCGCGCGACCGAGCCCCGCTCCTGAACCGCGATTCCCGCGCCTCCCGAACCGCGATTTCCGCGCCCCGCCCGTACCGGCCGACCGCGCACGCCCCCGCCGCCACGCGACCCCATCGCCCTAGCCGCCGCCTATAAATACCGATGGAGGCTTAATTCCCTGATCCCAGAAAGCACCGCCGCCTCCAGGAAAAAAGGGTCCCGCCGTAGCAAGGAAAAAAACGAAACAGAGGAGACCAGAGGCTGCGCCGAGGGGAAAAAGGGAAGAAAAAAGAGGGGAAGGAGAGGAAGAAAAAGAGGAGGGCCCCACCGTCCGCCAGAGATCGTCGCCATCGTCGTGCCGCCGAAGGACTGCTGTGCCATCCACTTCGTCTACGCGTCACCTTCGTCCCTCGATCTTCGAAGCTATCGCATCTACGGTAGGATTCGTTTTTCCGATGCGGATATTAGCGACGTATTAGATCTGATAGACGTAAATTGATTTTAGTTGCACCATGAATTTATTTTCAGCAGTATTAATCCCCGTTAAAACCCCCGTAAACCCGTATGAACACATATGAACTAGTTGCATCTAATTAATAAACAACCGTAGTAAATTAATAATTGATCTTTGCATGCATGCATATCGTCGCATGTTGATTAATGTGTGTGCATCATGTTGATTGTATATGTTCTCTTGTATGTATAATCACGCGTAGAGGAACGTGCTCAAGAGGTCGCATACGAGGATTTCCAGAACCAAGACTTCGAAGCGCTTGAGCAACCCTATCCGTCGGAGCAAGGCAAGTGTCCTTGAAGCATATTGATCCTGTTTTTAAAATAAATGTTTTGTTTGCAAAATTGCATGCTGTGTCAATTTGATGGGAATCCTATGGTAGGAAGTTTACTAGACTTGTTAAACCACCCTTGTCACCTGGAATATATGGTAGAGAGTCGGGAAGGGTTTTTACCTTTTTTCTTCGCTTAGTTAATTGGGATGGAAAAACAACACTACACATTTAATTATGTATTAATGATATTCTGGTTAATGTGAACTGGTCGATACGGTATGGTAATGGGTGATCTAAGCAAGCTTGGTATGTGGATGGGTTGGATGTTATGGTGGTTTGCTTGCTTTAGATCTAAGGACCGGTTCATGCGAGAATAAGCCAGGACTACAGTGCCACCACGAGGCCAAGTATGGGTGCGGCGTAGCTGATTAATTAGGGCTTTGCTATTGCTGTTTGGACCATTGTGGATGCTCGGGGAAGGGGTAGTCGGATTGGGTTTGTTGATGATTGGCGGGACTACCCTGGGATCCGAATGGCTCAAGAGGGGGCCCTTGGTTGAAGATGTGCTCAGTTGGAGGCATCGCCACCGGTGAAACCTTAGTGGGGTCTAAATAGGCTAGTAATCCCTTTGTAAAGGCTATTTTGTGATCTCTTGGCCACACACCAACGGAAGTGTGTAATATGACAGACGGGTCATGGGCATAAGGGAGGTTCTTAGTCGCCGAAAGGTGATGAAATCACGAACACGTGGGTAAAGAGGTACAAACTCTGCAGAGTTAATTAAAACTATCATGATAGCCGTGCTCCCGGTTATGAGCACCTGGACAACTTCCATGATTAGAGGGAAATTGGAATTTGGAATGGTTATGGTTTGGTAATGGTTATGGTTAATATTATGGTTATGGTTATGGATAATGGTTATGGGATGGAATCATGGTTTATGACTTTGATTATGGTTATTGGCAATGGTGAATTATGGACTGGTATTATTATGGTTACATGGTTTATGATGGGTTTACTTCACATAACTATGATATATCGCTTTTCCAAATGTTTTATTGTACTTTTCATCCCTTTGCCATTATTGTTGTCGTCATTTGAATCAGCCACATGTCATACTTTCCACACTTGCTGAGTACGACATGTACTCACTCTTGCAATCCCCCCCCCCAACAGTTGCAGGTCAGAATTATGAGTTTAATGGCGATAATGTGGAGATCTAGGCCGTGTCTACCGTCAGCTTTGCCTGTGGTGTTGCATGGAGCTGCGCTATCCCTTTTGCTTAGTTTGCTTAGTTGCTTAATTAGTTTAATTCTGCTGCATTAGTTGAACTTGTCATTAATATTCATTAGAGCTTGTATTCAAGGATAATATGGTTTGTGTAATAAAATTTGATAATTAATCTTGTTCTGTGGTAATTTTCTGTATACTCTTTTGTGATTGCACTCGTGTATGTGTGTTGAACATCCTGGGCACACATATGCGTTAGCTTGGTTCAGTTTTCAGAACAGGGCGTCACAATTTCCTAAGAAAAGGGTTTCTAATTGAAAGCAAGTCGATCAATAGTGTCTTGTATTGGGCACAGGCTTAACCTGGTCTGCCAGGCGACTCCCATCAAGAGCCTATGTCGTAGTTGAATGTGGATGATTACAACGGACGAATAGGGCTGTCACCACCTACCGCCTACCTCTACAACCCGTAGACTACGAGATAATCAAAGGTAATGTTGAGCCTAGACACCACGCCGACGCTATCAATTACTTCCCTAACCTCTCTAGCAAATACAAGGGCCTCTAGATGAATAGAGCAATGAATGAACAAGCAACTAAGGAATTAGTTTGCTTGAATTAAACAAATGAACTCAATTGGAAATCATGTACCTTACTTGAGATGAAAAGAACTGTCGAGGTACAAAGATGGAGAGGGTTCGACAAGCCCGAACTGTATCTTTAAGTGGAAGAAGCCCGGCAAGCCGGAGCCTCCTCCTCCTTCTCTTTCTCACTCTCAACCTATTTTCTAAGCACTTGGGACGCGCTACGCCTTTGTAGTGGAGTACTAGACTCAATCTTTTTGTGTGTAGAGTGAGGGAGCCCCCTATCCCCTATTTATACCCTCCAAAGGTCAGTTTGGCGATAGAAAAAGTGAGGGAATCAATTGCCATCGTGATATCCAAGGTATGAGGAGCTAACACGTGGCGGTTGACTGCGTTTGGCTCGTTTACCTAGTCGGTCGCTGCCACTTTGGGCGACTTTCTAGTGGCCCCAAACGCAGTGTTTTTTCTTCCGAGAGGCTGTTTTGTGGGGCCTCATCATGGGTATGGGTGATTCCCCTTATTTTTAGTTGGTTTTCTCCTCTGAGTGGGCCCAAGAATCCTCGTGCTTGTGCCTGATTGGTTGGAAGGTGTGTTTATTGGATTGGTCCCTGTAAATACCTCTAATTATGGGCATAATTCACCTGCATATACAATTGCACTAACACTTGTGGAGATAGTTAGTAAATAACTCCTACCACTATGTTGGTTGTCCAATCCATATGTTTTATGCAGGGAATTGACGGTCGAATATGGCAATGAAGGACCGTCAACAATCTCCCCCACATTTAGTCCTTTACTCGTCCTCGAGTGAATGCAAGAAGAACTAAGTGATATCATAATTAAGCTACAAGTACAAAATATTTATACAAAACATTTCAACACGTACCTTTGTTCAAGAATTTTTGATATGTGGCTACCACATCATCTTGGGTGTTTGAGAGATGGAACGGCTTGAATGTAGTTCACCTGCACTCCTCCTATTTAAATAAACTTGGAAATTGCTATATTTTCACAAGTCAAAAAGATATTGCCATGCTCCTCAAAAGAATGCTCTCGTCCCTCAATGTGTTTAGTCCTCTCCTTGGTATGAGTTGCCACTTCTCCTATGACTAAATATGGCTTTTTGTGGAGCTTGGTCAGGATAAAGGTGGCTCACTTGAAATTCATATATTACTAAGTTAAAAACAAGATCCTCATGAGAATACCATGCAACAAAAACCAATGACTAAAGAAATTATTGTGCACTTATTATGGATGGTGGATGATGAATGGTGATGATGACTCCCAAGTGATCCCTCTCCCAGTTTTTTTTTGCAAGGATGAAACATGGCTACTTATTGGCTCTTTCTTTTTTCTTTTTTTTTCTTTTTGAATTCTTTTTCTTGAGAGAGCTCTCATAGCCATGCCTTCTACTCCTTTTTGTGCATCTTTTTATTAAGAGATGATTTTGCAGAATCTACATGGAGTATCTTTTGATCGTGGATCTGTGAAAATCATGGAATATGGTGGAGTGCACAAGAAATTCCTAATCAAAGATTTCATGCAAGTCACTCAAAAGGGTCAAGAGTTTGACAAAGTTCAATGAAAATGCAAAGTGGCATATGCATTTGGTTTTCAATATATCTATCATATGGCCTTGGTGGGTATTTAGATTCTATTGAGAGAGTTTGGCCAAAAATCTAATGAATTTAAAAATTTCAATACCAAAATTCAATTCCAGCATTGAGAGTTTCCAAGTTTCACTCGTTTACCATATCACAACAATCAAATACTTAGATGACATGTTTTTTTCTTAAATTGATACGTGGTTCAAGAACATGGTAGTGAAATTGAAATGAGAAGTAGACATATTGCATTGTCTAGCAAAATATGATATATGAAATTGCACAATTTTAATTTCCAATGAGTTGACTTTTAATGATACTATCATGCATAATCAATCTGAACTCAAAAATCAGGTATAGAGGGATAAGAGGTGAGAGAGCGCAAACCATTGCCTTAATGAAGAAGGGTGGGCCAAGCCCCATGGCTTGCTCAAATCTTCTCGTGGTCCTTCATGCGAGGCCCCGAATCGTTCTTTCATGATGGTACCCATTTACTTTGAATAGATGACCTTCATCATTTTGGAGTGTAATTGCTCCATGAGATGAAGTATCTACCACAGCATAGGGACCTTCGCATTTACTTTTTAGTTTCCCATGTCCAGAAAGTTTGACTCTAGAGTTGAAAAGTTGGACTTTATCTCCAGGCTTGAAATCCTTATGAGTAATTCTTTTATCGTGCCACCTCTTGGTTTTTTCCTTATAGATCTTGGCATTATGGTACGCCTTATCCCTCCATTCTTCTAGTTCAGAATTTACATTTTTTGCAACTTTCCAGCTTCGTGGAGATCCATGTTCCATTTCTTGATAGCCCAATACGCTCTATGTTCCAATTCTACAGGTAAATGACAAGTTTTCCCGTAGACAATTTGGAAAGGTGACATTCCAATGTGTGTCTTATAGGTGGTACGGTATGCCCAAAGTGCATTGGGTAGTTTGTTCTTCCACTCATTCCCCATCTCGAAGACGGTCTTTTGCAGAATATTCTTGATTTGTTTGTTTGAAGTTTCTGCTTGAACACTTGTTTGGTGATGGTACGAAGTAGCAATGTTATGCCTAATCTCAAGCTCCCTCAGAAAGCTCAGGAAGGTCTTATCAATGAAATGAGACCCTCCATCACTTATGACCATTCGGGGAGTTCCAAACCGTGGGAAAATGATTCATGAAACATTTTCTGAGTGGTCTTGGCATCGGCATGTTTGCATGGTAATGCTCTACCCATTCGGACACATAATCTACGGCCACCAGAATATACTTGCAATCATAGGACTTTTGAATTGGTCCCATGAAGTCGATCCCCCACACATAAAATAATTCTACTTGGAGATTGTTTGTGAGAGGCATCGCATTGCGAGCACTGATTCCTTCATGATTTTGGCATTCTCGACATCTTCGATTGAATTCCTTTGTATCCTCATACATTGAGGGCCAAAAGAATCCACTTTGACAGATCTTTGCTTGTGTATGATGAACACTGTAGTGCTCGCCATAGGGGGCTGCATGGCATCTTTCACTTATTTTGGCGCCTTCGATTGTTGGAACACACCTTCTAAGCATCGCATTGGAACATACCCTATAGAGGTATGGATCATCGCACATGTGACGTCAACTCTCAAAAATGAGCTTTTTCTTATCTTGCCTTGGTGGTATGTACACCGTAACCATGAAGTTTACGATGTCCGCATACCAAGGGTTAGAGTCGGTCACCTTGAGCAACATATCATCACGTAGGAAATCATTGATAGGTATGTCTGGTGTATTCAGGATTCCATACGTGAGAGATGATCAGTGAAGGAGTTCTCTACTCCTTTTTTTTTTATCTTATCTCCAGGTCAAACTCTTGGAGTAGGAGAATCCGTCAGATTTGCCTAATTTTAGCATCATTCTTGGTGAGCAAATATTTCAAAGCAGCATGGGCTGTGTAGACTATGATTTTTTTCTCCAACCAAGTATGATCTAAACTTATCGATAGCAAAGACAACTGCTAGGAGCTCCTTTCCAGTTGTGGCATAGTTAAGCTGAACTCCTGATAGAGTCTTGCTAGCGTAGGCTATTGCATGATGCTTCTTAGCCTTTGTTTGTCCAAGGACCGCTTCAACGGCCTAATCACTAGCATCACACATGATTTCGAATGGTAGCGTCCAGTCAGGGGGTCGAATGATTGGACCCGTGATGACTGCCTTCTTGAGGATGTCAAAAGATTGGTGACACTCATCATCGAAATCAAAGGGCACATACTTAGATAATAGGCTAGTGAGGGGTCTAGCGATTTTGGAAAAATCCTTGATAAATCATTGGTAGAACCCCGTATGGCCTGAAAAGCTATGGATACCCTTAATGTTGGTGGGATGTGGAAGCTTTTCAATAACTTGAATTGTTGGCTTTGTCCACCTCAATCCCCCTTTCGGACACCGAGTGTCCTAAGACGATGCCTTCACGGACCATAAAATGACACTTTTCCTAATTTAGCACCAGGTCCTTCTATTGGCGTCTTTGTAATACCCTATCTAGGTTCTCAAGACAATGATCAAATTTTTTTCATAAATGGAAATTCTACCACGAAAACATCCATGATTTCCTCGATCATGTCTGACAAAATAGACATCATGCACCTTTGGAACAATGCGGTGCATTACACAACCCAAACGACATTCGCCGATAGTCGTACGCTCCATAAGGGAATATGAAGGTGGTCTTACTTTGATCATCAGGATGGATGAGAATTTGATGGTAGCCAGTATAACCATCAAGGAAACGAAAGAAGGAATGTTTTGCTAGCCGCTCAAGCATTTCATCAATGAAAGGCATCGGGAAATGATCCTTCATTGTTGCCTTGTTGAGTTTTCTGTAGTCAATACACATACTCCACCCTGTGACGGTTCGTTGAGGAATGAGTTCGTTCATCTCATTTCGAACGATCGTCATTCCTCCTTTCTTGGGCACTACTTGGACAGGGCTAACCCACTCACTATGAGGAACAGGATAAATTATCCCGGAATGCAAGAGTTCCAAGACCTCCTTCTTGACAACCCCCCGCTCAGCATTGTTCAACCTCCTTTGAGGTTCGCTAGACGGTGTGCTAAGAGGGTCAGTGGGAATGCGATGGGTGCAAAGAGCAGGGCTGATTCCCTTAAGGTCTTAGAGTGAGTAGCCTAGGACGAATCTATGCTTTTCTAAGATGGCCATGAGTTTGGCAGTTTCGTCATATGAAAGCTTGTCACTCATGACGACATGAGCTTCTACATCATCGTGTAGGAAAGCATAGCTTAGTCCTGGAGGTAGGGTTTTCATTTCAATCGGGGGCTTTTGTGATGGCTCTTCTTTGGGCAAATCAAATGTCTCCAGCAATTCATCCTTTTCTTGGATGAATTGTTCTTCTTCTTCATTTTAAGGAAGTTCTAAGAATTGAAGGGCCATGGCTTCCTCAATTGGATCACTTTTGGAGGGAGGTTCTGCTAATGGGTTCTTGCACCGCAGAATGGGAATTGAAAACTTTCTCCCTCTGAGCTTAACATCTAGGCTACCTTTTGAAGGTGCATCCGCGAGTAATTTCTCAATGGGTAACCCTATCATTACATCGAAGTCTTGGACTTCGAAGACATGAAAATCAAGACAGAAGTCAATTTTCTCATGTCTTATAGACACGTTTTGTAAAATCCCATATCCTTGCTTGATGTTTCCATAGGAGTCTCTAAAGGATTTTCTTGTTGGAGCCCAGGGTAGATCACCCAAAACGGCTAAAGCACAATTTTCGGAAATGATATTGGTTCCAACAGTGGGATTATAAAGGAAGTTCACCATTACTCCTTCAAAAAGAAATCGATGGTTTAGGGGTGAGTTTACCTGAATTATTTCAGATGAAAGCTCAACTTCTGCCGTCCATTCCCTACTCATGATCGAGGTCAACTCCTTGATCATTTCCTAAAGGAATTTTCCTTTGGGCGGATCAAGGAGTGAGGGATGTAATGATGGTTTCCTTCCATAATAATACTTTGAGGCATTCCCAAAATCTTCAAAAAGATCTTCCTCAAAGCACAATGGAAACTCCGAAGGTCGAATTTTTTCTTCCTTCAGTGTCTTTGGTTCGGGTGAGGATTTCATAGTCACAACTTCAGATGAACATGGTATGGATTCCAGGGTGACTATGGGGGAATCCTCATGTCTCAACTCGTCTTCCTCTTGATGACTTCCATCAAGATCAGTAATAAAAGATGTATTTTCTAGAATGCGGTCTAGAATTCCCCTTCCTTCAATCGGTGTCTTATGGAGAAAAGAGCCTAAGACCGTTATGTCGAGGTATAGGGCAAAATCCTTGTGAAGCCTGAAACAGAAATGTTGTAATAACACATGTTCGGGAATAGACAAGTCCATGCCAAATTTGGTTAGAAATGAGAATCTAGCCCAGGCTGCACCTATAGATTCCTTCTTGATTTGCTAAAAGTTGAGAACTTCCCTTCGTAGAGACGTCACTTGGGAGAGTGGAAATAATGCAAGACAAAATTGTGTTGAACTTCTTTCTATTTTCCATTTGCACTCCCAACGGTTTGAGTGTACCACTGCTTCACTCTTCCCTTGAGGGAAAAGGGAAATAAACTCCACTTTAGGGTTTCTTGTGTCGTGCCCTTGATTAGAAGGCATGAACACAATTGCTCAAACTCCCGCAGGTGATGGTAGGGATTCTCACAATCCATCCCTGAGAAGGATTGCTCCCGAACCATGGCTATAAAGCCAGGGTGGAGTTCATAGCTAGTTAAGCAAATGGGATCCCCCGACGGCGGAGGCTCACAAAACTCACACTTAGGAGCAGGTAGAGAAAGAATGGTGGGTTGCTCCATAGTTTAGATGGTGGAAAGGTAAGGAATAAAGATAAAAATAGATACGAGGGTGAACAAGATTCGAAGATCAACAACAACTGTTCCCTGGCAACGGAGCCAGAAATGCTTGTTGACTGCTGGTACGTCAAAGATGAAAATCCACAAGTGCACAGAGAAACTGTTGTAGCACTTCCCCTTAAACAGTATTACCAAGGTTATCGAATCCAAGGAACGTGTGTGCAAATCTTCTAACTAGTTCACACAAGGACACAAAGCTTGGTGGTAGGCAAGGGATAGAGTGGATTTCCTAAGAGAAGGGTTTCTAATTCAAAGCAAGTTGATCAGTAGCAGCTTGTATTGGGCTCGGGCTTACCCTAGTCTGCCAGGCGACTCCCGCCAAGAGCCTACGTCGTAGTCAAACGTGGAGGATTACAACGGACAGATAGAGCTGTCACTACCTATCGCCTACCTCTACAACCCGTGGACTACAAGATAATCAAAGGTAAGGTTAAGCCTAGACACTTTTCATGTCTCCTAAGTAACACCAACAATTCAGCCCCAACAACGGCGCCAAAAATGCTTGTTGACGGCTACTAACATCACAGATCATCTCTCAAAAGAGATGAGATCTGCAAGCGCACGAAAACTGTCATGTAGCATTTCACCCAAGATTATTCCCTATGATATCATATTTATCCTAAAGGAAGGCAATGGAGTAAAGTAAACACTAGTCTTATGATCAAGCTATGGGATAGTAATCAATTATCAAGACAGGGGTAAGTTGATAATATATGGGTAGTGTGACATACACCTAAGCAATCTATTCTAAAGGGTAGATGGGTCCTAATGGGGGTTAGACTAAGAGTTGGGAAGTTTCTCCTATAATGCTTCTAATATACATATACATAGCCTAGGTTAGATACTAATGAGCATGTAAAAGGTGAATACTTATGCTAAGTTGATCAACATATCGGGCCCGAGTTTACCCCTAGCAATACTAGGACGATTGCCACCAAGAGCATGTGGCATAGCCGAACATGGAGGATTACAATGGACAAATAGGGCTGTCGTCACCTACTGCCTACCTCTTAAATTTGTGGGTCTACGAGACATCCAACGCTACTTAACTTTCCTAGCACCATGGTAGCATATTAAGTAAATACATTAAGAGTCGCGACACAAGCCATCCTAAGGAAATGAACTAAATCATCATTGAACCAATGCTGAAATATAGCATAAGTTATTCATATTAACATGATCATATCATAGCTAATTAGAGTATAGTGGGGGTTTATAGTGTTTATGACGATAGGATAATGACATTAAGGCATGATCATAAAGACTATACCTACCACATACATGGAATCCACATTCAAACAAGAAATGCTTCATCCAAGTATATGAATAAAAGAAGACTAAAGAAAATATCTTCATTATGCATAAAGTCACAAATATAAGAAAAGATACATGAGCCATACCCTTCCCAACTTGGACTTGTGACTAGAGGCTCTCCTCTCTATACCCTAATTTCAGTAAGAACTAAGAGAACTAGTGTATACGATATAATGATGCTTAAGTGGTGTGTGTTGAAGTGAGGGGTCCTATTTATAGCTTGGAGAAGGGTTCGTTCCTGTCACCAAAAGCGCGTGAATCAGTCACCACTGATTTCTTCAAGCCTTGAGGAGCCAACACGTGTCGTTTGACCGTGTTTGGTGCCTGGAAGGGGTCGGCCGACCTAGTCCTGGCTCCACATGGCCAGTCCTTCCTCCAGGTGACTGACAAGTGGGTCCCATTCCATGATATGGGTTCTACACCGTTAGATGGCCTCAAATACTTCTGTTTGTAGGCCATTTCATCCATGTGATGCCACTTATCGATGCCTCATTGGCTGGAATGGTATTTTAAAGGATCCATCCCCTTGTTTCACCTCAATTCTTTATGAAATACCTTCATGCACTGTTTTTCCAAGTACAAGTGGAACTAGGTTAATTAGAATGGTGATGTGTGCAAGAAATGATATTTCCTTCACATAATTGAGTTATATTGACGAGTGAAATTGGTATATAACAACCGTCAACAAACTCCCCCAAGCTTACCCTTTGCTCGTCCTGAGCAAAGTCAAGACTTTAGGTTGATGATCAGGAGTTGCTACAATGTTCTAATTTTCAAAAGTACCATGTGCACAACAAAATACTCTACCTAGTACTGCAAAAATTTGCACGGTACTTCACCCATCTCAAGTCATTATGGGGCTTATGCCTTCTCCAATTCATGGGTGGTTGAAAGATAGAACAACAAACGGAGCACACATATCCTAGAAATCAAGTTCCACTCAAATTCCGGAGAGTTCAATTTAGATTTTAAGTACCTCACTGATTCTCTTGGTCTCTCCTTTATGTGTAGTGGAAATATATCCTCACCAAGGCATTTTGCCTAAATTCATCCTACCTCTACATAAGGCTTATATGTGGAGCTTGGTAGGGAATATAGAAGGCATATTTGCAACACATAATATTGCTAAGCCAAAAGAGCAAGCCTTAGAAGAAATCAATTCAAAACAATTTGATTCAAGACTTGTGCATGTGTGATGGAATGGAGTGGATGTGGATATTTGAGATGACTCCTTTTTGAGTGGACTCTCTTATTTTGCAGGGATGAAACATGGCTGTTTTTCTCTTTTTTTCTCATGCTTATGATGTAAGCATACATTTTATTTTTCTTTTTCTTTTTCTTGTAGCCATGTCTTCTACTCCCTTTTTATGCAATAAATCTTGGAGAGAGTACTAAGCATGAATGATATGGATTTTCTCTTTTTATCGCGGAATGGTGGTATGATGGAATTTTGCTTACTTCTAGTGTAGAAGTATAGCATGTGCAAGTAAAGTCTTGAATTCAAAAAGTAATGAATGAAATCTCACATAGGTCTATACTAGTTTGACAAAGCTCAATGTGAAGACAAATAGCATATGCTTAAAGTCTATCAATGTAATATATGATATGGCTTTGGTAGGTATTTCCAATCAAATGAGAGTAACTTAAATCTTTTTAGAATTTCTCCCGAAATCTAAGTTTCACTTTCAAACTAGGAAAAGCAGCCCTATCGCTATATCATACCTCACAACAACTTAGAATTGGATTAAGCTTTTGCTACCCACAATTTCTAAATCAAGGCAAAAGTAATTCTAGTTAATGAAAGCAATATTTTGGAGAGTAGTAAGTTGTAAACTAGGGACTTAGGAAAATTAAAACACAGCAACTATTCATCATTTCATCTATGTGAATTCCAAACCATTATTACCGCACATCTTTTATTTTATTTTGAGAGCAAATCTACTCTACTTATTTTTAAGTTTTTTTTTATATGCAAGGTGGATGATGGGTGAATGGAAATAATTATGCAAGGGGTGTGATACAAGTTACCTTGAGTGGGAGTCCTTCCCCAAGCTTGTTCTTGTTCAAGGCCCGCGCTAGGGGCTAAAACCCTAATGACAGATGTAGGCCATGAGGTTGGCCTAACCTTGTTGCAGCACTGCTTTGACATTGGAGGGGTTGAGTGTCGATGTTGGATTGCCTTCCATGGGTTTCATGAGTGTGGTCGAGGAGAGTGTTGTCGATATCGATCATCCACACTTCAATGTTTCATAGGTTAGATGTACCTTGTTATTCCTTGGTTATGGTAGTGATAACTGTAGGATCGAAGAGCACATGAAAAGCTACCAGAGGAGGGGTGAATGGTATATTTGAAAATCTTACGCAGCGGAAACAATAAAACCCTAATCCCTTCGGTAGAAAAACAATCTGTTAAAGAAATCGTGTATGAGACTAATCTAAAACGTGTTTCATCATGACAAAAGTGATATATATCAGAGAGAATCAAGTCACGAAGACAACACAAAAAGAATTACTCAAATTCGTTGAGAAAAACTCAAGTTATGATCAAAAGATCAGACTATGGTCAATCTGACCTACCCGAGAAAAACAGTTTTTGGAATGCTGCAAAGAAACTCGTGTAGCTCAGAAACCACAAATCCAATGACCGTGAAATTTTGACAGATGATATACAATCAAGTTGAGAAGACAAACCAAAAAGAATCACGTCAATTGGATCTGTAAAACTCGAGTTATGATAAGACCACCGACGAAAGGTAGTGCTGTCCAGAAATTCGACGAGTAAAACTTGTCTGGAACAAGTCGGACGAACAAGGCACAAAAGTTCCTTTAAACTATGAATTTTATTCAATAGCTCACAAGAGGAACAGCCCCAAAGTCGTCTGCCACGAGCTTTGGCCTTCCCTTGCTTATATAACCAGCCCTTAGGCCATCCCAATCTCAACTAGGACTCCAATCCTAATCCGATTACGAATCCTAACTTTCCATAGCTGCTCAAGATTCTTCCATACGCAGATAGAAGCAATATTAAGACTTCCAAACACCTTAGGAACGTATCCCACATTCCTAAACAACTCAAATTCGTGACACACACGAAATCCTAACATAACTAACTCGATACTTTCCATATCGAGCCATAACCGACTCAGCTAGCAGCCTAAGTCTTCAACCGATACGATCCGATCCTTCAGATCAGATCTTCCTTCCATAATCCGTCTCTAGAAGCATATTGCCACATCATGCACCTCATGCATACGTGCGAATACCTTCCTTTGACCTTCATATGCACTGCCCTTGATTCAATCATCCTGCGCGACCTCCTGATCAGCTCAACCACAGTTCCTCCCGAACTTGGTTGTTGGAGCCTCATCTCCTCCTGAGACTAGTCCAATGGATCCCGTCACCAGCCATTACTTGAACTCAAGCAACACCTGCACATGAACAAACAAACAATCCATACGAGCCCAAGTCCTCAACTTGACTCAAGTTAGTTCCGAACACAACACCTTACGTGAGAACCTCACATAAGCATGTTGCAAAACCATAGTAACATGATATCATCCATATCATCCAAAACGCATCAAAAACTTAGCAAATGAATACTAAGCAATATTTCCAACAATGTAAAGCAAGTATGAAACATTGCAAATGAAAAGCAGAAGCACTTAGGTCAAGCTCCGGACCTTGCCAGAGCAACCCGAAGCTTGAGTCGGAGCTAACAAAAGCTAGTAGAACCTAGTGCTGGAGCTTACCAAAACTAGTAGATCCTAGCACTGGAGCTTACCAAAAACTAGTCAAAACTAGTCAACCCAAAACCGGAGCAAGACAAAGTACGTCGGAGTTTAGCAAAAGCATGCCAGAGCTATCAAGTATATGCCGGAGCTAACAAAGACATGTCGGACCTAAAGATAAAGCTTACCGGAGCTAACCAAAGCTAGTCGAACCTTACCAAGAAGCCGGACCTAGCATCTAACATAGCCGGAGCTACCCAAAACAAGCCGGACCTATGGTCGGACCTTGCTATAGCTCGGAGCTAGAGTCGAACCTTGATAAAAAGGTGTTTTGGTGATATTTAAAACTTTTATAATCAAAGCCAAGTATATTCACTACAAGCCAATGTATTCAGCACACATAGGTCTTACAATCTCCCCCTTGATGAATACATTGGCAACACCATTTAAAATCCGAACATTGGCTTATTCACATAAAAGTTTTGAAAACAATTTCTCCCCCTTTGTAAATCAAAAGTAAAATGAGAAGAAACAATTATCAAAAATTATCCCATATTATCTCCCCCTTTATTATCTCTCCTTATGCACATATTCTCTTTCTCTTCATGCTTATCTCTCCCCCTTTGATAATGTATTCAGCAAGTCATGAGCATGTAAACAAATTATCTCTTCCTCTTTAGTTGTTATGAACATATTATAACATATACATATAAACAAAGCTCATCCAAGTCATACTATCAAGTACATTACATTATCACATCAATGAAATACATAAGATAGTGTAAGCCATGCTAGAGATCAAATGTAATTTTTCAATTTAAGCAAGTCATGATCTCACAAACTTAACTATTTCAAAACCTGAAAGCATGACACTAGTTGCTGCATTTAATATTTTTCAAAGAATAAATGTAGATCATATGATATTTGCAAGAGATTATATGCGCATCTGCCTTATTCTAACCAACCAAGCCAAGCCTATGTCATTTTACAATCAGAAGCTTAAGGACATGGTTTTAGTCATACACAACTTCTTCCAAGTTCATATCTAAGTTCAATGACAAGCCATCTCAAAAGAAGAAGTGCGATGCATGCATATTCTCTTGATCTTTTCTCAATTTATATTTGTTCATAAAAACTCAACATGTGAGTTGATTACTTGATTAATTCTTTATGATTAAAAGCATTTGTGAGCATGCAACAAGTTCAAAACAGCAAGAAAGTTCGACCATGAACAGATTTAGTGTAAGTAATTATTCCAATTACTAGACATGGCAAAAACTACAAAATGTATAACATGAGTAATGTAGTAAGAACTTTCAGCATGTAAAAGGAATCACAAAGTCATATATGTATGAAATACTATGCTCATATTATTTTAATTTCAGATTCACACATAGACTTCCCAAGTTTCAAAAACTCCCCCTCAATTTAAGCCATGAGGATGCATAACCCCTATTTCACTACGAATGAGACAAAAACGAGTGAAATCCAAAGGTTTTGTAAAAATGTCAGCCAATTGATGTTCGGTATCTATATGGTGAAGCACAATGTTTCCTTTTTCAATGTTATCTCGGAGAAAGTGATACCTAATATCAATGTGCTTAGTTCTAGAATGTTGCACGGGGTTTTTAGCAATGCAAATGGCACTAGTGTTATCACAAAACAGTGGAACACTATTTAGATCAACCCCATAGTCCTTAAGTGTTTGAACAATCCAAAGAATTTGTGAGCAAGCACTAGCAGCAGCTACATATTCAGATTCGGCTGTGGATTGTGCAACTGAATTTTGATTTCTAGAGGACCAAGCAACAAGAGAATTACCAAGAAAATGACAAGCACCGGAAGTACTTTTCCTATCAATCCTACAACCCCCAAAACCAGCATCCGAAAAAGCTTTCAAAGTTATGGTTGAGGAAGAAGGAAGAAAAATGCCAAATTCTTGAGTTCCATGTAAGTACCTGAGAATCCTTTTTACGGCTTGACGATGTGAAACACGTGGGGAAGCTTGAAACCGTGCACAAAGACATACGCTGAATTGTATGTCCGGTCTTGATGCTGTGAGGTACAAAAGTGATCCGATCATGCTTCTATATTCTTTTTGATCCACGGGTTCACCATCTTCATCAAGTTCAAGTGTTGTTGCTGTTCCCATTGGTGTCCGAAGAGGCTTGCTTTTGTCCATGTTGAAGCGCCTTAGGAGGTCTTTGGTATACTTCGTTTGATGCACAAAGGTACCCTCCTTGGTTTGCTTGATTTGCAGCCACAAAAAGTAAGTGAGTTCACCCATCATACTCATTTCAAATTCGGAACTCATCATTGCTGAAAACTTGGACACAAGATCATGAGAAACACAACCAAAGATAATATCATCCACATACACTTGAACGAATAATGAGTCATTGCCATTCTTAAGCACAAAAAGAGTTTTATCAACTTTGCCCATGGTAAACCCCTTTTCTAGTAAGAATGTTTTTAACCTATCATACCATGCTCTAGGGGCTTGTTTGAGACCATATAAGGCTTTGGACAGTTTGTAAACATGATTAGGAAAATCTGGATTTTCAAAACCCGGTGGTTGTTTGACATAAAACTCCTCATCTATGTAGCCATTAAGAAAAGCACTTTTAACATCCATTTGATATAGCTTAAAACCTTTAGATGCTGCAAAAGCTAACAAAATTCTTATGTCTTCTAATCTAGCGACAGGAGCAAAAGTTTCATCAAAATCTAGACCTTCAACTTGAATGAAACCTTGAGCAACCAACCTAGCCTTATTCCTAACCACAACCCCATCCTCACTTTGTTTATTTTTATATACCCATTTAGTTCCAATTAAAGTGTGACCTTGAGGTGGAGGTACAAGTCTCCAAACATTATTTCTTTCAAAATTTTCTAACTCTTCTTGCATGGCAATAATCCAAGATTCATTAGTGAGCGCGTGTGATATATCTTTGGGTTCAAAAGAAGCAACAAAAGCAGAATGAGCATGAGAGTTTGGATCGCAAAACCTGGACCGTGTGACTCGTTCGTGCAAGCTTCCAATCATCTGTTGTGGGGGATGATCTTTGTAAAAACGTAGGGGAACAGATGTCTCACAAGCTTCTTCTTGATTAGGTTCATCGTAGATTGATGATCTTGTGACTTCTGGACGATCAAGACTAGCAGAGGTGATAACCGGAGCTTGTTCAATGTCCGGAGCTGGACACGTGTCAGCTTCGGAACTACCAGGTAGTATCACCGGCTCTTCTTCATCTTCGAAAATACCCTCCCCCTGAGGATACAGATCTGGTCCTGCAACGCTGGAGCTAGTACCTGGGCTAGCTTCATCAAAAGACACTTCACAAGTCTCCACAATTTTGTTAGTGTCAAGTAAAAGCACACGGTAGCCTCTAGTATGAGATGGATAACCAAGAAACATGCCATCAATGGATCTAGGTTCAAATTTATCAAGATTACCATGTTTCTTAACAAAACATTGGCAACCAAAGACCCGAAAGTGTGTAACACGAGGCCTATGTCCAAACTGGAGCTCAAATGGTGTTTTACCTAGCTTAGCACGCAAGAAAACACGATTTGAGACATAACAAGCGGTTGCTAACGCATCAGCCCAAAATTTCCTAGGAGTTTGATATTCATCAAGCATAGTCCTAGCCATCTCAACTAAGGTTTTGTTCTTTCTTTCTACATCACCGTTTTGTTGAGGTACATATGGTGAAGAGAATTGATGATCTATTCCCTTTTCAGCACAAAAGAGATCAAAAGATTGATTTTTAATTCAGTTTCGTTATCACTTCTAATTGCCTTTAAAGATCCTGGGTGATCAATTGATAATCTAAGAAATAAAGTCCTAAAGTGACTAAAAGCTTCATTCTTAGACGCCATAAAGTAAACCCAAGAGTATCTAGAATAATCATCAACAATAACAAGAACATACCATTTACCTCCGAAGGATTGAACACGTGAAGGTCCTACGGTGTCAAGATGCAAAAGTTGACATGGTTCAGTTGTCATGATCATTGTGAGAGGAGTATGTGAACCTGCAACCATCTTAGCATGTCTACAAGAAGAGCACACAATATCTTTGTCCCCTTTAAGCTTAGGAAGCCCACGTATGCGATCTAGAGCACTAACACGCGTTAGGTGATCAAAGCCTACGTGACCAAGTCTACGATGCCAAAAATATAAGTCCTTTGAATCATTAGCAACTAGACACCTATGCTTAGAGGAAGACATATAAAAATCAGCTTTAAAAACTCTTCCAAACTGGGACATGTTAAAAATAAGCTCACTATTTGAATCTACAACTTTGCAGCAGTTTTTATTGAAAATAATTTCTAGATTTTCATCTAGCAACTGTGAAACAGAAAGCAAGTTGTATTTCAAATTTTTGACAAGTGCCACATTTTTCAAAGTGTAGTGATCATTTACTCTAACCGAACCCTTAGCAATTATAGAAGTTGAAGAATTATCGGCAAAAGTAACATTCTCTACACGTAACACAAAAGAGAGGGAGGAGAACCAAACTTTGTTACCGGTCATGTGGCGTGAGCAACCTGAATCCACAATCCAAATGTTCTCCTTCCTCAAACGTGTAACCTACATAGAAGCACAATACGTCGATGACTCAATACTGGGGTTAGTCAAAAGGCATTTAGGTATCCAGTACTGAGTCACACGACGTGCAGCAGGAAAAACACGCGAAAGCTGAGACAAAACAGCAGGTTTATGAGTCAAAGATTGAGGTTTTCTGTTCTTAACAGTTGATTTAGAAGTTGTTACTTGTTTAGAGTGAAAACCAGTAGCTCCGGAGGTAAAAGCAAAAGGTCCAGAGGCAAAAGCTGAAGCTCCGGAGGGAACAACAGAAGATCCGGGAGCTCTCGGAGCTATCAGAACTACCGGAGCTGCCTTTGTAGATTTCTTGCCATTCCAGAAGCTACCTTTTCAAATTTCTGACTAATAAAGCAGGTTGCATGTTTCTAATTTTCGGTTTAGCATGAAGGTTATGAGATCTAGCAACCATTCTTTCCCTTTTCTGTTATTTAGCTAGTCTATAACAAAAATCTATGACATGACCATCTCTACCACAGAAGGTACAATGAAATTTAACTTTGTGTTCATGTCTAGATGAGCAAGCAATATTTTTATTTGAAACCGAATGAGGCAACACTCCTGCAGATTTGAAAACCACTCCTTTTTGTTTAGGAACTGTTTGAATCAAACCACTTCCTAATGACTTTACAATTTTAGGTGGATGTGCCTTAGCATGAACATGAGAATCAAAACCCAAACCAGTTTTATTATTGCAAGACTTGGAAGAATTCAGCAGCAAGTTTAGGTTCTTATTCCCATTACAAAACCGATCTAATGTCCTATGCATGTCATCAAGTTTATTGGACAGATCAAGGCAATTTTCACATGAAGTTTTTCCTTTTAATTTGCAATTGGAACAAAATTTAACTTCATGAGAACGTAAAGCATTGTTCAATATAGAAATTTCATTCATAGTATCCTGTAGTTTCTTATCAAGATCATCACAAGTAGAACAATGCAAGTCAATTGTAGAACAGCTAGCATCTTTCAAGTTTTTATCATTAAGTGCAACAAGCTCTTTGTTCTTTTTAATTTCTTCATCAAGTCTATCTAGAGTGGAGGAGTGTGCACCTCTTAATGTGGACAATTGTTCATAGATTAAGTCACATGAGGGACATGCATCATCACTAGGAATCAGAGTTTTTAAACGATTAATTTCAGATTCTAGTGATTCAATTTTAGCAGCATTATCCCTAAGCTTTTTGTCCTTTTTCTTGACAATAATAGTTGCACGAGAAATAGCATCACACATTTCATTGCAGGTAGAACATACCTCATCGTCTTCACTGCTGTGTTCTGCATCCTCCTGACTTGATCTTGATCTTGTTTTGCCCGCCATGAAGCATAAGTTGGCCAGGTCGTCATCATCTCCATCACTTTCAAAATCTACATCACTTGAACTAAGTTCTTGAAGTGCGGTGATGAAGCTGTTAATCATCTTGCGTCCTATGGTACCCTTCTTCTTCTTGTTGGAGTTTCCAGAGGAGGTCCGGACCTTGCTTTGTTTTTCTTCCCGGGTGGTCGGACCTGAAAGGTTAGGGCATTATGTACGAAAGTGTCCTATTTTACCACACTCAAAACAGCGTTGAGGTCCGGAGCTTCCTCTCCTTCTAGTTCTCACATTTTGCAATGCTTTTGAGAATCTAGTAGAGATGAGTGCCAACTCCTGTTCTGGAAATTCTTCGATCTGTTCCAGGGTTAGTGAGGACAACAAAGCAAGAGTATTGCAGGATGATGATTGACCGGAGCTAGACACATCTCGTTGTGAGACAAATGCAATAGACTTGTTTGGGTTCTTACGTGTTAGGATGTCAATTTCATGAGTTTTTAGTTTAGAATAAAGTACATCTAATGTAAGAGAACTCATGACAGTTGATTCATGAATGGATGTTACTTTCATCTCCCAAACTGACATGTCTAATGCACTAAGAAGTTGTCTAGCATTCTCAGCATCAGAAAAATTAACATTGACACTTCGTAGGTTGCTGAGAATTTTATTGAACCGAGCAAAGAGATCATTGATAGACTCACCTGGTTGCATCTCAAAACGCATATATTCCTTTTTGAATATATCTTGTTTGACCTCCTTGATTATGTTGGAGCCTTCATGATAATCACAGAGAGCTCTCCAAACATCGTATGCTGATCGGAGGTGCGCGACACGATCAA
Organism: Tuctoria greenei; assembly: GCA_036927565.1. Classification (NCBI taxonomy): domain Eukaryota; kingdom Viridiplantae; phylum Streptophyta; class Magnoliopsida; order Poales; family Poaceae; genus Tuctoria; species Tuctoria greenei. Next base: position 152,704,467 of record JAYESD010000006.1, on the reverse strand, counting down.
AGTCGCTCTGAGTGAGTCCTTGGATGATCAAGTTTCGGGCTTTGTTGTTGTTGTCGACGTCCTTTAGGTTTGTGGCCATGACTTGATCATTGGGTGGCACTTCATAAGGCTTATACACCTTCTCCCATATTGCAAAGCCTTGTGCCTGGATGAAAGCCTCCATGCGTGCCTTCCAAACCTGAAAATCAATACCAGCAAACACACAAGGTTTGGCGGAGTACTTCTCCATGATGATTAGTCAAAAACACGTGCAAATCACAAAGATTAGAGCACCGTGGCTCTGATACCAATTGTAGGATTGAAGAGCACGTGAAAAGCTACCAGAGGGGGGGTGAATGGTAGATTTAAAAATCTTACGCAGCGGAAACAATAAAACCCTAATCCCTTCGGTAGAAAAACGATCTGTTAAAGAAATCGTGTATGAGACTAATCTAAAACGTGTTTCGCCGTGACAAAAGTGATATATATCAGAGAGAATCAAGTCACGAAGACAACACAAAAAGAATTACTCAAATTCGTTGAGAAAAACTCAAGTTATGATCGAAAGATCAGACTATGGTCAATCTGACCTACCCGAGAAAAACAGTTTCTGGAATGCTGCAAAGAAACTCGTGTAGCTCAGAAACCACAAATCCAATGACCGTGAAATTTTGACAGATGATAGACAATCAAGTTGAGAAGACAACCCAAAAAGAATCACGTCAATTGGACCTGTAAAACTCGAGTTATGATAAAACCACCGATGAAAGGTAGTGCTGTCCAGAAATTTGACGAGTAAAACTTGTCTGGAACAAGTCGGACGAACAAGGCACAAAAGTTCCTTCAAACTATGAATTTTATTCAATAGCACACAAGAGGAACAGCCCCATTGTCGTCTGCCACGAGCTTTGGCCTTCACTTGCTTATATAACCAGCCCTTAGGCCATCCCAATCTCAACTAGGACTCCAATCCTAATCCGATTACGAATCCTAACTTTCCATAACTGCTCAAGATTCTTCTATACGCAGATAGAAGCAATCTTAAGACTTCCAAAAACCTTAGGAACGTATCCCACATTCCTAAACAACTCAAATTCGTGACACACACGAAATCCTAACATAACTAACTCGATACTTTCCATACCGAGCCATAACCGACTCAGCTAGCAGCCTAAGTCTTCAACCGATACGATCCGATCCTTCCGATCAGATCTTCCTTCCATAATCCGTCTCTAGAAGCATATTGCCACGTCATGCACCTCATGCATACGTGCGAATACCTTCCTTTGACCTTCATATGCACTGCCCTTGATTCAATCATCCTGCGCGACCTCCTGATCAGCTCAACCACAGTTCCTCCCGAACTTGGTTGTTGGAACCTCATCTCCTCCTGAGACTAGTCCAATGGATCCCGTCACCAGCCATGACTTGAACTCAAGAAACACCTGCACATGAACAAACAAACAATCCATAGGAGTCCAAGTCCTCGACTTGACTCAAGTTAGTTCCGAACACAACACCTTAAGTGAGAACCTCACATAAGCATGTTGCAAAACCATTGTAACATGATATCATACATATCATCCAAAACGCACCAAAAACTTAGCAAATGAATACTAAGCAATATTTCCAACAATGTAAAGCAAGTATGAAACATTGCAATTGAAAAGCAGAAGCACTTAGGTCAAGCTCCGGACCTTGCCAGAGCAACCCGGAGCTTGAGTCGGAGCTAACAAAAGCTAGTAGAACCTAGTGCCGGAGCTTACCAAAACTAGTAGATCCTAGCACCGGAGTTTACCAAAAACTAGTCAAAACTAGTCAACCCAAAACCGGAGCTAGACAAAGTACGTCGGAGTTTAGCAAAAGCATGTCAGAGCTATCAAGTATATGCCGGAGCTAACAAAGACATGCCGGAGCTAAAGATAAAGCTTACCGGAGCTAACCAAAGCTAGTCGGACCTTACCAAGAAGCCGGACCTAGCATCTAACGTAGCCGGAGCTACCCAAAACAAGCCGGACCTATGGTCGGACCTTGCTATAGCTCGGAGCTAGAGTCGGACCTTGATAAAAAGGTGTTTTGGTGATATTTAAAACTTTTATCATCAAAGTCAAGTATATTCACTACAAGCCAATGTATTCAGCACACATAGGTCTTACAATAACCCTTACCACAAAGGCATGACGTGCACTCAGCATGCATTGAGTGCATTTCGTCATTCTTTGGCTAAGGTGTAACATACCTTCTTGCCATAAATGAATAACTTATACCCCTCATGCATTGGGTGTGATATGTCATTCATTGGCTAAGGTAATAATACCTTTTAGCCACAAAGGAGTGAAATGTACCCAACATGTGTTGAGTATGATCCGTTATTCCTTGCCAAAGGTACAACATACCTATAACCACAAGGGGATGACATGCACTCAACATGGGTTAAGTGTGATCCATTGTTCCTCAGCTAAAGTATAAAATACCTTCTGGCCACATGGGAACAATTTGCACCCAATATACATTGGATGTGATCTTGTCATTCCTTGGTTAAGGTACATCATATCTCTTAGACACAGAGGAATAACTTACACCCAATGATAGTGGCGATTCCCTTGAGCTTGAATGAGTGCTTAGAATAGTTGAGGGCATGATGCTCTCACATATTCACAGCAGCCCAATTGTTGCTCATGGAGGGTTTCCATGTCAAATCTTCGACCTCGTATAGTTATGGTTGACCTTCGTGCTTAATTTCTTATAGGTGGCAACCATCCTAATTTACTCCTTGGCCAATTTTTGGTATTTCTTAACACCACAGAGTTATCCGCAAGTGCACAAAAATTACCGTTGTAGCATTTCACCCATGAGTATTCCCAAGGGTATCGTATTTATCTCAAAGGAAGGCAATGGAGAAAGAGTATACTACTCTTATGGTCAAGCTATGGGATACTAATCAATTATCCAGACAGGGGGTAAGTTGATCATAGGGGTAGTGTGACACATACCTAGGCAATCTATTCTAAAGGGTAAATGGATCCTTGAGAGAGATTGGATTAAGAGTTAGAGAGTTGCTCCTACAATGCTCCTAATACATATACATAGCCTAAGGTAGATACTAATAGTCATGTCAATGATGATATACTATGCAATGCTATTCAACACATCGGGAACGGGTTTACCCCTAGCAATACTAGGGCGACTCCCGCCAAGAGCATGTGGCATAGCCAAACGTGATGGATTACAAAGGATAGATAGGGCTGTCACCACCTATTGCCTACCTCTTCAATCCGTGGGTCTACGAGACATCCAACGCTACTTAAATACCCTAGCACCATACTAGCATACTAAGCAAATACCTTAAGAGCTGCAACACAAGCCATCCTAAGGCAATGAACTAAATCATCATTGCACCAATGTTGATTGCATAGCATAGTTATTCATATTAACATAATCATATCATAACTACATAGACTATAGTGGGGGTCTATGGTGCTTATGACCATAAGATGTGATCATGAGAGTACAATCATAAAGACTATACCTTCCACTTACACGGACTCCACAATCAAACAAGAAACGCTTTGTCCAAGTGTACGTATAAAAGAAGCCTAAAGATAATATCTTTATTGAGCACAAAGTCACAAATAAAAGAAGGAATACATGAGATATACCTTTCCCAATGTGGAATTGGGAAGAGAGACTCCTTCCACTCCTTTTCCAATTTGGACTTGGGACTAGAGGCTCTCCTCTCTACATCCTAACTTCTCTATGGACTATGGAAGATAGTGTATACAATAGAATGATGCCCAAGTGGTGTGTGTTGAAGTGAGGGGTATGGGGTTCTATTTATACTAGTTTTGAGGTTGGTTCCCTCCACCAAAAGCGCGCGAATCAGTCGTCATTGACTCCAGGGAGCCGGGAGGAGCCAACACGTGGAACTTGACCGCGTTTGGCTCCAGGACCAGGTCAGCTGACCCCCTGGTTTGGCCAACCTGGTCAGGGCTCCAAACGGCCTGTACTTCCTCCAGGTGGCTGCCAGGTGGGTCCCATTGACTGATATTGGTGTTACACCATTGGATGGCCTCGAATACTTCTGTTTGTGGGCCATTTGATCCATGTGGTGCCACGTTTCATGCCTGATTGGCTGGGACGATATTTTATAGGATTGCTCCCCATACTTTTCCTCAATTCCTGTATAAATATCTGCATACACATATTTCTCCAAGTACAAGTGGAAATAGGTCAAGTAGAAAGGTGATGTGTGCAAGAAATGATCAATCCTTTACATAATTGAGTTACATTGACGGCTGAAATTGGTATATAACAGTTGTCAACAAACTCCCCCAAGCTTATCCTTTGCTCGTCCGTAGCAAAGTCAAGACTTTAGGTTGATGATCAGGATTTGCTACAATGTTCTACCTTTCAAAAGTACCAAGTGCACAACAAAATACACTACCTAGTATTACAAAAAGTGGCTATGGTACTTCACCCTTCTTAAGTCATTATGGGAGTTATGCCTTCTCCTATTCATGGGTAACTGAAAGATAGAACAGCAAATGGAGCAAGCATAGCCTAGATATCAAGTTCCACTTAAATTCCGGAGAGATTCAAATTAGATTATAAGTACCTCAATTGATTCTCTCAATCACTTCTTTGTGTATAGTGGAAATATGTCCTCACCAAGGCATTATGCCTATACTATTCCTACTCTTTGAATATGGCTTGTATGTGGAGCTTGGTAGGGAAGGTAAGTAGGCATATTTGCAACACATAATATTGCTAAGTCAAAAGAGCAAGCCTTAGGATAAATCAATTCAAACTTTTGAATCAAGACTTGTGCATGTGTGATGGAATGGAGGTGGATGTGGAAACATTGAGAGGACTCCTTTTGATGTGGACTATCTTTATTGCAAGGATGAAACATGGCTACCCTTTTTTATGCTTATCGAGTAAGCATATTTTTTCTTCTTTTTTTTTCTCATGCTTATGATATAAGCATGCATTCTCTTTTTCTTTTTCTTGTAGCCATGTCTTCTACTCCTTTTTATGCAATAACTTGAAGAGAGTGCTAACTATGAATAGCATGGAGTTTTTATTGTGAAATGGTGGATATGATGGAATTTTGCTTCCTTCTATTGTACTAGTATAGCATGTGCAAGTGAAGTCTTGAATTCCAAAACAATTGAATGATTTCTCACATAGGTCTATACTAGTTTGACTAGGCTCAATGTGAAAGCAAATAGCATATTCATAAGGTGTTGTCTATGTATGAATATCATATGGCTTTGGTAGGTATTTCCAATCAAATGAGGGAAACTTAAATATTCATAGAATTTCTCCAGAAATCCAAATTTCACTTTCAAAATAGGAATAGCAGCCCTATTACTAATTCAAATCTCCCAACAACCTAGAAGTAGATTAAGCTTTTGCTACCCACAATTTCTAAATCAAGGGAAAGTTAATTTTAGCTAATTTAAGCAATATTTGGAGAGTAGCAAGTTGTAAACTAGGGACTTAGGAAAAATAAAACAGAGCAACTATTCATCATTTCATCTATGTGAATTCTAAATCATTCTTACCGCACATCTTTATTTGATAGGCAAAGAAAATCTAAGTTCCTATTTTTATGTTTTTTTAGATGCATGGTGGATGATGGATGAATGGAAAGTAAATATGCGATGGATGATTTGAAATAAAAATGCAGTGGGTGTGATACAAGTTACCTCAAGTGGGGGTCCTCCCCCAAGCTTATTCCTGATCAAGGTCCGTGATAGGGGTTGAAACCCTAACGACGTTGGTAGGCCATGAGTTGGCGTATCCTTCTTGCAGCGTGGCTTTGACAATGGAGGGTTGAGTGTTGATTGTTGTGTTGCCTCCCATGGACACCATGAGTGTGGTTGAATAAAGTGTTTTCAATGTCGATCGTCCGCACATTAGGGTCTCCATGTGTTGGGTGTGATTTGTCATTCCTTGGCTAGGATAATGATAACCTTTAGATCCAAAGGAATGACGTGCACTCAACATACATTGAGTATGTTTCGTCATTCTTTGGCTAAGGCGTATCATATCTTTTTGCCATAAGGTAGTGACATGTGCCCATCATGCATTGGGTATGATCAGTTGTTCCTTGTGTAAAGTACAACATACCTTCTAGCCACATAGGAACAACTTGCACCCAATGATGGTGGCAAATCCCTTGAGCTTGAATGAGTGCTTAGAATAGTTGAGAGCATAATGCTCTCACCCATTCATGGCAGCCCATTGGTTGCTCCTGGAGGGTTCCCATTTCAAATCTCTAGCCTCGTGTAGTTATGATTGACCTTCGGGCATAATTTCCGGTAGGTAGCAACCATCCTCATTTACTCCTTGGCCAAGAGATGTTGGAATGGGTTCCTCTAGGGATCCCAACAATCAGCTTCTTGAATGCCTGCATAGTTATATTATCCCTGCAAACTTCCTCTCTTGAATAGAGAGGGATGGTTAGATCCCGATACTTGTACAAATGAACGTTCGGGTTAGGTAACCAAACATTCATTTGTACATACGGGGAAGAACAAAACCAAAGATGCATTGGTTCCAATGTCGAGTGTATCCATGATCAATGTGTTATTCATTGATAAGAGTGGAGCTTTATGGATAATTCATGTTGCATATTTTTTAAAGCTCCTACTCATAGTAATGCATGTGATAGAAATATACTATATGGATCCCTACATCTTTTAAAGTTTCTAACCATCTTAGCTTTCAAGAGCAAATTTTATCATTTAGATCATGACAAACAAGATTCTCAATTTTATCCTCCTGAACATCACTAGGAATTTAAAATTTAGTGACTCCTCCAAAAAGTGCAATTCAATTTTAGAGAAAGGACATCACTTATTCCTAGGAGTTTGAAATCTAGTGACACCATCTATGCATGAAGCTCAATTAAAAATTATGGTTGTCACAATGCCCAAGTTTCTATATGCCAATTCACCAATTAAGTCATGCCCAAAAGTTTTATTTTCTAAACCTAGACAAAAATGACTAAGTCTACAAAACAATGCTTAAAGGATTCTAGGTACTTGTTTTAGATTTTTCCATGTAAGGTGGGATTTCATTTTGGAGATCCAAAAGTCAATACCCACACTTACTCTTGTGAGGATGCATGACAATTAAATGATGAGGAAGGGTCAACCTTTCTCACAAATGCAAGCAAATGCATTCAATTCTATGGCAAACCAAACAATGAAAAATTCTAAACTCATGTCTAATTTGAAGAGCAGTTGGTGACGAAGGTCTTTGTGTGAGAAACTCACAACCTTGATTTTCGGCGTAGGCTTGGTGGTTGATGTCAAATGCCAAGTTGAGATTGGATTTGGCAATGGATTTGGTTCTGGCTCCTCCATTGGGTCATCATCTTGAACAATTCTCTTCCTCAAACTAAAAATGAGTTTTAAGGAGAGAAGTGTTCTCAAATCTTCCCAATGGTGACTTGAGCTTGATGAAACCTTCCACTTTCTTGCCATACCACCTCTTCACATTTTTGACCTAGCTGCACTTTAATCAAGAACACACAAAACAACTCGAAAACGGGTTATGTTAGCCAAAAGCAAATTGAACCCAATTTTCAAATTGTCTTGCCCAGCTTGAAATAACTTGTAAATGCAATGAGGGTCAAAGCAAATCTTTTTGGTTTGAACTAGGAAGATAAATTCAAGTGGTCATGCACGTAGTTCATATCCAATTAAATTTCTCCCCTAGATCAAATTTTTAGTTTTATGATGGTTGGAAATTTTACTTTCCAACATGCAAGTGTGGAATTTCAAACATGCAAATGCAAGGGTTGATGCAATTTGGAAAACAAATATGAAATAACTACCAATTAACCTATTGGAAAGGACTCACCAAATTTTTGAAGTCCGGTGAGTGATAACTACCAATTAACCTATTGGCAAGGACTCACCGAATTTTTGAAGTCCGATGAGTAGGACATACCCCCGTTTTGTTCAGCGCGATGATTTATTGTCCAATCCCAGAGTTGAAGATGTGCACAATTTTTTCTGTTTTGACATGTGAAACTCATTTGGCTGTCATTTGGACATGTGGGCCACATGGTGGCCCTAGCCTCTCCCCGTTGTATTGATATAGACATGTTGTTGTAGCGACGGGTTCTCCCTCTTGAATGTATTCCTTAATGAGCATGGTGAGGCTTTGTCCTTCTTAGGGGTGCCACTCTAACCATATTGATATTCCATTGAATCAACCCATACCTTGATCATGGATCAATGGCTTCCTTGGGCATGATGACATGTGGACTCCACAATCAAAGAAGAAACGCTTCATCCACAATGTCACTTGCCCTAGGTTGAATGGGTTTGGTCGAAGTGTGGGAATCCCAACAAGTGATGTGGGATATCTTGGACTTTGAATGCTCCTTAAGTTCTTGTCCTTGGCCAAGATCTTCATGTGAATGTTGTCTTGATTTCTGCTTCGCCAAGATACTTCAAGGTAGGCTAGTTGAACTTAAATCCCTTGGAAAGCCATAGCCTCCTTGAATACAAGGGTGATGTTAATTCCACCCTTGACCTCCTTGTGAATGGTAGTCATTGGAGTTGTTGTTTGAAAAAGGTCCTCATGGGTCGTAGGGAAATAATTCCCACGCGTCCCACGATGACATGGATTTTCACAAATCATGTGAATATCCACGACTTGGATTATCCAAACAAATCTCCAACGACTTGGATATTCATGACATTTCAATGGGAGGTGTAGCTCCATAATCCATAACTAGCATATCCACCTTGTGAAGTGGTGTGCATGAAAAGCAATGGGAACTAGAGCATTCTTCAATCCACCCCTTGAGTGGAGACCTTCTTCTCATCCATGATGAATGAGAATAGGACCCCTTCAGCTCCAGCATGAATGTGGTCATGGATTGGTGGAGCCAACCCATGACACGAGTGTTGGATGAAGAGCCAACTATCGACCCCATGGTGGAGGCAAACCAAGAAGAACTTCTTGGAGCCTTCCCCAAGCTTCGGTATGGATGACTTTGGCTCCTATTGAAAGCTGAAATTCTCCCGCAAAAGGCAATGGTGTTGCCTAGCAGACATTTGTTGAGCTACGCCTTGAATCATCTTGCAGTTTAACACTTGCGTCCTCGTTGGCAATGGAGAATGTATATATTACTCTTATGGTCAAGCTACGGGATACTAATCAATTATCCGAACAAGGGGTAAGTTGATAATAGGGGTAGTGTGACACACACCTAGGCAATCTATTCTAAAGGGTGAATGGGTCCTAGAGGGAGATTGGATTAAGAGTTAGAGAGTTGCTCCTACAATGCTCCTAATACATATACATAGCCTAAGGTAGATACTAATGGTCATGTCAATGATGAATTCCTATGCAATGCTATTAAACACATTGGGCACGGGCTTACCCATAGCAATACTAGGGCGACTCCCGCCAAGAGCCTGTGGGATAGCCGAACGTGGAGGATTACAAAGGACAGATGGGGCTGTCACCACCTACTGCCTACCTCTTCAATCCGTGGATCTACGAGACATCCAACACTACTTAAATACCCTAGCACCATGCTAGCATACTAAGAAAATACCTTAAGAGCTGCAGCACAAGCCATCCTAAGGCGATGAACTAAATCCTCGTTGAACCAATGTTGATTGCATAGCATAGTTATTCATATTAACATAATCATATCATAACTACATAGACTATAGTCGGGGTCTATGGTGTTTATGACCATAAGATGTGATCATGAGAGTACAATCATAAAGACTATACCTTCCACTTACATGGACTCCACAATCAAACAAGAAACGCTTTGTCCAAGTATACGTATAAAAGAAGCCTAAAGATAATATCTTTATTGAGCACAAAGTCACAAATACAAGAAGGAATACATGAGATATACCTTTCCCAATGTGGAATTGGGAAGAGAGACTCATTCTACTCCTTTCCCAATTTGGACTTGGGACTAGAGGCTCTCCTCTCTACATCCTAACTGCTCTAAGGACTATGGAAGATAGTGTATACAATAGAATGATGCCCAAGTGGTGTGTGTTGAAGTGAGGGGTATGGGGTCCTATTTATACTAGTGTTGAGGTCGGTTCCCGCCACCAAAAGCGCGCGAATCAGTCATCATTGACTCCACGGAGCCGGGAGGAGCCAACACGTGGAAGTTGACTGCGTTTGGCGCCAGGACCAGGTCGGTCGACCCCCTGGTTCGGCCGACCTGGTCAGGGCTCCAAAAGGCCCGTACTTCCTCCAGGTGGCTTCCAGGTGGGTCCCATTGAGTAATATTGGTGCTACACCGTTGGATGGCCTCGGATACTTCCGTTTGTCAGCCATTTGATCCATGTGTTGCCACGTGTCGTTGCTTGATTGGCTGGGATGATATTTTATAGGATTGCTCCCCATACCTTTCCTCAATTCCTGTATAAATATCTGCATACACATATTTCTCCAAGTACAAGTGGAAATAGGTCAAGTAGAAAGGTGATGTGTGCAAGAAATGATCAATCCTTCACATAATTTAGTTATATTGACGGCTGAAATTGGTATATAACAGCCGTCAACACCAATAGATATTGAAATGGAATCCTCTTAGGGTTTCCAACAATCAGATCTTTGAATGCCTGCATAGTTATTTTACTCTTGCAAACTTCATTAGCTCCCAATACTTGTACAAATGAATTTTCAGGATAGGTAATCGAATCTTCATTTGTACATACGGGAAAAAACAAAATCAAAAATGCAGTGGGTCCAATTTCGAGTGTATTCAAGAACAATGTATGAACCATTGATCGGAGTGGAGCTTTATAGATAAATCAATTTGCACATTTTTCTAAAGCACCTACTCATATCAATTCAAGTGATATAAATACACTATATGGATCTTTTCATCTTGTAGATTTTCTAACCATCATAGCTTTTTACACAGAAGAAAATGTTTATCATTTAGGTCATGGCAAACAGGATTCTTAATTTTCCTAAACATTTGTAATTTCTTGCCTAAGAATTTGAAATTTAGTGATCCATGCATGAATGAGTTTCAGATCAAAATTATGGACATCACTATTCCTAGGTTGCTACATACCAATTCAACCATTAAGTCATTCCATAAGCATTACCTAGGCAGAAAATGTCTAAGTCAATTTTAACAGTGCTTACTAAAATCTAGGTATTTGTTTTTCCAAGTAAGGTGGCATTCCTTTTTAAAGAATCAAAAAGAGTAATGTCAACACTTACTCTCGTGAGGATGCATAAGAATTGAATGATGAGAAGGTGTAAACCATCCTTACCAAGCAAAAATCATTCAATCCTAATGTAATTCCAATGACAAAAAAATTTAAACTTGTACCTCAATCGAAGAGCAGTCCGAGTTGAAGGTCATTATCTGAGAAACTCACGACATGGATTTTGGTGTAGACTTCATGTTCAATGTCTCCTATCAAGTTGAGATTGGAGTTGAATGAGCTTCATCTTGTTCCTCGATTGCACCACCATCTTGGGCATTCCTCCATCATGAACTCAAAGTGAGATGATGGAGGGATATGCACTTGATGGGTCTTCCAACCTCTTCACAAATTTTGTCCTGGCTGCACTAAAATCAAGAACAAACAAAACAACTCGAAAAAGGGTTACGTTAGCTCAAAAGCATGTTGTACCCTTCGCCAAATTGTATTGCCTAGCTTAAAAGAACTTGCAAATGCATTGAATATTAAGGAAAATATTTTTGGTTTGAATTAGGAATATGAATTCAAGTGGTTACGCCCAAGGTTCATATCCAAATAAATTTATTTCCTAATTCAAAATTTAATTTTATAATGGTTGGAAATTTTATTTTCCAACATGCAAGTGTGAGAATTCAAACATGCTAAATGCAAATGCAAATATTGATGGGAAATTCAAATATTCAATTAGGAAAATAAATATGAGATAACTACCAATTAACCTATTGGCAAGGACTCATCAAATTTTTGAAGTCCGATGAGTGGGACTTACCTCGGTCCATTTTAGTGCGATGATTTGTTGTCCATTCCCAGAGTTGAAGATGTGGACAACTTCTCTTGATTAACATGACAAATCTCCTTTGGCATGTTAGTTGGACATGTGGACCACATGATGGCCCTTGCCTCTCCGTCACCCTGATGAGGACTTGTTGATGTAGTGACGGCTTTTCCTCTTGAAGATATTCTCTCATGAGCATGGTGAGGCTTGTCCTTCATTAGGGGTGCCACTTTGACCCTTTTAATATTCTTCAAGGTCAACCCATACTTTGATGATGGATCAAAAGCTTCCTTGGGTATGATGACATGTGGACTCCACAATCAAACAAGAAAAGCTTCATCCACAACGTCACTTTCCCTAGGTTGCATGGGCTTGGTCGGAGGGTAGGAATCCCAATAAGAGATTGTGGGATATCTTGGATCTTGAATGCTGTTTAGGTTTCTTGTCCTTGGCCAAGGGATTCATCTGGATGTTGTCTTGACTTCTTGCTTGGCCATGGACAAGATACTTCAAGGTAGGCTAGTTGAACTTAAATCACTTGAAATCAGCAAAGCCTCCTTGATTGCAAGGGTGATGTTGATTCGACCCTTTATCTCCTTGTTGGTGATAGCCATTGGAGTTGTGTTTGGCAGGAAGAATCCTCATGGGTCTTAGGAATGATTCGCCAAGTGGTCATGTTGACATGGATTTTCAGAAATCATGTGAATATCCATGGCTTGGATCATCCAAACACTTCTCCATTGGCTTGGCCTTCATGATACTTCAATAGGAGGTTTATTTCCTTAGCTAGCATTTGCACCTTGTTAAATGGCGTGTATGCCACGCTAAGGGAACTCGAGCACTATTCAATCCACTCCCTGAGTAGAGACCATATTCTCATCTATGATGAATGAGAATATGACTCCTTCAGCTCTAGCATGAATGTGGTCATGGATTGGTGGTGCCAACCTATGAAAGAGTGTTGGATGAAAAGGCAACTATCCACCCTATGGTGGAGGCAAACCAAGAAGAAATCTTGGAGCCTCCCCCAAGCTTGCAGATGGATGACATTGGCTCCTACTGGAAGCTAAAATTCTTCCGCAAAAGGCAATGGTGTTGCCTAGCGAACATTTGTTGATGTACGCCTTGAATCATCTTGTTAAGCACTTGCATCCTCGTTGGCCATCCTATGAAATGGGTTAGCCAACACTACCCTGTTTTCACCACAAAAGGAGAAAACAAACAAGGGTAATCCTGTCTAATAACTATTAGCACCTATAGCTTAATTACAAGTGATAGCTATCCTTCACTTCCTTTGCCTTCCCCGGCAACAGCGCCAGAAATGCTTGTTGACGTCTCTTAAGTAAAACCAACAATTCATCCGCGACAATTGTGCCAGAAATGCTTGTTGATGGCTACTAACGTCACATATCGTCTCTCGATGAGATGAGGTCCGCAAGCGTACGGAAACTATCATGTAGCATTTCACCCAATAGAATTCCCAAGGGTATCGTATTTATCCCAAAGGTAGGCAATGGAGTAAAGTAAACACTACTATTATGATCAAGCTGTGGGATACTAATCAATTATCAAGACAGGGGTAAGTTGACAATATATGGGTAATGTGGCACACACCTAAGCAATCTATTCTAAAGGATAGATGGGTCCTAATGGAGGTTCGACTAAGAGTTGGGAAGTTGCTCCTACAATGCTTCTAATATACATATACATAGCCTAGGTTAGATACTAATGAGCATGTAAATGGTGAATGCTTATGCTAAGTTATTCAATATATCGGGCACGGGTTTACCCATAGCATTACTAGGACAATTCCTGCTAAGAACCTGTGGAATAGCTGAACGTGGAGGATTACAAAGGACAGATAGGGTTGTCACCACTTACTGCCTACCTCTTCAATCCGTGCGTCTACGAGACATCCAATGCTACTTAACTATCCTAGCACCATGCTAGAATATTAAGTAAATACCTTAAGAGCCGTGGCACAAGCCATCCTAAGGCAATCAAATAAATCATCGTTGAACTAATGTTGAGACATAGCATCAGTTATTCATATTAACATGATCATATCATAGCTAATTAGACAATAGTGGGGGTTTATAGTGTTTATGATGATAGGATAATGACATCAAGGCATGATCATAAAGACTATACCTACCACATACATGGAATCCACAATCGAACAAGAAACACTTCATCCATGTATATGAATAAAAGAAGACTAAAGATAATGTCTTCTTGGTACATACAGTCATAAATATATTAAAAGATACATGAGCCATACCTTTCCCAACATGGACTTGGGACTAGAGGCTCTTCTCTCTATATCCTAACTCCAATAAGGACCAAGAGAACTAGTGTCTACAATAGAATGATGCTCAAGTGGTGTGTATTGAAGTGAGGGGTGAGGGGTCCTATTTATAGCCTGGAGAAGGGTCAGCTCCCGCCACCAAAAGCGCACGAATTAGTCACCACCGACTTCTTAAAGATATGAGAAGCCAACATGTGTCATTTGACTGCATTTTGCGACAGGAAGGGGTCGGCCGACCTGGTGGTTCGGTCAACCTGGTCTGGCCTCCAAACGGCCATTTCTTCATCCAGGTGACGGACAGGTGGGTCCTATTCCATGATATGGGTGCTACACTGTTGGATGGCCTCAAATACTTCTGTTTGTGGGCCATTTGATCCATGTGATGCCACGTGTTGACGCCTGATTAGCTAGAATGGTATTTTATAGAATCCATCGCCTTGTTTCACCTCAATTATGTATAAAAAACTTGCATGCACTATTTTTTTGAAGTACAAGTGGAGCTAGGTTATTTAGAAAGATGTTGTGTGCAAGAAATGATATTTCCTTCATATAATTGAGTTATATTGACAAGTGAAATTGGTATATAACAACCGTCAACAAACCCCCAAAGTTTGACAAGCCGGAGCATCCTTCTCTTTCTCACTCTCTCCCTATTTTCTAAGCACTTGGGCAGTGCTACGCCTTTGGAGTGGAGCACTAGACTCAAGATTTTGGTTTGTGGAGTGAGGGAGCCCCTACCCCCTATTTATACCGTCCAAAGGTCGGTTTAGTGCCTGAAAAAGCAAAGGAATCAGTTGCCATCATGATCTCCAAGACGTGAGGAGCCAACAAGTGGCAGTTGACCATGTTTGGCGCATTTACCTAGTCGGTCGAACTGGGAATTCAGCCGACTTACTGGTGGCCCCAAACACGGCGTTTTTCTTTATGGAGGCTGTTTTGTTGGGCCTCATCAAGGGTATAGGCGATTCCCATCATTTTTAGTTGGTTTTCTCCTCCGAGTGGACCCAAGAATCCTCGTGCTTGCGCCTGATTGGTCAGAAGGTGTGTTTCTTGGATTGGTCCCTGTAAATACCTCTAATTATGGGTATAATTCACCTGCATACACAATTGCACCAACACCTGTGGAGATAGTTAGTAAATAACTCCTAGCACTATGTTGGTTGTCCAATCCATAGCTTTTATGCAGGAAATTGATGGTCGGATTTGACAATTAAGAACCGCCAATAGCGTACACACCCTGCCTCCTAGCGCTACGACTAAGTACTGGGGGCTAGACAGGTCACACCCCGAGTAAGGCGGGAACCGGGCTCCGTATTCTAACGCACTGAATTATCCAAGCCCCGCTCATTAGCTTAGGACTGTAAGGCATAGCAAAACTAAAGAGTAGGAAGGGAGTGACCGACGAGCAAAATTACTTGCATTATGCTTTAAATTTATGCTTACTTTCGCATATCATCTGCCATATTCCCGATTATATGTCTCCTATCTCGTCCCTTATTGGAGTCGTGCCATTTTTTCTACAAGCGGCTCTGCTTGAGGTTCCTATGATGTATTTGGTTTCTTTGGTTGTTTTCCTGCTTGGGAGCCCGTGGCGCCGAATGGTCACTCCCCTGAAAAGCTAACGCACGTGGGAGGTCGAGAGTGTACAACCTGCTTAGCCTGGTCCTGCAACCTAAGCATGTACACTTTGCCTCTCCAGCGCAAATAGTTTAGTACAGGGGGCCGAACGGCACACCCTCCTAAGCAGGGTGATAACCTAACCTGAGTACTGTCGCATTGAATTACCCATGCGCCGCAAGCCCGACTCAGGATTATAAGACATAATGGAACTAAGAGTAAGGGCAATGTGACCGGTAAGTGCAATTACTTTCTTGTCTATCATGCCTAAGTAGGTCCCAACCAGATACAGGTTTCGAACAAAATGCAGGACGGTATGATGGTGGCCCCACCTATGGGATCGTCACCCCTCCTGAGGTGGGCCCGGGGGCCACTGTTGGTACTCTGCAGACCGGGTCGCCAGCGTACAAGGTAGAAGAGGCACCGGACCCTTGCTCCCACCGAGGAGGGCTCTGGGGCTAGCACACGTCCTCTGGCTCCAGGCCCTTGCTCCCTCCGAGGAGGGCTCTGGGGCTGACATGCGTCCTCCGGCTCCAGACCCTTGCTCCCGCTGAAGAGTGCTTCAGAGCTGCCATGCGTCCTCCGGCTCCAGGCCCTTGCTCCCACCGAGGAGGGATCCGAGGCTGCCACACGTCCTCCGGCTCCGGGCGCTTGCTCCAATCAAGGAGGTCTCCAAAGCTGCCACGTGTCTCCTAACATCGGGCCCTTGCTCCCACCATGGAAAACTCAAGAGCTGGATAGTGTCCCACAACCTGCAATAGGTCATGGGCCCTGAAGAGTAAAGGGCGGTGCATCCTGTACAGTTGCGCATTGAAGGCACACATCTTCCCCAGGCGCACGATGCGGCGCACGCCCTTGTCAGGTACAGCTGCATCCAATCACATCGTAGTGAAGGCATTGCAGGCCTACCCCACTCCACCAAGTGGGTAGATTACGACAACGAGACGGACAGACGGGACATCCCCTGCTACCATCAGCAACTACGCATGGGCCACTGACATCTGAGGCGACAAGATAACGAGTCTCCAAGTCGCGGTCAAAGGTAGATTATACGAGAAGCCTTAGATCTTTAGGATAAGATCTCCCCAAGGCCACCTATCGGGCCACAGACCCCATTTGTAAGGCCTCTGTCCTTGTCTATAAAAGGATCGGACCGCCACCGTTACTGAGGACAGATCGAGTCCCACCATTCACACCCATGAGAGCACACTCTCCATCAATACAATACACACCGTGGAGTAGGGTATTACGCTCCGGCGGCCCGAACCACGTAAAACAATTGTCTCATCATCTCTCATACACGCAACCGCCTGAGGACTAAGCCCCGCTGATCAAGAACGTCTGTGGGCTGCTCTCAAAGCAGGTTCAGGGGAAGTGTCGCAAAAACACTTCGACAATTACATATTATTTTTGGCCGAGTAACCAAAGCGAGACACACTAATGAAATTTTTCTTCGATTGAAGAAATGAAGTGCATAGTAATTTGATCGAGTAACCAAAGCGAAAGATAAATTACTATGTTTTTCAGTTATTCTCAAATGTTGAGTTTTGGTTGAGTAACCAAAGCGAAAGATAAAACTCAATATTATTTTTAATATATTTTGAATGTCATATCTGTTGGGATGACAAAAGATGACATTTTTACTTTACTAAGTTATTTAAGTATGTTCAGTGCATAGAATATTTATTCAAAGTAACCAAAGCGAAAGACAAAAATTTCCCTATGTTTTCAATAATTATGAAAGTTGTGTTCGTCACATAGCTGTTGACGGCTGCTATATACCAATTTTAGCCGTCAATGTAACTCAATTATGTGAAGGATTGATCATTTCTTGCACACATCACCTTTCTACTTGACCTACTTCCACTTGTACTTGGAGAAATATGTGTATGCAGATATTTATACAGGAATTGAGGAAAAGTATGGGTAGCAATCCTATAAAATATCATCCCAGCCAATCAGGCGACAACGCCTTGCACCACATGGATCAAAGGGCCCACAAACAGAAGTATCTGAGGCCATCCAACGGTGTAGCACCAATATCACTCAATGAAACCCACCTGACAGCCACCTAAAGGAAGTACGGGTCGTTTGGAGCCCTGACCAGGTCGGTCAAACCAGGGGGTCGGCCGACCTGGTCCTGGCACCAAACGCGGTCAACTTCCACATGTTGGCTCCTCCCGGCTCCCTGGAGTCAATGACGACTGATTCACATGCTTTTGGTGGTGGGAACCGACCTCAACACTAGTATAAATAGGACCCCATACCCCTCACTTCAACACATACCACTTGGGCATCATTCTATTGTATACACTATCTTCCATAGTCCTTAGAGGAGTTAGGATGTAGAGAGGAGAGCATCTAGTCCCAAGTCCAAATTGGGAAAGGAGTAGAAGGAGTCTCTCTTCCCAATTCCACATTGGGAAAGGTATGTCTCATGTATTCCGTCTTGTATTTGTGACTTTGTGCTCAATAAAGATATTATCTTTAGTCTTCTTTTATACGTATACTTGGACAAAGTGTTTCTTGTTTGATTGTGGAGTCTATGTAAGTGGAAGGTATAATATTTATGATTGTACTCTCATGATCACATCTTATGGTCCTAAACACGATAGACCACCACTATAGTCTATGTAGTTATGATATGATTATTTGAATATGAATAACTATGCTATGCAATCAACATTGGTTCAACGATGATTTAGTTCATTGCCTTTGGTTGGCTTGTGCTGCAGCTCTTAATGTATTTGCTTAGTATGCTAGCATGGTGCTAAGGTATTTAAGTAGCGTTGGATGTCTCGTAGACCCACGGATTGAAGAGGTAGGCAGTAGGTGGTGACAGCCCTATCTGGCCTTTGTAACCCTCCACGTTCAGCTTGCCACAGGCTCTTGGCGGGAGTCGCCCTAGTATTGCTAGGGGTAATCCTGTGCCCGACGTGTTGAATAGCATTGCATAGGAATTCATCATTGACATGACCATTAGTATCTACCTCAGGCTATGTATATGTATTAGGAGCATTGTAGGAGCAACTCTCTAACTCTTAATCCAATCTCCCTCTAGGATCCATTTACCCTTTAGAATAGATTGCCTGGGTGTGTGTCGCACAACCCCTATTATCAACTTACCCCCCCGTCCAAATAATTGATTAGTATCCCATAGCTTGACCATAAGAGTAGTATATACTTTACTCCATTGTCTTCCTTTGGGCTAAATACGATACCCTTGGGAAGACTCATGGGTGAAATGCTACAACTGTATCTTCCATGCACTTGCGGATCCCATCTCTTTACCGAAGATGATTTGTGGTGTTAAGAAATACCAACAAGCATTCCTGGCACTGTTGCCGGGGACGATTTGTTAGTATATCTTAGAAGCCGTCAACAAGCATTTCTGGCGCCGTTGCCGGGGAAGGCAAAGGAAGTGAAGTATAGCTATCACTTGTGATTAAGCTATAGGTACTAATAGTTATTAGACAGGATTTCCCTTATTTGTTTTCTCCTTTGTGGGAAAACAGGGTAGTGTTGGCCAACCCATTGTATGGGATGGCCAACGAGGACGCAAGTGATAAACTGCAAGATGATTTAAGGCGTACCTCAATGAATGCCCGCTAGGCAACACCATTGCCTTTTGTGGGAGAACTTCAGCTTTCCGTAGGAGCCAAAGTCATCCATACCCAAGGTTGGGGAAGGCTCCAAGAAGTTCTTCTTGGTTTGCCTCCACCTTGGGGTGGATAGTTGTCTCTTCATCCAACACTCGTGTCATGGGTTGGCTCCACCAATCCATGACCATATTCATGCTGGAGCTGAAGGAGTCCTATTCTCATTCATCATGGATGAGAAGAAGGTCTCCACTCAAGGGGTGGATTGAAGAATGCTCGAGTTCCCATATCTTGTCATGCACACCACTTCACAAGGTGGATATGCTAGTTATGGAGCTACACCTCCCATTGAAATGTCATGAATATCCAAGTCGTTGGAGATTTGTTTGGATAATCCAAGTCGTGGATGTTCACATGATTTGTGAATACCCATGTCTTCATGGGACGCGTGGGAATTATTTCCCTAAGACCCATGAGGACCTTTTTTCAAATGACAACTCCAATGGCTCCCATTCACAAGGAGGTCAAGGGTGGAACTAACATCACCCTTGTATTCAAGGAGGCTATGGCTTTCCAACGGATTTAAGTTCAACTTGCCTACCTTGAAGTATCTTGGCCAAGCAGAAATCAAGACAACATTCACATGAGGGTCTTGGCCAAGGACAAGAACTTAAGGAGCATTCAAAGTCCAAGATATCCCATATCACTTGTTGGGATTTCCACACTTCGACCAAATCCATTCAACCTAGGGTCGTGACATTGTGGATGAAGCGTTTCTTGTTTGATTGTAGAGTCCACATGTCATCATGCCCAAGGAAGCCTTTGATCCATGATCAAGGTATGGGTTGATTCAATGGAATATCAATATGGTCAGAGTGGCACCCCTAAGAAGGACAAAGCCTCACCATGCTCATGAAGGAATACATTCAAGAGGGAGAACCCGTCGCTACAACAACATGTCTATATCAATACAACGGGGAGAGGCTAGGCCACCAGGTGGCCCACATGTCCAAATGACATCCAAATGAGTTTGGCATGTCAAAACAGAAGAAATCGTCAGCATCTTCAACTCCGGGATTGGACAATAGATCATCGTGCTGAACAGAACGGAGGTAAGTCCCACTTATTGGACTTCAAAAATTTGGTGAGTCCTCGCCAATAGGTTAATTGGTAGTTATCACTCACCGGACTTCAAAAATCTGGTGAGTCCTTGCCAACAGATTAATTGGTAGTTATCTCATATTTGTTTTCCAAATTGCATCAACCCTTGCATTTGCATGTTTGAAATTCCACACTTGCATGTTGGAAAGTAAAATTTTCAACCATCATAAAACTAAAATTTATAATTAGGGGAGAAAATTAATTGTATATGAACTACGTGCATGACCACTTGAATTTATCTTCCTAGTTCAAACCAAAAAGATTTCCTTTGACCCTCATTGCATTTACAAGTTATATCAAGCTGGGCAAGAAAATTTGAAAATTGGGTTCAATTTACTTTTGGCTAACGTAACCCGTTTTCGAGTTGTTTTGTGTGTTCTTGATTAAAGTGCAGCTAGGTCAAAATTCTGAAGAGGTGGTATGGCAAGAAAGTGGAAGGTTTCATCAAGCTCAAGTCACCATTGGGAGGATTTTAGAACACTTCTCTCCTTCAAACTCATTTTGAGTTTAAAGAAGAGAAATGTTCAAGATGATGACCCAATGGAGGAGCCAGAACCAAATCCATTGCCAAATCCAATCTCAACTTGGCATTTGACATCAACCATCAAGCCTACGCTGAAAATCAAGGTTGTGAGTTTCTCACACAAAGACCTTCGTGACCAACTTCTCTTCAAGTGAGGTATGAGTTTAGAATTTTTCATTGTTTGGTTTGCCATAGAATTGGATGTATTTGCTTGCATTTGTGAGGAAGGTTGACTCTTCCTCATCATTTAATTCTCATGCATCCTAACAAGAGTTAGTGTGGGTATTGACTTTTGGATCTCCAAAAGGAAATCCCACCTTACTTGAAAAAATCTAAAACAAGTACCTATAATCCTTTAAGCATTGTTTTGTAGACTTAGTCATTTTTGTCTAGGTTGAGAAAATAAAACTTTTGGGCATGACTTAATTGGTGAATTGTCATATAGAAACTTGGGCATAGTGACAGCTATAATTTTTAATTGAGCTTCATGCATGGCTGGTGTCACTAGATTTCAAGCTCCTATGAATAAGTGATAACCTTGCTCTAAAATTGAATTGCATTTTTTGGAGGGGTCACTAAATTTTGAAATCCTAGTGAAGTTCAGGAGGATAAAATTACGAATCTTGTTTGTCATGGTCTAAATGATAAAATTTGCTCTTGAAAGCTAAGATGGTTAGAAACTTTAAAAGATGTAGGGATCCATATAGTATGTTTCCATCACATGCATTGCTATGAGTAGGAGCTTTAGAAAATATGCAACATGAATTATCCATAAAGCTCCACTCTTATCAATGAATAACACATTGGTCATGGATTCACTTGACATTGGAATCAATGCATCTTTTATTTTGTTCTTCCCTGTATGTACAAATGAAAGTTCGGTTACCTAACCTGAACGTTCATTTGTACAAGTATTGGGAGCTAACCATCCCTCTCTATTCAAGAGAGGAAGTTTCCAGAAGTAATATTACTATGCAGGCATTCAAGAAGCTAATTGTTGGGATCCCTAAAGGATCCCATTTCAACATCTCTTGGCCAAGGAGTAAATGAGGATGGTTGCTACCTATCAGAAATTATGCCCGAAGGTCAATCATAACTATAAGAGGCTAGAGATTTGAAATGGGAACCCTCCATGAGCAACCAATGGGCTGCCACGAATGGGTGAGAGCATTATGCTCTCAACGATTCTAAGCACTCATCCAAGCTCAAGGGATTTGCCACCATCATTGGGTACAAGTTGTTCCTATGTGGCTAGAAGGTATGTTGTACCTTACCCAAGGAAAAACTGATCATACCCAATGCATGTTGGGCACATGTCACTCCCTTATGGCAAAAAGATATGATACACCTTAGCCATAGAATGACGACACATACTCAATGTATTTTGAGTGCACGCCATTCCTGTGGATCTAAAGGTTATCATTATCCTAGCCAAGGAATGACAAATCACAACCAACACATGAATACCCTGATGTGCGGACGATCAACATCGAAAACACTCTATTCAACCACACTCATGGTGTCCATGGGAGGCAACACAACAATCAGCACTCAATCCTCCATTGTCAAAGCCACAACAAGGATAGGCCAACTCATGGCCTACCTCCATCGTTAGGGTTTCAACCCCTATCACGGACCTTGATCAAGAATAAGCTTGGGGGAGGACCCCCACTTGAGGTAACTTGTATCACACCCACTGCATTTTATTTCAAATCATCCATTGCATATTTACTTTCCATTCATCCACCATCCATCGTGCATCTAAAAAAAACATAAAATAAGGAACTTAGATTTGCTTTGCTTATCAAATAAAGATGTGCGGTAAGAATGATTTAGAATTCACATAGATGAAATGATGAATAGTTGCTCTATTTTATTTTTCCTAAGTCCCTAGTTTACAACTTGCTACTCTCCGAATATTGCTTAAATTGGCTAAAATTAACTTTTCCTTGATTTAGAAATTGTGGGTAGCAAAAGCTTAATCTACTTCTAGGTTGTTGGGAGATTTGAATTAGTAATAGGGCTGCTATTCTTATTTTGAAAGTGAAACTTAGATTTTTGGAGAAATTCTATCAAGATTTAAGTTTCTCTCATTTGATTGGAAATACCTACCAAAGCCATATGATATTCATACATAAACAACTCCTTATGCATATGCTTTTTGCTTTCACATTGAGCCTAGTCAAACTAGTATAGACCTATGTAAGAGATCATTCAATTATTTTTGAATTCAAGACTTCACATGCACATGCTATACTTCTACACTAGAAGGAAGCAAAATTCCATCATATCCACCATTCCACAATAAAAAGAGAAACTCCATGCTATTCATAGTTAGCACTCTGTAAGGATCGAAACGCCCAAGAGGGGGGGGGGGTGAATTGGGCTTTCTTTCAATTTTTAAAGCAATTAAGATTAACGACCTCAAGCCCAATTCCCTATGCAATTAAACTATGCAATCAATGTAAATTAAAGTTGCGGAATGAAGATTGCATAAGTGTAAAAAGGGAGAGGGATGCAAACGCTCAAGGGACACGGAGTTTATCCCGTGGTTCGGTAAGATCACAAGGATCTACCTACATCCACGTTGTGGCACCCACCGAAGGGTTTTGCCACTCCCAAGTCACCGAGACAAGGGGGTTCTTCACTATTCTTCTCCGTTCGCCAACCTCGGCAAGGTGGAGCTCAAGCCTTGTACACTTTGGAATCCTCCGGGCTTCCACAATCTTCTTGGCAAGCTCCGGAAGTTGCACACACCAAGGGACACTCCCTTATGGCTCTCACTACACTAGAGACTCCAGTCACCAAGAGTGGAGGCACCCAAGCACTATCTCTAGCTAGTTCTAGCTTATCTCTTGGTGTACAAATGATGAGCAAACGATGTGAAAGTGGTAGCTCTATTGCTTGAATGCTCTAGGATGTGTAGAGTATGTCTGGGCTTCAAGTCTTGTCGATTTGACAGGTTGAAGGGGTATAAATAGCCAGCCTCCACGAGATAGCCGTTGGAAAAGTAGGATGACATCACTTCTCTGCGAACACCGGATGATCCGATGTCTCCCCTTCAGTTAACATCGGTCAAAGCCAAATTAGCTGATGTCACTGTGTCAGATATGACCGTTGTTAGACCGATGTTGATCTGTCTTCTCATCGGATGATCCGGTGGCTCTTTCTCCAGAATTTTGCTTGATCTTGAAGCTTACTGGAGTGATCGACCGATGTGTGTAAGTCTGCACATCGGATGATCCGGTGCTTCACTTGGTTCAACAGTGTTGCAATCTGTGATGATGGACCGATGTCACTGAGCCACCCACATCGGATGATCCGGTGAGTTCTTTGCTCTGAGGTCTTCTTCTTCTGTTGGCACAACTCGACCGATGCAGTCAACTCAAAGACCATCGGATGATCCGGTGTGTTCAACTTGTTGACTTCGAGTTGTTTTGAGTTGTTCTTTTGGAATTTGAACTTGTGACCTCTTTGACACTTGTTTGAAATGTTGTTTTGATTGTCTTCAAGCATTGAGTGATATCAAGTTAGAGCTTTCACTTCTTGTCTTCATATGATTTGATTTGATCTCATTCGTTGATTTTATATGGGTCTCCAATGTAATTTTGATTTCATTTGATTGAGTGTTATTGAGACCTTGCATTCACAAATTCATTAGTAATATCGAATGGTTGTCATTAATCACCGAAACCGTACCTCATGGGGCCTAGATGCTTTCAATCTCCCCCTTTTTGGTGATTGATGACAACACAATAATCAAAGCGTGATAGTAATGAATTTGAGAGAATGAACCATGAGTAAATATGCAATGAATACGGATAATATACTTGAAGCTTTAAACATCAATAAATGACACAAGTGAATTCAAAGAGATCATAATCATAGATAAACATCAAATGAGTTCAAATGATTAACAACTTAGGAGAGATGGAAATAGGTTCATTACACACCAAATGAGCAAATAGCAAATACAATTAAGATAAGACACTCGACTCACTCCCCCTAACACTAGGACTCCCCCTGACTCTCTAACTCTTCTCCCCCTTTGGCATCAAGACACCAAAAAGGGATCCGAGCACCTACAGACCCTGAGAGCTGGGCGCGATGACGAACTGGTCACCGTCGCAGTCGTCGGAGCTAGAGTCGCCGGTCGTAGGAGCTGCCGGAGCGGCGGGAGCTGGAGGGTCCGCTGCCGGTGCTGGAGGAGAGGAAGCAGGTACTGGAGGTGCCGGTGGAGCCGGAGGAAGTGGAGCGCTCACCACGGACGTCGGCGTCTGCTGGAACAAGATCGTCGCCGGCAGTGGTGAGTGAATCGGTGCGCTGGATGCCAGAAGTGGTGACATACTGATTGAAGGGATAGGAGTAGTAGGCACCTGAGCAACACCTGGAGCCAGTAGGGGGGACATGCTGAACGAAGGGATCGGAGTGGAGGGAACTGGAGCCACTGGTGCAGCAGCTGGAGCCAAGATAGGAGGCGGAGGAGCTACTCCAGGCAGCTGCGATGGAAGGGCGATCCCGGTCTGGGTGTAGAGGTTGGTGATCAACCCCAGGATCCCCATCATCGCCTGCTGCGTCTGCTGCTGCTGGTCCAGAGTGCGCTGGTGCATCTGGTCGATGAGCCCCGTCAACCGATCAGTGTCTTCACGCCTCTCACGGGCGATCTGACGCTGCATCTCCTGCTGCTGCTGCTGGAGCTCAAGAAGACGTGCAGCCTGCTCCGCGCGGGCCTGCTCGGCGGCCAGCCTGTCCAGCCGCTGCTGCTCGACCATCTGCTGGAGGAGCGAGGTCAGCTCAGATGGCTGCGTCACCTGCGCCTCAGTGACGGGAGGTGGAGTGGGAGGTGGCACTGTAGAACCTCCAGCCTCCGCGTCGTGCTGCCGGGGAGAGGGGGGAGGAGGGAAGTACTCCTCGACACTGTCGTCAGTGTCGCTCTCAGACCAGATATGGTGCAGGTCCTCCCCCTGAGCCTCAGCAAGCCTCTCGTCCTCCCGCTCTTGGTCGGACCAGTCTTCCTCTGACAGACGGGCCCGGACCTGGCGCTCAACTGGACGACCAAGGCGACGGTCTCCAGGAGCAGAGGCACGATAGTGACCAAAGCGAGTCACACTCTCGTCAGCAAGCCGGGCCTGTGCTGCATGTCCCTCAGGCACCATCATAGAGCAAATGTAACTGATCCAGTGCCCGTAGACCATCTGCCTCATCATGCCAATCCCATCCGTGATTACGTCTTCCATCTCGCATAGGAGTATGTCCACGATATCGAAATCCATCCCGTTCATTATGTAGAACAGGAGGGTCTGCTGCAGACTCGTGAACCCCTCCAAGTAACCTGACCTCGGCAGGAGCGTGCGGCGCAAGGCGAGGTGCACAATGCGCGCAACTGGGGTCAGGAGAGCGGGAACTCTCGGCTGGTCCGGAGAGAACGAGGGGCCAAACAGAGAGCGGATCTCGTCAAGCTGTGGTGCTACCCCTCCAGTAAGTGGCCTCCTCGGTGGATCTGCCTGCCCATAGACCTTCTCGTGCACGCAGGTGTCATGCAGGTCCAAACCAAGAAGCTGCCCCAAAGTCTGCCTCGAGAGGTGGTAGCGCTGACCATTGAACATGAAGTCAATCGACCTCCTGCCCTCTGAGATGTACAGGGTCGCGTAGAAGACACGGACCCACTCTTCCACATAAGCACTTCTCTCATAAGCCAGCAGCTCCACCAAACCTCTGTATCTCTCAAAGAAAGGACGGACCTCAGTCTCCGCTGCCACTGCAAGCTGCCCCCAGTCCAAGTAGTTGTGCTGAAAAAGCTTGTGCCCCCGACGTCTGTAGGTCTCGTAGAGAGACGCCTGGGTGACAGTCCAGAAACGACTGTCCACAAGGGCTTCACGGGGCTGAGGGTACCACTCCTCAAGTAGCATGCTCCAACGAAGCTTGAGTAGCTGCTTGGCCTTCATCTTCCGGTAGTCCGTGAGACGGACTCCCTCACCGACACGGACGGCCGTGTCCATCTCGTAGATGGCCCTCTCGGCCTCCCTGTCCTCACGACGGTCGGCAGCCGTCGGTCTCGGACGAGGAGCAGCCTTGGTGTGACCCCCACGCGTCCGGGCTGAGCGCCGGCGGACGAGAGGCTCAACCGGCTCCTCTTCGGCATCGGAGTCGTCGATCACGGGAGGCTGCCTCGGACGGGCCTCGCGAATCCTCAGGGAACCCCCTTGGCCACCCTCACGCTCCTCGGCGGCGCGAGCGGCCATAAGGGCTTTCTTCTCATCCATCGACAGTTTGCGCTTCTTCGCGGCGGGCTCCGCGATCGCCTTGCCCTTTCCTTTGCGATCGCGACCCATCTTGATGCAATGGAGAGGTAGGGTTAGCGACGATGAAAACGAACGATGAGAGAAACAACGAAGAACGTCGCACGGCACGGAGCAGACCTTAGCGACGATGGAGCTCGGGAGGCACACCGGAGATGATTGAGGGAGGGCTGTTGTGGTGCCGGAGTGGAGCAAAGGCGGTGGAGAGGCGACGGCGGCGGTTGGACGCGGTGGAGGGATGTGGAGACGGCGGCGCGGCACGTGGAGGTGAGGCGGCGGCGCGAGGGAGAACGGCGGCGGCGCTTAGGGCGGCGGCGCTGTGGGCGGCGGCGGCCGGAGACGGCGGCGGCAGCGCCTAGGGCGACGGCGCTGTGGGCGGCGGCGGCCAGAGACGGCGGCGGCAGCGCCTAGGGCGACGGCGCTGTGGGCGGCGGCGGCCAGAGACGGCAGCGGCAGCGCCTAGGGCGGCGGCGCCTGGGTGCGGCGGCGGAGGTGGCGGCGATTAGAGAGAGAGGCGGCGGCGGCGAGAGAGAAATCGGGAGAGAGAAGAGACTGGCGGCGTGCGGGTTTAAATAGTGGGACCCAAACCCTAGCAAAAAATTAACACCGGATGGACCGATGATAGGTGAAGTGAACATCGGTCGATTGCCACAGAAGGGATATTCAAGAATTGCAATTGACACCGGATGGACCGACGTCTAGGGTTTTGATCATCGGTCGAATATCACAGTGAGGGTGTTCAACAGAGTGATGTTGACAACGGATGATCCGATGTAGGGGGAAGTCAACATCGGTTGAATTGATCACAGCTCCAGAAGAGTGAACACCGGATGGACCGATGTTTTTCGGAATGAACGCGTCGGATCATTTAGAATTCAGACAGAATTTGGCTTTGAAGATTGAACACCCATTGGACCAATGAGGAATAGGCATCGGATAATCCGATGACAACAGAACGAAAACATCCCATATATGTCCTTTGACCAAACAAACAATCGAAGAGAAACACATGTCTTAGGACTTTTTGGGCAACCCCTTACCCCTCAAGAAGCTAATATGCCAATAGCTTGGCTATACCTTAACACAAATGGAACACCGAGAAAAATGGAGGAAAAATATCCAAATAAAATGTAAGGCCCATGCTTTGTGAGGTAGAGTATGAAGACTTCTATCTCTTTGAAGCATGATCCTCTAGGCATTAACGTACCTAACATTTTGTTCTTTCCACCTTATATGAGTTGAGATATTGCATTTCAAACAAGTCTCCTTCTCATGAGGTGGGTTCCCCTTTGTGACAATCTACCGTATGCAATGCCAAACAAATTATAGTGCAAGAGATTAAATGAGTGCAAGTTTATATGGCAGAGATCATGCAAGGCATAAAATAAATCTATCTTGCCAAGTTTGAACCTTCCAAAGGCTTCCTCAGGGAAAACTACTTCTAGCTTGCCCCTATCCTTTGGGAGTTAGACAAGACCTATATGATATGCATCCTTACATGAACATGGCAACTTACATGACGTTAGATGCATCTAGCACATTTAATTCACTTCTAAGTCTAGAAAAGGTTTTCTCGTCAAGTGGTTTTGTGAAGATATCCGCCAATTGTTCTTCGGATCTAACACCTTGCAAAGAGATGTCTCCTTTAGCCTCATGATCCCGCAAGAAGTGATGACGAATATCAATGTGCTTAGTGCGGGAGTGTTGAACGGGGTTTCTAGCTATCTTAACCGCACTTTCATTGTCACAAAGGAGAGGCACACAACCAAACTTAATTCCAAAGTCCAAAATGGTTTGCTTCATATATAGAATTTGGGCACAACATGCACCGACCGCTATATACTCCGCCTCCGCGGTGGACAAAGCCACGGAATTTTGCTTTTTGCTAGACCAAGATACTAGGGAACGACCAAGTAGGTGGCACCCTCCGGAGGTACTCTTGCGGTCCACACGACATCCGGCAAAGTCCGAGTCCGAGTAGCCTAAGAGATGAAAACTAGCGTTCTTGGGGTACCACAAACCTACACTTGGGGTATGCTTGAGATACCGGAGTATCCTAAAGACCGCCTTCTTGTGCGATTCTTTAGGTGCCGCTTGAAAGCGAGCACACAAGCACACACTAAACATTATATCGGGCCTAGATGCGGTATGATATAACAAAGAGCCAATCATAGAACGGTAATGAGATTGATCAATAGGTTTACCGTCCATGTCCGCGTCGAGATGGCAATTTGTCGCCATTGGAGTGCTTCTTGAGCTACAATCTCCCATCTCAAATTTCTTCAAGAGGTCCTTTGTGTACTTCTCTTGATAGATGAAGGTCCCCTCTTGAAGTTGCTTGATTTGAAATCCTAGGAAGAAATTGAGCTCTCCAATCATTGACATCTCGAATTCCCTAGACATCATGGTGCCAAACTCATGGCTAAGAGATTTGTTAGTTGAGCCAAAAATGATATCATCGACATAAATTTGACAAATGAATAAATCCCCGTCGATGTCCTTGGTGAAGAGTGTAGTGTCCACCCTCCCGATCTTGAAACCTTGCATGACCAAGAAATCCCTTAGACGTTCATACCACGCCCTAGGTGCTTGCTTGAGCCCGTAGAGCGCCTTGTGTAACCTATACACATGGTTAGGATTCCTCGGATCTTCAAACCCGGGAGGTTGCTCAACATAAACAAGTTCGTTAATATAGCCATTGAGAAAGGCACTTTTAACATCCATTTGATAAAGCATGATATTGTGATGTGAAGCAAAGGCAAGGAGTATGCGAATAGCTTCTAACCGAGCGACCGGAGCGAATGTTTCTCCAAAGTCTAGTCCTTCAACTTGTGAAAAACCCTTGGCCACAAGTCTTGCCTTGTTGCGGACCACGACGCCATTCTCGTCTTGCTTGTTCCGGTATACCCACTTCGTACCGATGATGTTCTTGTCCTTGGGTCGCTCCTCCAACACCCAAACTTCATTGCAGGTGAAGTTGTTGAGTTCTTCTTGCATGGCCATCACCCAATTTGGATCTTGGAGTGCTTCCTCTATATGAGTGGGTTCTACACACGAAACAAAAGAGTAGTGCTCACAAAATGAAGCGACATGGCGAGAACGAGTACTTACTCCCCGTGACGGACTTCCGATGATTTGATCAATCGGATGCGCCTTGGAGATGCGTCCATGCCTCATAAGTGATTGTGGTACACTTGGCGGTGGTGAAGCATCTTGCCCGTCTTGTGGTTGGACTTGGTCTTGGACTTCTTCTTGTTGTTGGTGTTGTGTGGCTTGTGAATCTTGCATTGGCAATGGATCATCTTTCTCTTCTTCTTCTTCATCAACTTGAGGCACCATGGAGGTGTTGATGTTGGAACTTGATGCTCCCCCTTGATCACTGCTCTCCTCAACTTCGGGCTTGATGTCTCCAATGGTCATGTTTTTCATGGATTCTCGTAGAGGTTCATCGTCTATATCATCATGACCAAAACTCTCCTCTTGGGAGCCATTAGTCACATCAAACTCAACATCACAACTTTCTTCAACTAACCTGGAGGTTTGGTTGAATACTCGATATGCTTTTGAGTTTGACGCATAACCAAGAAAGATACCAACATCACACCTTCTTTCAAACTTACCGAGCCTTTTCTTGGAGTAGATATAGAATTTGCACCCGAAGACTCGGAAGTAGGAGATGTTGGGCTTTCTCCCAATGAGGAGCTCATATGGGGTCTTTCGGAGTAGTCGGTGAAGATAGACCCTATTTGCGGCATGGCACACCGTGTTGATTGCTT
The DNA here is from genome assembly GCA_036927565.1 of Tuctoria greenei. Classification (NCBI taxonomy): domain Eukaryota; kingdom Viridiplantae; phylum Streptophyta; class Magnoliopsida; order Poales; family Poaceae; genus Tuctoria; species Tuctoria greenei. The sequence continues at coordinate 152,673,202 of JAYESD010000006.1, read as the reverse complement.
CGGCCCAAAACTTCTCCGACGTGCCATAGTCATCAAGCATTGCTCTAGCAAGGGTGATGAGAGTCTTGTTCTTCCTTTCAACGACATCGTTTTGTTGAGGGGTGTATGTGGCCGAAAACTCATGCTTCACGCCTTCACGATCACACCACTCCCCAATGTTGTAGTTTTTGAACTCGGTGCCGTTGTCACTCCGGACCTTGATGATGGGAAGTTGAAATTCCCTTTGAGCACGTTTAGCGAAGGTCTTGAAGATTTCCGGAGTTTCACCCTTGTCACCTAGAAACAAGGTCCAAGCATATCTAGAATAGTCATCAACAATATCAAGACAATAGAAATTTCCACCAAGACTTTGATATGTGGATGGTCCGAAGAGGTCCATGTGGAGTAGTTCAAGCGGCTTGGAGGTTGACACCATTGTCTTCATTGGGTGGTGTGAAGCAACTTGCTTCCCGGCTTGACAAGCACTACAAAGCTTGTTCTTCTCAAACGTGACATCCTTCATGCCGGTCACCATCCCAAGCTTGAACGACTTCTTAAGCTTGCTCATCCCAATGTGAGCAATGCGTCGATGCCATAGCCAACCCAAGATTGTCTTAGTGAAAAGACAAGTGGTCAAGCTAGCATCCTTGTTGGAGAAGTCCACCAAGTAAAGATGTCCATGCCAAAATCCTTTGAAGATTAGTTCTTTGCTTGATTCACTAGTTACTACAACACCATTCTTGTCAAAGGTGCACGTTAGTCTAAGATCACATAGTTGTGCAATGGAAAGTAGATTGAAACTAAGTGACTTAACATATAGTACATTAGAAATGGACAAATCATGCGAAATAGCAATTTTACCTAAACCAATTACCTTCCCCTTTGAGTTGTCACCAAAGGTGACTTGTTCATGATTATCGGGGTTCTCTATGGTGGTGAACATACCATCATTGCCGGTCATATGTTGAGTGCACCCGCTATCGAGTACCCAATGCTTTCCTCCGGCTTTATAGTTCACCTACACACATGAAGTTAGTTTTTGAGTTTAGGCACCCATGCTAACTTAGGTCCTTGTATGTGTGATACAAGTGATTTTGGGACCCAAAGTTGCTTGGGGAGCTTCCCCTTCATGCCCTTAATGTCTTTGCCGATGAACCTTGCCTTCACCTTGCCACCTACTTTGCTTAAGAGATAGTGATAATCATGGAAAGTAGATTTGTAGTTAGGAGGCAATTTGGGAGAAGGACGGTTGGGAAGAGGACACTCCCTCGTGTGGTGTCCGGTGACCTCACAATGTTGGCAATAGGATCCAACTTCTTTGATGAAGCTCGTCCTAAGCTCCGGTGAGGGCACCTTCCCTTTGTTGAGCACCGGGAAGGATCCAAGTCCTCTCTTGTTGAAGCCTTTGGCTTGTTGGTAGAGGATTTCCTTGTGCTTGTCCTCCCCCTTGGAAAGTCTCACCACACTAGTGTGGAGACTTTCAATTTCGTCCATCAATTCCTTCTCCCTAAGGCTTGCTTTCAAAGGCAAATACTTATCCAAAGTATTAGTGGCATGTGAAATAGTTGATACTTTGCCATCAAGGGTTTCCTTTTTCATGTTTTTCATTGTTAGTTCAATTGCTTCATAAGCAAGGTTAAGCACTTTATGTTCTTGAACCAAGTCATTGTGCTTTCCCAAGAGTGCTTGGTTTGCTAAGTCAAGCTCATGATGATCATGCTTGATTTGAGCATTCTCCTTCTCGATTTGCTTGACATGTGATTTGAGCGTGTCATGCTCTTTAAGTATGGTTACATACTTGTCATGCAAATCGAGCTTTGCACTCTCAAGCGTGGCACAAGCTTGTTCAAGTGCCTTAACCTTGTTCTTCTCCCTTTTTATGATGACATGGTATTCATTAATCATAGATGCTAGTTCATCGGGGGAGAGCTCATCATCATCATCGCTAGAATCGTCACATACCTTAGAGTTACCTTTAGCCATGAGGCACATAGGAGCTGGACGAAGAGGTGAGTTGTCTTTGTCAACGATGGCAAGGCCCGCCAAGTTTTCTTCATCTTCACTCTCTTCATCGCTTGACTCTTCATCCGTGATCCACTCATTTGCCTCACACATGAAGACTTTTTGAGGCCCTCTTCTCTTCTTTGGAAAGAGCTTGGTCTTCTTGCCCTTGTCAAATTTCTTCTTTCCAAAGGAGCGCTTGGGTTTGACCTCTTCTTCATCTTCATCACTTTCTTCTAGCTTTCTATACTTTCCTTTGTGGTTGTCCTTCCTCTTGTCGGGTCTTGGACAATCATATGATATGTGGCCTTGATCACCACAATTGTAGCATGTCTTGTTTTCATCTTTTCTTGGGAGGAAGGCTTTCTTCTTTGGATCAAAAGAGTATCCCTTCTTTGCGATTTTGGAGTTTAGACGTGAGAATTTTCTCATCATCAACGCAAGCTCATCATCGTCATCTTCGCTTGTTGCTTGCTCTTCTTCGCTTGAGCTAGGCTCAACCACTTTCTTTTTCTTGGGAGTTGTCTTCTTGGTTGAAGCCTTGAGAGCAATAGTTTTTGACGATGACTCCTCCATCATTCCAAGTACGCTCATCTCATGAGCATGAATTTCTCCAATGAGCTCCAAGACTTCAATGTTGTCAAGTGATTCCTTTTGGAGCATTGAGTTGATAATGTTGTACTTGGGCTTAGGTAGAAGCATGAGGATCCTGCGGTTGATAAGTCCCTTACCAAGAGAAGCAATGTCAAGTGCGTTAATCTCCTCAATGAGCACATTTAAGCGAGAAAACATTTGGTTAACATTCTCATGAGGAAGCATTTTGAATTCATCATACTTGGATTTTAGCAAGTGATATTTGAGTTCTTTAACACGAGATGAGCCCTCATGAATTTCAATTAGACATGCCCAAATTTCACAAGCTTTCTCTTTACTAGCAATTCTAGCAAAAACGTCTTGACTTATGCATTCATAGATGCATTTCTAGCCTTAGCATCCCATTTTAGTTGATCACCAACATAACTGAGATCTCCAAATCCCGCATGGGTCGCTTCCCAAACTTCGGGAGCAATAGCCTCTAGGTAGGCACGCGTGCGTGCTTTCCAATAGGCAAAGTTCTTGCCCTCGAAGGTGGGAACCGAACCCCCATTCTTGGCCATTTAAGCTCTCTAGCGGTTAAGCTAGAATGATCCTATGAGCAACCTTGCTCTGATACCAATTGTAAGGATCGAAACGCCCAAGAGGGGGGGGGGGGGGTGAATTGGGCTTTCTTTCAATTTTTAAAGCAATTAGATTAACGACCTCAAGCCCAATTCCCTATGCAATTAAACTATGCAATCAATGTAAATTAAAGTTGCGGAATGAAGATTGCATAAGTGTAAAAAGGGAGAGGGATGCAAACGCTCAAGGGACACGGAGTTTATCCCGTGGTTCGGTAAGATCACAAGGATCTACCTACATCCACGTTGTGGCACCCACCGAAGGGTTTTGCCACTCCCAAGTCACCGAGACAAGGGGGTTCTTCACTATTCTTCTCCGTTCGCCAACCTCGGCAAGGTGGAGCTCAAGCCTTGTACACTTTGGAATCCTCCGGGCTTCCACAATCTTCTTGGCAAGCTCCGGAAGTCGCACACACCAAGGGACACTCCCTTATGGCTCTCACTACACTAGAGACTCCAGTCACCAAGAGTGGAGGCACCCAAGCACTATCTCTAGCTAGTTCTAGCTTATCTCTTGGTGTACAAATGATGAGCAAACGATGTGAAAGTGGTAGCTCTATTGCTTGAATGCTCTAGGATGTGTAGAGTATGTCTGGGCTTCAAGTCTTGTCGATTTGACAGGTTGAAGGGGTATAAATAGCCAGCCTCCACGAGATAGCCGTTGGAAAAGTAGGCTGACATCACTTCTCTGCGAACACCGGATGATCCGATGTCTCCCCTTCAGTTAACATCGGTCAAAGCCAAATTAGCTGATGTCACTGTGTCAGATATGACCGTTGTTAGACCGATGTTTATCTGTCTTCTCATCGGATGATCCGGTGGCTCTTCCTCCAGAATTTTGCTTGATCTTGAAGCTTACTGGAGTGATCGACCGATGTGTGTAAGTCTGCACATCGGATGATCCGGTGCTTCACTTGGTCCAACAGTGTTGCAATCTGTGATGATGGACCGATGTCACTGAGCCACCCACATCGGATGATCCGGTGAGTTCTTTGCTCTGAGGTCTTCTTCTTCTGTTGACACAACTCGACCGATGCAGTCAACTCAAAGACCATCGGATGATCCGGTGTGTTCAACTTGTTGACTTCGAGTTGTTTTGAGTTGTTCTTTTGGAATTTGAACTTGTGACCTCTTTGACACTTGTTTGAAATGTTGTTTTGATTGTCTTCAAGCATTGAGTGATATCAAGTTAGAGCTTTCACTTCTTGTCTTCATATGATTTGATTTGATCTCATTCGTTGATTTTATATGGGTCTCCAATGTAATTTTGATTTCATTTGATTGAGTGTTATTGAGACCTTGCATTCACAAATTCATTAGTAATATTGAATGGTTGTCATTAATCACCGAAACCGTACCTCATGGGGCCTAGATGCTTTCACACTCTCTTCAAGTTATTGCATAAAAAGGAGTAGAAAACATGGCTACAAGAAAAAGAAAAAGAAAATGAATGCTTATATAATAAGCATGAGAAAAAAAAGAGAAGAAATAATATGCTTACTCCATAAGCATAAAAAAAAGAGAGGTAGCCATGTTTCATCCTTGAAATAAAGAGAGTCCACATCAAAAGGAGTCATCTCATTGTTTACACATCCACCTCCATTCCATCACACATGCACAAGTCTTGATTCAAAAGTTTGAATTGATTTCTCCTAAGGCTTGCTCTTTTGACTTAGCAATATTATGTGTTGCAAATATGCCTACTTACTTTCCCTACCAAGCTCCACATACAAGCCATATTCAAGGAGTAGGAATAGTATAGGCATAATTCATTGGTCAGGACATATTTCCGCTATACACAAAGGAGTGATTGAGAGAATCAATTGAGGTACTTATAATCTAATTAGAATATCTCCGGAATTTAAGTGGAACTTGATATCTAGGCTATGCTTGCTCCATTTGCTGTTCTATCTTTCAATTACGCATGAATAGGAGAAGGCATAACTCCCATAATGACTTAAGAAGGGTGAAGTACCATAGCCACTTTTTGCAATACTAGGTGGATTATTTTGTTGTGCACTCGGTACTTTCAAAAGGTAGAACATTGTAGCAACTCCTGATCATCAACCTAAATTCTTGACTTTGCTCGGGACGAGAAAAAGATAAGCTTGGGGGAGTTTGTTGACCGCTGTTATATACCAATTTCAGCCGTCAATATAACTTAATTATGTAAAGGATTGATCATTTCTTGCATACATCACCTTTCTACTTGACCTATTTCCACTTGTACTTGGAGAAATATGTGTATGCTGATATTTATACAGGAATTGAGGAAAAGTATGGGGAGCAATCCTATAAAATATCATCCCGGCCAATCAGGCGATGACACGTGGCATCACATGGATCAAATGGCCCACAAACAGAAGTATTCGAGGCCATCCAATGGTGCAGCACCAATATCAGTCAATGGGACCTACCTGTTAGTCACCTGGAGGAAGTACGGGCCATTTGGAGCCCTGACCAGGTCGGTCAAACCAGGGGGGCGCCCAACCTGGTCCTGGTGCCAAATGCGGTTAACTTCCACATGTTGGCTCCTCCCGGCTCCCTGGAGTCAATGACGACTGTTTCGCGCGCTTTTGGTGGCGGGAACCGACCTCAACACTACTATAAATAGGACCCCATGCCCCTCACTTCAACACACACCACTTGGGCATCATTCTATTGTATACACTATCTTCCATAGTCCTTAGAGGAGTTAGGATGTAGAGAGGAGAGCCTCTAGTCTAAAGTCCAAATTGGGAAAGTAGTCGAAGGAGTCTCTCTTCCCAATTCCACATTGGGAAAGGTATGTCTCATGTATTCCTTCTTGTATTTGTGACTTTGTGCTCAATAAAGATATTATCTTTAGTCTTTTTTTATACGTATACTTGGACAAAGCGTTTCCTATTTGATTGTGGAGTCCATGTAAGTGGAAGGTATAGTCTTTATGATTGTACTCTCATGATCACATCTTATGGTCTTAAACACTATAGACCCCCACGATAGTCTATTTAGTTATGATATGATTATGTGAATATGAATAACTATGCTATGCAATCAACATTGGTTCAACGATGATTTTGTTCATTGCCTTAGGATGGCTTGTGCTGCAGCTCTTAAGGTATTTGCTTAGTATGCTAGCATGGTGCTAGGGTATTTATGTGGATTTGGATGTCTCGTAGACCCACAGATTGAAGAGGTAGGCAATAGGTGGTGACAGCCCTATCTGTCTTTTGTAACCCCCCACATTGGCTATGCCACAGGCTCTTTGCGGGAGTCGCCCTAGTATTGCTAGGGGTAAGCCCGTGCCCGACGTGTTGAATAGCATTTCATAGGAATTCATCATTGACATGACCATTAGTATCTACCTTAGGCTATGTATATGTATTAGGAGCATTGTAGGAGCAACTCTCTAACTCTTAATCCAATCTCCCTCTAGGACCCATTTACCCTTTAGAATAGATTGCCTAGGTGTGTGTCGCACTACCACTATTATCAACTTACCCCCGGTCCGGATAATTGATTAGTATCCCATAGCTTGACCATAAGAGTAGTATACACTTTACTCAATTTCCTTCCTTTGGGATAAATACGATACCCTTGGGAATACTCATGGGTGAGATGCTACAACGGTATCTTTCGTGCGCTTGCGGATCTCATCTCTTTACTGGAGATGATCTGTGGTGTTAAGAAATACCAACAAGCATTTCTGGTGCCGTTGTCAGGGATGATTTGTTAGTATATCTTAGGAGCCGTCAACAATAGCCAACATCAAAAGCAAATATAAGATTTAAGTTTATGCATTCATATTTAACTACTCTACTCAAAAGGTTCCTCTATAATAAGATTACACTAAGTTACATATCAACCATTGAGTCTCTCGATGAGGAGAACTTCTACTAATGGTGATATTCTACTCAATTTTTCATCCCCATCATTTGTGATGAAGAATAAAAGAAAGCTTTCATCAAAATGATGAATGTTTAAGATAAATATTATTGTGTGTATGATATTGCTCGTACTAAGTGATTCATTCAAACGACAAATGTTTGATGACCATTAAGGTTCCATTAATAAGGGCATTCAGCGATAAATCACTTAACACAACACTTCTTTTTAGTACCTCCTTAAGATAGAAGAAAGTTTACTGTCATATATAAATCTACCGCGAGCACTCTTGTTAGAGGCTCGTTACTTAGGAAAGCAAAGGAGGTGTTGTGCGTGAGCACATACTTAGGATGATGAACATAATTACAAAGCTTATGGATTTGATTCTAAAAGATGAGTTTCTGGTGCATCTTACACTGGTCTCACTTCCAAAAGAATTTTGAGAAGTTTGTTATCAATCAAAATACTAAGTAAGAACAGTGAAATAATAATAAATTGATCATTATATGCGTTCATAATAGGAGCATTGTTAATTTTCTTAGCCAATTTGACATTTTCAAATACTCAATTGTATTAAGTATCTTGAGGATCCTAAAAAGAGGGATAATGGTCATTAAAGTCATTTATGACCGTGAAGAAGATGTACGAGCCAATTATATATCCCATCAAGTATTATGATATGACGTAACACTTAATCTTGTAAAGTTATGTACACTCTTTCAGAGGTATTTGATTTTAGTATCATGCTTTGGCTATTAAGTTTTGTTTGTCATTTTGACATACTATCTTATTAAGTTTACCCAATAAGATTGTATGTCGCATTTCACAAGACATACTCATTGTCCATGCATGACTAAGTGATAATAAAATTTTATCTCATAATAACTTAGTATTTAGTTAGCACATAAGAATCGAGTGTGAATTTTTTTTGAAATTATGGCACTTTTGTTAAGGCCGTATTTCGGTGGGGAGGAGGACTGCGCACTCCATTTCAAAATAGAAGACTATTTCTACTAAAATTTTTTGACTCAGATGAATGCATAAATAAATTTATGATACGTTTGTGATGGGAAGTACCACGATCAGAATATGCCACTCAAGTTAAGGACACAAGCCCTCATCAAGTTGAGGTTGTCATGTTAAGATTAATTTGGGTAAGCATATAAGACCTCATCAAGTTGAGGCTGTCATGTTAAGATTAATTTGGTTAACCCAAACATAGATAGTAAGATTTAATTATTCCAGTTGTCATTCTATTGGATATTTGATAATATAATATTGTTTTCACTGTCGTAACTGACACTAAGTATATGGGAAACAATATATGCTATGATCAGAGGGAGCATGGTAGCACGAGAAAAAAACTCTTGTGGAGAAGCAGGTTTTTATCCACTTTTATGATCAAGAATCATTTCTTTTTGACACCTGTTGTTGTTGGGTTACTCATGGTCGTCACTTTTGACTGAACACCTTTTGTTAGTTATTCATCAATGACACATATGTTAAGTCAGGTTCCTTTTGCACAGGAACATTCTCAAAATGTTAAGTTTTTAAGTTAGTCGTCACTCATGGTGAGGAGTGATAATCGCCCAGAATCAATTTATGGTGTGCTAGTAAGAGATCTCATTACGAGATCTGCATTCAAATGATGGATGACTCTGCTTCATTTGAAGCAAGCATTAAGAAGTCCTCATCTATCCAAATGGCGTCAAACCATGAAGGATTAATTGGGAATTAATCATGTCATTAAAGTCTAGAACTAAAATGACAATCCTAATGGAGTCAAAACAGTAGGCAGTGAGAGGGACTACGAGATTTATAGTGACTCCAAAGGAGAATGTCTAATATTATAAAAACGGACTTATGACAGAAGACTACTATGAGAGAAGGTGGTGATTGCAATGAGTCATTCACACATCTCTCAACTAATTATTTATTCAGAATCATTATAACATTAGTGAGCACATCATAATTTAGAACTACACCATATGGATGTAATAATGATGTTCTCTAATTGAGATCAATACAAGAACATTTACATGACACAACCGAAAGGTTTGTCATGAAGAATAAGGAATATTTGAGATACTAGTTAAGAAGGTCATTTATTAACTCACAAGGTCTTGTGCAATAGTATCTCAAATTGAAAAGTCCATAACAAAGTTTGGGTTATGTTGAGAATCAGAATGACAATTGTAAGAACGAGATTTAATTTTCCTCGTATTTTGAATATGATATACTACTTGTGTTTAGAAATGTCAATATGCTATTAGAAATCAATAACTTATTGTCCTCTATTTTCTATATTAAGAATCTTAGTAAAATATCTTACTTGTTAGGAATTAATTGGTCATTAAGATAAATATAAAGGGGTATTAAGTAATACATAAGACATACTTAAGGAGCGTATTTGGGATGTACAGTATGCATGAAAATAAATCTTCGTCTGCTCTAATGAGTCAAGGATTGTAAGTATGGAACCAATAAAAGGTGGACCCAATAAGAAACGGTTCCAAAACTTCTTATTGACAAAGGTTTTAAGTTTTGCTCAATTCCTAAGTTTTTTGACAAAGTTTAAGTACCAAGTTAATTTCTGTATATGTAAGTCCAAACCAGACGACTGGATTGGAAATAAGTATTATTTGCAGTTTTGCAAGCCTCAGGGCCTCACGATAAGTTAAGTATAAGAATAAGTTATTGGGATAATGACTTACTAAGACTTAGTATCAGCAATATGTGTTGTAAATTCACATCAGTAATCAACACTCGCAGATTGGAACTTTATTGTGGGAAAAATCCTAACTTAGGATCACTACATCATGTGTGATGCATATCAAATATATATTATAAATGAGGCAACTGAGCAGACACAATAAGTGAACCCGAATCGTGAATGCTTGATGGCATTAAACCACTTCAGATGCAACAAGTCATAAGTGATGTCAAACACATTGACATAAGTTATATTTTGCAAAGGAGTAAATCTAGGATCACATTATGTAGTGAACATTGAAAAAATTAGTATCAAGCGAATGATTGCGGCTCCGCTAACAAAAGGTCTTCCACCCAACGTGTTCAGTGAACACATGGCTAACATGCGTTTGACAGAGAACTTACGATCAGTGAATACTTACGGGTCAACTAAGAGTAAGATCATTTTCTAAATGTAATATGTATTATGGTCTTTGAGTCAAACAGTATGTAAATGGTTGTTACGATGCACCGTGCTCTATATGTCAAGCATGAGGAGATTGGCACTAAGTTTAGTATTATGTAAGTTGATAAATTTAAGTTCAGAGTTCAAGGGGGAGAATGATATTTATGAACTAGAATTTAGATTAAACATGCGTCTAAATTAAAGGGACACATCCCAATTAAATAGATGTGTCTTAATCGGGAGACATGTCTATTCCCCAATGGATGGGAGGACCCTCTTGTGTCCCTACAACAACTATAAATTAGATAAATTCAGATTTGTTGTGATCATCCCATAATAGTTATCCGATTTCCTATTTTCTAAGAGAGCAACCGATTGGCTTAGTTGAGCAAAAGCAACGGGATTGGCTTCTCCATAGTGGATGTCGCCTCCCTGGCTCAATGGCCACTTCAAGTAACAATAGAGACCGAGAGAAAGTGGGCTTCTGTGTGTTTATGTGCTAATCAATATTATTAGCACTAATTGGTATTTTGTTTGGATTTGATTTTGGAAACTCAATTGATTCTAAGTGGCTATATGATTTTTTATTTGCATTTTGGTTCTATCAGTCAGGGCCCGACTTTGTTCGGCTCAGCCTAGGAAAATCTTTTTGCTTTGCCATTGTCCGTACTTGTCCAAATGAAGTCCTGACATGTCCACCCTCATATTTCTTAGATTTGACATGTAGATCTTTTCATCAGGTGTTGATTAGTGGGCGTGCCCCGTGTGGTCCATACTTTAGGGTTTGTCTGCGTTTGCCCATGGACAAATGTGTCTTGTGTGGTCTGGACCTAGTTGGGGTTTTTTAGTATAATCGTTGAAACTTAGAGTTAGTGTGGATGTCACTGCTAGGTGATGGTCCCAAACCTGACTTGGTCAAGGGATCAACCGCGAGCATGTCCGACCTTTAGTTGTTGGCTATAGTCACTCTTAAGGGAGAGTATAAAAGTGGTATTCTCTCCCGTTTTTTAGTATAAACGAAATCCTAGCACCGCAATAGTTTGCTCTGAGTACTCCAAGCCCTCCTCTTCAAACCCTAGTACTCAAAATCACATTTTAGCTTTCGATTTAGAGTTCGAGAGGATATTTGAGTGGGAGGCTATTTGGGGATTGAGCTTTTGATCGATTTCCTGTTGCAATTTTTTTTTTGTGTTTGTTACTCTTGGAATTTGATCCCTCGATGGCAAGGGTTCACCCTTGGCTCCCAAGTTGTGTTGGTGGGACTTGGAAAGTTTGTATTACGCTTGGATTGATAGTGGACAGTCGAGTTTTGATCTTTGTAATCACTTGGTTAGGTTAAGGGTTAAGAGCAACCTGGTCCTTTGTGGACTCCTAGAGAAGTACAAAATTTTCTTTGTGGAATCGAATATTGGTGAAAAATGCCTTATGTCCACTTGTTAATTTATCACCTTTACTTTACTCTAGTTCACTTTATCGTGGTTGAAACCCTAATCTCGTGTTTGTAGTGATTCTATGTTACTTCCCTTCTCAAATAGGTTGCTAGCATCTTCTAGGTTGTTTTAGTAACTCAATTTGCCATCTATTATCTCTAGGATTGCAGAATTTAATTTTTGTTTTGACTAACCCCGGATTATATGATTTTATCCAATTTGTCCGAGGAAACATGGACATGTCTGAACTAACTAAACCTGGAGATATGCAGACTTTCATAGTTTTTAGTGTTAATTGTTGAACTTCAGGTCTAACTAGATATTTTCCCTCCACTAGGCTACTTTCACATTGTACTAGTCAAGGATTATACATGGGACTCAATATCTTACCTTTGTAGTGATGTTTTTTACACGATGTAATATATGCATGTCACTTGTGTTTTGTGGTTTTGTCAAAAGAAAACCTTTTTTCGTAGTGTGCATGAGACATTTTGGCCAAATATATAGCAAGATTCAATATTTTTATAATGGCAGTGGTGGGTAATTTTTTTTAATTAATGTAAAATTTTATGTGTTGAAAGTGAATGTGGAGACTCGTTTTCCATGATGAAATATTTATGATATATTTGCATGTAGTTTTAGTCTTTAAACCCCCTAGAGAATGAGTTTTTTCCTGTTTATCCAAATGTCCCTCACCAGTCCACAAATATTTATCTAGGATTAGTCTTGGTCAAAGCCATGGTGGCTGCCCAAATAGTTGCATTTCAAGATGATATCATAACGATAAAAGTAAAACTAAAAGGTATAACATTTTCCTTCCTAAAGTCGAGTTGGTGGTAGCTGTACCATCAGTTCAACATGACTTCTATACTGTATAGGATCGAAGAGCACATGAAAATCTACCGGAGGGGACATGAATGGTAGATTTAAAACTTTTATGCAGAAGCAACAATAACCCCCCAGCAGAAAATCAATCCGCTAGAGAAAACAATGTGTGTAACTACTCTACACATGTTCAACCATGACAAAACCAATAGTGATTGTAGATAATCGAGTCACAATGACAATGCAACAAGAATCACGTGAAAACATTGAGTAGAACTCAAGTTATGATCAAAAGATTGAGCAAAGGTCAATCAGTTCTACCCGAGCGAAAATAAATCTGTTATGTTGCAAAACAACTTGTGTAACCCAAAAACCACGAAACTGATGACCGTGAAATTTTCTCAGATGATATATGTCGGTACCCAAAATATGGGGCACCCTCACACACAGGCTGAAAGCACCTAAGTGTCCTGCCTCCCTGCTGAGGCAGGGTCCGATGGCACCACGTGTCCAGATGGTCTGAACTCCGACGTTCCTCAGGTACAGGTTCTGACGCTACCACATGGACATCACGACGGGGCCCAGCTCCCATGAGGAGATGGGCTCTCGAGCTGCCATGTGTTCAGAAAGACGGGACCCCAAGTGGGCTCCGGTGCTGCCACGTGGTCCGAAGCAACAGGTCGGCCACCTCTCACAGAGGCGGCCTCCAGCTCTACCACGTGTCCTGCAGTCTCGGATCTCCCGCTGACCTCAGGGTTGGGTTCCGGGGCTGTCACGTGGCCTATAGTACAGGACTCGACCACCTCTGTAGAGGCTAGCTCCCATGCTGCCACGTGCCACGCAACTTGCCCTGGACGGTGGGTTGCGGGAGTTAAGGGGCAGTGCGCCTTGTCCAAATCGGGCATTCAAGACATGCGCCTTCCCCAGGCATATGACGCGACACATGCCTACTGTCCAGTACTGCTACGCCCAATCGCATCACAGTGAAGATGTCGTAGGCCTACCCCATTCCGCCAAGTTGGTAGCTTATAGTGATAGGACAGTTGGACGAGACATCTCCTGCCATCATCAATGACTTCACATGTGCCACTTGCATTTGAGGTGGCAAGACAACGGGTCTTCAAGCCACGATCACATGAAGCTTATTTCCCTGGGGCCTCCTGTTAAGCCCTATACCCCACTTGTAAGGGATCAGGCCTTGTCTGTAAAAGGACCGGACTGCCACCATTACAAAGGATCAAATCGAACACACACGCATTCACACCTAGGAGAGCACACTCTCCAGCAATAGAACATGCACCGTGGAGTGTGGTATTACGCTCCAGCGGCCCCAACCACATGAAACCACCATCTCACCATCTCTATACGCGCAACCTCGCCTGAGGAATAAGCCCAGCCGATCGAAGAACCTCCGTAGGCTGCTCTCAAAGTAACTCCGGGGAAAGTGATGTAAAAACACTTTGACATTTGGCGCACCCGGAAGGGGCCCACCGGCATCAACTACTCAACCTTCCCTGCTCTGCTTGGGGCCCGTCGAAGACATCTTGCAATCAAGTAGTAGGTGTGCCCAACCAGCTGGCCACATCTACTAGGGGGCCTCTAAGGGGGTTCCCATAAGAAGGACGTCAACTGACACAAATCAGCTATGACAACTGTGTGATCGTTGGTTCCGAAAAAACTAACAAAGTCGACAAAGTTCTTCAGGCCCTGATTTGTAACTTTGGCAGTCTGGCCCTTTTATACACAAGGCCGATTGCCTTACAAACGGGGTCCGATAGGTGGCCCGTGCCGATCTTATCCTAAAGATCTAAGGCTTCTTGCATAAGCTTCCTCTTACTGTGGGTTGAAGACCCACTGTCTTGCCGCATGAGACGCTAGTGGCCCATGCGTAGTCATTGACGATGGTAGGAAATGTCTCGTCCAACTGTCCTATTGCCATAAGCAACCCACTTGGCAGAGGTGGGTAGGCCTGCAGTGCCTTTACTTTGATGGGATTGGGCACAATGTTACCTAAAAGGAGGCGTGCACTGTGTCGTGCACTGGGGGTGGGTGCATGTCTTCAATGCTTGATTTAGACACGGTGCACCGCCCCTTAACCCCCGTAACCAACCATCTAGGACAAGTTGCAGGACACGTGGCAGCATCGAGCTAGCCTCTGCGGGGGGAGGCCATGTCCTGTACTACGGGGCATGTGGAAGCCCCGGAGCCCATCTCTGAGATGAGTTGGGAATCGGGAACTACAGGACACGTGGTGGAGTCGGTGGCCGCCTCCGCAGGTGGTGGCCGACCTAGTGCTTCAGGCCACATAACAGCACCTGAGCCCAGTCCTATGGAGGAGCGAGGTCCCGTCCTGCTGGACACGTGGCAGCTCGGGAGCCCGTCTCCTCAGGGGAGCTAGGCCCCTTCTATAGGTCCATGTGGCAGTGCAAAAAAGCGTACCTAAGGAAGCCTGGAGTCCGGGCCTTTTGGACACGTGGTGCCATTGGACCTTGCCTTAGCAGGGAGGCATGACACTTAAGGTTCTTTCAGCATGTGCGGGAGGGTACCCCATATGCTCGGTACCGATAGTGGCCCCTGGGTCCACCCTGTGGGGAGGTGATGAGCCCTAACCTTGCTTTCTCGCACTGTCTTTTGATTTCATCTAGGCCAGCCGATGCGGTGCACGCCTGTGCCATTGCAGCCACGCGTTCTCTCCTAGTTTAGAGGATGTGGCGACAAGATCTTTGCTTGTAGCGGTATATTTGATTACTGTGATGCCATTAATTGTGATGGTTCCCAATGCGGCTATAGCACTTCCGCTTGTTCCATCTTTATGGGAACCACACTAGCTGTCTTCCTAGGTGGTTGACTGCTCGGGCCAGTTCTTCTGACAGAGGACTTGGGCCCCACTGTCATGGGCTGTTGGCTGAGCAGCACGAGCCAGGCCCTGGCGTTCTGCACGATGTGCTCAGACGTTGCGGGGGTGATAAAAAATGAAACCTTTGTTGGAGAGGACATTCCCTTCCTTACTCACACCCCGCCGCCCAATCCTTCGTCTTCTTCCTTGAGCGCCCGAGCCTTCACCAAAGCTCCCATCTTCGCATGCTCTGATGGCCTTCACGCTGCCTTCTCCTCAATACAAGACAGTAGATGATCTGATGCCGATGAGGCAGCTGCTTGTCTGGTCGACTGTAGAGCAAGGATGGATGATCCGCTACGAACCCCCCACTCATCAAGACTTGTGCAAAGAAGGGACTATTCTCTTTGTCGTGTACGTGTCTGCGGTGCTCGGGCTCCCATTGTCGAGGTTCTTCCTCGCATTGCAGGGAGAGTACGGGCTGCAGCTACACCACCTATCACCGAACTTCATTTTCGTGATTGCATTGTTCGTCCACTTCTGTGAGGCATTCATGGGGACTCAACCAAGGTGGAGTTGTTTTGGTTCTTGTTCGTGTTGAAGTCCACCGGGAGGAGCGCAACAAGTCAGGTGGGGGCCTATTACTTCTAGCATCGGGAATAGACCTCCGGGATCCACATCGCACCCCTAAAAGGAGGCAACTGGAGCTGCTGGAGGGACGACTGGGCGATCGTGTGGGCCGAAGCCCACGACCTTTTGAAGCTACCCTCTCAAGACCTGACCTTTGATCCCTCCACCCGGGAAGCGTACCAAGGGTTAATGAAAGATTACAAGCCCGTGCTGAGGAGGATCCAACTCCTGGCAGACAGTGACTTGACCTCCCTGATGGTGCTAGCAGACTTCTTGCATTGCCGCATCGCCCCCTCTTCATCGGTGCTTGTACGGGGCCTGGGTCTACCCCGATGCGATTGACTAGTGCCAGCTGGATCAAAATGACCAAACCCCCAAGATGCTGGTGGAGATGCTGATGGTGGTGAATTACGACACGATCCATGATGACCACATCTCCATCCTAGATGACTGCCAGCCACTTTTCATGACCACTGACCTGAGGGGCGAAGTGCGGAGCTTGATGCCAGAGGTCAATGCGTTTGGTCTTGTTCAGCTGCAGCTGAAGAGACATCTGAAACATTGGCTATCCTAGAGGTGTCGTTACGCGGTCCAGCAAGGATCTGGGTTTGCCCCACGCCCTTCAACAAGGGTGTAGGTGGGGACCTTGGCAACCTCCGACAGGGGAGGAGACATGCAGCCATTGCCCATGCCTACACCGGGGAAGTGGTCCCGTACTTCGGCTGTGGGTGCTTCCACCCCTATGCTGAAGAGGCAAGAGATGGTGCGAGGGGGTAGTTCCCCAATCTCCCATCGTGAGGGGGTCAGAGCAACTGATGCCTCCATCGTCGATCTAGTGTCTAATTCCAGCGGCGACCTCTGTAGGTACTGTGGCTGCATAGCCCTTTGCTAGTGGGGCTCAAGCTGCCGGCATCCCGGCGACGGGTGGAGAGGAGAGCAGCGGTGGCGGTTCCGGAGTGGGCAAAAATGGATCTATGCAGGTGGCCACGCTGACGCATGTCACCCACGAGGTGTTTCGAGAGGCGGTGGCGCCAGCCTCGGCGTCAGGTCCAAGGGGCCTCGATCCATCGTGCGAGCTGGGAGGCCAGGGTCTCTAGAGCTTTCGGGCGTGCCAGTAAGGTACATTTTCTGCCGTTGATGTTTTTCATTGCTTCTTCGGGCTGACAGGGTCAACTTTGGATTTTTAGGGAATCGACGGCTGACATAGTACCTTTCGTACTACCAGGAGTGAGCTTGACGGCTCCGACCCCACCTGGAACTGGGATGGTGCCCGCTCTGGAGCATCCCGCGGTTAAGGGCGAACCGGCCTCCGATGACACTGCTACCCCTGTGGCTGCTCCTCGTGATCCTATGCCCAACGAAGAGGATGGGGCTGAGGGAGCGCTGGACGAGGAGGTGCCCACCATGGTCATCACAGATACCCCTGGTGGGGTAGGCCCGCCTGCCGTTGACATGATGCTAGAGCAAGATATCATTGGCGCACAAGACAAGGACTCACCAACAGCGGTCTGTAATACTCCCGCGGTAGGTGAGAGTGTTCCGGCATCGGGCAGCGATGTGTTCCTGTCCGAGTTCCATCTGGGGATCCATCAGGTTCCCGGTGACGGCCACGCCAATCCCCCTCTCCGAGGTTGTTGCCGCGGCCTAGTCCATCTTGCGCCAAACGCAGGCTACTATCGCTCGGGAGTGGGTTCAGCTTGCTGAAGAGCAGCGCCTGGTGAAGCTGGTTGACGCCAAGATGAAAGAACTTGAGGGGAAGGCCTGAAAAGCCCACACCGACATGGATGCCCACAGTAGTTTGTGCGAGGACAAGTGGATGGAGCTGGTCTGCCGCGAGGTTGCCATTGTCGATCAGGAACAGGACTTGGCAGTGAGGGAAGAAGAGGCCTACCGGAGCCCCATCATGTTGGAGGAGAGGCGCTGAGCTGTACAGGACTCGGAGCTCACCATCAAACGCCGGGAGGCTGACTTGGGGTGCCACGATAGGGAGCTCGCCGAGCGGGATGAAGCGGCGTAGAAAGAGGTACAAGACCTCTAGGCCTCCCGTGTAGCCGAGTCGCAGGGTATCCAGGATTTCCTGGCCTGCGCTAGGGTGGTGTTAGAACCCCTCGGACTTGGTCTCGTGCCGCGTGGGGATCCATCTCATGGTGTGACCCAGCTGCTCCCAGCCTTGGACTCCTTCTGCTAGACGGGGAGGTCGCTGAACACTATCCTTGCAAAGCGGCTGGAGGTCGAAGGAAGGGAGTTAGCAGAACAGGTGGCCTCCGATGTTTTGGTGTGCTACTGGCGCTGGTATAAGACAATCCCCCTAGATCTGATACACAATGGCCCCTACGATCAGTGGGAGGAGGAGGCAAGGGCCGAAGTCCAGGACCTTGCAAAGCAGGTGGCTTCCTTATTCCAACCGACTTGAGATCGACGGCCTCAAGCGGGGCACCATTGTAACTAGAGCTGGCCCATTTGTAAATAACTCTAAATGAATTTGAATTCATTTTTAGCTTCTTGGCTTATCTTGTGCTTCTCACTTTGTTCCTCCGGGTCCCTAGCTACATAAGGGCCCGAAGAACCTCGGTGACTTCGTTAGCTTTTAGGAGCTAGTTAGTCTCATGCTTGACATAGCCATTCCTGCGCTGTTTGACGTCCTGCCTATGGAACCCCCCTTAGAGGCCCCCGGGTAGGTGTGACCAAGTGGTTGGGCATGCCTACTACCTGATCGTAGGATGTCGGCGACAAGCCCCCGACAGAGCTGGGGGGGGGGGGGGGGGGCTTGAGTGGTTGACACCGGCGGGCCCCCTGGGTAGTGCTAGACTTGGTATGAAACGCATGGTCATAATCGAAGGAGTGTTCGGTGGCAACATCTACAATCAAGCTACTGAGCCATTAGGCGCCCTCTCAACTTGTAGAAACATTAATGGCGGTACCCCTGGGAGGTGCCAGAGTTTGATGCTCCTACGTTGCCCACCATCAACGCGTAGTCACGTCGAAGACGAGCCCCCTGGGAGGTGCCAGAGCTGGATGCTCCAGCGTCGCCCAGTATCAACACATTGAATCGTCGACGGCGGGCCTACTGGGAGGTGCCGGAGCTGGATGCTCTTGCATCGCCCATCGTCAAATGCATAGAAAAGTCAACGATGGGCGCCCTGGGAGGTACTGAAGCTGAATGCTTTGGCGTCGGCCAGCATCAATGCATAGAAACATTGATGACGGGCCCATTGGGAGGTGCCAGAGCTGAATGTTTTAGCGTTGCCCACCTTCCACTCATAGAAACATTGACGACGGGCGCCCTGGGAGGTGTCAGAGATGGATGCTCTGGTGTTGCCCACTATCCGCTTGTAGAAACGTCGATGACGGGCCCCCTGGGAGGTGCCGAAGCTGGATGCTCTGACGCTGCCTACCGTCAATGAGTAGCAACATAGACAGCGGGTCCCTTTCAAGGTGTTATAGTTTGCTGCTCCAGCGTCATCTATTATCAATGTGAAGAACATCGACGACAAGACCCTGGCTGATAGGAGACCAAAGAAACCTTGTTGTCAACAAAAGCAGGATGAGAGCGTGCTCACAAATTAGCGTTTGTTGCCATTATGTAGAATAGGATTGGCAGGGACCCTGGGAGGTGCCAGGGCTGGATGCTCCGGGGGCACCCATCATCGATGTTAATAGATTTCAACGGCAGGGCCCCTAGGGAGGGCTTGTGTCTTGCCAATGCTGCGACTGGTTCAGTTTGATCCAACCTGCCTTGTATATCCTGCACACACGACAGAGGGGGAATAATTTAGCTTGTCGGCCACCTTTCCCTACTCTTTTATTTTTGTTACATATTACAGTCCTGGGCTGGTACGTGGGGCTTGGGTAATTCAGTGCGTTGGCGCCCAGGATCCAGCTTCCACCTTACTTAGGGTGTGAGCCCCTTGGCCCCCAGTACTTAGTCGCAGCGCTGGGAGGCAGAGTGCGCATGCTTAGGGTACATGACCAGACTAAGCATCCTGCACACCCTGGACCTCTAGCTCGGCGTAGGCCTTTCGTGGGAGACCATCTGGTGCCACGGGGCCCCAAGTATGAGAGCAGCCGTAAGATCTCGAAAGATGTTGTAGGTAGCTCAAACAAGTCCACCTGTAGCAGGGTTGCATAACTCCACCAGGGCGACATAGAGAAAAATTGACCGGGCATATGAAGATGATAAGAGAAAAACGAGCATAGCCTGATGATAAAAAAATTAACGGATAATTTAGATGAGCATAAGAGAAAGCACAGGGCAAGACAATGATTCTTTCGAATTGCCACTCATAGGAGGAAACATGCCTTACAATAAGGCAACGACCCACTCCAGGTGACAAGGGAGGCAGAGTATTCATGCAAAGGGTGCAGGACCAAGCTAAGCAGGCTGAACACTCTAGACCTATCCCTCATGTTGTTTGGCTCTCCTGAGCACTTTTCCTAGACACCATGAAACCCTACACTGTCCTACCATAATGCTAGGGGTAAAACTTACAGAGGTGCTCTATGTTCTAAGAGTTAGAGAGGGGCTCTCCTTCCTCCGTGGCCTGGTGGATGCACAAGAGGAAGGACACCTGCATCACTCAGAAGGGGCATCCCAGCTGGGGGAGAGTTTATGCCACCCTTATCGATAAAGTACGCGCCACATCACCAGGTCACCCACCCGGAGATCCTTACTCTGCACAGACCATTCCAGGCATCGCCTGAGTGCCTACCGGTACCATGCATTTCGGATGGTGGCGTTCCACCTTACTGTTGATGGCTCCTAAGATATACAAACAAATAATCCCCAGCAACGGTGCCAGAAACGCTTGTTGGTATTTCTTATGCACCATTAACTAAACATCTCCAACAAATGTGTCAGAAATGCCTGTTGATGGTTCTATTGGATCACAAAGTGAGTTCCGCAAGCGCATGGAAATATCATTGTAGCATTTCCCCTTAAGAGTATTCCAAAGGGTGTCATTTATTTGATCCCAAAGGAAGGCAGGGAAGAGATATAACAATCATCAACTGGAAAGGGTAGAAAGGTCTAGGTAAGAATCTAGTAAGGTTGGATAAAATAAAAGTGGAGGTAGTGCGACACACACAAAATCTTTCAAGTCTAAGGGGGATAAGAGGATCCTAGAGGTTAGTTAAGCTTGAGAGTTATAGAGGTACTCCTACTATGCTCTATTGTACATATACATAGTCTAAACTAAATATTCATAAGCTAGATCAATAGTGAATACTTATGCTATGCGGTTCAACACATCGGGCACGGGCTTACCCCTAGCAATACTAGAACGACTCCCGCCAAGAGCCTGTGGCATAGCCGAACATGGAGGATTACAAAGGATAGATAGGGCTGTCACCACCTACTGCCTACCTCTTCAATCCGTGGGTCTACGAGACATCCAATGCTACTTAGCTATCCTAGCACCATGCTAGCATATTAAGTAATTACCTTAAGAGCCTAGGCACAAGCCATCCTAAGGCAATGAATTGAATCATCATTGAACCAATGTTGATACATAGCATAATTATCCATACTAACCTAGTTATGTTATAATTAACTAGACTATAGTGGGGGTCTATAGGTTCTATGATAATGAGATATGTTCATGATGAAACAATCATAGAAGCTATACCTTCCACATACATGGACTCCACAATCAAACAAGAAACGCTTTCCCAAGTATATGTATAAGTAGAGACTAAAGATACTATCTTTATTATGCATAAAGTCACAAATACAAGAAAGAATACATGAGCCATACCTTTCCCAATGTAGGATTGGGAAGAGAGAGACTCCTTACTCCTTCCCAATTTGGACTTGGGACTAGAGACTCTCCCCTCTACAACCTAACTCCTCTAAGACTATGGATTTTAGTGTATACAATAGAGATGAAGCTCAAGTGGTGTGTGTTGAAGTGAGGGGTAGGGGGGTCCTATTTATACTAGTGTTGAGGTCGGTTCCAGCCACCAAAAGTGCGCGAATCAGTCACCATTAACTCCTTCAAGCCAGGAGGATCCAACACGCGTCGTTTGATCGCATTTGGCGCTAGGAATGGGTCGGCCGAACCCCTGGTTTGACCGACCTGGTCAGGATTCCAAACGTGGAGTGCTTCCTCCAGGTGGCTGCCAGGTGGGCCCCCTTGATGTATCATAGTGATATACCATTGGATCTCCTCGGATACTTCTGTTTGTGGGCCATTTGATCCATGGGATGCCACGTGTCGTCGCCTGATTGGCTGGGATGATATTTTATAGGATTGGTCCCTCTACATTTCCTCATTTCCTGCATAAAATGTTGCATACACATATTTATATAAGTCCAAGTGGAATTTGGTTAGATAGAAAGGTGATATGTGCAAGAAATGACAAATCCTTCACATAATTGAGTTAAATTGATGGATGAAATTGGTATATAACTGCCATCAACAAACTCCCCCAAGCTTATCCTTTGCTCGTCTCGAGCAAAGTCAATACTTTAGGTTGATGATCAGGAGTTGCTACAATGTCTTCTTTTCAAAAGTATCTAATGCACAACAAGATACTCTACCTAGTATTGCAGAAATTGGCTATGATACTCTACCTTTCTTAAGTTATCATGGGGCTTATGCTTTTTCATATTCATGAGTAGTTGAAAGGTAGAATAGCAAATGGAGCAAACATAGCCTAGAAATCAAGATCCACTTAAATCCCGGAGAATTCAATTTAGATATTAAGTACCTCAATTTGATTCTCTTAATCACTCCTTTGTGGATAGTGGAAATATTTCCTCACCAAAGCATTGTGTCTGTACTATTCCTACTCATTGAAAATGGCTTATATGTGGAGCTTGGTAAGGAAAGTAAGTAGGCATATTTGCATCACATACATTACTAAGTCAAAAGAGTAAGCCTTAGGAGAATTCAAATCAAAACTTTTTGATTCAAGACTAGTGCATGTGTGATGGAGTGGAAGTGGTTGTGGATACTTGAGATAACTCCTTTTTGGTATAATCTCTCTTTCTTTTGCATGGATGAAACATGGCTACTTTTATTTTCTCTCTTTTTTTCCTCATGCTTATGATGTAAGCATGCTTTTTTTTTCATTTTCTTTTTGTAGCCATGTCTTCTACTCCCTTTATTTGCAATGAATTTTTAAGAGAGTGCTAAACATGAATAACATGGAGTTTCTCATTTTGTGTGGTATGGTGGATATGATGGACGTTTTGCTTACTTCTAGTGTAGAAGTATAGCATGTGCAAGTGAAGTCTTGATTTCAAAAAGTGTTGAATGATTTCTCACATAGGTCTATACTAGTTTGACTAGGCTCAATGTGAACATCATATGGCTTTGGCAGGTATTTCCAATCAATTGAGGGAAACTTAAATCTTTTTAGAATTTTTCCGAAAATCTAAGTTTTACTTTCAAACTAGTACTAGCAGCCCTACTACTAATTGTAATCTTGCAACAACCTAGAATTAGATTAAGCTTTTGCTACCCACAACTTCCAAATTAAGGTAAAAGTATTTCAAACCAATGAAAGCAATATTCGGAGAGTAACAACTTCCAAATATTTTTTTTAAATGCAAGGTGGATGATGGATGGAAAATAAATATGCAAGGAACGTGATACATGTTACCTCAAGTGGGGGCCCTCCCCCAAGCTTGTTCTTAACCTACCTCCGTGATATGGGTTGAACTCTTGATGACGAAAGTAAGCTGCAAGATCGGCTTGTTGTTGTTGTAGCGCCGTGTTGAAGTTGGTGAATTGAGCATCCATGTGTTTTTGCCAATCCTGGGTACCTTGGACATGCTCTTGGAGTGTGCTGTAGATGTCACTCGTTCTCACTTCAAGTTCTCCCATATGTCTATTGAGGTCCGTCATTCCTTGGATATAGTCATGATGACTTCTAGCCGAAAAGGAGCGACGTCCTCTCATGGACGTTGGGGGCAAGCTGCTAGAGCTCGAAGTGGATAAGGGTGGATCCCTTTTCCATTCTTGCCAAGATGACCCCCTAGTCTCATACGTCGGAGTTTGACTCCATCCGGGGGCATAACCCGTTTGGTTCTCTTCCTCTTGGTATTCATGGACTAGAGAGATTATCGGTGGCGTGCCTGTGGCTGCAGCCCTCACACGATTCCTTGTTACCCTACCAGAGACATTACTTCTTCTTGCTTCCTCAAGGTTTAGCCTCTGGCATTTGTACAAATGAAAATCCAGGTTAGGTAACCGAATTTCATTGACAAAGCTGAGATAGAAAAATATCAAGGAGCCATCACGATCATGCTTAAGGGTATGTCCTTGCACTAAATAGTCTTCATCAATTAATTCACTTTCAGTTTCAAAATATTCAAATGAATAGTATTTAAGTGCTCCTACCCAATCATCAATATGAGTAATCAATGAAGTGCATTCAATTGGTCCTGATTTTGAAATGTAATCTAACCATTGAGTCGTCGTGGCTTTGAATGGAGCAACTTTTATCTTTTTAGTCGTGGCAAACAAAATTTTAAATTCATCATCTCTCACAACCCTAACATCTCCCCTAGGGAGCATAGTCATAGCCACCCATTTATGCATGAAGCGTAAGGTAGGGTTTTGGATGTGGCTATTCCTATGAGCCCTACATGTGACCTCACTAGTTAGCTCATGCCAAACACTTTGTTTGTTAAACTTAGACAAATTGTCTAAACCTAGCAAAAACCGTTTATGGAAGCCTAGGATGCTACATAATTCTTTCCATAGGATGTTGTATTCTTTTTGAAACAATCTAAAAGTAATACCATCAAAACCTATTCTTAGCGTGCAAAGGAATTGGGTAGTGAGAAGGCGTGAACCTTTCTCCTCTATGTGAGAAAAGTCATCAAATCCAATTGTATGCCAAATGGAAAGAAATTAAGAGTCCATACATATATTGGAGATCAAATGTGGATCGTAAGCCTTGGTGTGGCGGAACTCACGATCTTGGAGAAGCCTGCATGCTTGATCTTCAATTTTGCTTCGTATGTCGAGGTCGTTGTCATGAAGAAGTTGGTGTGGGTTGCTTCTCTCTTCCATGGGAGTGTCCTCACACACACTTCTCCTCCTTGGGCTTGTACCCATGGAAGAGAGGCGTGCATTAGAACCTTCACCATAGCTTGAGCTTGCAGCCCCCTTCCTCTTTCCGAACAACCTCTTCTTGTCTTTTTGAGTTCAACAAGCAAGAACAAAACAAGGAGAGAAAATTCCGAAAAGAAGCGATGTTTGGAAACAAAACTCTCAACGAATTTTCTCCTCTTGAAAGCTTGAGTGTAAAATGCAAATGCAAACAAAAGAAAATCTTTTTGGGGATGGATTTGAGCAAGAGTGTTGCAATGAAGAGCAAGAAACACAAGGTGAGCTAGAGAGTGACTTGGGGAGGTGTAAAATGATGTGGTGTGTGAAGAGAGGTGCTCCTCACGGCCACAATTTATAGGATGCACCCTCCAACGGTCACTTGGGGTTCAAATCATAGCCGTTGGAGGAAGGGGAGCCAATTTGGCTCCACTCCCTATTCGACCGACCTGACAGGTGGCCTCCCTGGTTCCCCTTTTGGCAAATGGCTCCCCAACGGCTATAAACTTAGCACGTTGGTGAAATGTCACATGTGCAGCTCAGAAAAAAATTGTTTTTCAAATAAAAAACTTTTTTTGAAATCCAATAAAAAAATTTTTTTGAAAAGAAAGAAAGAAAAATGATAGTTGAGAATATAAGATTCTCAACTTGCTAGGGAAAATCAAATATGCAATCGGAAAAATCCAAATGGGGTGGAAAAAGAAAGAAAGAAAAATAAAGTGGGATAACTACCAATTTAACCTATTGGCGTAGGTCTCACCACCGTCCGATGAGATGAACATTCCTCCATCTTAAGCTCAGTTGTCCTCTTTTCTTGTGTGGGATATGGTGGGTCACGAGTGGTCTTTCCTCCTCTCATAACCGCTGCATTGACGTTGTCCACTGGGGCTTCTGGCTGCCCCGGAATTCTGTTGTTTTCCAATGGAGGGACAATTGCAGCAAGTTGTGACAGCTGAGTCTCCAACATCTTGTTGAATATTAGTTCATTCTTGAATGCTAAGGATAAACCGAAAATCATGGCATTGATGTTTTCCAGGGTTTCGTCATTAGCTGACAGCTTCTTGCATAGGGCATCATTGATCTTGAGCTGGCTAATGGCAAGTTCTCTCAAGATGGGCTGATTTCCAGGTTTGCCATTGTTGTTGTACCCTCCTTGAAAGAATGGGCGTTGTTGACCCCACCCATGACCTCCTGGACGATAGCCATTGTTGTTGTTGAAATTGTTGTTGGCGATGTATAGGGCATCCTCACGTGTTTCTGGGCAATCATTGCCCATATGACCCGTGTTGCCACACACTTCACACGTGATGTGAGAGTCTAGGGCATAGGCATTGTCAGACACTTCACCACTGGCTTGTCCATCAATTTTCTTCATTAGGAGGTCCAATTTTGCAGCGATCATGTCCACCTCCTTCAAGGTGTGCATGCCTTACTGTTGGGTATGGAGACGCTCATCGTTCCATCCCATGTTGGACACCATCTTCTCAATAAGATCTTTAGCTTTTGGCACCGTCAATGACAAGAAGGATCCTCCAGCAGCAGCATCCAAATGGTCACGAGCTGATGGGATCTGCCCATTATAGAAATTTTGAATAAGGAGCCAGTCATCCATCCCATGGTGGGGACAAGATAGGATGTACTCTTGAAGCCTTTCCCATGCCTCGGGAATAGATTCCTTGAGCTCTTGCTGAAAGCTGGAAATCCTTCCATGTAGGGCATTGGTTTTGCCCAACAGGAAGAATTTGGCGAGGAATGCCGTAGAACACTTCTCCCAAGTGTCTACAGCAATTCGGTTCACGTAGAACCACTGTTTCGCTCTCCCAAGGAGAGAGAACTAGAACAGTCTCAGACGGACCGCATCCAGAGACACGTCCTTGATCTTAAAAGTGCTGCAGATATCGAGGAATTGTTGCAGGTGAGCACTTGCATCCTCGTTAGCCTTCCCACAGAATGGGTTGGCTTGCACCATAGTGATAAGGCCAATTTTGATCTCGAAGTTCACATCTCCCGTGTTAACTGTGGGCCCTATAGGCACATTGTTAGCAGAGGGAGCTGAGAACTCACAAAGGGTCTTCTAAGCCATTGGCATTTGGATTGTTGGTGTAAAAATGCTTGCTTGCATTGCCGCTCGAATCTTCTGAGGAGTAACAACACGGGGTCGGTCTCTCAGAAGAGATTCGGGATCTTCAACAAAGTTTTCCGGCAGGCGGAAACTAGACATACACTACCCTGTTTTCACAATAAATGCGAAAACAAAGAATGGTTATCCTACTAAAATCCTACCCAGGGTTCTATCCTATTTACTCAGTCATGTTATATATCTATATGCCTTCACCAGCAACGGCACCAAAAATGCTTGTTGATGGCTCCTAAGATATACTAACAAATCATCCCTGACAACGGTGCCAGAAATGCTTGTTGGTATTTTTTATGCACCATTAACTAAACATCTCCAACTGATGTGTCAGAAATGCTTGTTAATGGTTCTATTGGATCACAGAGTGAGTTTCGCAAGCGCGCGGAAATATCATTGTAGCACTTCCCCTTAAGAGTATTCCAAAGGGTGTCATTTATTTTATCCCAAAGGAAGGCAGGGAAGAGATATAACAATCATCATGTGGATAGGGTAGAAAGGTCTAGGTAAGAATCTAGTAAGGATGGATAAAATAATAGTAGAGGTAGTGCGACACACACAAAAGCTTTCAAGTCTAAGGGGGATAAGAGGATCCTAGAGGTTAGTTAAGGTTGAGAGTTATGGAGGTACTCCTACTACGCTCTATTGTACATATACATAGTCTAAACTAATTATTCATAAGCTAGATCAATAGTGAATACTTATACTATGTGGTTCAACACATCGGGCACAGGCTTACCCCTAGCAGTACTAGGGCGACTCCCGCCAAGAGCCTGTGGCACAGCCGAACGTGGAGGATTACAAAGGACAAATATGGATGTCACCACCTACTGCCTACCTCTTCAATTCGTGGGTCTACGAGACATCCAATGCTACTTAGCTATCCTAGCACCATGCTAGCATATTAAGTAATTACCTTAAGAGCCTAGGCACAAGCCATCCTAAGGCAATGAATTGAATCATCATTGAACCATTGTTGATACATAGCATAATTATCTATACTAACCTAGTTATGTTATAAATAACTAGACTATAGTGGGGGTTTATAGGTTCTATGATAATGAAATATGTTCATGATGAAACGGTCATAGAAGCTATACCTTCCACATACATGGACTCCACAATCAAAGAAGAAACGCTTTGCCCAAGTATATTTATAAGTAGAGACTAAAGATACTATCTTTATTATGCATAAAGTCACAAATACAAGAAAGAATACATGAGCCATACCTTTCCCAATGTAGGATTTGGAAGAGAGAGACTCCTTACTCCTTTCCTAATTTGGACTTGGGACTAGAGACTCTCCTCTCTACAACCTAACTCCTCTAAGACTATGGATGATAGTGTATACAATAGAGATGAAGCTCAAGTGGTGTGTGTTCAAGTGAGGGGTAGGGGGTCCTATTTATACTAGTGTCGAGGTTGGTTCCCGCCACTAAAAGTGCGCGAATCAGTCACCATTGACTCCTTCAAGCCAGGAGGAGCCAACACGCGTCGTTTGACCGCGTTTGGCGCCAGGAAGGGGTCGGTCGAACCCTTGGTTCGGCCGACCTGGTAACACTCCAAATGTGGAGTGTTTCCTACAGGTGGCTTCCAGGTGGTCCCCCTTGATGTATCTGGGTGATACACTGTTGGATCTCCTCGGATACTTCTGTTTGTAGGCCATTTGATACATGGTATGCCACGTGTCATCGCCTGATTGGCTGGGATGATATTTTATAGGATTGGTCCCTCTATATTTCCTCATTTCTTGCATTAAATGCTGCATACACATATTTCTCCAAGTCCAAGTGGAATTGGGTTAGATAGAAAGGTGATGTGTGCGAGAAATGACAAATCCTTCACATAATTGAGTTAAATTGACGGATGAAATTGGTATATAACAGCTGTCAACACTTGCTTCATCGACGAGGTTGACATCTTCACATTGAAGATGGTCTTGTGTGGTTTCATCAAATGTCCAAACTCGGAGGGAGCACATGGCAATCCCTGGGTGGAGGACAACCACTGACCCTATACACTTAGAAGAAAGGCGTTTCCACCATGGCCCGGCTGGGTTATGTCCGGCTTGCCCATAGCGTGCACGGATGTGCGTGTCTTGAGGCCCCTGAGGATCTCGGCATTGGCCCTTTCGACTTGACCGTTGCCCTTTGGGTGATTTTGGGTCTCTTGGTATTTCGGGTCTAAATTCACCTGCATACAAATAAACACCAACACTTGTGGAAATGGTTAGTTTTTAACCCTACCACTACATTGTGTTTCTCTTTTATGCACTTTACGAGGTGAATTTACTGTCTAAATATGGCACTTAAGGACTGTCTTAGTGCCCTTGAAGAGCTTCGAGTGTCCCTGGGATGCTACAAGGCCGCTGTTGCTAAGCGGAAGGCAGCTATTGCTGAGCAGGAGGCGGCGGCTCGGGAGATGAAGACTCAGATTGAGGTGGATCAGGAAAGGTTGCAGTACCGCATCGGAGATATTGAGTTCTGCGAGAGCAACCTGGCGCGAGATCGGGAGCAACACCTAGCAGAGCGCCAATAACTCCTCCTACTAGAGCTTGACATCTGAGCTCAGGAGCAGACTTTGGAGCGCCGTGCCCGAGAGCTCGATCTACAGAAGCGGCAACTGGCCCGCCATCTGGAAAACGAGGGTAGAGCGCTGGCGAAGAGAGTGGTATACCATGTTCTGATGTTCTACCAGAGTTGGTACCTAGTGATACCTCTATACCCGGTAGTCGTCGTCCCCATCACGACGCGTGAAGAGGCAACAATGGCAGAAGTCAAGGACGCTGCCAAACATGTCACCACACAATTCGTGAGAGGTTGAGGTCGGCGACCCCTAGGCGGGGGCAACTTTGTATCTGGGGCTCGCCCCTTTATAAATAACATTCAATAATTTGAATTCATGTTTGGGTTCTTAGTTGTGTCTTGTGCTTCCAATCATGTTCACCCAGGCTCATAGAAATGTAAGGGTCTGAAGATCTTAGATGACTTTGTTAGTTTTTTAGGAACCAATTCACAATGGCATAGCCGATCTATGTCAGTTGACATCCTGTCTATGGAACCCCCTTAGAGGCCCCTTGGTAGATGTGGCCAGCTGGTTGGGCACACCTACCACTTGAATGCAAGATGTCTTCGATGAGCCCTCAGGAGAGCAGGGGAGGTTGAGTAGTTGACTTCGGCAGGCACCTTCAGAGGTTCCAAGCTTTGCTTTGAAACTCTTGGTTGAGGTCGGATGCTCTAGCATCATCCACATCGTCATAGAGATATCGCCGGCAGGCCCCCTCCGAGGTTTCAGAGCTGTTTGCTCCGGCGTTGCCCACTTTCAATGAATAGAAACGCAATGGCGGGCCCCCTTGAAGGGGACGGAGCTGGATTCTCCAGTGTTGCCCACTATCAACGCATGAAACCTTGACAGTGGCCCCTCTGGGAGGTCCGAGGATGAATGATCTAGTGTCACTCACCATCAACGTGTAGAAATGTTGAAGGCAGGGCCCCTGGGAGGTGCTGGAGCTGGATGCTCAGGCGTCGCCCTCCATCGCTGTAGAGACGTCGATGGTAGGAACCCTAGGAGGTGCCCGAGCTGCCTGCTCCGACGTCGCCCACAATCGCTATATAGATGTCGACGACGGGCCCTGTGAGAGGTGCAGGAGCTGGCTACTCCGGCGTCACCCACCATCGCTGTAGAGACGTCGATGGCAGGCCCCCTGGGAGGTGCCGGAGCTGGCTGCTACAGCAACGCCCACCATCGTTGTGGCGACATCGACGGCGGCCCCTAGAGATGTCTGAGCTGGCTGCTCCGGCGTCGCCCAACATCGATCTGTAGCAACATCGACAGTCGACCCCTGACATAGAGGTTACCTCAAGAGAACCCTTTTAGCAACAAGATCGGAGCAAGAGAGTGTACTCACCAATCAGTACTTGTTAGTGTTATCAACACGTTAGGACGTCGATGGTGGGCCCCATGGGTGGTGTCGGGGCTGGATGCTTTGGCGTCGTCCACCATTGATGTGTAGCAACATCAACGGTCGGCCCCTAGCATACAGGTTACCACAAGAGAACCATATTAGCAACAAGCGGATAGCAAGAGAATGTACTCACGAATCAGCGCTTGTTACTGTCATCAACACGTTAGGACGTCGACGGTGGGCCCCTTGGGAGGTGCTGGGGCTGGATGCTCCAGTGTCATCCACCATCAATTTGTAGCAACATCAACGACCGGCCCCTGGCATACCACAAGAGAACCCTATTAGCAACAAGAGCGGAGCGGGAGAGTGTACTCACAAATCAGCTCTTGGTACTATCATCAACATATTAGGATGTCGACCGCAGGCCCCCTCGGCGGTGCCGAGCTTGATGTCCCCCACACATGATATAGGAGGGACTAGTTTGCTCGCTGGTTTACCTCTTTTTTCTCTTTATATTTGTCATTTATTACTGTCTTGGGTTGGCACACGGGGCTTGGATAATTCAATGCACAAGTGCTTCAGGGTCCGGCTCGCGCCTTCCTTAAGGTGCGAGCCTTCCGGCCGCAAGTACTTGGCCATAGCACTGGGAGGCAGGGCGTGCATACATAGGGTTCAGGACCAGGCTAAGTGGTTTACATATCTCAGACGTCCAGCTTGGCGTAGACCTTTCCTGGGAGGCCATCCGGCATCTTAGAACCCCATACACATTGCAGGTACCTCAAGCAGGCCCGCCTTCAGTAGGATTGCACAACTCTAAAAAGGGTGAGACATAGATCATATAACCGTGTACATGAAAACAATATACAAAAACGAGCCTAGTTTCGTTCATCATAAAATTAAAATGAACATTAGAGAAGCATGGAGTAAGAGAATGATTCTTTTATATCAGCATTCATAGGAGGAGCCAGGCTTTCCAAAAGAAGGCAAGGACCCGCTTCCATATGACGAGGGAGGCTGGGTGCACAGGCTTAGGGTTCGGGACCAAGCTAAGCTGTCTACGCACTTTGGGCCTGACACTCTTGGAGCTTGGTTGCCCTAATTGATACTACTAGGCTCTATGAAACCTTTACACTTCCCCACTATCAATCTATGGATAACTTACAGGGTTCCTCAATGCTCCGAGGGTAACTATGACAGTTGTCGGGCAACTTGTCAACACTAGCTACCAGGGGGACGATGAGCGGATGTCCCTAGATTTTTCCTTGCCCCCCCCCCCCCCGCCGCCTTGCGGGGTGTGCGGACAGAGCCAAAACCGATCTTGACAGCTTTGACGGGGATGCCGGTGCTGTCGGAGGGCTACAGGAGGGGTGCAGCAGACGAGCCTTGCTGACGCAAGCTCGACGGAGGCTGGCTTGGTCCTGCACCACCCAGGGCAGGTGCTTGGGTTGTTGCAAGTGGTTGAAGCTACTCCAAGGCTAATATCGCAGCAGTGCGGTCTCTACAGATCATGAGGACACCAGAAGAAGTTGGCATCTTCAAGATGAGGTAGTCATAGTCGTCTACAACCATGAATTGGTACAGGGCGGGCCTGTCGTTGATGGCATCAAAAGAAGGGCAGACCTCCGCGATGTCGAACAATATGTTCTCTATCCTGAAATTCTCGGGTGTCCCAAAGGTCATCCGAAGGTGGATAATGCCGTACAGGATGATGTTTCCTAGTCCAACCCTGAGAACGGGATCGAGTGGGTCAGCTTGAACGCTGGAATCTGCAGGTGGTAGAATGCCGCATGGATTATGAGGTTGAGGCTGGCCCCACCATCTATCAATACATGATGGAGCTTGACATTGGCGATGGCTGGGGCGATGAGGAGAGGCAGGAGCCTAACTCATGCCATGTTCCTAGAGTAGTCAGAGGTGTGAAAGTTGATCGGCCACTCTTCCCACTTGTGGTGGAGCGTTGGAGTGGGGGTAGAAGCTACCAAGGCCAACACTCGGCGTAGGGCCTTGACCATTTTACGTGACGCGGGATCCCAAGACCACACGAAGATAACGTGGAGTGTCTTGCGACGCTCGTGGTCACTGCTGGCGTCAGAGTCCTCATTCTCGTGGACCGCTCCGACGGCCCATAGAGGCTTCTAGTACTCCATCTCCTCATCATCATCGACCTTGGGGTCAACCTTCCGCTTGCCCTCTCGCTGGCGGAAGGGCGCGTCTCTAGGGTGTTTGTCGGGACATGGGGGTTTGGAACCACCAGTCATAGTTGTAGTCGCGACGGGTGCCCCCTACAGCGACTTGTTTTGGACGATGCCCTGATTCTTGTTCTTCTTTTTGCTACTATCCTGGGTAACAACACCTTCGCTGATCTGGCCAGCTTTACCTACCTCGGAGGCGGGCTGTGCGTGCCAGTCACAGCCTTCTGCTGCCCTGGCGCATCGCTCAGTGATGGCAAAGAGCTCGGATACGTCTTGCATGTTGTGCGTGGCTAACTTCTTGAGCATCTTCTTATCCCGCGCACACTGTCAGAACACTACTAGGATAGAAGCATTCAGGATGTTGGGTATGGAGTTGTGTACCTGGGAGAACCGTTGGATGAATGATCGCGGCGTCTCTGCGAGTTGTTGCGCACGGCATGGAGGTTGAGCTCGGTGCCAAGGCGCTTGTAGGAGCTGCCGAAGTTCATCGTGAACTGCCAGCAGTGCTCATCCCAAGAGGTTATGGACCTTTCGGGCAGGTTCATGAGCCATGACTAGCCCATGCCGGTCAGAGCGATGGGAAAGTAGTTCACCAGGTTGAGATCGTCCTGCTTCTGCAGCAAGGAGTGCCGTTGTGTAGATCTGCAGGAATGAGAGGGGTTTACGCTTCCATCAAACTTCTCTGGTAGGTGTGGCTAGAACTTGTGTGGCCACATCATCAGGCCGAGGTACGGAGCCATGGTTGTGCACCCTCCAATGGCCTTCATCGGAGAAGTGTACAGTGCGGCATACCCTGGGGGGGGGGGGGGGTGGGGTCTGCTGCGCATCGTACGGTGCATGCGGTGCTGCAGCCTATAAATAGTGCGGCTGCTGCGGAGCTTGCTGCGAAGCATTCTGCTATTGCAAAACCTGCTGCGGAACCTGCTATGGAGTGTACTACTGCTGTGGCACCTGCTGCGCATAGTAGTCCTACGGGGCAGTCGACCCAGCGTAGTATTGATGAGGAGGTGGCGGAGGGTTTACTTGTGCACCTCGGACGAATGACTCCTCCTCCTCAGGCCCTTAAGGGCCGTACTCGGCCTCAAGTTTGCGCCACCTCTCTCTCTCTACAGCTCGATGATGACGCGACTGTCTTCATGAGATGGACAGCGTTCGAGCTTGGCCCTCAGGTCAATCGTGCGGGTCCTACCAGCGCTAGTAAGCCTTGTGGAGTGGGATTCAGTGGAGAGATGGTCGATAGACGGCTAAGTGCGCGATAGCGACACGTGACGTCTCTATCTAATGGGGAAGATGATGCCCACAATGACAAGGTGGTCAATGTCGTGGACCCACTACTGAGCTGTTCCCTGGGAAGCATTCAAGGATGATGGGTGGTGGAGAAGGGCCCTGTATACTGCCAGAGCACTCTCTGGACTTGCAACTGGTGGCTCTAGGGGCGCCGACTGGGCTGTGGAACACCGCAGGATACGCTGCCCTGGCCAGCTGCGTCTATGCGGGGACATGACAGACCTGACTATGACATGGAAAGGGATCTGGTCACAGGACAACGGCCAAGGAAACCGCCATCCATGGGCTTGATGTTCACCATTGTGGTGAAAGAGGCTATCACCTTTTAGAGGAAATATCCCCTACCTGGGGGGGGGGGGGGGGGAGGGGGCAAATGTAGAAGTGTTTTTGTAACACTTCCACGGGACTTGCTTTGAGAGTAGCCCGCGGAGGTTTTTTGATCGGCGGGGCTTAGTCCTCAGGCGAAGTTGCGCGTATGAGAGATTAATGAGACGTTAGTTTTATGTGGTTTGGGCCGCCGGAGCATAATACCCTACTCCATGGTGTGTGTTGTATTGTTGGAGAGTGTGCTCTCCTGATGTGTGAATACGTGTGTGTTCGATTTGATCTCTTGTAATGGTGGCGGTCCGATTTTTTATACACAAGGTCGGACGCCTTACAAGTGGGGTTCGTGGCCCAACAGGGGGGCCCTGGGCTGATCTTATCCTAAAGATCTAAGGCTTCTCACATAAGCTTCCTCTGACCATGGCTTGAAGATCCGCCGTCTTGCCGCCTCCGACGCTAGTGGCTCATGAGTATTCGTTGATGATGGCAGGGGGATGTCCCATCCAACTGTCCTGCAGGGGATGTGACTTTTGAACAAAGAATAAAAAAATCACAGCAATTAAACAAGTAAAGCGTGAGTTATGGTCAAAATACCCAAGAAACATCGGTTGCGCATAAATCACCGAGAAAAGCTTGAAGCAAACAAGTCGGACGATCAGGGCACAAAAGCTCCTCACAAACCTATTCATCAAAACACAAGAGAGGCAGCTGCAAGTCATGCTCTCCACGAGCCTTGACCCCCTAGCTGATATAACCATCCCTTAGACATCTCAAATCCAACTAGGACTCCCTACTCCTACCGCTTAAAACTCTTCCATACGAAGATACAAGCAATACTAAGACTTTCAAACACCTTAGGAATGTCTCAAACATTCCTATAACAACACAACTTCATACCTCACACCAAATTTAACCAAAACAAATTTGAAACTTCCAATAAACAAACCATAACCGCCTAGACTTCAATCTGAGCGAGTAATCTATCTTGTTGGACATTTTTGGCCATATCTTCTCATCCGTAACTCTTTACCACACCTTGTAACAATGTTTTCACATTCGTGCACCCCTTGCGCATGCGCAAATACTTTCCAAAAGGTAGACAATACCTTGATATGCATTGTTCTTGACTAAAACAAGTTGCGTGACCTCCCGGATCAACTCAACCACAATTCCGCCCGAATTTGGTTGTTGAACCTCATCTTCTCCCAAATATTAATACAATAGATCACAATCACCAGCCATGCCTTAACCTCAATAACCACCTGCACATGAACAAACAACCAATTCTATCGAGCACAAGTCCTCTACTTGACTCTCATTAGTCTGAAAACCACAACACCTTATGTGAGCACCTCACATAAGCATGTTGCACAACTTGGCAAAATAATAACAGCCACAACACATCAAAAACATATTATAAAGACAATAAATAGTCTAAACAAAAGTCAAAAGTATGCTGTATACTTCTACCCAACATTATCCACCAAAAACTTAGTATGTAAATACCAAGCTTACTTTCCTATAAGTGAAAATCACCGACACGAGTGAAAAATAATGCTGCAGAACCAAAAAAAGTGATTATTAAAGTAACCGCACGATTATTAATGCAAACGATGGGATCGAACAGTCCTAAGTACCTTGCCGCACGATTTTTAAAGAAAACAATGGGATCGTACAGTCCTAAGTACCTTCCCGATGTACGAATTGGAATATAGGACACTCCTCACGTGCGGCTCACCTCACGTGTGGCTCACGTGCGTGACTAGTTCAGACAGTTCGTACTCTCACCCGGCAATATACTCATATAATATCGGGCAGTCCAAATCGAGTGTTTTAGGAATTGTCAAACTTTTCATTTAGACCCCCACTTTTAGCCTAATTGCTAATGCACTAAGCACACATAGGTTTCACAATTTCCCCCTTGATGAATGCATTGGCACCACCACCTAGTACCCGAACATTGACTAATTCACATTTTATGAAAAAATTTTACAAAAAGAAAAATTTCCCCCCATTTGAAAATCAAAATCTAGTGAGAAAGAAAACTATCTTAAAAAATTCCCCCCTAAAGATGAACATGAACTCCCCCTGAAAAGAACGTGTAAAACACTTGTGAATGTGCAATGTGTTACATATTTCTCCCCCATTGACAATGTATTCAACAAGGTACAAAAGAGAAATTTGGATTTGTTATAAGCATAATATTACATATACTATAAAAAAGCTCATCTAAGTCATACTATCAAGTAAACACTATCACATTGATCAAATACATAATGTAGTGTAAGTCATGCTAGAGATCAAGTGTAATTTCAATTTAAGCAAGTCATAATCTTCCGGTCCCAACAATTTCTATTACTTTTTCGGCACATGAGTGATCTAATGATTGATTTTTCAATTCAGTTCCATTATCATCGCTAATTCCTTTTAAAATATTGGGTGGTCAAGTGGTAGTCTAAGAACTAAACTTCTAAAGGGAATAAAAGCTTCATTCTTAGATGCCATAAAGTAAACCTAAGAGTATCTAGAATAATCATCAACTATCACAAGCACAAACCATTTATCTCCAAAAGATTGAACACGTGAAGGACCCACAATGTTAAGGTGTAAAAGCTATTATGATTTTGTTGTCATGGTCATTGTAAGCGGACATGTGAACCGGTGAGCATCTTAGCATTTCTACAATAAGAGCATACAATATCTTTGTCCCCCTTAAGCTTAGGCCACCCACGTATGCGATCAAGACCACTAACACATGTTAGGTGATCAAAGCCTATGTGACCAAGTCTACGATGTCAAAAATATAAGTCTTTAGAGTCATTAGCAACTAGACACCTATGCTTAGAGGTTGTCATATCAAAATCAGCTTTAAAACTCTTCGGAACCATGGCGTGTTATACATAAGCTCACCTTTTGAATCTACAACTTTTCATCAATTTTTAGTGAAACTAACTTTTATATTTTCATCTAACAATTGTGAAACAGAGAGCAAGTTGTATTTCAAGTTTTTAACAAGTGCCACACCCTTTAATGTGTAGTGATTATTAACCTTAGCTGAGCCTTTACTAATTATAGAAGTAGATGAATTACCGACAAAGGTAACACCTTCTACTCGTGACACATAAGAGAGGGAGGAGAACCATTATTTGTTACCAGTCACGTGGTGTGAGCATCCAGAATCCACAAGCCAAATGTTCTCCATACTCAAGCATGTAACCTACATAGTAGCATAATACCTCGATGACTCAATATTTGGGTTTAGTCAAAGGGTATTTAGGAATCCTGTACTTAGTAACACAATGTACGGCAGGAATAGTACGTGAAAGCTGAGAAAATACCGCAAGTTTATGAGCTAAATTTTGAAAATTCTCACACTCATCTTCTGATCTACGAGGTGTTACATGTGTAGCAAGAGAAACAGCAGGTTTATGAGCAAATTTTGCATGTTTTTGACTCATCACAGCAGGTTTCATGTTTCTAACATTCGTTTCAGCTTGTGCAGCAAGTTTTGCTTGGTTGTAATGTGATCTAGCATACATTCTTTGGTTCTTCTCTTGTGTAGTCAGTATAAAACAAAAATCTATGACATGGCCATCTATAGCATAGTAGGTGCATTGAAATTTAACTTTATGTTCATGTCACCATTTTTCTTTCTTTTCCTATAACAAACAAAAGAACCTAAACTGGATTACTTTATTTATATATAAGTCTGACCCTTTCGAATAAAACATCAACAATCAGGATGAACAAGCATCATGTTTGTTAGCAACCGAATGACGCAACACTCTTGCTGACCTAAAAATCACCTTTTTTATTTAGGGACAGTTTGAATCAAACAACTTCCTAGTGACTTTACGACCTTAGGTGGATGTTCCTTAGCATGAGCATGAGAATCAAAGCCTAAACCGGTTTTATCATTGCAAGTTTTAGGAGAATCCAACAGAAAGTTCAGACACTTATTTCCACTACAAAACCGCTCTAGTGTCCTATGCATGTCATCATGTTTATTGGACAAGTCTAGGCAGTTTTTACATGATGTTTTTGCTTTTTATTTTGCAATAAGAACAATATGTAACTTCAAGAGTGTGAAAGCATCACTCAAATAAAGAATTTGTGCCATATCATCATTTAATTTCACATTAAGATCTTCACGGCTAGAACAATGCAAATCAGTAGAACAACCAACATTTTTCATACTCTTATCATTAATTGCAGCAAGCTTTCTGTTTTTTTATTTCAAGCTAAAGTTTATCAAGTGTGGAGGTGTGCACACTTCTTAGAAAGGATAATTATTCATAAATTATTTGACAAGAATAACAAGAATCATCAATAGGAATTAACATCATTGTTTATAAGCTTTTTGTCCTTTTTCTTAAGTAAAGTAGTTGAACGACGAATAGCATCAACAAGATCTTTGTATGAGGGACTTACCTCATCATTGTTGCTAATCTGTTCGGCCCCCTCCATGGAACTCTAGTTGCTTGCCATGAGACACATATTTGTCAAAGTGTCTTCATCTTCATCACTTTCGATGTCCACATCACTTGAGCTATGCTCTTGAAGTGCGGAGAGAAGACGGTGCACAATGTTGCGGCTTGTTAAATCCTTTTTTCCTTATTATGTTTGCAGAGGAGAGCTTAAACTTAGTTTACGTTCCAGAAAGTGGAACCTAAAAGGTTTGGGCAAGCTGTACAAAGATGTCCTTCTTACCACATTGAAAGCATCTTTGTGAAGCACAACTTTCCCTCCTTCTAGTTCCCACATTATCATCATTTTTGAGAACCGAGTAGAGACAAATGCATGCTCCTCCTAGAGAATTCCTCAATCTGTTGAAGGGTTACATAGGAAAGCAAAGCAAGTGCTCCACATGATCAAGCTTGGCTAGAACTAGGCATGTCATGTTGTGAAACAAATGCAAGAGACTTTGTTGTGGTTTGTACGTGATATTATGTCAAGTTCATTTGTTTTAATTTGGAATACATCACATCTAAACTAAGTGTACTCATGATAGTAGATTCACATATGGATGCGACTTTCATCTCTCAGATCGACATGTCTAATGCACTTAATAATTGCACAACATTTTTCAACATCTGAATAATTAATGTTTATACTATGCAAGTTGTTGAGAATTTTATAAATGTGAGCAAAGAAATTATCTTTGGACTCACCTGGGCTCATCTCAAAGCGTTTGTATTCTTTCATGAACATATCTCGTCTTACCTCCTTGATAGTGTTGGATCGTTCATGATAATCACATAATGCTTTCCACACTTCATATGCAGATTGCAGGTGTGCAACACGAACAATGTCGCTTTGAGTCAGCCGTTGGATGATCAAGTTTTGACCTTTGTTGTTGCTGGTGACATCCTCCATGTTAGCTGCATTGACTTCATGGTTTGGTGGCATGACGTAGACTTTATATATCTTCTTCGAGATGGCTAAGCCATGCGCTGGTTTTAAGCCTCCATACGAGCCTTCCAAACCTGAAAATCAATGCCTTTGTGAATGTGGCCTAGAGGAGTGGTGAATAGGCCTTTTTGAATTTTGTTGGAACCTACAACACTTAACAACCAGTTCAAAACCAGAGACATCGGTCTTGTCTGGTAAAGTGCAGACTAGTCCGGTGTGTACGAACTAAGTTGATCAAGTTTGATTTATTAAGTTTGATTCTAGGTGTAGCAGCGGAGATATACTTGTAATTTATGTGTTGCAAGATTATGTACTAGGGTATATCACAAGTCAATCTTAAATTTGATATTTCAACGTAAAGTATGCAATAATGATTGAAACCCTAGATTGTAGTGATGAATAAGAACGATGAACACAAAGCAAGACATAAGGATTTATCCCGTGGTTTGGCTCCAACAGAGGCAACCTATGTCGATGTTGAGGAGTCCACAAAAGGACCGGGTCTTATCCATCCCTACCCTCGTCGGATCGCCACGAAGGCCAATCCTCTTCCACTTATCACAAAGGGGTGAATAACCGAATTCAAAGGGGCCTTCTCACACGTTGAGGGCTCCCTTAGATTACAACACAAAATACCACCAAGAACACACTCAAGAGATTACAATGAAATCACAGGAGTGTGTTAGAGAATCAAAACAAGAGATCAATGAGTGTTGAATGTGTCTCTCCAATGATCTAGAGTGTATCCTCAAAGGATTGATCTTTGGTGCACTTAATTTCATGGAGAGATGTGTTTTTGGAGGCTCTTGGGAGGTGTGACGGCGCTAGGGTTCAAGAGAGTTTAAAGTTGGGTCGTGCACCTCTATTTATATGGGGTTTCTAAAAGTGACAGTTAGGGTTCAGAAAGTCCGGACTAGTCCGTGGTGGACACCGGACTAGTCCGGTGTGCTATGTGTAGCAAACCCTAAGTGTCCCGAAATATCGGACTAGTCCGACTAGGAGCGGACTTGTCCGATTTCGCTTCTGGAAATCTTCGGACTAGTCCGATGGACACCGGACTTGTCCGGACAGTGAAACCCTAAGTGAATTGGGTGACAAGTCCACACTTGGAGGACTTGTCCGATTTAGGTCAAAGAGTTTTTTCGGGCTAGTCCGTGCTAATATCGGACTTGTCTGATTTAGATCAAAATGAATATCGGACTAGTCCGGTGGTGATCGGACATGTCCGATTTTGAGTGACTTGTGAAGTGTTTTGAGGACTAGTTCGCACTGGGGAGGACTAGTCCGATTCTAGTAAGAGAGATATCGGACTAGCCCGATGGATATCGGACTTGTCCGATTTTGTGCAGAGAGGATATCGGACTAGTCCAGTGACATTCGGACTAGTACGGTTCTGTAAAACTTTGTGCAATGTGTGTGTTTAATATTGATTGAGTTCTTGGGGTGTGCTTCCTTAACACACTCCATACACAATGATCTACTATTCTTCTTCCTTGAGCTCATTTCCAATTTTCTCATTCTCCCTTCTTTTTTGAACTTTGCTTATTCTGCTATTGAAACCTGTGCTCATCTCAACAAAGTGGTTAGGATCTCATTTGCTTGTCATAAATCATCCAAAACCCACAAGGGATTCCTAGATGCACTTTCGATCTCCCCCTTTTTGGTGATTGATGACCACCAATTGAGATTTCACAAAATATGATAAAAATTGTGATTTTCATAAAGTATGCACATATGAGTCTAAAATACATCACGCAATGAAAACATAATCCATATGTGCATTCTTTATGGTGGGATGCATAACTAAGTACATTGAAACAAGAGAATGACATAATTGACATTAATCAATCAAAAGCAAGCATATATGTCATTCTAGGAGCAAAATCACATAATTCAACAATTACTTCTTAAAAGATCATAACATTGCATCACAGATCCATAATTAACTTAAGAACATATTTAAAGCTTTACAACTCGCAAAAAGTCAAAAAGCAGACAAGAGATCTCTCTCCTCGCATCCTACAGCTAAGGCTAAGACTCCCCCTCAGTCTCTCCCCCTTTGGCATCAAGACACCAAAAAGAAGGAGAGGAGGGTCCTAAGGTCTTCACTCTTCGCTGTCAGTCCTCTCATCGTCGTCTTTGTCATCTTCATCTTCAGCCCGATGAGGAGGAGGAGGAGGAGGTGTGCCACTCGAGCCCCCAATGCCAAAGTAGGCAAGCTCGGAGGGGGTCAAGGGCCCGAGCTCGGTGAAGTCTGAATCGGAATCTTCAGAGATTACCAGAGACCCAATGGGTTCGATCTCCAATTTCTGGCATATTTTCTTCACATTTTCCTTCACATACTTCATATCTTCCTTTCTTCTCTTGTTGGGCTTATGGGCCTTCACTTTGGCCTTTTTGCAGGAACTGAAGATGGCAGCCACGTATTTGAAGATCCCACTGGCTAATCCCCTTTGAGGGGCTGCCCTACTGGCAGGGGCAGCTCTTGCATCTTCAGTCCTTCTTGCCGGTGCCTCAGGACTGGAAGCCAGCGAGGAAGCAGCCTGGACACATGGCTTCTGAGGCATCTAAGGCCTCAAGGGTAGGTTCTCCACATCCTTGACGAATTCAATCCCAGTTACCTTCGATCACAAACATAAGATATGGGGCATACCCACAAGACCTGTTGGGTGTGCAGGATATGTTGACCATGTCATTTCGGATGTAGTCTGCCACATCAAACCGGCGGTCCTTTCTTATCACTCTCATTAATGTCCGGAGATAACCCTGCACACTCCTGGCATCTCCATCCTTGGGAGCGATGGTCTTCCTCAAGACTCTATTGAGCACCACAAAGAACGTCTTCATGTTCTTTGTGGATGGGGGGTTGAACTTGGAGTTTGGCTCATATAGGAACTTCATCTTATCATTCTCAATGACACCTATGTTGTGGATGATCAAGCAGTTAGATCTTGAGGTGTCAAGGTGAAGCAAGCTTGCAAAATCTTCTTGAGTTATACTGTACTTGGATCCATGAGTCATCCAAGTAACACTTTCCTCATCTTCATTCGAGAAATGGCATGTTGCAAAGAATTGTGCAATGACCTCATCATTCCAGTTGTTGCTGAAGGCAAAGAGATCCTTCAGGCCATGCCTCTCAATGGATTCCACCACTTCAGTGAATGGGGAGCATCCCTTCTTTTCAAAGTGTGCCCAATCAATCCATTGACTGCGCACAACCTGTGTCTTCATTGGGAGATACACATATTTGTAGAAATCTGCATGGAAGTTGCACCAAAATCTTCCGTCGGCAGCTTCCTTCGGTCGGCCATACCAATCAATGTTTCTGAACTTTGCCGCCGAATCACTGCCCCTCCTATTGAACTTCTCTTCAGTGGGGTCCCAGACCCCTTCCCTCGGAGCTGTAAGACCTATGTGTGCTGAATACATTGGCTTGTAGTGAATACACTTGGCTTTGATGATAAAAGTTTTAAATATCACCAAAACACCTTTTTATCAAGGTCCGACTCTCGCTCCGAGCTACAACAAGGTCCGACGATAGGTCCGGCTTGCTTTGGGTAGCTCCGGTTACGTTTGATGCTAGGTCCGACTTCTTGGTAAGGTCCGACCAGCTTTGGTTAGCTCCGGTGAGCTTTATCTTTAGCTCTGGCATATATCTGATAGCTCCGGCATATATTTGATAGCTCCGACATATTTTCGTTAGCTCCGGCATGCCTTTGCTAAGCTCCGACGTACTTTGGCTAGCTCCGGGTTTTGGGTTGACTAGTTCCGACTAGTTTTGATAAGCTCCGGATCTTGGATCTACTAGTTTTGATAAGCTCCGGGTCTAGGATCTACTAGTTTGGGTAAGCTCCGGATCCAGGATCTACTAGTTTGGTAAGCTCCGGCGCTAGGTTCTACTAGCTCTTGTTAGCTCCGGCTCAAGCTCCGGGTTGCTCTGGCAAGGTCCGGAACTTGACCGCAGTGCTTCTGCTTTGCATTTACAATGTTTTGTACTTGCTTTACTTGATTGGAAAGATTGCTTAGTTTTCATTTGCTAAGTTTTTGGTACGATTTGGATGATAAGGCTGATATCGTTTCGAATGTGTTTTTGCAACATGCTTATGTCAGGTTCTCACGTAAGGTGTTGTGTTCGGAACTAACGTGAGTCAAGTCGAGGACTTGGGCTTGTATGGATTGGTTGTTTGTTCATGTACAGGTGTTGCTTGAGTTCAAGTCATGGCTGGTGACAGGATCCATTGGACTAGTCTCAGGAGGAGATGAGGTTCCAACAACCAAGTTCGGGAGGAACTGTGGTTGAGCGGGTCAGGAGGTCGCGCAGGATGATTGAA
Organism: Tuctoria greenei; assembly: GCA_036927565.1. Classification (NCBI taxonomy): domain Eukaryota; kingdom Viridiplantae; phylum Streptophyta; class Magnoliopsida; order Poales; family Poaceae; genus Tuctoria; species Tuctoria greenei. Next base: position 152,628,617 of record JAYESD010000006.1, on the reverse strand, counting down.
TCAAGGGCAGTGCATATGAAGGTCGAAGGAAGGTGTTCGCACGTATGCATGCGGTGCATGACGTGGCAATATGCTTCTGGAGACGGATTATGGAAGGAAGATCTGATCGGAAGGATCGGATCATATCGGTTGAAGACTTTGGCTGCGGCAGAGTCGGTTATGGCTCGGTATGGGAAGTATCGAGTTGGTTATGTTAGGATTTTGTGTGTGTCACGAAATTGAGTTGTTTAGGAATGTGGGATACATTCCTAAGGTGTTTGGAAGTCTTAAGATTGCTTCTATCTGCGTGTAGAAGAATCTTGAGCAGTTATGGTAAGTTCCGATTGTGATCGGATTAGGATTAGAGTCCTAGTTGTATTGGGATGGCCTAAGGGCTGGTTATATAAGCAAGGGAAGGCCAAAGCTCGTTAGGCACGACTTTGGGGCTGTTCCTCTTGTGTTCTATTGAATAAAATTCATAGTTTGAAGGAACTTTTGTGCCTTGTTCGTCCGACTTGTTCCAGACAAGTTTTATTCGTCGAGTTTCTGGACAGCACTACCTTTCGTTGGTGGTTTTAGCATAACTCGAGTTTTACTGATCCAATTGACGTGATTCATTTTCGGCTGTCTTCAAAAATTGATTGTCTATCATCTGACAAAATTTCACGGTCATTGGAGTTGCGGTTTCTGAGCTACACGAGTTTCTTTGCCACATTCCAGAAACTGTTTTTCTCGAGTAGGTCAGATTGACCAGTGTTTGATCTTTTGATCATAACTTGAGTTTTTCTCGACGGATTTTAGTAATTCCTTTTGTGTTGTCTTCGTGACTTGATTCTCTCTGATATATATATATCACTTTTGTCACGGTGAAACACGTTTAGATTAGTCTCATACACGATTTCTTTAACAGATCGTTTTTCTGCCGGAAGGGTTTGGGGTTTTATTGTTTCCGCTGCGTAAGATTTTTTAAATCTACCATTCACCCCCCCTCTGGTAGCTTTTCACGTGCTCTTCCATCCTACAATTGGTATCAGAGCCACGGTGCTCTAATCTCTGAGATTTGCACGTGTTTTTGACTAATCATCATGGAGAAGTACTCCGCCAAACCTTGTGTGTTTGCTGGTATTGATTTCCAGGTTTGGAAGGCACGCATGGAGGCCTTCATCCAGGCGCAAGGCTTCGCAATATGGGAAAAGGTGTACAAACCTTATGAAGTCCCGCCTAACGATCAAGTTACGGCTACGAACCTCTGGGATGTCGACAACAACAACAAAGCCCGAAACTTGATCATCCAAGGACTCACTCAAAGTGACTTTGATCGTGTCTCGCACCTCCGATCAGCATACGACGTTTGGAGAGCTCTCTGTGATTATCATGAAGGCTCCAACACAATCAAGGAGGTAAAACAAGATATGTTCAAGAAAGAATATATGCGTTTTGAGATGCAACCAGGTGAGTCGATTGATGACCTCTTTGCTCGTTTCAATAAAATTCTCAGCAACTTACGTAGTGTCAATGTAAATTTTTCTGATGCTGAGAATGCTAGACAACTTCTTAGTGCATTAGACATGACAATTTGGGAGATGAAAGTAACATCTATTCGTGAATCAACTGTCATGAGTTCTCTTAGATTAGATGTACTTTATTCTAAACTAAAAACTCATGAAATTGACATCCTAGCACGTAAGAACCCAAACAAGTCTATTGCATTTGTCTCACAACGTGATATGTCTAGCTCCGGCCAATCATCATCCTGCAATACTCTTGCCTTGTTGTCCTCACTAACCCTGGAACAGATCGAAGAATTTCCAGAAAAGGAGTTGGCACTCATCTCTACTAGATTCTCAAAAGCATTGCAAAATGTGAGAACTAGAAGGAGAGGAAGCTCCGGACCTCAACGTTGTTTTGAATGTGGTAAAACAGGACACTTTCGTACAGAATGCCCTAACCTTTCAGGTCCGACCACTCGGGAAGAAAAACAAAGCAAGGTCCGGACCTCCTCTGGAAATTCCAACAAAAAAAAGAAGGGTACCATAGGACGCAAGATGATCAACAGCTTCATCACCGCACTTCAAGAGCTCAGTTCAAGTGACATTGATTTTGAAAGTGATGAAGAGAATGATGACTTGGCCAACTTATGCTTCATGGCGGGCAAAGCAAGATCAAGATCAAGTCAGGAGGAAGCAGAACACAACAGTGACGATGATGAGGTATGTTCTACCTGCGATGAAATGTGTGATGCTATTTCTCGTGCAACTATTATTGTCAAGAAAAAGGACAAAAAGCTTAAGGATAATGCTGCTAAAATTGAATACCTAGAATCTGAAATTAATCGTTTAAAAGCTTTGATTCCTAGTGATGATGCATGTCCCTCACGTGACTTAATCTATGAACAATTGTCCACATTAAGAAGTGCACACTCCTCCACTCTAGATAGACTTGATGAAGAAATTAAAAAGAACAAAGAGCTTGCTGCACTTAATGATAAAAACTTGAAAGATGCTAGCTGTTCTACAATTGATTTGCATTGTTCTACTTGTGATGATCTTGATAAGAAACTACAGGATGCTATGAATGAAATTTCTATATTGAACAATGCTTTACATTCTCATGAAGTTAAATTTTGTTCCAATTGCAAACTAAAAGGAAAAACTTCATGTGAAAACTGCCTAGACTTGTCCAAGAAACTTGATGACATGAATAGGACACTAGGTCAGTTTTGTAATGGGAATAAGAATCTAAACTTGCTGTTGAATTCTTCCAAGTCTTGCAAAGATAAAACTGGTTTAGGTTTTGATTCTCATGTTCATGCTAAGGCACATCCACCTAAAATTGTAAAGTCATTAGGAAGTGGTTTGATTCAAACAGTTCCTAAACAAAAAGAAGTGGTTTTCAAATCTGCAGGAGTGCTTTCTAATTCTTTTTCTAATGTTGGATGCTCATCGAGACATGATTACAAAATTAAGTTTCATTGTACCTACTGTGGTAGAGATGGTCATGTCATAGATTTTTGTTATAGACTAGCTAAACAACAGAAAAGGGAAAGAATGTCTGCTAGATCTCATAACTTTCAAGCTAAACCGAAAATTAGTAACATGCAACCTGCTTTAGTGAGTCAGAAATTTGAAAAGGTAGCTTCCGGACCTTCTGGTAAGAAATCCGCAAAAGCAGCTCCGATAGTTCCGATAGCTCCAAGAGCTCCCGGATCTTCTGTTGTTCCCTCCGGAGCTTCAGTTTTTGCCTCCGGACCTTCTGCTTTTACCTCCGGAGCTACCGGTTTTCACTCTAAACAAGTAACAACTTCTAAATCAACTGTTAAGAAAAGAAAACCTCAATCTTTGACTCATAAACCTGCTGTTTTATCTCAGCATTCGCGTGTTTTTCCTGGTGCACGTCGCGTGACTCAGTACTGGATTCCTAAATGCCTTTTGACTAACCCCTGTATTGAGTCATCGGCGTATTGTGCTTCTATGTAGGTTACACGCCTGAGGAAGGAGAATATTTGGATTGTGGATTCAGGTTGCTCACGCCACATGACCGGACCTTCACGTGTTCAATCCTTCGGAGGAAAATGGTATGCTCTTGTTATTGTTGATGATTATTCTAGATATTCTTGGGTGTATTTTATGGCGTCTAAGAATGAAGTCTTTAGTCACTTTAGAACTTTATTTCTTAGATTATCAATTGATCACCCAGGATCATTAAGAGCAATTAGAAGTGATAATGGAACTGAATTTAAAAATCAATTCTTTGACCACTTTTGTGCTGAAAATAGAATAGATCATCAATTTTCTTCACCATATGTACCTCAACAAAACGGTGTTGTAGAAAGAAAGAACAGAACCCTAGTTGAGATGGCTAGGACTATGCTTGATGAATATCAAACCCCTAGGAAATTTTGGGCTGATGCATTAGCAACCGCTTGTTATGTCTCAAATCGTGTTTTCTTACGTGCTAAGCTAGGCAAAACACCATATGAGCTCCGGTTTGGACATAGGCCTAGTGTTACACACTTTCGGGTCTTTGGTTGCAAATGCTTTGTTAAGAAACATGGTAATCTTGATAAATTTGAACCTAGATCCAATGATGGCATGTTTCTTGGTTATCCATCTCATACTAGAGGCTACTGTGTGCTTTTACTTGACACTAACAAAATTGTGGAGACTTGTGAAGTGTCTTTTGATGAAGCTAGCCCAGGTACTAGCTCCGGTGTTGCAGGACCAGATTCATATCCTCAGGGGGAGGGTATTTTCGAAGATGAAGAAGAGCCGGTGATACTGCCTGGTAGTTCCGAAGTTGACACGTGTCCAGCTCCGGACATTGAACAAGCTCCGGCTGTCACCTCTGCTGGTCCTGATCATCCACAAATCACAAGCTCATCAATCTACAATGAACTTAATGAAAAAGAAGCTTGTGAGACATCTGTTCCCCTACGTTTTTACAAAGATCATCCCCCACAACAGATGATTGGAAGCTTGCATGAACGAGTCACACGGTCCAGGTTTTGCGATCCAAACTCTCATGCTCATTCTGCTTTTGTTGCTTCTTTTGAACCCAAAGATATATCACACGCACTCACTAATGAATCTTGGATTATTTCCATGCAAGAAGAGTTAGAAAATTTTGAAAGAAATAATGTTTGGAAACTTGTACCTCCACCTCAAGGCCACACTTTAATTGGAACTAAATGGGTATATAAAAATAAACAAAGTGAGGATGGGGTTGTGATTAGGAATAAGGCTAGGTTGGTTGCTCAAGGTTTCACTCAAGTTGAAGGTCTAGATTTTGATGAAACTTTTGCTCCTGTCGCTAGATTAGAAGCCATAAGAATTTTGTTAGCTTTCGCAGCATCTAAAGGTTTTAAGCTATATCAAATGGATGTTAAAAGTGCTTTTCTTAATGGCTACATAGATGAGGAGGTTTATGTCAAACAACCACCAGGTTTTGAAAATCCAGATTTTCCTAATCATGTTTACAAACTGTCCAAAGCCTTATATGGTCTCAAACAAGCCCCTAGAGCATGGTATGATAGGTTAAAAACATTCTTACTTGAAAAGGGGTTTACAATGGGCAAGGTTGATAAAACTCTTTTTGTGCTTAAACATGGCAATGACTCATTATTCGTTCAAGTGTATGTGGATGATATTATCTTTGGTTGTGTTTCTCATGATCTTGTGTCCAAGTTTTCAGCAATGATGAGTTCCGAATTTGAAATGAGTATGATGGGTGAACTCACTTACTTTTTGGGGCTGCAAATCAAGCAAACCAAGGAGGGTACCTTTGTGCATCAAACAAAGTATACCAAAGATCTCCTAAGGCGCTTCAACATGGACAAAAGCAAGCCTCTTCGGACACCAATGGGAACAGCAACAACACTTGAACTTGATGAAGATGGTGAATCCGTGGATCAAAAAGAATATAGAAGTATGATCGGATCACTTTTGTACCTTACAGCATCAAGACCGGACATACAATTCAGCGTATGTCTTTGTGCACGGTTTCAAGCTTCCCCACATGTTTCACATCGTCAAGCCGTCAAAAGGATTCTCAGGTACTTACATGGAACTCAAGAATTTGGCATTTTTCTTCCTTCTTCCTCAATCGTTTCTTTGAAAGCTTTTTCGGATGCTGATTTTGGGGGTTGTAGGATTGATAGGAAAAGTACTTCCGGTGCTTGTCATTTTCTTGGTAATTCTCTTGTTGCTTGGTCCTCTAGAAAACAAAGTTCAGTTGCACAATCCACAGCCGAATCTGAGTATGTAGCTGCTGCTAGTGCTTGTTCACAAATTCTTTGGATTGTTCAAACACTTAAGGACTATGGGGTTGATCTAAATAGTGTTCCATTGTTCTGTGATAACACTAGTGCTATTTGCATTGCTAAAAACCCCGTGCAACATTCTAGAACTAAGAACATTGACATTAGGTATCACTTTCTCCGTGATAATGTTGAAAAAGGAAACATTGTGCTTCACCATGTAGATACCGAACAACAATTGGCTGACATTTTTACAAAACCTTTGGATTTCACTCGTTTTTGCTACATTCGTAGTGAAATAGGGGTTATGCATCCTCATGGCTTAAATTGAAGGGGAGTTTTTGAAACTTAGGAAGTCTATGTGTGAATCTGAAATTAAAATAATATGAGCATATTATTTCATACATATATGACTTTGTGATTTCTTTTACATGCTGAAAGTTCTTACTACGTTACTCGTGTTATACTTTTTGTAGTTTTTGCCATGTCTAGTAATTGGAATAATTACTTACACTAAATCTGGTCATGGTCGAACTTTCTTGCTGTTTTAAACTTGTTGCATGCTCACAAATGCTTTTAATCATTAAGAATTTATCAAGTAATCAACTCTCATGTTGAGTTTTTATGAACAAATATAAATTGAGAAAAGATCAAGAGAATATGCATGCATCGCACTTCTTCTTTCGAGATGGCTTGTCATTGCACTTAGATATGAACTTGGAAGAAGTTGTGTATGACTAAAACCATGTCCTTAAGCTTCTGATTGTCAAATGACATAGGCTTGGCTTGGTTGGTTAGAATAAGGCAGATGCGCATATAATCTCTTGCAAATATCATATGATCTAGATTTATGCTTTGAAAATAATAAAATGCAGCAACTAGTGTCATGCTTTCAGGTTTTGAAATAGTTAAGTTTGTGAGATCATGACCTGCTAAAATTGAAAATCACACTTGCTCTCTAGCATGGCTTACACTACATTATGTATTTCATTGATATGATAATGTAAGGTACTTGATAGTATGACTTGGATGAGCTTTGTTTATATGTATATGATATAATATGCTCATAACAAGTAAAGAGGGAAAGATAATTTGTTTATATCTCATAACAATTAAAATTTCTCTTTTACCTTGTTGAATACATTGTCAAAGGGGGAGAGATTAATCAAAAAAAAAGGGGGAGACATTTTCATTTTCAAAAGGGGGAGAGATTTTCATTTACGTTTGTTTTACAAAAGGAGAGAAATTGTTTTCAAAACTTTTATGTGAATAAGCCAATGTTTGGATTTTAAATGGTGTTGCCAATGCATTCATCAAGGGGGAGATTGTAAGACCTATGTGTGCTGAATACATTGGCTTGTAGTGAATACACATGGCTTTGATGATAAAAGTTTTAAATATCACCAAAACACCTTTTTATCAAGGTCCGACTCTGGCTCCGAGCTACAACAAGGTCCGACGATAGGTCCGGCTTGCTTTGGGTAGCTCCGGTTACGTTTGATGCTAGGTCCGACTTCTTGGTAAGGTCCGACCAGCTTTGGTTAGCTCCGGTGAGCTTTATCTTTAGCTTCGGCATATATTTGATAGCTCCGGCATATATTTGATAGCTCCGACATATTTTCGTTAGCTCCGGCATGCCTTTGCTAAGCTCCGACGTACTTTGGCTAGCTCCGGGTTTTGGGTTGACTAGTTCCGACTAGTTTTGATAAGCTCCGGATCTTGGATCTACTAGTTTTGATAAGCTCCGGGTCTAGGATCTACTAGTTTTGGTAAGCTCCGGATCTAGGATCTACTAGTTTTGGTAAGCTCCGGATCCAGGATCTACTAGTTTTGGTAAGCTCCAGCGCTAGGTTCTACTAGCTCTTGTTAGCTCCGGCTCAAGCTCCGGGTTGCTCTGGCAAGGTCCAGAACTTTACCGCAGTGCTTCTGCTTTGCATTTGCAATGTTTCGTACTTCCTTTACTTGATTGGAAAGATTGCTTAGTTTTCATTTGCTAAGTTTTTGGTGCGTTTTGGATGATAAGGCTGATATCGTTTCTAATGTGTTTTTGCAACATGCTTATGTGAGGTTCTCACGTAAGGTGTTGTGTTCGGAACTAACGTGAGTCAAGTCGAGGACTTGGGCTTGTATGAATTGGTTGTTTGTTCATGTGCAGGTGTTGCTTCAGTTCAAGTCATGGCTGGTGACAGGATCCATTGGACTAGTCTCAGGAGGAGATGAGGTTCCAACAACCAAGTTCGGGAGGAACTGTGGTTGAGCGGGTCAGGAGGTCGCGCGGGATGATTGAATCAAGGGCAGTGCATATGAAGGTCGAAGGAAGGTGTTCGCACGTATGCATGCGGTGCATGACGTGGCAATATGCTTCTGGAGACGGATTATGGAAGGAAGATCTGATCGGAAGGATCGGATCATATCGGTTGAAGACTTTGGCTGCGGCAGAGTCGGTTATGGCTCGGTATGGGAAGTATCGAGTTGGTTATGTTAGGATTTTGTGTGTGTCACGAAATTGAGTTGTTTAGGAATGTGGGATACATTCCTAAGGTGTTTGGAAGTCTTAAGATTGCTTCTATCTGCGTGTAGAAGAATCTTGAGCAGTTATGGTAAGTTCCGATTGTGATCGGATTAGGATTAGAGTCCTAGTTGTATTGGGATGGCCTAAGGGCTGGTTATATAAGCAAGGGAAGGCCAAAGCTCATTAGGCACGACTTTGGGGCTGTTCCTCTTGTGTTCTATTGAATAAAATTCATAGTTTGAAGGAACTTTTGTGCCTTGTTCGTCCGACTTGTTCCAGACAAGTTTTATTCGTCGAGTTTCTGGACAGCACTACCTTTTGTCGGTGGTTTTAGCATAACTCGAGTTTTACTGATCCAATTGACGTGATTCTTTTTCGGCTGTCTTCACAAATTGATTGTCTATCATCTGACAAAATTTCACGGTCATTGGAGTTGTGGTTTCTGACCTACACGAGTTTCTTTGCCACATTCCAGAAACTGTTTTTCTCGAGTAGGTCAGATTGACCAGTGTTTGATCTTTTGATCATAACTTGAGTTTTTCTCGACGGATTTTAGTAATTCCTTTTGTATTGTCTTCGTGACTTGATTCTCTCTGATATATATATCACTTTTGTCACGGTGAAACACGTTTATATTAGTCTCATACACGATTTCTTTAACAGATCGTTTTTCTGCCGGAAGGGTTTGGGGTTTTATTGTTTCCGCTGCGTAAGATTTTTTAAATCTACCATTCACCCCCCCCCCCCTCTGGTAGCTTTTCACGTGCTCTTCGATCCTACAGGAGCATGGAGCTTCAATGGGCCAACTGGACCCGTCGCTTTCCCCTTGCCCTTGCCTTTGGCTAGGCGGGCACTTGCCGAGCTAGGGCCACCACCGTTGGTAGCCCTAGAAGCTGGCACCTTGGAGGCCGGCTTCTTCGCTAGCACTTTCCTCCGAGCTTGTGGAGGGGATGGAGCTGGCTCGGAAGGTCTCTCTTGGCGCTTCTTGCCACGACTCGTCGAGGTCCGAGGTGCCACCTTGTGGTCCATCTCGGCCTCAAAGTCGGAAACTTCATTATTCGAGCTCGACATGACCTGAGAATGAGTGGCATGAATGAGAATGAATCGTACAAGGCGTAGGTGTGAAAAGATAGCAAGGAATTGCATTGAGGAATTGAAAAGTTAGGTTTTGAGTTCAGAAAAATCGGACTTGTCCGGTGTACAGGCACGGACTAGTCTGGGGGACCGGACTTGTCTGTGCATGGACCGGACTAGTCTGGTATTCATCCTCAAAAACCTAAGCGACTGGACAAATGTTGATTCCTAATGCACAACAAGCGTAGCATAAATGTAATACATCAAGGAGGCATGTATATAGTGAAATATGCTAGGCTATTCGATTAACAATGAAGAAATTTGGAATTTCTAGGGTTTGAGTGAAAATTATCGAAGAAATCAATTGGAACTTGGAGATGAGGGTGTTGAAGGCCGGACTTGTCCGAGAACTTCAATCCCAATGCGATGACGATCAAATTCCACCCAAACTTGCGAAGTTTCGATTAACAATCAATTGGAACTTGGAGACGAGGGTGTTGAAGGCCGGACTTGGGAGCTCGAGTGGAAGAGAGAGAACGCGTGAGGCAAAAGTGGAGGTGAAGAAATTAGGGTTCGGCAGCAGCTAGGGTTATGGACACGAAAAATCGAACAAGTCTGTAGATGACCAGACTAGGCCAAACTTTTCCAGAGGCTATATCGGACTAGTCCGTTATCTGTCGGACTAGTCCGGCCTAACCAGCACTCTGCGGACTAGTCTGCATGGGCGGACTAGTCCGGGTAACCATGGACTAGTCCGTGGTCACCAGGCAAGAATTGCTTAGCCCATTCATATATATTTGAAGGTACATATTTAGAAAATAGGGAGGCAAATCATATCAAATAATCTTGATGAATATGATCAGTAAGCATACAACAATCAAGCAATGATCATAATTCACCAAGGTCAAATAATTAACATAGTTTTTGGAAGAAAATTGAGAGAGATGATTTTCACAATTCAATCAACATATTTTGAAGAATTCATACAGGTAAGCAACATTTCAAGCCACACTCCAAGCATCGAGGATATTTAGTTCATTTCGGAGTTCACAAAAGCGCTTTTCATCAAGTAGCTTGGTGAATATGTCGGCCAATTGCTTTTGGGTGTTGACATGGGAAATGGCTATACCTCCTTTCATGGAGTGGTCTCTCAAAAAGTGATGCCTTATGTCTATGTGTTTGGTTCTAGAGTGCTAAACTGGATTGTGGGCAATTTTAATGGCACTCTCATTGTCACAAAGGAGAGGAATACGGTTCATATTGTAACTGTAATCCCTTAGAGTTTGTCGCATCCAAAGGAGTTGTGCACAACAACTCCCGGCTGTGACATACTCCGCATCCGCTGTGGATAAGGCAATGGAATTTTGTTTTTTGGAGGACCAAGAAACTAAAGATCTCCCTAGGAGTCGGCATGTATCAAAGGTACTCTTTCTATCTACCTTGCATCCGGCATAATCTGCATCGGAGTAACCAATGATATTGAATTTTGAGCCTTTTGGGTACCTAAGACCAAGGTTGGGTGTATGAACTAAATATCTCAAGATCCTTTTTACGGCTCTCAAGTGACACTCCTTAGGATTGGCTTGAAACCTTGCACACAAACATACACTCAACATAATGTCTGGCCTAGATGCACATAAATAGAGTATAGATCCAATCATGGAGCGATATACCTTTTGGTCGACGCTAGGTCCATCTTCATTGAGATCCAAGTGGCCATTTGTTGCCATGGGAGTCTTTATAGGCTTCGCCTTGTCCATACCAAACTTCTTAAGTATGTCTTGCATTTACTTGGTTTGTCTTATGAATGTCCCTTCCTTTTGTTGCCGCACTTGGAATCCCAAGAGGTAATTTAGTTCTCCCATCATTGACATTTCAAACCTATCTTTCATGATTTTACTAAATTCCTCACAAAAAGATTTATTAGTTGACCCAAAGATTATATCATCAACGTAAATTTGACAAATAAAAAGATCATTGTCAAAATCCTTTGTCAATAGTGTATAATCTACTTTGCCAATCTTAAAGCCATTTTTAATTAAGAAATCTCTAAGACACTCATACCAAGCTCTAGGAGCTTATTTGAAGCCGTAGAGAGCCTTATGCAATTTAAACACGTGGTCGGGGAACTCTTCGTCTTCAAACCCGGGGGATTGCTCCACGTACACCTCCTCCTTGATTGGTCCGTTGAGGAAGGCGCTTTTCCCATCCTTTTTATACAGCTTGAAATCATGGTGAGCGGCATATGCAAGTAATATTCTAATGGATTCAAGTCTAGCTACGGGAGAAAATGTCTCATCGAAATCCAATCCTTCGACTTGTGAATACCGTTTGGCCACAAGTCGTGCCTTGTCCCTTGTCACCACCCCGTGTTCATTTGTTTGTTATGGAAGACCCACTTGGTGCCGACAATGTTCGCATTGGGTCTTGCCACGAGTTCCCACACCTCGTTCCACTTGAAGTTGTTCAATTCTTTTTGCATTGCCACCACCCAGTCCAGATCGTTCAATGCATCCTCAACCCTGCGCGGTTCCAAAAAGGATACAAACGAATAGTGCTCACAAAATTTAGCTATGCGAGATCTAGTGATTACTCTATTTTGGATGTCACCGATGATATTGTCTATTGGGTGATCCCTTTGGACGCATTGGTGTACTCTTGGGTGTGGCACTTGAGGCGTTGTATCTTCATGATCATCTTCTTGTCCCCCTAAATGGTTGCCTTCATTGACTTGTTGATTATCTTCCTATTCTTGTGGTTGATCTTGTGTGGAAGCTCCCCCTTGATCGTTGACCTCCTCTTGTGGTTCATCTTCCTCAAACACGTGTCGAGGTGACTCTTGTGGTCGAACTTCACCTAAGGCCATTCCTCAAACACATGGATCAACTTGCTCCTTTTGGAAGCCATTAGTTTCATCGAACACTACGTCACGTGCTACTTCAACAAGTCCGGAAGTCTTGTTGAAAACACGATAGGCTTAAGTGTTCGAATCATAACCAAGCAAGAAACCTTCATCGGACTTTGATGCGAACTTTGAAGTTCTAGTCTTATTGTTAAAGATATAACATGGTGAACCGAAAACTCGAAAATATGAAATATTAGGCTTGTTACCGGTGAGTAGCTCATAAGATGTCTTCTTGAGTAGTAATTGAAGATAAAGTCGATTTATGGCGTGGCAAGCGGTGTTAATCGCTTCCGCCCAAAATCAGTCTGAGGTCTTGTACTCATCGAGCATTGTTCTTGCCATTTCTATGAGAGTTCGGTTCTTTCTTTCGGCAACTCCGTTTTGTTGAGGGGAGTACGGAGCTGAAAGCTCGTGCTTTATGCCTTCTTCATCAAGGTACTCCTCCACTTGTGTGTTCTTGAACTCCGTGCCGTTGTCGCTTCGAATGTTCTTGATTGTCAATGGGACTTTGTTTTGAGCTCATTTGAATAACTTCTTGAGTATTCCTTGTGTTTCTGACTTATCATGCAAAAAGAAAACACAAGTGAAGCGAGAAAAGTCATCAACAACTAATAAACCATATATGTTACCGCCGATGCTTATGTAAGCGATTGGACCAAATAAGTCAATGTGAAGTAGTTCGAGCGGTCTTGTTCTAGTTATGACGTTCTTGGCGGGGTGAGGTGCTCCAACTTGCTTCCCGGCTTGGCACACGCTACAAGGCCCGTATTTCTCAAACACAACATCCTTTAAACCTCGGATGTGATCGCCCTTGAGGAGTTTTTGAAGGTTCCTCATACCAACATGCGCTAGCCGTCTATGCCACAGCCAACCCATGTTGGTCTTTGCAATCAAGCCTGTGTCAAGTTTGGCTTTGTCCTTGTTGAAGTCAACAAGATAAAGCTTTCCCTTTAACATACCCTTGAATGCAATGGAACCATCACTCCTCCTAGAGACGGTCACACCCTCGTTAGTGAACAAGCAATTATAACCTTTGTCACATAATTGATATATGGACAGCAGGTTATAATCTAAGGATTCAACATGTAAAACATGAGAAAGTGTGTGTTTAGAAGATATTGCAATTTTACCGGTACCGAGCACCTTTCCTTGACTATTATCTCCAAAGTAGATGCCCTCGTTTGGATTCTCATTTTCCTCATATTCAACGAACATTCTTCTTTCTCTGGTCATATGGTTGGTGCAGCCACTGTCTAGCACCCATTTAGATCAACCAGAGGAATAGGCCTGCAAAAACGGATTATGCTTTGGTTTTAGGTACCCAAGCTTGCTTGGGTCCTTGGAGGTTAGTTACAAGACATTTGGGCACCCACACATGAGACTTGGTGTTCCCATGGTGTGGCCCAACATAATGAGCATAAACCTTGCCAAAATTATTTCTCATTAAGACATACGAGGCATCGAAAGTTATAAACAATAACTGTTGTTGTTTATGTACAGGACTAGTATAGGAGGTCGGACTTGTCTGGAGGACCGGACCTGTCCGGACCCCGACCGGACTAGTCTGAACTTTTCTAGTTTGAGAGGGTCTTCCCTTTACAAAG